>CM067331.1:99645000-100850000 GCA_034376525.1 Nicotiana benthamiana
TTATACCATTATGGTCATGTCAAACTTATATGCAAGATATGTTTCTTGCATTATCGTTGTCCTTTAATGGTCATATTTCCAAAATACTTTGGCGTACAATAGGTACGCGACCAACGATCATTCATGCCATATATCATCTCAAACCTCCTTCTAGGGGTGAGGGTGGTATCATCTCAAGCCTCCTTCTAGGAGTGAGTGTGGTATATTCAATACCAATTTCATGTTCATATTCTTCCAACATTGAATATGTATTTGTGAATCACATTCACTTCGAGGATATGTGATTTTGTTATCCTTTTCAAATCTATAAATGCTTCAGGCATTTGATTTGCTATTCTTTGCAAATGGATAATCTTTTGTGCCTCTTTCTTTCAAATAGAGGTATGTGGATCAAGATGAGATAATGATGCATTTTTCCACAAAATTTCCCGTTTGGTTTCACCAACTTCTCCCCCTAATTTTGGGAAAAGTGTCTCATCAAATTGACAGTCTGCAAATAGTGCAGTGAACAAATCTCCTGTCAATGTTTCGAGGTAGCGAATAATGGAGGACGCGTCAAACTCAACATATATTCCTAACCTCCTTTGCAAACCCATTTTGGTGCGGGATGGCGGTGCTACAGGCACATATACTGCGCATCCAAAGCTTCTTAAATGTGATATATTGGGTTCATGACCCAAAACCAATTGCAATGGGGAATATTTGTGTCAATTCGTCAGTCAGAGACGAACTAGCATTGCTGCATGCAACATGGCGTGACCCCAAACCGAAGTGGGCAGCCGACGAACTAGCATTGCTTCATGCAAAATGGCGTGACCCCAAACCGAAGTGGGCAGCCGACAAACTAGTATTGTTGCATGCAAAATGGCGTGAACCCAAGTCGAAGCGGGCAGCCGACGAACTAGCATTGTTGCATTCAAAATGGCGTGAACCCAAACCGAAATGGGCAGCCTCGTTTTCATGAAGAGTTCAAGATTATTCTCATCTATTGTCTCAATATGATATCCATTTTGAATGATATCTTTAAAACTCAACAAGTTCCTCTTAGACTTGGAGGAGAACATTTCTCAATGATTAACGTTATGCCTTTGGGCAGAGTTAGATTTGCTCTTCCGGAGCCTTCAATCAATTTACTACTTCCATAGATTGTAGTAATGTTTGCCTTACACAATTACTCTTCTTTTCTTTGAGTATTGTATGTGTAGTACATGAATCAACTAGGCAAATACTTTTACAATTGGACGTTGGTCCAAGTTCGCTTTGTGAGATATCTATATTTGCTATCCCATAGTTTAACATACAAAAGAAATACATAAATATAAGTATAAACAACTTCAATTCTTTTGTTTCACATTTAAACAGCGTTTTGGGAAGCAGTTATTTAGGATATTCTAATATTCGAATATAATGCTTTGCGGAAAAAATAATACTTTAATGCGAAAAATATTAGATATTCGAATATTTAAGCACATATTCTAATATCTTGCCAGATATTCGAATATAGGAATTCTGATATTCGAATATCTGGCCCAGATATTCGAAAATCAGACTCTGATATTCGAATATCTGGCCTGGCGGAAAAAAGTTCGTTTTATTGCTAAATATTAGACGATCGACTAGTTTTTAGGTTAGTCGATTACCTCTACTGTACAATAAAAATATTTGAGCATATTGAAACATTCTAAAGGGCTAATACTAACATCATATCATGAATTAACTAATACGAGCTAATGCTAATGACTATTAATTTATTCATTGACTAATACAAGTAGAATCAAACAGCTCCATCTTCTTTCATCATGGTTCCATCACCGATTAGGTGGTCTATCTTTCCCTCGGGTTGCTCAAAGAAGTCTGCCACATCCAGGTGGGTGATATCCTCATTGTCGTCATAGACAAAATTTGTTTCAGGGCCTTTTCTCTTTCGAGATGCTTGATAAAGGTCAACCAAGTGTCTTGGTATACGGCAAGTCCGAGACCAGTGCCCATTTCCACCGCAACGATAACATATAGTTTCTGAACTATTTGCCTTAGGATCTTCTGGACCCCGTTTCTGCTTTCGGTGGTTATCTCTCTTTGGGGGGTGACGGACTTCTTTGGAATTTCTTCCTTGTCCACGTCCTTGGCTTTGACCCCGTTTATGACCGTGATCATGGTCCCTTTTATGTTTGGCATAATGCGAGTGCACCATATCTGCTTCAGGCAGTGGTGTAGATCCAGTTGGTCTATTTTCGTGATTTCTCATGAGCAGATCATTATTTCGCTCAGCCACTAGTAAGAGAGAAATCAGTTCAGAGTACTTCGTAAAGCCTTTCTCTCGGTACTGTTGCTGCAGTACCATATTGGAGGCATGAAACGTTGTAAACGTTTTCTCAAGCATATCGTAATCGGAGATGTTATCTCCACATAGCTTCAGTTTAGAAGTAATTCTGAACATAGCAGAATTATATTCAGAAACGGACTTAAAGTCCTGTAGCCTCAGATGGGCCCAATCATATCGTGCTTGTGGCAGAGTGACCAACTTCAGGTTGTCATATCTCTCCTTTAAGCTGTTCCACAAAACGAGTGGATCCTTGACGGTGAGATATTCAATCTTCAAACCTTCGTCAAGGTGGTGGCGCAAGAAAATCAAGGCCTTCGCACAATCTTGGGTGGATGCTTTTTCTTTATCTTTGAGGGTGTCTCCGAGACCCATAGCATCTAGGTGGATTTCAGCATCCAACACCCATGTCATATAGTTCTTGCCCGAAATTTCAAGGGCAACGAACTTTCTTTTCATAATGTCAGACATACTCGAAAATTAAATTAGGAAGAGGGAAAATACCTTGGATTTTCGAGAATGATACTTGAGACGGTAGAGTCTCGTGCTGATAACGTGTTATAAACTAAAGCAAAAGACAAGAACAATAGAGCAAGAACAATAGCAATAGAGAGAAGAGTAGAGAGAGTTCTTCTTATTGTGTTGAGAGGGGTCTCAAGGGATGATTTACAATGGTAGGGGGCACCTCTATTTATAGGGGAGAGGAAGATTTAGCTACCACTAATAGAACTCTAAAATCTCTCTAATTAAATACATTAAAGACATTCACCTTAAATAGAAGTGTAAGAATCTTCTATTTCATAACACATATATATATATATATATATATATATATATATAAATATATATATATATATATATATATATATATATATATATATATATATATATATATATATATATATATATATATATATATATATATAGTGTATTATATATACTAACTGTATAATAAACAGTATTATACAATACACTATACTATACATATAGTATAGTGTATTATATATACTAAGTGCATATACTATACAAGGTATATCCGATATATATATCATAATATAGTTTATAGTATCACTACAAGAAAACTTATCTTTAGCGTGGGAAATTCTGTCACTAAAAGCCAAAATATGGTCGCTATAGGTCATTAACGACAGGGCAAAAACTGGTCATCAGCAGTCACTAAATGCGCCGTCGTTAAAACCGTATTAGAGGTAGGTCATTAAAGGCTTTTTAGCAGCGACATAATATGTGGTCACTATTCCTACTCTTTTGTGATCGAATTTTTCCCTTACTGATTTGTCATCTGGTCATTAAAGCTCTTTAAAAGCAACCACAAATTTAATTACTTATAATTACTTTTAGCGACCAGAGTCCCCCTTTGTTAATTTTATGTTACTTTTAACAATAGTATTATAGTGACCAAATTTATTTTCACTGATACCTATTTAAAATTAAGTCATTGCTGATATGAAATTTTAATAAATACAATTTGATAATATCATAATTTTTCCATTATTTTCACAATAATATTCATTATTCCATATACTTTCATACATTCATCTGAAAAAATAATAAGTAATCAAAAGGTATTCAACAAAAACTAATATGTTAATTAGAAATAACTAAAAAAATAACATATTACTAGAATATATACCATTTAAGCTGTATGATTTTCTCAGTATCAACTCCTAAAAGAGAGAAAATGAAATAATGACATATGTACAAATGATAACATCCCTACACAATCGCTAAAAAATCTATAAAATCTTATTATTCATCAATTTGAGTTGCACTTTCTTCAATAATGTCTTCATACTTCAAATCTGCTAAAACAACAAGTTCATATCAGTTTAGTAAAAACTTCTCAAGCTACTTTATTTGTAAAATAAATGAACAAATTTAATCAGCATGTTGATTGAACAATTGAAGTAAATAACTCAAGCTTGACCATTATAAATATAAATGATAAGAGAATTCCTGGAATTCAAATAACCGCGTGTGGAAAGTCCTAAAAAGCTAAACTACAGTCAACTGTAAGAACCAACACAAGTAATGGTGTTCCTTTATGGACACTTTTTTCTCTGCTAACAACAATGAAGAGACAAATTCCTAAAAAAGAAATCTTAAAAAGAGAACAAAACATTTTAGTACACATAGTAACATTGAGAAAAAACACCAAACAAACTAATTTATAAATTTCTGTCATCTTTCTCCTACTATTGTATTTCTATTTGTATCTTGAATGAAACTATTTAACACTTGCCAATATCAATAAAGAGTCGAAAAGGAAAATGAAAAATAGCGCAACTACATATGGTAGAGACACTACCATTTATTTTTGTACCTAGAAGTAATTGCTACTAATTTTTTATATAGTACTAGTAAAACAGTATGCTAAAGCATATAAGAAAGTTACACTTCTAAAGAACAAAATAGAGATCTCTGCAGAAATCCAGGAACATGGGTATCTGACTAGTTGACTGCTATCCACTAATATGCTAGAGAATTCTAATTCTCTGGATACTTGAAATAAGCTCTTTGTCTATGTAAAAATATTTACAGAATTTTTATAGCACATTGTTGAGTGTAGAAAAGTATCAAAATGAGATAAAATATCATATAATCTTGTTAATTTAACCCAGAAGAAAAGGGAAAAGTTCAGCGAAGGATAAATGGGTTCTATAAGTGATCAAGAAAAATGGATTAAGAAATATGGAAGGCTTTCGTAGTGAGGTAGGATAGTGATCACTCAGTTCATGAAGAGCAATTATTTATTTATTTCATCCTTCAACAAAAAAGAGCGAGGCACATGAGTTGTTGACATGAAAAATAGACGAAAGCTCTATTTGTTCATTTGATTAAGAAATACTCATTGTCACACCTCCTTTTTACCCACCTACCTCGAAGAATAAATATATAAGGGAGTTTTTCCATTTAAAGTGATATTATTCGAAAAAAATTATTTATTTATTTAGAGTCGCCACATGGGATAGGTTTGTCTTTTGGTGTCCCAAGTCACCGGTTTGTTTTGAATCCCAAATCGAGGAAATTTTCGACTGCCCAAATGGAGTCTACGAACCAGAAATTCTAAGTAACGAATTCTGTTGACCCGAGGGAAGGTATTAGGCATCCTCGGATCCCGTGCTTCTAGCACGGTCGCTTAAATTATTATAATCGGCTAAAGATCTTATTTTAATACATGTTCATCCTATAATGTAATTTTAAATTATTCATCACTTTTAATTGAATTTTTAGGAATGTGAACGTCGTTTAAAACATGTCTTTGGATCGCATCACATGAAATGCACCCGGATCCGGAACATATTTTATTCAACATTTTAGGATTTCGATTTGGGTCACATGAAATGCACACCCGTATTTAGGAAGATAAAATTATTGAAAGATGCGGCTAAAGCGACTAACGTATTATTATCTTTGCGGGAAGCCGTGAAGTTCGCTAAGCGGCATATCCCGAATTTCTTAGTATTTTAATAGGATCATTTAAAGAGGGCCACACAATTTATGGGTTTTGTTTAGCGCAGCACACCTTATTTTATGTTTTTAAAAGGCCAATATAGAGCAAACTAGAATTTTCTATCGAAATTGTCTCTAAACCGACCTAATTAATTAATGTTGTATGATTCGGGCCTCAAGTTCTAGTCCAGATTTAAACAAAAGAGAAGAACCTCTTAATTTGAACTCGCTACTTAACTCGAGAGCCCAAATTTATATTACGTTACACTATGAGTTAAAGCCTTTAAGTCAAATCCAAAACAAGGAATATTAGTAGAGCTTGGAGGAGGGTTTATCAAATCATGGGCCTGCTCATGGGCCTAGGTCGAGAATGAACTGGACTTGAGGAGCTTATAATAGGTCCTCATCTTGGACTGGTCCGTTGCAATTAATGTAAACAAACTCAACTCAATAGATGTATTTAAATCAGATCCATTTCAGCTAAATATCTATAATATCGAACTTTAAAGCAGTAGGTGTGAATGACAAATAACTTGATCTTCAGATTTAAACTCGTAAGCTTCAGATTCGAATGCATAAGCCTATGGCAGTCTATAATCGCAATTTCAGTTGAAAACACAGCTTAATGCTCGAATTATTTTATCAAACCAATACCAAACAATCCACGACCTGATTTTCACTTAGGAACATGCAATAATTTCTCACAGCTGTTTATCTGTTGAATTATTAACTACAAATGAAGATCTAAGGTCAACTTCTATATCTATATTGTTACTAATATTGACAGTTGACCTAGTCACCAAATACAATCATACTAAGCTAATAAATATAGCAGCCCAATACAACTTAATAGTCCAATAGTCCAGTCTATAAGCAAATACTAGATAATTACATACTAACTAACATCTATTTAATTGTATGTACAGTAGAATCCCAAATGAACACAAATCTAATGCATGCTTGTCATTTCACTCCAATTCAAAGCTAGATCATGGCAAATTCAAAGGTGTGTACCTGGAATTACAATGAAACAAAGGAGAAGAGAGATGTCAGCAGTAGTTCAGCAGCACATTACAGCAGATCAAAGGCTCACAAACTCATAAAAGCAGTATCAACCACCCAGAATCAATTTAAACCAATGAAACTACTAAAACAGCTCCAATACACTCAACAAATGATTCGAATTTGAACCCATAACACTTTTGAAGCTTCAACAGTTGTGAGTCGAGCTAGGAAATGAAAATCAATGGCTAGAACTCGAAATTACCCTAGAGACTTCAATATAGCAGTGTTTCTACACTAAGTGTTCAGATTTTTATCTTCCTTGAAGTTGAAATTCAATTTTGCTAATAGAACTTGCAGAAGAAAAACTGGAAATTCTTGGGAATTTTCAGGGTCTTTCCAACTTTTTGGGGAATTTTTCAGGGTTCTAAACTTGTGAAAGAAGGCAATGGTATGCCTTTTTATAGGCAAAGCTTAGGGAAACCTTTCCTATTTTTTTTTACCTTTAGTCCTTCTCTTATTTCTTCAGTTTTACTCAGTTAGCCCTTAGGTTCTTGACTTGTTGGCCAATTTATATCAATTAAAGCCTGAAATTTCAAATTTAACCCAATCTAGAAGGTTCTAGGAGTTCTATTTCAGTTACTGCAAGATCCTATTACTGGAATACATAAATTGATCTCCCCTTCATCTGATATTACCAAATCTGAGTTAACCGAAACCCGCAACCCTGTTATTAACCACGGTTGACCAATCAATCTAATTCAGCTATAACCAAATTAACTAAACTAAACCTATTAATTTCTTGAGGACAAAAACTGAACTTAAAGATTAACTACTAATTAATACTGAACTAAACTATCCTAAACTAAACAAATCAAAGTCAAACAATGCCTTACACAGGATTGATTAAAGACTATCAAGACTGTAACAAAAACAGGTTTGAAATACAAAATCAAATTAAATAAACAAACTTAAATCATACGAGCAGGAAACTATAAAGATCAACTAGTCGAATACACAATCAAACAAACCAGATTATCAAAACAAACGGCATAGGAATTAAAACCAAAAAAGAAAAAGAATAGATTCAAGAGAAGAATAACTCATTAAAGCCCTAAAAATAAATCTAAAACAATCTTAAAGAGAGGATGTGATATTCAGAATGAAATAAACAAAAGAAAATAAACTCACTAACCTCGATCTGCTTTGAGTTTCAAAAACTCAAACGATACTATCAACCAATTTTTACGGTTGAATGACACTTGAACACCTGTGCCTAGCCGAAATTCTTTCAGACCTCGAGTTTGAACCCTAAATTCCAATATTCGAAAGATTCTGGCTAGATTAGTAAGGAATTGGTTTGGAATTCGGGAAGAGAGGGGAAAGGAGGGTACACCGTGTAAATTTGGTCGGATTTGGGTGAGCCGGTGTTTTGGTCCAGACTTTCGATTTGAAATTCGAAGGAACTAGCTGAAATCCGAGGGAAGATAAGGGTGAATATGGTACGGAAAGGTGAATACGGGGCTATGGAGTAAAATTGGGGTCGTTTGGTGGTGGCGTCGCCGTGGGCGGCGGAGGCCGCATCCACAGTTTTTAATATTTGAAGGCTGGTGTTTTGGGCATTGGAAATAGGAGGAGGTGGAGGGGATTCAGGGGTGTAAATTTGGGTGGGTTTGGAGATAGCCCGCTGACAGAGACGATTTCCGACCGGCGGTGGTGAGGTGGAGGTTTGGCGGAGAACAGACGTACGAGGAAGATAAGTTTGTCTCTAGGGTTATCTCTAATTCAGTCAATTTTATTTAATGTCTTGAACTAATATGGACCATTGGATGATGAGGAATGAACGGATGAGATAAGCTAGATGCCAAATAGCATTGTTTTGGGTTTTATGAGGCTGGACCGGGTTAGTTTTGGATTGGGCCTGGGTCTTGAACGGGTAGGGGAGGGTTTTTGTGTGGTTTGGGCTAAGATATTTGGATAAAATGGCCCAATTTTGGATCTTTTATTAAGAAGCACAAATTTTAAACTTCTTTCTTTTCTTTTTCTTTTTTATTTTTTCATTTGTTTGATTTATTTATTTATTGAAATTTAGGAGTTTATGAGATTGCAAAATTAAAAGTAGCCAAAATTAATTTAATTCTAAAATGAGGCAAATTAAATTTCCTAATATTAACTAGATCATAATTCTAAAAGGAAAATTAAAACAAAAGTGACATTAGAGGAACAAAAAAGCAAAAGGATTATTTTTGTCATTTTTTCTCTTATTTTCAATGATGTTCAATTAATCAAAAATTTAGAATTACATCCTAAATGCAAGTATTTTATAATTTTTATTTTTTATGATGCCTAAAAATGCAAGCAAAATAAAAAATCATGTAATTAATTCCTAAAATTCAAATAATAATAAAAAATCTTAATTTTCAAAATTTAATAGGAATATTTCAAATGGGACAAAAATTACGCGCTCACGCCCATCATATCATATGTGGAATTATAATTTGCATAAAGAAAGATATGGCATTAGAAAGTGGCAGGATGACTAGCTAAATAAATGAATATGACATATGATCTTGTAAAAGGTTGGTAAAAAGTTTACTAACCTGTCAGATGTTTGTATCTGATTTACTTGATGATGGTGTTGATAAAGGCTTACCAAAAGATTTGCTTGCAAGTCGTGCAACTGTACTTTCTAACTTATCTAGGCGTCTTTTTAGTGATCAGTTTTCTTTTCGAGTTGCATTCAACTCATCCAACAATGCAGCCTTAGAGGAGTTATCGCCTTTTAACTTCTTAGCGGTTATTTCACCTTCAAATCCGATTACATGATTCTTGTATTAAGGTTCAAAGCACCTTTCAACAGCCTCAATAATTGTAAGGGACAACTCATATCGTACCAGTTCTTGAATTTCAGCCTAATAAATCATAAGCTTTGAGATAATGCAATATTTTAGTCAAAGGAAGAGGTAAAATAAAATTTATCAATAGACATACATATTTTTCATTGGTTTCAGGTTCCACAAGTTTATCATCCTTCTTATGGGTCTCAAAGAAAACAATTGCCATATCTGGTGGATTACCATCTTTGCCTCCCTTCACATTTAGATAAACAAGTCAAATAAATCATTTAAACAAAGAAGGGGTTTCTGAACAGAATAGCACGATTTCCTTACCAGTTGATAAATAATCTCTCTAATAGGCTTGCTGCCCATACGATGAGGCATAATCAACTTAGACCTATTCATTGAATGTGACGACCGAAAGGGTCATCACCTGTTTTAAATTAATTTGGCACCTTTCAGGTCTTGAAAACCTCATTTAGAGTCACGTCGATATGCATGTGCAATCCGAGCATATAACCGGAAAGTTTAAATATGTAATTATGTGGAAAAAATGCTAAGTTTTGATGTTAAAATGAATAAATTTGACTTCAGTCAATATTTTAGATAAACGGATGCGGACCCATGATTCGATCACCCCAAAAGGTTGGTAGGAAAATATGGGACTTGGGCATATGCCCGGAATCGAATTCATAGGTCCCAAGCACGAGGATTGAATTTTTAAGTGAAATTATTATCTGAAATTGTTTTAGGAAATTTAAAATGAAAACTGATTAGAAAGTTATGGCATGGGGCCCGTATTTTGGTTCAGTGCCCGGTACATGCCTTATATATGACTTGACTCATTCTTATGAAATTTGGTTAAAAACGGACGTCATTTGACGTGATCCGGACCTTAATTGGGAGTTTTGATGTTTAAAGATGTTTTGAGAAATTTCAATGATCTTGAGTTTTAATTCGATGTTCGTGATGTTATTATGGTGATTTGACTACACGAATACGTTCGTAGAATATTTTTGAAGTTGGATGTATATTTGGATTGGAGTTTCGAGGGATCAGATGAGCTTTAGATAGGTTTTGGGATGCCTTAGGCTGAGAAATCTGATGTTGCAGGTTCAGGAAGTTGCAGGCCTCTGAATCCACTTATGCATTCTGCAAGAAATCACGTGCGACTGTGGAGGGGCCATCGCGGCCGCGGTTGCCTTTGTGTGGTCCGCGGTGGAGGGGCCAATGCGGAGTCGCCTTTGTGCGGTCCGCGGTAGAGGCAGCGCGGCTGCGGTCGCCTTTGTGCAGTCCGCTATGAGTGCTGAACCGCAGGTCTTCAGCTGAGCTTGTGCGGCCGAGGTACATTTAGTGCGGTCCGCAGAGGGAGTCTTCCAGAGATATAAGTAGACGAGAATTTCAGTTATTTATCATTTTTCAAAACCCTAAAAATATAAAAGTTAATTTTTCAAGCAACCTTTCTTCTCCAAATCAATGGTAAGTCATTTTTAACTAGTTTTCTTTAATCATTAATATCTTTTAACATGATTTCAACTTAAAATCAGAGATTTTTATGGGGGAATTGGGTATTTTGGGTAGAACTTAGGTTTTTCATAATTTGAGATTTGGACCTCAATTTGAGGTCCGATTTCAAAACAAATTGCATATTTGTGTTCATGCGGAAATGGGCAATTGGGTTTTGGTTAGAACCTCGAGTTTTGACCACGTAGGCCCGAGGGCAATTTTTGACTTTTTTGTAAAATTTTGAAAAACTCATTTTCATGCATTGGGGCTAGTTCATTTAGCATTTATTGATGTAAAACTATAATTGAGGCTTGAGTGGTGTTCAAGGCATTGAGGTAAGCGTTCGGTCTAACCTTAGCTTGAGGGATTAGGAGTCGAATTATATATTTTATTTGCTCCTTATTGAGTGCGACAAATAGGTATGATAACGAGTATTTATATGTTGGTGTCAAGCATGATCGTGAGTCTTAAATTGAAAGTTGTTGTGTTCTTAAATGACATTTCATATTCCTTAACTAATGATCTACAATATTGAGCATAGATATGTTTATCCTCGTAGATCCTATTTATGATTGAGCATTTTCATTAATAAAACTAAGTTAAGGTTAGTTATAGCTGATTCTCTCTTACCAGGAAGTTATTATATTGCTTGTTCCTTAGCCGGGATTTCTTGTGATTATGTGATAACATGAAATAGGATCGGGTGGTACGCCTACCAAGAAATATGATGAAATGAGATCGGGTGGTACGCCTACCATGAGATATGATGAAATGGAAGCGGGAGGTACGCCTACCACGAGATATGATGAAATGAGATTGGGTGGTAGGCCTACCACGAGATATGATGCAATGGGATTGGGTGGTACGCCTACTACGAGATATGATGAAATGGGATCAAGTGGTACGCCTACCACGAGATACGAGAAATCGCATCGGGTTGCACGCCTGCAAGAAGATTGAAATTGAAAGTAAAAGTTGTCTTTATTTCTCTTTATCCATGTTAGAAGTTAAATTTCAGTTTTCTCTATTGTTCTTGATATTCTGTTTATTTGTCACCCCCGTAGCATTTCCCCTTTCCCCAGCTTTAATTGCTTATTGCATGTTTACTTTTCCGCCATATATTATACAACTGCACAGGTTTATCTTGAGTCTAGTCCTACCGTTGTCACTATCTCGCCGGGGTTAGGCCATACACTTACTAGCATATGAGATCAGTTGTGCTGATGCTACGCTCTGCACTTATATGCAAATACCGGAGCAGTGTTTGGGCAGCAACATTAGTTCGGGAGCTAGCCTTCAGTCCATTGAGACTCCAAAGTAGCCTTTCAGGCGTCCGTAGGCCCTGCGTCTCCTCAATCTTATGTTTCATTTTGTTATCTCATGTATTCGAGAAAAATAATATTTTATTTCTTTCAAATGGTTGTATTTAGCACTCTTTGTAGTCTGTGAATGTTGTGACACCAGGGGCTGGGTAGAGATTTATATTGGTTTCCTACACATTTATTTCTATGTTCATCTAAGACTTCCACTAAATTTATTTTTCGCTGTTCTTTAAATGCTTATTCATTTCTACTATAATGGTTTAAAATGAACTAAATGAAAAGGATTAATGACTTCCAAGGTTTATGGCTTTTCTACCTTTCACGAGTAGGCGCCATCAAAACTCCAGACGGTGGGAACTTCGGATCGTGACATTGAGTTTCTTGTACTTCTTTCCTATAATAACAACAGAACGTAGAAGGTATGCTTTGCCGCTTAAAAGAACTAAGATGATAAATTGTTATGAAACCATACCTTAAAATTTTCAGATAAGAAGTGCTCCTTGACCAACACTCCCAATCGTTCTTGTCGACCCCCTCTGACACATCCTTTAGAGCGTCGCGCAATGGCTTAGATTTCACAATCATGTACAATGATCCTGTCCAATTATTTCATAATCTTCTCATATATTTCAAGACATCATCTCTTTGATCATTTATGTCAGCACTATCAAATTTGTCCTATAATGAATATCATCAACCATAAAACTCAAAGAGTTTTAACTAAAGAAAGAAAGAAAAATTTAACCGACAATATTAACAGCTATGCTGGAATATTGCACACACTCCCAAACAATGAGTGCTGAAATGCAAATGATAATAGCTATAGTAACATCAACAGGTCCACATTAGAAATAGATTCAGAAGATAGCCAGTGATTTGGCCAATGTTAGAAGCATACAAGAAATGCAATATCTGTCATCAGAGATAATTCTAGGTACATTACTAATTTTCAGATTGCTTTGAAATGAAATTCTGCTGCATGTATGAGGCAAATTATCTAAACACTGTTAGATTGCCTCCCAGTAGTATTAGTATGTTCTCATGCTCAATCTGCAGGTGGTCTTATGGTGCAAGGAAAAGTATTTCAAAGCAACAGATGCAAATGTCAATGCACACAAAAAGCCCAAACAAACATCGTATCATGTAATTATATACGGAAAGATGAAACAGTATACACAAAGGTAATGGGTCTAATAAGGAGAGTTCAATTATTTAGTTGATGCTTTCTACCTTTTCTACACTTTACAATTTTGTAATAACTGGATTCTTATCTGGGATTATTATTTATATATTCACCACAGAGCACCACGCCGAGTGGTTTATTTGTCCAAAATAAAATAATTTAAACAGCTGAGCATTACTAGAGACAAATTAATTGTTAGAACCAAAACACTTTAAGATTAAATCCTTCGTCTTTTAAATAATAATTATTTTCTTTTGAATGTTATGAAAGAATTAAACTACAATACTAATATTATGGATGAAATCTTACATGCCAGAAACGACCCAACAATATTAAATTACTATATTCAAAGATTAAAGAAGAAGCAAAATATACCTTATGCCTGAATGGAGATAGAACCTCCCAAATATTTATTTTAGTTTATTACACTGGAAAAGAGCTTTCTTTGCCTATCTTGATTTCATTTTTCCTTATTTATTTAACACACAAAATTTTAGTGATCTGACTTCAACCAAAGCAAAATCTTCAAATGGCATATAAACCGAAATCTTATATAGCAAAGCGAGAATACACCTTAAGGAGGCCATGCCTCCATTCCCAACGATCTCATGCTGTGGATGTGCCGATCAAACTTTTATTACTATTATTAAAATTAACATTTATATAAAAAAAATAAAACTAAAAAATCAAATTCTTTTCTAGAAGTAATATATAGAGGCCAACATCCAACCTTTATTCTGGAAGTATTGTGCTGTAAAATTAGCTGCTCTAATATATATTCTTTTTATTATGCTTAAACTAAAACTCAATGATTTAATATGATTATTATGTATGATTATAACGTTCAAAATTAATTTTCTTTTCACTTGTGAAATTCTCTCCCCCCCCCCCCCCCGGCTCTCTCTTCTCTCTCCCCAACGTCTCTTTCCCCCCCCCCCCAGCTCACCGCTCCCCTCGCCCCCCCTCCCCCGGCGACCTCTCCACCCCGGAGACCACCCCCTCTGACGGCAGAAAAACCCCACTGGCATCCCCAACGAACCGCCGGTAGCCACAGGTAAGTACCCCTCTCTCTCTCCTCGGAATCGTCAACAGTGGTCTCTCACGGTGGTCTTTCTTCGACACCTCCTACACCACCGAGACATACACCGTCAGGCGCACAACCCTTGCAAGTTTCGTCGCCGGAAACCCACGCACGCGCCGCCGACGACTGCTCACACGCCGCCGACGACGACCACGCACTGCGCGCGTGACACTGTTCCGGGCAGTTTTTCGGCGGGCTTCTTTTGGACAGTTTTTTCCCCACTCATTTTCGACCAACCCGGTACTTTCGGAATATTTACCCGCTCACTTTCATTGTTTTTCATATTATTTTCTTGTCATTTTCACTTTCTCTGTTTCCCTTTTCACGCGTGTTTCTTTTCCTTTGTTTTTAATTTACTTGTGTAGTAATTTTCATTTTTGTTGCTGTTTCTCTTATTTGTTACCCATATTTGCTGCGTGTGTTTCTTAAAACTATAAATTTCCATGACTTTGATTTTTGTTTCCGCCGGAAATTTTTCCTGGAAACCCTTGCACTTTTCCTTTTATTCCCCCCATTGCTTTTGTGGGTGTATTTTGTTTTCTTGGACAGGTACCTATTCCATTGACGAGGATTTCCGACAACTATCGTTCAAACACTCGTTCAGACTCGTGGCAGGACGCAATCGAGCCGCACAGTTTGCTAAGATTCAGGAAAACTCGGACACAGCAAAGCACCCTTCCAGGTTTTTCTTCCGAGAGTTGGTACCTCCCGCTCTCTTGCACATTTTGTATACCTTTTCACGTATTTTAGCTAGCATTCAGAGTGTGTTCTATTCTGCTGTTATCTAGTTTGATACATTTGCGTTTTTCACTATAGTGCGTGCGTGTGCTACTGTACCCCATATCGGTTGGTGGGATAGTGGCCGCGGTAGGAGATGATAGCGTAAGGTCATGTCCTCAGGGGGTGGGGGTGGTAGTGGGGGTGAGTAGGGAGCAGGGGGTGGCACTTCGGGCAGGGCGGGAGGAAAGGGTGGGAAGAGGGCGGCGGACGTCCATAGACTAAGGATTGGGTCTTGGAACATAGGTACTCTGACGGGTAAGTCCATTGAGTTGGCGAAGGTTCTGCAACAGCGAAGGGTTAACATAGCGTGCGTCCAGGAGACTAGGTGAAAAGGGTCGAAGGCGCGGGACGCTGATGGGTTTAAACTGTGGTACTCTGGGCTTGAGAGAGGTAAGAATGGAGTGGGCATCCTGGTTGATGGGGACCTAAGGGAGTCCATGGTCGAGGTTAGGCGAGTGAATGATAGGTTAATGTCTATTAAGCTGGTTATTGGGGGTGGAGTCCTCAATGTCGTTAGCGCTTACGCGCCGCACGCAGGCTTAGACGAAGAGGCTAAAAGGCGCTTTTGGGAGGACTTGGATTATCTGGTGGAGAGGATTCCCCAGTCTGAGAAGTTAGTTATTGGATGAGACTTTAATGGCCATATTGGGGCTGAGGCTGGTGGATATGATGAGGTGCACGGGGGCTTTGGCGTTGGTGCCAGGAACGGAGGGGGCACTTTGCTGCTTGATTTCGCCAGGGCTTCCGATCTCCTGATTGCGAACTCGACATTCCGGAAGAGGGAGGAGCATTTGGTTACTTTCAAGAGTGCGGCGGCGCGGACTCAGATTGACTACATCCTCATCCGAAGGAGCGATCGGGGCTTGTGCAAGGACTGCAAGGTTATTCCGGGTGAGTCGCTTTCAACTCTTCATAGACTTCTAGTGTTGGATGTCGATCTTTGGGTTAAGAAGAAGCGGAGGGGTGCCCAGGGGCAACCGAGGATTAGATGGGGCGCTTTGTCTAAGGAGAAAGCACATGAGTTGGAAAGGAGGTTAGTGGAGGGCGGAGCTTGGAGAAGTTACGGGGAAGCGGACGCTATATGGACAGTGACGGTGAACTTGGTTAGGGGGGCTGCACGGGACGTGCTCGGGGTAGCTAAGGGATACTCAGGCAGACATCAGGGTGATTGGTGGTGGAACGAGGTAGTCAAGGGAAAAGTGGAGGTGAAGAAGGCGGCGTTCGGTAGGTTGGCAGGGAGCTCAAGCGAGGAGGAGCGGAGAGCAAACAGGTTGGTATACAGGGAGGCGAGAAGAGAAGCTAAGATGGCTGTCACGGAAGCTAAAAACGAGGCGTTCGGACGCATGTATGAGGAACTAGGGGAGAGAGGTGGGGATAAGAAGTTATTCCGGTTGGCTAAAGTAAGGGAGAGGAAGGCACGTGATCTTGACCAAGTCAGGTGTATCAAGGACGAGGATGGTACAGTTCTGATGGGGGACTCGCAAATCAAACAGAGGTGGCAGGCGTACTTTCGGGACCTTCTTAATGAGGAGGGGGATCAGAGCATAGAGCTAGGGGAGTTGGGGCAGTCAGAGCGCCATAGAGACCTTGGGTACTGCAGGCGCATTAAGGTAGGGGAGGTCTTAGGGGCGTTGCGTAGGATGAGTAGGGGTCAAGCGAACGGGCCTGACGAGATCCCGGTGGAATTCTGGAAGTGCATGGGTAAAGCTGGAGGGGAGTGGCTCACTAGGCTGTTCAATGCGATTTTCAGGACTAAAAAGATGTCGGATGAGTGGAGGTGGAGTACAGTGGTGCCCCTGTACAAGAACAAAGGGGACATCCAGTGTTGCAACAATTACAGGGGCATCAAATTAATAAGCCACACGATGAAGGTTTGGGAGAGGGTGATTGAGGCGCGTGTGAGGGAGGCGACAACTATATCTGGGAACCAGTTCGGTTTCATGCCGGGACGCTCCACCACAGAGGCGATTCACTTAGTCAGGCGGATGGCGGAACAATTCAGGGATAAGAAAAAGGACCTTCATATGGTGCTTATCGACTTGGAGAAGGCGTATGACAAGGTCCCGAGAGAGGTGCTATGGAGGTGCTTGGAGGCGAAGAGTGTGCCAGAAGCCTATACCAGAGTAATCAAGGACATGTACAATGGAGCTAAGTCTAGGGTTAGGACGGTGGGGGGCGTATCCGACCATTTTCCTGTGGTAATGGGGCTCCATCAAGGATCGGCGCTGAGGTTGTTCGCCTTAGTGATGGATGCTCTGACCCGACATATCCAAGGGGATGTGCCTTGGTGTATGCTCTTTGCTGATGATATAATATTGATAGACGAGACGAGGGCCGGTGTTAGTGAAAGGTTAGAGATATGGAGATAGACCCTTGAGTCTAAGGGTTTCAAGATTAGCAGATCTAAGACAGAATATCTGGAGTGCAAGTTTGGCGAAGAGCCGAGTGGGGTAAGCGGGGAAGTGATGCTTGGTTCTCAGGCCATCGCCAAGAGGGACAGTGTGAGATATCTTAGGTCTGTGATCCAGGGGGACGGAGAGATTGACGGGGACGTCACCCATCGGATAGGAGCGGGGTGGTCAAAGTGGAGGCTTGCTTCAGGGTTCCTGTGTGACAAGAAAATCCCGCACAAACTAAAGGGGAAATTCTACAGAGCCGTGGTTAGACATGCAATGTTGTATGGGGCGGAGTGCTGGCCCGTGAAGAACTCGCATGTTCAGAGAATGAAGGTTGCGGAGATGAGGATGCTTAGGTGGATGTGTGGGCACACCAGGCTGGATAAGATCAAGAATGAAGTTATTCGACAGAAGGTAGGGGTGGCCCCGGTGGACGAAAAGATGCGGGAAGCGAGGCTGAGGTGGTTCGGGCATGTTCGGAGGAGGGGCTCCGATGCCCCGGTGAGGAGCTGCGAGCGGTTGGAGATTGTTGGTGGTCGGCGAGGGAGAGGGAGGCCTAAGAAGCATTGGGGAGAGGTGATTAGGCAGGACATGGCCAGAATGCAGGTTACCGAGGACATGACTCTTGATAGGGGAGTCTGGAGGTCTAGAATCAAGATTGTAGGTTAGGGGCTCATAGGTGATTAGTGTTTTAGTATGGTAGTTCCTGCTTGATATTACTGCATGCGACTGTATTTATGTTTCTTATGTTTTCATAACTATATACGTTACTTTTGTGGGAGTACCTATGCTTTATTATTTGATTTTGTCTTGCTTGTGTTTCTAATTTTATCTCTGTTTCTTAATGCAGCTTCCCCATTTTTACTCTCCTCGCCGAGGGTAGACTGGAAGCAGCCTCTCTGCCCTTTCGGGCAGGGGTAAGGCTCGTCTATATATTACCCTTCCCAGACCCCACCTGGTGGGAGTATACTGGGTAGTTGTTGTTGTTGTGAAAGAAGAAAAGAAAAAGGCAAAACAACAAAGTAATACTTTAAATTTTTTCCGTAACAGATTCCCACATGTGGTCTAGCTTATATTCTTCGATATCCGCCCATGAGTGTATGCGTAATGCGCACATATTACCATCACAAGCAAATATACCTAAGTGTCTCACAAATGTGGATGAATGCTTCCCTACAATTCGATTGTGGTAGAAAGTGACACTCAACTTTTCTTCATCTTTGAGTCCTAGAACATTTTTACATCTGTTCTTTCCTCTCACTTTTTCTTGCCTTTTCAGATTCGCATGGACCTACTAGTTCAAATTTAAGTTAATCGCAAAAAAGGATCAGTTCAATAACAGCAAAAAGATATTACAAACTGAGATATACTTATTTTGCTTCATTGAGTGTCTTGCATCACTTGAACTTCTTGAGGGAGGGAAATATCATCTTCCAGTGGATCGAAACCAGGAGTTGCAAGATTCGTATTCTGAGCTAGCTCATTCAGATAAGAAGCTGTTGCATTACGGTTTTTATTATTTTCAATCGGGAGTCTCTGTTCAGCATTTACCCTTACCGAACCCAAAGATCTAAAGCTTTGCCCTCGTCCCCTTGCTAAGGCACCTGGCGCAACGTATGAATACTTAACTGTCTTTGAAGTTGATTGCATTTCAAACTTCCGAGATGTTGATGGACTCATGTCAACCTTGCTAGAAAATATTAATGGAAAATAAAAAACGAAATTGAAGAAGGCTTGAGGCGTGAGAACGACTTTCCTTAAAGAAGTTATTGTCTGTATACATATTTGGGGAAAAATACACATAATATTCTTCAGGATATAACAAGCCACAAATTGATATGTGGAGAATTTTTGAATATCATTGTAGGGAAACTCGACTTTATTTACAGAGGAAAAGAGAGGCATTTTCCGAAAAGACACTTTAATTTATTAAGTGATATGTCTGTTTATTTGTCCAAGTATTTAATATTAGTATATATTAATATACTATTATTAATATACACGTATTCTTGTGTATTCTTAAACACATATGTGAGAATTTTCGTGAATATACATTGATTAGTAATCACATATTTATAACTAATGTTGTAAAAATAATTTTTATATATTTTCGAAATAAATAATATTTGATTTAGATACTTAGAAAAACTAAAAGCATACATTTTGTAAGAACATCGTGAAATTCATATTTGATAAATAAATAAATATTTATAAATATATTTTCATAATATTATTTAAATATTTGACAAAATTAATCTATCAGTTCTAACTAAAAAATGAACAACATGCAATGTGAGCCAATAATACTAAAATAAGTAAATTGGTACCATGAATACACACAATTTCAAAATCCAAAACAAAAAAATTCCAACATAATAATATTTTGTTTCGCTACAACTTAAGATTAGGAAATGTAATAAGTTTATAATCACATCAAACAGTAAAATTTTACTTTAATTGCATCACTCATTATATGCTAAGTTTGTTAATGACTCGTTATTTCTAATATTAGGAGGTGTATTTTCAAACATAGAATAATAAGATAAATAAATAATGAAATATAAGCAATTACATGGAATCGCTAGAAGTAAAGGTAGAGAAATAAAATATAAATAATGTAAAAAGAAAAATAGTTTTAAAATTTCTAACAAAAATTAAAAAGTAAAAATAAAGTTAGAAAAGTAAAATAATAGAAATAAAAATTTATAAAGAAAATGAATTAAAATAGAAACAAAAGGAAAGAAACTAAAAACAACCTTGTAATTACACAACATAATTATCACCAATTGTCAACTTCCCTTTGAGAATTGTAGAGTGTAATTACACATAATTCCATGCTGACCAAATAATTATTTGACAAATAAACATGTCAAATTGTGTAATGACACCCAAATCCAGTATTTCCGTAGTGGCTTTCCAAATAGGCTTGTAGTGCTCAAACCTGAACAAAAATACTTATAAAAATCTGAAAAATTTTAATATTATATACTGGAGTTCGAACTTTTCACATATAAGATTCGAGCATAATATGTTAGAATTCATAACGTGCTAGAATCCCAATATAAGACGTTGAAAATTTATAAGCAGAAGCTCAATAATCTAGCATATTATGCTAAAACCTTTTATGTTTATGCTAAAATAATAATTATTTTTAAATGACTATAAAAATATTGACTACTTTTGAAGTTCGAAAACTGATTAACCCCTGCTATTTTTACACCTTCAGGAGTGGAAATGCCAACGTACAAAGGGGGTTTTAGTCAAAATGGAAGAAGTTTATATACGAGATTTGGCAGAGCCAATCCAAATGGAGTAATGCCACTTTATCAGGCATAAAATCATCATCAATTTGGGATTAAGGAATTTCAACTTGCTGTTTACCTATAAATAAACGAGGTTAAGGGCTATTTAATAAATAGTTAATCATTGTTTAATTTATTAATTACATTCAGATGCCAAACTAGAATCTTGCATGTGTAACAACTCCATGGACACACTCCTAGTGACTTTTAGATCCCACATCAGAAGGTGGCATCGTCTAGCTCTGTCCTTCTCCTTTCCCCATCCCTGTCTTTTCTAAAGAGAGTAAAGGTTTAGTCAAACTTAGGGATACTATATAATATTTTTAATTGGACAATCATACTGTCTTACGAATTGTGAATATGAAGTCATCTTTGTTAGAAAGCATTATACACCAATATGAACATCCAATATTATCTCAAATTTATATGACCCAATGCGAATATGGTGGAAAACTCAAAAAAAAAAAAGGAAATGCCATTTAAAAAACCTTATCGATCCTTAGGAAGGAAAAATAAATAATGGAAAAAAAAAGGAAGGAAAACTTCTCTAATAAAGAGTAGGGCACATATCAAAGAATTGAGAGAATAGAAGAGAAAAACAACGTCATGTTTATTCTCCAATATCAGTCTCTTTCACTAGTAGCACATTTCTTTCTGATTTCTGAAGATGACGAGACACTCAGCCTACAACTGCAGCACAAAGCACTGCATCCCCTAAGTTGAAGTTTCTGCTTCTTGGCTGCTGCCTTAGAGTTCTGCATTCTTTGAGCAGTCACACAGAGCTCTGATTTGAAGGAGAGATGTGAAGAGAAAATCATTTATGTAATTAGAAAGTGGGTCTTACTAATCATGATTATGTCCCAAGATTAATGAACCTGTGAAGATCACTAGGGATATAGGAAACAGTCTTTTAGCTCATAAAGCCTATGATCATGATGTTAATAAGATATTCTTGATTTCCTTTAAAGATAGTATTAGGTGGCACGCTTTAGAAGCTGTGGTTGAAACAGAATCACCACGTTTCTATACGATTAATCACAATAAGAAAGAAAAAAATGAATGAGATAAAGAAACAGAAAAGGTACAAAAAAGTGAGAACTTTTATTGTTTTCACATGCTAGTACAAGGTCCTATGTACTAGTTTATTTCAAGTATCTCGAAAAGTTTGTGGTGGTGTGCGGAGTGATATGGCTGCAGACACTGACAGATCTAGGAATTCAAGTTTGTAGGTGCTGAACTTTTTTTGTATATAAAATTAATGGGTGCTTTTGTAAATTTTTATACGTTTTCTTAAATTTTCTATATAACTATATATACTCTGTGTCGAGGTTAATGGGTGCTCGAACACCCAAATTCAATATGTAGATCCGCCCCGGGTGCAGAGGGATAATAATTCAAGTTGATGAAACAGGAGGAGGACATTCTTTCTGATGATCAGATTTAATATTTTAGATCCCATACACTAAGTTGCGTCTTATACGATGTACCCAAATTAACACCGTCCAATCCATTCACTATTTAATTTACCCTGTCACTTTACCACATTCACATTCCCGTTTCTTTTCCTTTTTAGCCCTATCCTTAATTAATTTCAAGATGACAACATAGAAAAATACAAAGGCATATTGAAACTCTTCAAAATCTCTTACTTCGTGAAATCCTTCTTACATTTTTGCACTTCAATTATTGAATAAAATGAATAGGATACATAGTGTCCCCCAAATTAGTTTATTCTAAGCTGAAATGGAGCATATAATATATGTGGATCAGAGGAAGTAATATTTTTTAAATCGTCGTAAAAGAACTCAAAATTGTAAAACTGCCTTAATAGTATACATTGTATATACAACTCTCTAGATATGCTCTGCTCGATGTATGGAGTGAAGAGAAGATGCTGAATTGAGGTACTACACGTGCACTGCTTATTCAATTTACTCCTATGGTGTACTACTACTTTGTTTAAACAAACCTCTCTTCTAAACTCACTCAACGGCCAGGCTAGCTATTTGCTACCGTCCTTTGAAACCTAGTGCATTTTTTTACTTATTAAAACAAAAGTTTAACTACACCACAGGATAAATTTATACTTTTAGCTACTTAAGATTTACTAAATTAGAATTTATTTATCCATAAAAGGGTACAGTTGAATTTGTAATGTGATTTATAAACAAGCATATCGATTTAATCACAAAATAATAAATAAATTAGTAAAATACAATACTTAATATTGAATCAAGATAAGACAGCAAATAACTTGATTCTGTGAGTAGAACTTTCAAGGGTAATAGTAACAATATGAATAAACAAGAAATAAAGTATTATTGAGCTTACAATAATTTGTAGCATAAGTTGTGTTCCCCCGCTCCCCCTCCCCCCCCCCCCCCCTCCCAAAATAGTTGTTGAAGTAACTATTTATAGTTGCACTTAGAGAATAAGGTCATAGGATGAAGCTCCTCTTAAACGACAACTATGAGGGCCATTGATGAATGCGTAACAATAGACTATAAATACCAGAATTCTCTATAACGGGTTGTGTATTTAGTACTGAAATATATTCTTCATTAAATGTCATCGGGCGACAACATTCGTTTGTCTTTATTAGCAGTATTCCTTTTGGGGTTTTTCCGGTGCCAACGAGATCTGATGTCCAAGGTCTTGCTTTGCTTTCCGTCTGTCTTCGATTTATTATTTAAATATTTAATACAAATCAATTTTACCTTATATAAAATTATTACAAGTTACTTTCTGTAACAAACATAGATTCGTAATTTGTAACAAATGTTAAATAACCTATGATCAGGAAATATATAAACATATATTACCAGAGTGCATTTTGTATACATTATTAATACATATTAATAAAAATAAAAAAAATTAACTCAAACAGCCGTCTACTAAATTCTTTAAGCTGAAAATAGCCGGTAATTATGTTTCTAACGACCATCACTCTAAATATGAAGAAGAAAAAAGAGAAGGAAGATATTTTTCTTTCTTTATATTCTTTTCTACCAAGGAAAAACTTTTTATGCATCTACTCTTACGACTGAAGCTTTACAGTTGTAGCCCTTTACGTTACAGAACAGAAATATTAATTTCTTTCACCTTTTTTTGTCGCCATTATTATTTAGATATTTTGTATCATGTTCATTTATAATTTTAAATATAACTGTTAGCATTGGTGTTTACAAGGAAAAAGGGAATACATATATATATATATATATATATAAAGTTCATGAACAAGAGCTAAGAGGTACTATTATTATTATTATTTATTTTTTAACTTGAGAGCTAAGTAGTATAAGTTGTAGAATAGATCGATGTTTGTGCACATATTGAAATTTTAAAGTAATGTTCCCAGCTAATCAAGGAAGCAATGGTAATATCGACTAGTACGCCTGTAGATAGATTAATTAAAAGAGTATATTTGTCGGTATCACAGTTTACTAAACGTCGGTTAATATGAAGATCTTACTATTCACCGACTAAAAGCGTTTATATTAATGGTTATAGCCTCATCATAGGCTCAGATATCAATATCTGTGGCCTTGAATATTTAGAGAAATCATGGTTGTAATATAAAATAAACAAGCTAAGCAGGCATAACAAAGCATATGCTGAGAAGATCACGTTATATCTTTCTTGGTACGTGCCCAAAATTTCTATAAAACTAATTGATCTCTTCTTAGACGACTAAGCTCTTGATTAATATTTGGAAATGGAAGACTTCAGCCCACTGGATTTGAAACAAAATAAAGAAGAGTTTAATATGCGATATCATTCTGAACACACCATTTAATACCAGCCAAAACCGCAAAATTTTTTTTATACCATTAAATTAAGATTACTTATATATATAACAATATTAACATAGAATTTAAAGTTTAACATAAAATTACAGGAAACGACTTTTTATAATTGATAAAATTACGCTGACAGTATAAAATGCGCTGATTAGTTTATGTAAATTAAATCGAATAAAAAATAGAGCCCCTCGTGACTTCAACCTCAGTCTTTGCTGTCTATTGGATCAACATCATGTGCTTCGAAAAGCTCGCTGAGCCTGTCTATTACGCGCTTAAATTATCCCAGCATAGGTTTCTTTGTTAACAGACTTAATTGTTCTTTTTGTCTGTCTCCTTTGCTTTTTGGAGTTTATTGATTTTTATTCTTTCAAATCATCCTCCAATACACGAACCGCGTAAAGGTTACAACAGTTACTTTTTTGGTTTAAGATATTGTTTTTTAGTGCCAATAGGAACACGAATTTAATATTTGCATCGCAGTGAAAAAGGAAAAAACTATGCCTTTTCTTTTTAATAGTGGCTTAGGAAGCATTAATATAAGCTATATATATGTTTGCTATATACTACTCGTAGTATGATTTAGTTTATTCATAAAAGTTCATCCCCACGTTTATTGGATAATTTCAAGTAGAAATTAAATTGCAAAAAAAAAAAAGTTTACTTGAAGCTCTGTAAGGACTAAAGAATCATAGAAATGCCGTTTGATCCATGCAAATGATTTATTTTTGCACAAAGAAAGAAGTTAGGCGTCTAGCAGTTTTAACAAATTTTGCTTGAAATACCTGAATAATATGTTGTATGAAAAGACAAATACATTATTTTCATGGTCCATGGAATCTCAATTCCCTCCAACCATTGGATGCTCTGTGGAAGCATGTGTTCATGGAAAACCATCAATTGCTTTTCTTAATTTTTTATTGTAAAATCTTAGCTAAGAAAACAACACTCAAAGTATAAATGTTTTTATACTATACAGTATTATTTTACTTTTTATACGAAGTTGGTTGTTTTAATTTATATTTTTTAATTCCATTCTAAGACAGTTACCTGTAATTTACCTTTTGCATATTCTTCTTTTTCATTTCGAAGAAAAAGCGCTAAAGAAAAAAAGAAATAATAGAGGGATCTTAATCGGATTAAATGGGAATTTTATGAAAAATCATTTTCAAAATATAATATTAAGAACGTTACGATAATATACGAGAGGAATAGAGTAGCAAAAGGAATCAAGCGTACAAAGATTGTAATTAATTACCAAGTATGCATACCATGTTAATATGCCGAAGTTGCCAACTTAGACTTCATCATGTATCTATACTACTGAATCAAAAGAGATTACAGGTAGGCTACGTATGAAGACAATAAAAAAAGGACTATTTTATAAGATATGAAAACCTCATTTCACAAAATTCCTTTTAAGTCTTCCCCTTCTAATCAGCTAAATTAAAAAAAAAGTATTCAATGATTAGAAGCAAGGGCTTCATTGCTTTACCACCAATGGGACTTTCTTAGGCCTCTTAAGAACGTGACACCAAAGAAAAATGACATAACTTAAGCTCCTTCTAACTGTCGTATGTACAGTACTATATCATGAGCAGTGTTTTAAAAGTCGGGGCATAAGTTCGGGCGTTCTTACTTAATACGAGGCAAATATGCCTGCGTAAGTTTTACAGGTCTTTTTTAAATTTATGAATTAATAATACACATTAAAAGTTTAAAAAACTGAAAACAATTAAAGGAACTCATATAAAATAAATATTTAACATGTTTTTCAAGTATAAATAATACAATATT
This sequence comes from Nicotiana benthamiana, assembly GCA_034376525.1. Lineage (NCBI taxonomy): Eukaryota > Viridiplantae > Streptophyta > Magnoliopsida > Solanales > Solanaceae > Nicotiana > Nicotiana benthamiana. Next base: position 99,671,798 of record CM067331.1, read on the forward strand.
GTTAAAGTTATTATGAAATATAAATTAACTATAACATCTTAACTTTCAAACAATTAAAAATTATAATTTCTAAAAAAATATTATCAAACTGTATATTTTACCTCTTTAAAAGTACATACTCAACAGATTTTATCAATACTGTAAATTAAGATATTACTCTTCATGAGTAAAAATAAAATTATTTTTAATAATAAAATAAGAAATGAATAATAATTTTTAGAGACATAAATAAGACATAAAGATCTATCAAGTAAAGATATAAATATTGATTATCTATTTTAGAAAAAATATTCAAATGATATTCACCCTCACGGTATTTTCAATTAGTAAATATGCAATATTATGGTTTGTTATTTGAGTTATTCACAATTTTATATTCCTATAGGTAAAAAGAATTTTAATCATTCATTTGTAAATAATTTTAAGAGTCAACGGTGTAAATTAATAAATTCAGCACATGATTTGCAACTATTGGACGAGTCCCGAGCATTCAACGTTATGTTTATTTAGGGCGCACAGTAGGCGTTTGGGCGCGTAAGCCCCACAGAATTAAGAACCACACATGGCTCTCAAGATGTTTTGATAGCGCCCTGTCCCGTAGCGAGCCCCGAGACTAGTCCCAAAAAAACCTTTTAAAACACTAATCACAAAAAAGAGTTTCACTGAATTAATAGTCTATCTAAAACAGAAGGGTATAGCCATTCTGTTAGAATAGCAGGCCCAAGTCATGCAGGCCCAAAAGCTTTTGAAGAAAAAATAAATTCAAACTCAAACACTTGACAACTTTACAGTCTTGTAATATTATTGCAGTAATAGCCACAAATATAATAGATAGTCATTCTTTATTGTTTTAGTATAAGTAGACCAATATGGTTAAGTTGTATAAGAGATAAGATTGTGAATATAGACAGATTTTTATCTCTGTCTTTTCTCTCTCTAGAACATTCGATCTAAGGTTCTCTATCAAAGGATATTCATGGATGTTGACTCGTTTCTAACATTGTATCAGAGTGAATCCTGGTGATTATTGCTCTAATATGAGTGTTCATCAGAGCGATTGCTGTTGCGCCCCCTTTTTCCTCTCCCTTTTGTTGGGGAATTCCGGGTTTCTGCATTCATGGGGGTAATAACTCATTTCGTTTTGGGAATTTGGGTATTTTGAAGAGTCGCCACCTAACAGATTATAGTGTGTTAAAGCACCCAGAGCGATTATCTCTTGGATTGGTTTGTATTACTAGAGATTTAGGGTAAGGGCTCGAAATAACCTTGAGGGGAAGGTGTTTGGCACCACTCTCGATCCACAACGGTGGATCCCAGCCAAACTTATACTTATAAATTAGTCCTTTTAACAAATAAGTAGTTCAAACACATACTTGCAAAAATATACGACTTAAGATGAGACAAAAGGAAAAGAATTAAAGAAATTGCATATGTATAGAAAAGCAAAGTTTGAACAACGGGAATTGAAAAAGATGGGTCTTAGTTTCGTTAGCCTACAGTATCACTCCACGCAATGCCCGATAATCACTGCTCAATAAGGGGCTACACGTGCCATTAGCGCGTAGTCATTATATCTTGTTATATGTGCACTACCCGTCCATTCCTCATGGCTTTAGAGGTATTTTAAGACCTCTATTCTTTGGACAATTCTAGACTTCCCTAAGATTTTAAAGGATAAAAATATAGGCATCAATCAAGAACAATTAGAACATGTGTTTAAAGAAATAAGTTATAGGCTCACAGTTACCTCATCAACATATCAAATAAGTGCACGTCTTCAAACAACATTCAAATTCTTAAGAGAAAATCCTAGAACATGATATCTAGGTAAGCATGGGTTATATAGTCTTGAATTAGGACAATATATGAAAGGTCGTATTTAACATGCCTACTGTTAAATCTGTTAAATTTAGACAACTTTAAGTAGCAAAAAATCAGTTTCGGAGTTGCATAATTTTAGAATGCCCATAGGCTTGCCTAAACACTGAACAATGATGTCCTAAGAGCATGATAACTACTTTGATGTAGTAAATCAATGAACAATTTTTGAACGGATATTTGAGATCCTATAGACATGTTGTCTAGTCATAGTAAATTAGGGTTGTGTTTGAAAAAATTCATTTAAGGAAACAGACAGTTGATTAGGCAAGTTTCAAAGTGAACTAACATGAATTAGACCGACTTGTTTAAACTAAGTTGATTTCAAGTTCTATAAGTAGAATTTCTTATTCTAATTCCTATAAGCATGATATCTAATTGTTAAAAGCCTATGTTAGTGAGACGGATGTAAATATATGCAGTAGCAAAAATTGAACTTAATCACTTTATTCTATAGGTATGGTATCTACTTATGAAGTTTATTTTTAAACTTATAGACATAACTTCTGATATTAAATACCTTTAAATCCTACAGGCATGGTTTCTATCATGGTAAATCAAACATAACAAGTATATTAACACAATTCTATAGGCATGGTATCTACCCGAGCTACCCCACAGATATGTAACTACCCACCCCTTTTCATTAATCACCCCAATGTCGTTTACAAATAATTATTATAGACCAGCTGAGAAAATTACATAAACAATAAAGAACAAAAGAAGTTAACTATAGGGAGCCTGAAGCAGGACCAATTGACTTCTCCAAGCCTCTAAAAGTCTCAAGTGCCAAATTCCATAGACAATATCATTGCCTAGGTGTGTCAGAGTTTACTAAAAATCTCAAGGATCCCGGATAGTGCTCACACCCAGACTTTATATCTAGAACCAAGTAAGTGCAGTGTAGAAGATCTAGCTCCAGTACATCAAAGTTAAGAGGGATCTCATAGGGATCCCAAGGCAGTCACACACTGGAGGGCAGAACTTAAGGACCTAAGAGTAGAGTGGGAGTGTTTCACATGATTTTTGAAAGGTTTTAAAAGGAAAGTAGTATTTGAAAAGACTCAGTTGAAGTAGTTTTATAAATAGGAGAGTTGTTCAGTAAAATAATTTTTTACAAGAGTTGTGTAATCACACAAACAGCAAATCAAACATAGGGCCAAAAACGGTTCAACACTCAAATAACAAACCTTCATACATAGGGTAATTAGGGCTGGGAATGGTGGTAGCTAGTAGTGCAAACAGTAAGATATAGATTCAGGGATGCTAATTAGAACATGGTTATAGAATTAGAGGTGTTTTAGGAAGTTCATAGGATTAGGGATAGCTAATGATAAAACACAACAAGAATTTCAGAACCATTATAGAATCAAACAACTTAGAGTAACAAAATTAGTTAACAAAGAAAGGTTCATACTAGAGACTAAATAGCATGTCAACCAACATTCAAAAAATAAGGTAGAGTCCAATTTAGACAGACTACAAGTTCGTAAGAAATGTTGATCCTAAAAGTCATAAGACATAACTAGGTGAAGTAATAGGTCAATCACATATTGAACATCAAAATAGTAGATAGAAACAAATTAGGAATATGATAAATTAAAGCAATAGGAAACACATTGGTTTGAGAGCTTGAATTTAAAGATAGAAAATATTGGTAAAGTGAGTAAATGGAAGGAAAAGAACATGAGACTGCAATAATCAGCCTTGGCTTGAAGGCGACTAATTTAGTAACAATAGTAAGTAACAACGAAAGCGTGAGAGCTTTTGAGTGTCTGAGAGATGTGAACTAGTGTCTGTATTTTTTCAAAATTGTAGAAGAGAGAAATATATAGTAGTTTGAAAGCTATGTAATTAAGGTAAGAATCAAATTGTTCAGTAATTATAAAACTAAGAGTAAATTCAGTTCGAGTCTTCCCTTGATTAAGAGAATTAGTTCAAACGGTAAAGAGCAGGTGACAAGTAAGCAAAGAAATCATACATAGCCGGTGTATAACAAATAAGGAAAGACTTAAAATGGTGCAAGTATAGAACATGTAATTAGGGGCAGGTTTGTAAAATTCTAATTAAGGAAATAATAAGTAAGAATCAAGTAACAATGCCGACAAGGTAAGGGAAAATTAATTAAGGGAAGCAAATCAATCAAATTGAGTAGAAAGGTAAGAATCGAAGGTTTAAGGGAAAGTGTTCAAATTAACCCAAGAAATAAGAAATTCAGAATATTACATAGCTCAATCAAAAGAGAAGTCATTAAAAGGGCCAACATGTTTAGCATATAAATAAGGTAAAACATGGATAGCCAAGAATCAACACATAACTCTAGCAAAAATAAAAGTTAAACAATACTGATTCAATTAGAAAGATGCAAGTCTTGATGTGAACAGTCGAGATGAACCCACGCACATAGGATTAGAAAGTTTAGACTAAGAAACTCAATAATTTGAAGGATAATTATGAGAAATTTTATAAGTAAAAGGGGAAGAAATAAATCAATTTAAAGCCTTTAAAAATATAGAAACATTATAAAAAACCCGGGCACGCTTATATATGTATATATGCTATTTTGAAAGTATATATGTGTTTAAAAAAATATAGAAAAAAATTGGGTAACAACAATTATCATAAATTCTCGAGTTCTCTAGTTCCGATGAGTTCAAAGGGTTATCATTTACCATTCGATTCGGATTCTTCGCCTGGGTTTTTCTTTTAAATCTCACATTTAGCGATTTCAATGGAGATTCTGAGTCATTCTCACCAATCAATGTGAAAACCCAGATTTTTTACCCTCGAGAGTCGTGATGGCGCCTATTCGTTAAAGTTAGGCAAGCCAACCGTTTCACTTAGTTACTTTTTCCATTTTTAATCCTTTAGAAGTTGTGAATTTTCATTAAATAAACAATAGAATTAGATAATCGGAAGAACGAATGTAACAATTTTATAACAATATCGATACAATTCCATAAACATAAGCTACCCAGAATTGGTGTCACAATTTCACAGACTTTCTAAGAACATTACAAATAATGGTTCGAAATAAAAATACAAAGTTGTTTCTGAAATACATAGAAGAAACATTATATAAATATAGAAGGAGACTCCAAGGCCTACGGACTCCTGCTAACTACCTCGAGGCGCTTGGTGGATTGAAGGCAGCAACCTCATTGTGGTCCAAAAGCTGTAGCACCGGGATCTTCAAACAGTGGAAAGTGTAGTATCATCACAACCAACTCCATGTGTTGGTAAGGTCCTAGCCTAACCTCGGCGAAGTAGTGACGATGCTATGACCAAACTACCAAATACACTTGTGCAATTAAATCATATATAGCAGAAAAATAAAGGGCAGAAATTTACAAGTAAAGATAGGAAGGGGGAAACATGCTAGAGGGAACAACAAGTAACAACAGGAAACGAACAGATAAATGTAAAGAACACTACAACTCAATTATCAGCAAGAACCAAGAAATCAAAGACAAGATCACGACATCACCTTTCGTTCTCATCCTCACCATAGAAATCAATATAATCAACACAACATCACCCTTCGTGCTTTTACCTCACATAATGAAGGCACAGAATGATCCTTCGTACATTATCACTCATATCATGGAACGAGATTATACATCGTGTGGCACGGCATCACCCTTCATAATTTTACTCACAATATTGGCACATCATCACCTTTCGTGCATTAACACTCTCAAAATCATACACGACATCAACCTTCATGCTTTACACTCTTCCTCAACCAAGCAACAATCACAAAGTAATTTGGGCAAGGGAATCAATAATATTTCAATAAAATCCGGCCAGGAAACAATATCATAACAACAATATCCCGACAAGGGAAAAAGTATCATGAATAATAACATCCCTGCAAGGGAGATAATATCAAAGAAATAACATTCAGGCAAGGGAGACAATATCATAAACCTCTTCTTTGTTCCACAATTACTTCACAATGCACTTCTCAATTTGAGCCAACACTCCACAATGTTCAATTATCAATAATACTTCCACAAACCTTGTTACACAATAGAAATCAGCACATAAAGCATGATCGATACGAAACAGAGTCACACTAAATATAGTATAAGACTCGCAGGCATGCTTGACACCAACGTATAGATACTTGTCACCATGCCTATATGTCGTACTCAACAAATAGCACATAGGAATTAAAACACAGCTCTTACTCCCTCAAGTTAAGGTTACACCAAACACTTACCTCGATGCCACGAACACAATTAAAGCCTCAACTACCGTTTTACCTTTTGTTTTCACTATCACTTCGCTTGTATCTTGCCACAATTTACTTAATGATACCAATAAATGCTAAATGAAATAATTCTAATGCATGAAAATAGGTTTTCCAATGATTTTCCTGAAAAGTCAGAAAACCTACCTTGGGCTCGCTTGGTAAATACCCGAAATTTGGACAAAAACCCGATTACCCATTCACTCCCGAGCCCGGATATATAACTAATTTTGGAATGCGGCCTAAATTTGAGGTCTACATACCCAAATTTCAATATACTTATTTTACCCAAAATTTCCAATTCCCCCATGAAAACCCTAGATTCTAGGAAAAACTCTTGTAAAAGGAAGTTAAGGAGTGAAAGATATGAGTTAAAAATCATTTACTAGTATTTTGGGGAAGAAAGAGTGTTTGAAAAATTTCCTCCTATGTTTTAGGATTTTGAAAATTGAAAAATAGCTGGAGTCCTGTTTATATACTCCTTTCATATCCTCATCACGGACCGCATGAAAAGGACCGTGGCCTCAAAGCTTTATTGAGCGCGGCCACGAAGACATAGTCTTGCTCAACGCGGACCGCATAAATCCTACCACGGTCGTGAAGCTCCTACTGCGGTCACGAAGACCCCACTGTGGATTGTGGAGCTTGGTTTCAGATACCTGCAAATTTTCTTTGAACTTGCGTCTGTCATGTTCTAAGTCTAAATGCACTCCAAGGTCTATCAAAAATTCACCCGAGCCTTGGGGAATCCAAACCAAACATGCACCCTAACCTAAAAATATCATATGGGCATGCTCGTGCGATGAAATCATCAACATAACATTAACAAATATGAATTAAGCCTCAAATTCATGAAATCACTAAAAAACATCAAAATTTCGATTTTCTCAAATAATGGTCTGATTTATAATAAACAGACTCCAATTCTTACCAAACTTCACATATTCAACTTAATTATTATTTCAAACTTGTATTGGGCTCCGAAACTAAAATACGGGCCCGATGCCTTCAATTTCAAAAATCTTTTCATTTCTAAAACTCTTCTATTGTCCAGAAAATAATTCTCCTTAAAAATTCATTTCTCGGGCTTGGGACCTCGAAATTCGATTATGGGCATATGCCCAAGTCTTAATTTTTACTACAGACCCTACAAGACTATCGGATCGCGGGTCCCTTTATTAAAAATGTTAACCAAAGTCAATGTTATTCAATGTTAAAAGCTGATTTCCATATTTCACTTAGTTTTCATTGAAAAGCTTTTCTAAGATACACTTGGACTGCACATTCAAATTGATGTGAGACAAAAAGAGATTTTTAAGGCCTCGAAACACTAAATGTACTTTCAAAATGAGTGATGTCCTTTCAGGTCATCATATTCCTCACCTCTAAAACAACTGTTCATCCTCGAATAGACATAAGAAAGAATTACCTGAGTTAGAGAAACGATGAGTATATTAGCTCCCTATATCGGACTCGGACTCCGAGGTCACTACCTCAACAAGCTGACCTCTCCAATGAAAATGAATAGAAGGGAAGCTCTTTGATCTCAACTGAAAAACCTATCGGTCTCGAATAGCTATCGGCTCCTCCTCATAGGATAAGGCCTTGTCCAACTTGACAATTATGAAGTCTACCACGTGAGATGGATCAATGTGATACTATTAAAGCATTGACTCATAAACACTAAATGCACGACTGATAAACTCGGCAGCAATGCAAGTTTGCACGCCACCTCTCCCACTCGATCAAGAATCTCAAACGGGCCAATGAACCTAGGGCTAAGCTTGCCCCTCTTACTAAATCTCATCACTCCCTTCACAAGCGACACCCGAAGCAACACCCACTCACCGACCATGAATGCCACATCACGAACCTTATGGTCGGCATAACTCTTTTTCCTCGACTGAGCTGTACGAAGCCTATCCTGAATGATATTGACCTTGTCCAAGACATCTTGAACTAGATCCGTACCCAACAATCGAGCCTCTCGCAGCTCGACTGGTAGCTATTGTTGTACGGAAACTCCGCTAAAGGCAAGAACTGATCCCACGAGCCTCAAAAGTCAATGACACAAGCTCGGAGTATATCCTCCAAAATTTGAATCGTACGCTCGGTCCAAAATAATAGACACAGATACACTATGAAGACGAACAATCTCCTAGATATGGATCTCAGCTAACCTCTCGGAAGAATAAGAAACTGCCACCAGAAGAGAGGAAACATAAGCATAGGGCTCTTCTTTTCCAATCTAAATTGCCTACCAAATATAAGGGTAGTGTGTCCTTACTGCAACCTACCTTATTAACAGATTTCCTTCCAGTGTTCTTTCTAACAAAACACCATATGAAGTATTACTTGATCATCCTCCTAACTATTATCATCTCAGGTCATTTGGATGCTTAGCATATGCCATTGTTCCTCACCTTTCCAAGGATAAATTACAATCTTGAGTTATTCCTTCTATGTTTCTAGGTTATGGTTCTGCAAAAAAGGGTTACAAGTTGCTGAACTTAGTAACAAAATTAATATTCTATTCCAGGGATGACATATTTGTTGAACATATCTTTCACTCAACTTCTACACCATCTGGTTTCTTTTCCTTCTTCTACTTCCTCGTTTTTTATCACATCACTTCTAATCATGTTCCTGCTTCGTCTTGACCCTTTCATCCTTCTGATCATGCTCCCGCTTCATCTTCATCCTTTCATACTTGTGTTTCTTGTCTTGATTCTGCTTCTATTCCTTCACCAACTATTGATCCACACACACAAATTCCTCTTTCTGTTCCTTCCTCTTCTCTTCCTTTGAGAAGATCCTCTTGGTCTACAATCACTCTTACCCATCTTAAGGATTATATTTGTTATACTGTACCTCCCACTACTTCTGTGAAACCCTTCTTTGAGCCTTATTTTTACCATCAAGCTGCCTCCAATCCTTCTTGGCAAGAGGAAATATTAAAAAAATATAAGCTTTGGAGTCTAATCAAACTTGGGATATTATTGCTTTGCCATCTGTAAAGAAGGCCATTCCTTGAAAATGTGTGTATAAGATTAAGCAAAAATTTGATGGTAGCATTGAGAGATACAAAGATGGGTTGGTCATTAGGGGGGATACCCAACAAACTGGTGTTGATTATTTTGGAACATTCTCACCAGTGATCAAGTTCACTACTATTAAATGTTTACTTGTCTTGGCTGCTAAACACTCTTGGCCTACAAACCAGCTTGATGTAAACAATGTATTCTTGCATGTACATCTCTTTGAGGAGGTATACATGAAAATTCCTCTTGGCATCACTGTCTATTCTTCTTCCTTTTGTTCTCTTTTGGTATGCAAACTCAAGAAGTCATTGTATGGTCTCAAACATGCATTAAGACAATGGTTTGCTAAATTTTCTAATGCTCTCACTTCTATAGGGTATTCTTCCAGCCTTAATGACTACTCACTATTCTCTAAAGTCACTCTTTCTTCAATTATTTTAATTATTGTCTATGTGGATGGCATATTGTTGGTTGGAAATGATATCTCTGAGTTAGAATCAGTCAAATATTTCTTAGACAACCAATTCAAGATCAAAGATTTAGGTTTTGTTCACTATTTCCTGGGACTTTGAGGTATCTCATCTCACCCAAGGACTGCTTATTAATCAGGATAAGTATCTCAAGGAGCTCCTTACTGTGTTTTTTATGACTCTGCTTCTCTTGTTGTTACACCATTGGACATGTCTTTTAAGCTCATTCCTACTTCTCGTGATCCATTAGCTGATGTTTCTCCTTATAGAAGGCTCATAGGGAAACAGAACTTTCTCTAGCACACAAGGCCTGATATTTCTTTCTATTTTTAGCACCTTGGTTATTTCCTTAATGCTCCTCGAACTATTCATATGCAAGCAGGTCTACATATTTTGAGGTACTAAGGACCCACGAGAGCCATTCTACTTAACAAAAGTCAGGATTTTTCAGTCATACTTATTCACTCTGATTGGGCAGGGTGTCCTTCTTCTAGGAATTTTGTGACTGGTTATTATGTTACTCTTACGGGACAATCATGTTACATGGAAGTCTAAGAGCCCGTTTAGATTAGCTTATTTCAAGTAATTTTAAGCCAAAATAACTTTTAAGTCATTTTGTAGTGTTTGGATAAAGTAAAAAAGTATTTTTAAGCACTTGTTTTTAAGCTAAAATGATAAAAGAAAGCCAAACACCAAAAGTTAGAATTTCTAACTAATGTCTTATGGCTTAAAAGCCACTTAAAATAAGCCATTCAAACTGGCTCTAAGAAACAACCTACTGTATCATTGGCTTCTCAAGAAACTGAATATAGGGCTTTTAGAAAAACTGTTGCTGAGCTTACTTGGCTTGTTAGGCTGTTGGCAGACTTGGGTCTTTCTCTTTATACTGTGATAACAAGTCAGCCATCAATATTGCCAAAAATCCTATTTCTCATGAGAGGACCAAGCATATTGAGCTTGATTGTAATTTTTTCTAGAAAAAACTTGCTAATGGCCTCATCCTCTAAACTGTATTTCTACTGAGTCTCAACTGGTAGAAATTTTTACCAAACCACTCACATGTGTTTAATATCAGGTTCTTTTGTGCAAGCTGGGAGTGTTATCACCCTCCAGTTTGAGCGGGGGGAGGGGGGGTGCTAGAATAGCATGCCCAAATCATGCAGGCCCAAAAGCTTCCAAAGAAGAAATAGACTCAAGCCCAAACACTTGACAATTTTACAATCTTGTAATATTATTGTAGCAACAACCACAAATATAATAGATAGCTATTCTTTATTATTTGAGTATAAAAAGACAAATAATGGTTAAGTTGTAGAAGAGATTAGACTGTGGATATATGCAATTTTTATCTCTCTTTTCTTTCTCTAGAACATTCGATAGCATGCCCATGTCATGCAGGCCGAAAAGCTTTCGAAGAAGAAATAGACCCAGACCTAAATACTTGAAAGTTTTACAATATTATAATATTATTGTAGCAATAGCCACAAATGTAATAGATAGCAATTCTTTATTGTTTGAGTTTAACTAGTCAAGTAATGGTTAAGTTGTAGAAGAGATTAGATTGTGAATATATGCAAATTTTTATCTTTGTCTTTTCTCTCTCTAGAACATTTGATCTAAGGTTCTCCGTCAAAGGAAATTCATGGATTTCGCCTCGTTTATCTTGATAATTGGATATTAGGCCTAAATCAACCGCAACAACAAGCTTAAGAGGATAGGACTGCCCAAGTTCATATGAGGAGACCACTTATCCCCTTCTTTGTCGATGTGAGACTCAGCACACCCTCTCATGCCCAAGACTGGACATCTGGAGCTTGAACAATTATGGGGGCCCGATATCAGAAAATCAAGAGAGGTCCTGCTCTAATACTATGATAAATGGACCTTGGGCCTAACTCAATCTCAAAAGCTAGCTGAAGAGGTAAGGATTAAGAATTGCTGAGGTCAATATAAGGAAATCACCCATCTCATTCAATGTATCATTCAAAACACACGGATTCAATTAATCCAGGTTCTGTTACCTTGACCAACTAAAGCTTTTAAGTAACAACGTATCCTAGCCTAGAAACAAGAAGGAATTAACATGTTGAATTAAGTTGATGTGACTTATTGATCACTTGAATGAACGTATACAATTAGAGAATCAATGATTAAGCAACATATGATTATTCTAAAAATATTGATATATATACTTGTTCGAATTAACGTGAACAATAGATAAGAAGATGATAGATCAGCTATATATAAAGATAATGACTCATACTACAGTTGCCAAGTTAAAGGAAGAAAAAAAATTAACAGTAAGAAGAAAAATAGCAAGCTATATAGAAGGGCAGATCTCTAGAAAATTGATTCTTCTCTCTCTCTCCCAAAACCCTATTTAAAGACAAGCTAAGCTCACTTATTTTTTCAGTGCACTTGTCTACTCCTCTTTTTAAGCACCATTTTGACACTCTCAATAACTTCTTGTCTGACTTTATTCCACATTGCACACATTTTATCAATCACCTCTGATTTGTTCATACAGATTTTAGCTGCTTTTTGTTTCTTATTTAGAGACATATATTGAACAAGATAAGTATTTGAAATATGTCTAGCAGAAGGTCCAGATCAAGACATTCAGGAGGTTCAAGAATAAGTGAGGACCAAATCAATGATCTTGTTTCAAAGTTGCAACAGGTTCTTCCTGAGCTCCAGAATAGGTCCTCTGACAAGGTAATTTGATTTAAGTTATTGTAGGATTCAAGAAACTTATAACAAAGTGATGGTTCTAACACATTATTAGACCTTGCACAAATTTTCATCAATTTCTTAAGTATTTGCTCTTGAAACATTCTTGCGTCAATAAAATTCAATAATGTCTAGTACTAATTTAAGATGTAAACAATAAATTTTAGGATATGTTCAGGGAATACTGTATACAGAACCCCTTGTAACAATGTAGGTCTACCCCACCCACCCTTCTAACTTTTTTTTGGCACAATATAATAAGGGAACAAACCCTAAAATGTGTGGAGGCATCTGTTATTTGTGATTGAAGAAAAAAAATGAAAGTAATCATTGAAAAGATATATGTAAGAAGTACTCTTAATTTCTTGTGATTTCCTCTTGAAATTAGTAAAATTCATTAATGTGTAGCGGTTGGTGAGATTTTATTGGTTTCATAATCTTGGGTTTGGAACATTGGATCCCAAATACAAATAAGATCTTACAACAGAAATTCCTACATAGCATTTTTTTGTTCCTTGATTTGTTGAACTTACTAAACTTAATTTTCTGATATGAGTAATATATTTATTTGTTTAAAACATAGAGTTAAAATATACTACTTAATTTGGTGCAGGTTTCGGCAGCTAGAGTCTTGCAAGAGACATGCAACTACATAAGAAGCCTACACAGAGAAGTTGATGGTCTGAGTGACAGATTATCAGAACTTTTGGAAACTTCAGACAGTACCCAAGCAGCTCTAATTAGAAGCCTACTTATGCAATAGTCTCCTTTTGCTATTTTATTTTTATTTTCCCACTTGCTTAATTACGCAGTTACCATTTTGATTTTGGGGTTTTCCTCAGACTTTCTCTTTAACTGTTGACTGCTAGAAAAAAGAGAATCCCATTATGTTTCTGACTTTGAACTTCTCCTCGAGTTTTAGACTCTGCAAAATTCACTCTTATATTATATTTTGAACATCTTTAATAGCATTCATCCCCGAGACTATTGGAATAGTAACGACAAAAGCACCCTACTTATGAAGTACGAGATGTCTGCCTGTAGTTTTTTCTTTTTGGTCAAAAATAAAAAGCTTGTTTCAACCAAATGTATCATTATATACAAATTAACTCTAAAAAATAACATCTTAACGACAATTGAAGATACACAACCAGTTGGCTATCAGAGGTTCAGCATATCACCTTTTAGGAAGGGTACCTTTTAACTCTCTTCATTTAGTCATTTGTCTCAAGTTAAATCAGGGATAAATTTGACAAATAGTCATATAATAATAATTTTTTATCACCTAAAGCATATAACTATATAGGTTTTCTATCATAAAAATCACAAGACTATTACCTACTCGCACAAAAATCATACTTACCTAAAAGTACAACTTCTCGTTGCAATATTCTTTTACTCCAACAACAACAACAACAACAACCCATTGTAATCCCACTTAGTGGGGTCTGGGAGGGTAGTGTGTACGCAGACCTTACCCCTACCCTAAGGTAGAGAGGTTGTTTTCAAATAGACTCCCGGTATCCTTCCCTCCAAGAACTTACCAACTTGCTCTTGGGGAGACTCGAACTCACAACCTCTCGATTGAAAGTGGGGGTTGTTTACCATCAGAGCAACCCCTCTTGTCTAAAAATAGAGATACACCCTCCATCCTAATTCTATAAATACTCCATATTTATTATTTATTATCTAATAAATATTGATGCAATTAAAAGAGGGCTGACGTAATCTGACCTGACCTAATTAAAAGAGGATTGACCCAACCCCATTGAAAGCGGGTTGAATTTTAAAGTTGCCCTTTTGCGTCATTAATTACTGGGATTTGTTTTACCCACATTAACTAGGTTTTCTTATTTACCAAAAGTAAATAATTTTAATATTTTATTACAAAAATGTATAAGACTAGTAAAAAGCAAGAATTTAAATACAACATAATATATATTATGAAATAATATAAGAATAAGAACAATAGAGAGAAAAGTAGAGAGAGCAGTATTCTTATTGATACTTTGGGATGATTTACAATGGGATAGAACCCCTTTATTTATAGGGAGGTGGTGACTTAGCCACCAAGTAGTAAACCCTAGGATCTCTCTAAATATGGACATTCACCTTAAATAGAATATTTTATAACACTCCCCCTCTAATGTCTATTCAATAATGTGCCTCGTTAAAACCTTAACTAAAACAAAACCCAATGGGAAAAAATTATAGAAACGGAAAAAGAGTACACATGTTTGAATATGCGCCTATTGGTTGCCTCGTTAAAAACCTTGCAAGGAAAACCCAGTGGGACAAAACCTTGTAAGGAAAAAAGAGTGCAACGCGCATTAAGTCCCCCTGAAAAGAGCATCAATTCACATCCTTGAGCATTTGCATTCCAATCTTGTGCACCATCTTCAAAACGATCTTTTGTAGAGATTTGATAAATAAATCAGCCATATTGATTTGAATAAATATTCCGCACCTTGAAATTATCATTCTTGATAGATATGAACATCTTCATATAATGTCGTGGAATGACTCTTTAATATATCCATAGAGGTATTCTCGATGCCATCATGCTTATAGTTATAGCAAGATACATATGTACACAAGTTGCACTTAGGATGTGGTACTTCAGGACCAAGGATTGTATATGCTTCAAGCAACTTAAATCTTTCATGGGTTGACATATAAGTTAAGTCATATAAGCCATATAATAGACTTTAGATGCATATCAAGTTTTCATGTCATGCCAGACAAATAGATATCGAAAACTGATTGCACATACCATTGACTTTATACTTTCAAGTATTCGAACTACATGTCCAAAACTACATGTCTTTCATATGGAATCAATTCTTCTTGAATTGTATCTCTTCCATTTAGCTAATATTTTTGTCTGTATTCGACAAACTTAAGATCCTCATCGATATTTAGCGCTATCATAGATGTCGTCGACGAACATTTTATATCGGTTCCAGTAAATTTTCATAAAGACATAACATGGAGATCTCTTTATTCATATATTCAGGTACCTGAATCTCTCATGAGATTTTATGAAGTGTTATGTCATGTGATCTTCTAGATCACTTGCCTCCCCATTATGATCACTTTGATCATTTGCTCATCTTCTTTATTAAGAAGTTATTTTGAAACCGATTTGTCTATACGCTTTAAGCGTATCAAAGACTTTGTCCTTCTGGGACTTAATATGAGCATTTGCAGTGAGAATATAGTTACTTTCTTTGGGTCAGCAAATGCGTATAGAATGCTTTGCAATATGTTGCAACTGAATTATCCTTTTATGAACTTCAGGTTCATGTTATGATATTCGAAGATCTATATATACAAATGATAATTCATCCCATGTAACCTTTTTCTCAATTGTTTATCATCTCTCCCCCTCATGTTAGAAAAGCTAAGTTGTTTCCTCAACTTTGAGAGTCCATCTTTGTGCATTATGGTATTAATGAAAATATACACCGCACATTAATAATAATAAGATGGAGTTATTTGGTTCCTGACTCTGAACCACTTGTGAGGGGAGAATATAATATACTCTCGTATACAACGTATATCTAACTGATATGTATAACTTTGTTCTCATAAGCATTAGTTTAGCTATTAAGTGGAGGCACTCAATAAATTATTTTGCTAAACCAACTTATCAAGATGAACTATCTTGAATAGAAAATCTGGAAATTATGCTCGAAGTTATATTACTGAGCAATTTACCTCGCAAGCACCGGCCAGGCTGCGGGTTAATAACAATCGCACAGGTAACCATATCATAGATGCATCATATGTGGTATACATGGCAGGTGAATGGGCCCATATTCACCTTTGATATTTTCAGAATTTATGGGATTCAACCCGAACTCTTTAGTTGGTCAATTAATTAATGAGAACAAGTAATACAAGAGAATTCGTAAAGAACTTTCTAGTTCTTTAATATTTACCCATGTGAATTCTCTATTACTGCACATCATACTTAAAATGATATGGCTAACCCGAATGCCAACTGAATAAATTATCAATATTGATAAACTTCAAATTTACACCATGACATGTGCAATTGTCAATAAACTTCAAGTTTATTAGGATATGGGTTTTTATATCAATAAACGTCTATTTTATTGTGGTATTCTTGTGTAGTACAAACTGGAGAATAAAGCGGGTAGTTTTTCAGATACAGATTATCCCGCTACAAGTTGTAGTAATAGAAGATATCAAATCTTTCCTTTATTTATAGTCTCAATATAATCAATCGCTTTCGCATATACTTTGGAAACTGAATAAGTTTCTTTGAGACTTACTACAACACAATACCTTATTGGTAATCAATTGTGTTTCTCCAACATAGTAATAATTGGCTCTTCTAGAGCTCTCAATTAATTTTGTACTACCACAAATTCATCAACATCCATGTGGTGAATATCTCTTTTAAAGAGAAAGTTATACCATTATGGTCATGTCAAAATTATATGCAAGATATGTTTCTTGCATTATTATTGTCCTTTGATAATCACATTAACAAATTATTTTGGCGTACAATAGGTACGTGACCAATGACTATTCATGCGATAACAATGACATTATTTTCATATATCATCTCAAACCTCCTTTTAGGGGTGAGTGTGGTATATTCAATACCAATTTCATGTTCATATTCTTCCAATAATAAATATGTATTCGTGAATCAGATGTTGTCACATTCACTGCGGGGATATGTGATTTTGTTATCCTTTTCAAATCTGTAAATGCTTCTGGCATTCGATTTGCTATTCTTTGCAAATGGATAATATTTTGCACCTCTTTTTCACAAATAGAGGTATGTGGATCAAGATGAGATAATGATGCATTTTTTCCACAAAATTTCCCGTTTGGTTTCACCAACTTCTCCCCCTAATTTTGGGAAAAGTGTCTCATCGAATTGACAGTCTGCAAATCGTGCAGTGAACAAATCCCCTGTCAATGTTTCGAGGTAGCGAATAATGGAGGGCGATTCAAACTCAACATATATTCCTAACCTTCTTTGCAGACCCATTTTGGTGCAATATGGTGGTACTACAGGCACATATACTGCACATCCAAAAATTCTTAAGTGGATATTAGGTTCATGACCCAAAACTCATTGCAACGGGGAATATTTGTGATAATTCGTCGTTCTGAGACGAACTAGCATTGCTGCATGCAAAATGGCGTGACCCCAAACCGAAGTGGGCAGCCTCGTTTTCATGAGTAAATGAGGAATTCAAGATTATTCTCATCTATTGTCTCAATATGATATCCATTTTGAATGATATCTTTAAAACTCAACAAGTTCCTTTTAGACTTGGAGGAGAACATTGCATTCTCTAAAATGTTGTTCCTTTTGGTAGAGTTATAGTTGCTCATCCGGAGCCTTTAATCAATTTACTACTACCAGAAATTGTAGTAACATTTGCCTTACACATACTTAAATGAGAGTAATATTTCTTCTCTTTGAATATCGTATGTGTGGTACATGAATCAATTAATCAAAATAGATATACGAACATAAACAAATTTAATCCGTTGCTTCATAATTAAACAATATTTTTAAAATCTGTTGAGGTTAGTCGATTAACTTAGTTAATAGTCGACTAACTTGGGAAGCAGTCATTAGGTTAATCGACTAACTAAATCAGATAGTCGACTATCTTGCCTTGCGGAAAAGTCCAGTTTTAATGCGAAATATTAGTTAGTCGACTAACTAAGTTGATAGTCGACTAACTTAGTAAACAGTCATCAGGTTAGTCGACTATCTAAATCAGATAGTCGACTAACTTAGCTTGCGGAAAAATCCAGTTTTAATGCGAAATATTAGATAATCGACTAACTGTTAGGTTAGTCGATTAACTCTACTGGAAAATAAAAATATCTTTGAAATTTAAGCATATTGAAACATTCTAAAGAACTAATACTAACATTATATCATAAGCTAACTAATAGGAGCTGATACTAATGACTATTAGTTTATTCACTAACTAATACAAATAAGTAAAATAAAATCAAACAATTCCATCTTCCTTCATTACAGATCCATCACCAATTAAGTGGTTCTATTTTCCCCTCAGGGTGCTCAAAGAAGTCTGCCACATCCAAGTGGGTGATGTCAAAATTGTCGTCAGAGACAGAATTGGTTTCAGGGCATTTACCTTTTAGAGATGCTTGATAAAGCTCAACCAAATGTCTTGGTACACGGTAAATTTTCGCCCAGTGCCCTTTTCCTAATATATAGTTTATGAACTATTTGCTTTTGGATTCTCATCGCATCGTGCTTGTGGCAGAGTGACCAACTTCAGGTTGTCATATCTCTCCTTTAAGCCATTCCACAAGATAGGTGGATCTTTGACTGTGATATATTCAATTTTCAAACCTTCATCAAGGTGATGGCGCAAGAAAATCAAGGCCTTAGCACAGTTTCAAACCTTCATCAAGGTGATGGCGCAAGAAAATCAAGGCCTTAGCATAGTCTTGGGTGGATGCATTATTTCTGTCATTAATGGCATCTCCAAGACCCATTGCACCCAAATGGATTTCAGCATCCAACACCCATGTCATATAGTTCTTGCCCAAAATTTCAAGGGCAACGAACTTTCTTTTCATAATGTCAAACATAAAACAAAATTACATCAAGAGCGTGTCCATACTTACGGGCTTTATTACAATTATTACATTCATTTCAGGGAATGGATCATAATCATCTGTATGTGCTATATACAATCTCATGTCAAATATTACTTTCATAAAGTGAAAGATTATTTTTAGAATCTTTATTATTCTTATTATCACAATGATGACGGTTATAATTCCGTCTATTGCCACGTCCACATCCATTGATACCTTCACGGTAATAATTTTGTCTTCTTTCTGACTTATCACATATTGCTATCACATTCTCTAAAGGGAATGAGAATGAAGCAAATTCAATGGGACGGATTTTCAATTCTTTGCCCACAATCATACATGAATTTAATCATGGCAAGACATAGAACTTTTACCACTTCACATGGTTATAATTCCTTACAAACTCCATTAGAGTTATAATCAAACTTTGTTGTCTATGTTTGTATATGAAATCAAATCGTAGAATTCAAGAATTTGAAAGGAAAAAGTAAATTACTTACCTTTAAGGTATACCAATAAATGTTGTGATATCAGATATACCTCTTGAGTTTCCATCCCGTTGCATTACTTTATGATGATACCATCTCTTTTATTTTTCCGTATAGAAATTCTCATATGGAGCAGTAGCAATCGTTATTACACTCTTTTGCTTGGAAATTCACTCAAATAGAAAAATCCAAACGACAGAACACGAATTAGAGTGGATGAATCTGATTGCAACTCGAGATTCTGAGAGCGATAATTGCTGAATATTAAATTCAATTGGTTAGAGACTCGTGCTGATAACGTATTATGAAATAATATAAGAATAAGAACAATAGAGAGAAAAGTAGAGAGAGGAGTATTCTTATTGATACTTGGGATGATTTACAATGGGAGAGAACCCCTTTATTTATAGGGAGGTGGTGACTTAGCCACCAAGTAGTAAACCCTAGGATCTCTCTAAATATGGACATTCACCTTAAATAGAATATTTTATAATAATATATATATATATATATATATATATATATATATATGTACATATATATATATATATATTTGTAGAATTCGGTTAAAAGTTACACTTTACATACAACTTATATACAACTTCCTTTTTGATAAAAATAAATTTTTTTATTAATCACCACGAACCCAACTTATAATGTAATGTAACTTCAAAACAAAACAAAACAAAACTGAGAGACATCAACCACTACAGCTAATCTTCTCTTACATGCCTATTCTTGCTATCTGTATAATTCTTCTATCTATCCTCGAGCCTCGAAGTGTTGTCCTCTATTTACACTTCCAATTGCCCTATATTTACAATCTTGCTTCAACTGTTTTATCATCTCCTATGGATAGGAAACTCTTAGTTGCCATAGCGTTTCATTCCTAGCCTTCCAGATTTCATAGACAAGTGCGGCTAGTACAACCATTATAAAGGATCTATCGTCCTTTCACATTTTTTTGTGATTCTTCTCCACATGCCCTGCATCTCAGAGAGCGTCAGAATGACGACCCCTATTTTCTTGTCCATAATGCTCTGCCCTTTCGGGTAGGGGTAAAGCTCGTCTACATATTACCCTCCCCATACCCTATCTGGTGGGAGTATACTGGGTAGTTGTTGTTGTTGTTGTTGTTAAGGATAAAATGCAACACAGTGTGCTAAGAAGGTTTCCATTGGAGATGATGAGGTGTTGCGGATACAGGATCGAATTTGTGTGTCTAGTGTGGATGGGCTGCGTGAGTTAATTCTTGAAGAGGCCCACGGTCCGTAATATTCCATTCATTCGGGTTCCGCCAAGATGTATAAGGATTTGAGGCATCATTCTTGGTGGAGAATAATGAAGAAAGATATAGTAGAGTATGTGGCACGGTGTTTTAACTGTATGCAGGTGAAGTACAAGCATTTGAGGCTTGACAGTTTGATTCACAAACTTGATATTCCTGTGTGAAAGTGGGAGTGTATTACCATGACTTTTGTTGTTAGGCTCCCACAGACTTTGAAAAAATTTGATGCAGTATGGGTCATTAAGGGTGGGTTGACCAAGTCGGCATTTCATTCTAGTGGCGGTTGTGAGTACGTGATTTTTGACGTATGTGAAATATTTCTGCAAATTAAAGAAATAGATTTTTTACCCAATTATTTGCAATTTCATAGGATTTTTGTAGGATTTTCGTTAATTGTTTGTATTTCTTTGCATGTTTACTTTTATTAAAATTATGAAATAATACCAAAAATTCCATACATTGCATGTAGATTTTGTGTTCACATTTTATGATTAATTAATTAATTAATTGTTTTATCAAAAATAAAAATTACAAAATGGTTTATTTTTTATATTCTTAGCTTTTAATTTTGAATTATTAAGTTTTCTTTTTAAAATTTAAACGTGTTTCACGGATCCACCATTTTCAACCTACAAGAGCGCCCCCCCCCCCCCCCCCCCCTCCCCCCGTCCCCGTCGTTCTCTTCTTCAACAGAGAAACACTCTTCTTAAAAAAAGACAACACCAAAAACCTGCTAATTCCTCTCCAAACCAATAGCCATCAGCGAACCCCCACCCTTAGACGACCACACACACAAACGAACAGAGTGGGGAGATTAAGAGCAGCTCCATCTTCTTCAACATAAGCAAAATCAACTCCCAGCAATAGTCATGAAATCTGTCCGAGATCAGCCCCAATAACTAGTAAAAAGCAGCCACAATAGCTCGCTTTCAGTTTTTTTACTGCCAAGTTTTCAGCGGGCTAGAGGTAAGTCTGAGTTCGACGAGGTTCGAAGGTTCTTGTGCGACCCTTGCTGTTGTTTTTTCACTCGGATTTCTGATTCAATGTTTTGTAGCGGCCTTTGTATTACTACTGCTATTAAAAGAAGATGTGCTCTTCCTCGGAAAACATGGAGAATCGGAGATGGAGAGAAGAGAGAAAAACTTCATCTTTTAGAACTCTCTGGAACCAAATGAGTTCCGTGTTTTGCTGTATATTACAGGAAGCCTCTAGAAGGCAATATAATGAATATGACTGACCCTAACACATTGGGTCAATCTTACAAAAATGGAATGGGCTAAAACAAGCCCAAAAGTAAAGTGGCAGCCCAATGTACAGTATACGTTTAATATACAATAAAGATACAATAAAAATACAGCACTCATCAATGTACGTGTTTAGGCTTAGATGCTAAGTAGTCTTTTAGCTCAACACCCCCCCTCAAGTTGGAGGGGGGGACCACCTTCAACTTGGCCAAAATACGATGATGAACAGTTTCAGGCAAAGACTTGGTGAGAAAATCAGCCAACTAATGAGAAGTGGAGACATGAGAGAGAGAGAGATCGGTCCATCAGTGAGCTTGGTACGAACAAAATGAAAGTCAACCTCAATATGCTTGGTCCGCTCATGAAAAACTGGATTCTTAGCGATATGTAGAGCAGCCTGGTTATCACTAAAAACAGAAAAGGAAAGGAAACAGAAACACCAAGGTCAGTGAGCAATCGAGAAATCCAAGATAGTTCAGCAACCACCTTACTAAGTGCCCTGTATTCTACCTCGGCAGAGGATAAAGAGACCACTGGCTGTTTCTTGGACTTCCAACTGACCAGGCTGCCACCCAAAAGCACGCAGAAACCAGTAACAGATCTGCGAGTGTCAGGGCAAGCTGCCAAATCAGTGTCTGAAAAGGCATGAACTGAAAAATCAGGAGTGTCAGAATAGAAGAGCCCCAAATCCATAGTGCCCTTAAGATATCTAAGAACATGCAGGGCAGCAGACATGTGAGGGACTTTGGGAGACTTCAAAGACTGACTCAGATATTGAACAGCAAAACAAATATCAGGTCTGGTATGTGTCAAGAAGAGGAGCTTGCCAACCGAGCTCCTGTACTGGTCAGGAGAGGAGAAAATAGCACCAGAATCAGCATGTAACTTGGTATTAAGGTCCAAAGGACATACCACAGGAGAGACATCTACACAGTCAAATTGATGCAGCAAATCAGATAAAAACTAGTGCTGATTAAGAAGCACTCCACCAGCAACAGTAGAGACCTCAATGCCAAGAAAATAATGGAAAGACCCAAGGTCTTTGATCCTGAACTGGTCATCCAGGAAGTGTTTGAGGGCAGAAAGTTCAGCAACATCATCTCCAGTGATAATAATGTCATCCACATACACTGCCAGAACCACAAGACACCCAGGCTGGCCGTTGACAAATAAAGAGTAATCATTCATAGAATAGGTATAGCCTCTGGAGTATAGAGTAAGCAGACAAAGTTTGGAATCAGAAACTAGACTCTCAGTTAGCATAGTACCAGCAAAATTGGTAGCACACATAGGAGGAGGGGCCTGAGCAGTGGAATCCCCTAACTTAGTCTGTTACAGCAGAGTCATCAGTTGATCATAATGTTGTCTGCTCAAGCCAGGGATTACAGATCCCTGTCCATCCACATTTGGGGCAGAAGAATTACCCTCAATGGGATTTCCAGGAACATTAGATGTGTATCCATCAGAAGAGGTGAAGGAGGTGATCAGCACCAGTGGTTACATGGGCAGCAACAGTTCTCTTTCCTTTGTTAAGCCCGGCGCTTTGTGGAAAACCATGAAGTTTGTAACACTTATCAATTAAGTGCCCAGACTTCTTGCAATATCTACAGAATAGAGGTCCTCTGGATTGGTCAAAATTTACTCTTTGGGTATACTGTCTGAGAGGAGAAGAGTTGGGCACTGCAACTTGACTCATTCCAAAAGAAGGTGTTGAATTTTTATTTGTGTTGACACTGAAGGACATAGAATCAGGATTGAACTGGGAAATAGACTGAACTTGTTTTTGTTTTTCATCATTGAGGAGAATGTTATTGACATTGTTGAGGGTAGGGGGAGGCTGCATCATCAGCAAGTTGCTCCTTACCCCGATATATGTCTCATTAAGGCCCATGAGGAATTGAAATGCCTTATTCTTTTCATCCTCCTGTATGATGCCAGGTTTGGCAGCATAGATACATCTTTGGCCATGATTTGTACATACTGCTCCTAACTCATCCCACAAACCTTTGAGTTTGTTAAAATATGATGCTATATCTAGGGGTCCTTGAAAAGTGTGAGAGAGTTCTCTTTTAAGTTCAAAAATTTTGGTTCTATTAGCTGTACCATATCTGGTTTCGAGTTGTTCCCATATACTCTGTGAAGTCTCAAAATATTGCACACTCTCAGCTATCTGAGGAGACAAAGATGCAGTCAACCAGGAGATTAGCATATTATTGCATCTGTCCCATAAATTTTGTTCAACCAGGTTAGTAGCTGGACGGGGACAGGTACCATCAACAAGACCAATTTTATTCTTAGCAGACAAGGCGACTATCATCTTCCTCTTCGAACCCCCATAACCACTACCCGAAAAGGGAGTATGAACAGGTGAAACACCAGGAACATCAGAAGAGTAAACGAAGAAAGGGCTTGTAGGGTCAATGGGTGAAGCATTATTAGGATTCATATTTATCATCAGAAACAAAACAACAGTGATGTAGAGAAATTGATTCAATTTCTGTGAACTACTCGATACACCAGATTTTCCACCAAAAACACATGAAAGTTCTGAACGAAAGTGAGAATAGGGTTACCCGACTGCTACGCTGCCGGAGAAAAACGACCTTCAAATGCTCAGAGAAAACCCTAGCTTTATTCAGTGCAAATCCAACGCTTCTGAAACCGTCGGAATCAACTGCGAAAGGTGTCGAAAATTTACCCTAAACACCGCGCTTGAGAAAGCAACAATAATCCATATGACAAGACTGAAAACATCTCCGATTCCACCAACAAATCGCAAAAAAATAATCCAGAATCACCGCTGATAACTTAATAATGCTGGACCGGACGAACGAGGAACAGAGAGGAGACGTACGAGAAGAACCATGCTCTGATACCATGAAAACATGGAGAATCGGAGATGGAGAAAAGAGAGAAAAACTTCATCTTTTAGAGCTCTCTGGAACCAAATGAGTTCCGTGTTTTTATGTATATTACCGGAAGCCTCTAGAAGGCAATATAATGAATATGACTGACCCTAATATATTGGGTTAGTCTTACAAAAATGGAATGGGCTAAAACAGACCCAAAAGTAAAGTGGCAGCCCAAATACAGTATACATACAATATACAATAAAGATACAATAAAAACACAGCACTCATCAATGTATGTGTTTAGGCTTAGATGCTAAGTAGTCTTTTAGATCAACACAGGTATTGAATCATGACTGCAAGTCTTTGGATCTGTCCAAATATTGAGCTCATTTGTTTTTGTAATAAAGTATTGGATTGGTGCATAAACATGTGTTTGATTTTCCCCATGACTATGTTTGTTTGGCTTGAATCGTGATCAATAGATTTTGTTCCTAAAGTAATGAATTAATTGGGTGTTTAGCTTATAGTGGTATAACTGCTCTAGTTATTCGGTTTGCCGTTGTTAACCATGTATATATTTTTGAGAGCTGAATTGAAAATGGCCTATTGCTGAAATCTTTCTCATCGTTCTTTGTTGTAAATGTTGAAGCCAAAGGATGAATGAAAAGGTTAGATACGTTAAAACAAAAGGCACAAGTGGTATAAATCCATTAGTTGATATGTTATTTGATTTGAAAGAATAACATACTAGTTAATAAAGGTGGTTGTGAACTAAAATTGAGAGTTAATCACTATAATTAAGCAAAATTAATAACGTTGTTATGAAATAATATAAAGACAAGAACAATAATGCAAGAACAAGAGCAATAGAGAGAATAGAGAGAGAAGTATTCTTATTGATACTTAGAGATTGTTAGGAGTGATTTACAATGGTAGAAGACCCCTTTATTTATAGGGAGGGGGATGGTTTATCTACCAAGAATAGAACTCTAGAATCTCTCTAATTATAGACATTCACCTTAAATAGGAGATTTCATAACACTCCCCCTTGAATGTCTATTCAACAATGTGCCTCGTTAAAACCTTAAAACAAAAACCCAATGGGAAAAATTAAAGAAAGGAAAAAGAGTACACATGTTTGAATATGCGCCTATTGGTTGCCTCGTTAAAAACCTTGCAAGGAAAACCCGGTGGGACAAAACCTTGTAAGGGAAAAAGAGTGCAACGCGCATTAACTCCCCCTAATGAGTACATCAATTTATATCCTTGAGCATTTGCATTCCAATCTTGTGCATCATCTTCAAAACGATCTTTGGTAGACGTTTGACAAATCAACCATATTGACTTGAATAAATATTCCGTACCTTGAAATCATCATTCTTGATAGATATGAACATCTTCATATAATGTCGTGGAATAACTCTTCAATATCTCCATAGATGCATCCTCAATGCCATCATGCTTATAGTTATAGCAAGATTCATATGTACACAAATTGTACTTAGGATGTGGTACTTCAGGACCAAGAATTGCATATGCTTCAAGCAACTTAAATCTTTCAAGTTAAGTCATATAAGCCATATAATAGACTTTAGATGCATATCAAGTTTTCCATGTCATGCTAGACAAATAAGATATCGAAAACTGATTATACATACCTTTGACTTTATACTTTCAAGCATTTGAACTATAGGTTCAAAACTACATGTCTTTCATATGGAATCAATTCTTCTTGAATTGTATCTCTTCCATTTAGTTACTTTCTTTGGGTCAGCAAATGCGTATAGCATGCTTTGCAATATGTTGCAATTGAATTATCCCTTTTATGAACTTCAGGTTCATATCATGATATTCGGGGATATACATATACAAATGATAATTCATCCCATGTAACCTTTTCTCAAGCGTTTATCATGTCTCCCCCTCATGTTAGTAAAGCTAACTTGTTTCCTCAACTTTGGGAAATCATCTTTGTGCATTATTATGTCAATATACACGGCACATTAATAATAAGATGAAATTATTTGGTTCCTGACCCTGAACCACTTGTGAGGGGAGAATATAATATACTCTCGTATACAACGTATATCAAACTGATATATATAACTTTGTTCTCATAAGAAACAGTTTAGCTATTAAGTGGAAGCACTCAATAATTATCTTGCTAAACCAACTTTGATATAAACCAACTTATCAAGATGAACTATCTTGAGTAGAAAATCTGGAAATTATGCTCGAAGTCAGATTACTGAACAATTTACCTCGCAAGCACCGGCCAGGCTGCGGGTTAATAACAATTGCGCATGTAACCATATCATAGATGCATCATATGTGGTATACATGGCAGGTGAATGGGCCCATATTCACCTTTGATATTTCTAGAATTTATGGGCTTTAACCCGAACTCTTTAGTTGGTCAGTTCATTAATGAGAACAAGTGATACAAGAGAATTCGTAAAGAATTTTCTAGTTCTTTGATATTCAGCTGTGTGAATTTGCACATCAAACTTAAAATGAGATGGCTAATACGAATGCGAACTGAACAAATTATCAATATTGGTAAACTTCAAATTTACACTATGACATGTGCACTTATCAATAAACTTCAGGTTTATTATGACATGGGTTTTTATACCAATAGATATCCACTTTATTGTGGCATTCTTTCTTTTGTGTAGTACAAACTGGAGAACAAAGCGGGTAGCTTTTCATATGTAAATTACCCCGCTACAAGTTGTAGTAATAGGAGATATCAAAGCCTTCCTTTATTTATAGTCTCAATATAATCAATCGCTTTCGCGTGTACTTTGGAAACTGAATAAGTTTCTTTGAGACTTACTACAGCACAATACTCAATTGTGTTTCTCCAACATAGTAATAATTGGCTCTTCTAGAGCTCTCAATTAATTTTGTACTACCACAGATTCATCAACATCCATGTGGTGAATATCTTTCTTAAAGAGAAAGTTATACCATTATGGTCATGTCAAACTTATATGCAAGATATGTTTCTTGCATTATCGTTGTCCTTTAATAGTCATATTTCCAAAATACTTTGGCGTACAATAGGTACGTGACCAACGGTCATTCATGCCATATATCATCTCAAACCTCCTTCTAGGGGTGAGTGTGGTATCATCTCAAGCCTCCTTCTAGGGGTGAGTGTGGTATATTTAATACCAATTTCATGTTCATATTCTTCCAATAATGAATATGTATTCGTGAATCAAATGTTGTCACATTCACTTCGAGGATATGTGATTTTGTTATCCTTTTCAAATCTATAAATGCGTCAGGCATTTGATTTGCTATTCTTTGCAAATGGATAATCTTTTGTGCCTCTTTCTCACAAATAGAGGTGTGTGGATCAAGATGAGATAATGATGCATTTTTCCACAAAATTTCCCGTTTGGTTTCACCAACTTCTCCCCCTAATTTTGGGAAAAGTGTCTCATCAAATTGATAGTATGCAAATCGTGCAGTGAACAAATCTCCTGTCAATGTTTCGAGGTAGCGAATAATGGAGGGCGATTCAACCTCAACATATATTCCAAACCTTCTTTGCAGACCCATTTTGGTGCGGGATGGCGGTGCTAAAGGCACATATACTGCGCATCCAAAAATTCTTAAATGGGATATATTGGGTCCATGACCCAAAACCAATTGCAACGGGGAATATTTGTGTCAATTCGTCAGTCAGAGACGAACTAGCATTGCTGTATGCAAAATGGCGTGTCCCCAAGCCGAAGTGGGCAGCCGACAAACTAGTATTGCTGCATGCAAAATGGCGTGACCCCAAACTAAAGTGGGCAGTCGACGAACTAGCATTGCTGCATGCAAAATGGCGTGAACCCAAACCGAAATGGGCAGCCTCGTTTTCACGAAGAATTCAAGATTATTCTCATCTATTTGTCTCAATATGATATCCATTTTGAATGATATCTTTAAAACTCAACAAGTTCCTTTTAGACTTGGAGGAGAACATTGCGATTGATATCATTAAAACTCAACAAGTTCTTCTTAGACTTGGAGGAGAATATTGCATTCTCTAAGATAAACGTCGTGCCTTTGGGCAGAGTTACAGTTGCTCTTCCGGAGCCTTCAATCAATTTAATTCCCATGGTTTGACATACAAAATAAATACACGAACATAAGAATAAACAAGTTCAATTCGTTTGTATCACATAATATTTTCAAAATCTGCTGATGTCAGTTGACTAAATAAATCAGATAGTCGATTATATGTTTTCCATAATCGATTACTATGCAGTTTGAAAATTTCAGTTTAAGCATTTTTATAAAACAATCGATTGTTAAACACACACAATCGATTGTTGAGCATTGACAATCGATTGTTAAACATAGACAATCGATTGTTGACAATTTTTGAAAAATTCCAGATCACTGTTTTAAGACAATCGATTGTTAAACATAGACAATCGATTGTTGACTATTTTTGAAAATTCCAGATCACACTGTTTTAAGACAATCGGTTGTTAAGCATAGACAATCGATTGTGGATGATTTTTGAAAAATTCCAGATTACACTGTCTTAATGACAATCGATTGTTAGTCAAAGACAATCGATTGTTGATCAATTGTTTTCAGCTTTAATGCGAAAATAGTAGATAATCGACTAGTTTTTCAGGCTAGTCGATTACCCCTACTGGAAAATAAAAATATTATTGATATTTGAGCATATTGACGATATTCTAAAGAACTACTGCTAACATTGCATCATGAACTAACTAATACGAGCTAATACTAGTGACTATTAATTTATTCACTAACTAATACAAATAAGTAGAACAAAATCAAATAACTCCATCTTCTTTCATCACGGACCCATCACCGATTAGGTGGTCTATTTTCCCCTCGGGTTGCTCAAAGAAGTCTGCCACATCCAGGTGGGTGATGTCCTCATCGTCGTCATAGACAAAATTTGTTTCAGGGCCTTTTCTCTTTCGAGATGCTTGATAAAGGTCAACCAAGTGTCTTGGTATACGGCAAGTCTATGACCAGTGCCCTTTCCCACTGCAACGATAACATATAGTTTCTGAACCATTTGCCTTAGGATCTTCATGACCCCGTTTCTGCTTTCGGCGGTTATCTCTCCTTGGGGGTTGACGGACTTCATTGGAATTTCTTCCTTGTCTACGTCCCTGGCTATGACCCCGTTTACGACCATGACCATGGTCCTTTTCATGTTTGGCATAATGAGAGTGCACCTTATCTGCTTCAGGCAGTGGTGTAGACCCAGTGGGTCGATTTTCATGATTTCTCATGAGCAGGTCATTATTTCGCTCAGCCACTAGTAGAAGAGAAATCAGTTCAGAGTACTTTGTAAAGCCTTTCTCTCTGTACTGTTGTTGCAGTACTATATTTGAGGCATGAAACGTTGTAAACGTTTTCTCAAGCATATCATAATCGGAGATATTATCCCCGCATAGCTTCAATTTAGAAGTAATTCTGAACATAGCAGAATTATATTCAGAAACGGACTTAAAGTCCTGGAGCCTCAGATGAGCCCAATCATATCGTGCTTGTGGCAGAGTGACCAACTTCAGGTTGTCATATCTCTCCTTTAAGCCGTTCCACAAGACGAGTGGATCCTTGACGGTGAGATATTCAATCTTCAAACCTTCATCAAGGTGATGGCGCAAGAAAATCAAGGCCTTCGCACATTCTTGGGTGGATGCTTTTTCTCTATCTTTGAAGGTGTCTCCGAGACCCATAGCATCTAAGTGGATTTCAGCATCCAACACCCATGTCATATAGTTCTTGCCCGAAATTTCAAGGGCAACGAACTTTCTTTTCGTAATGTCAGACATAATCAAAAATTAAATTAGGAAGAGGGAAATACCTTAGATTTCTCGAGAATGGTTCTTGAGACGGTAGAGTCTCGTGCTGATAACGTGTTATGAAATAATATAAGGACAAGAACAATAATGCAAGAACAAGAGCAATAGAGAGAATAGAGAGAGAGAAGTATTCTTATTGATACTTAGAGATTGTTAGGAGTGATTTACAATGGTAGAAGACCCCTTTATTTATAGGGAGGGGGATGATTTATCTACAAAGAATAGAACTCTAGAATCTCTCTAATTATAGACATTCACCTTAAATAGGAGATTTCATAACAGACGTTAAAATTTGGTAGTTTTAACAAAAAAGATTTTGCCGGCAAGTTTCAAGAATTCTTGTTCACAGTACTCCATGTTGCTTTGTCGACTTCGTCATATTGAAATGAAGGCTTACTAGTTCGACGAAGTTTAAAATAAATTGCACAGACTAATTTTAGACTAAATTCATTTGTTGAATGAAAAGGCATGAGAACTTAGTTCATATCATTATATCTATTGAAGACGTGTGGTGAATTTGTTTGATCTATTATTATTGTAGTCAGTACCGATAGTTGATACCACCAAAACCATGTTATCGGAGTTTGACTTGGTAGTTTAGAAAGTGGTGTTATATGATTCCGGCAGAATGAATATTCGTAGAAAACTTTTAGGCTCGTTTAAGATATAATTGTGATTGAATGCATGTTCGTGTGACATAATGACGATTTTTAAAATTAATTCAGATGATGTGTTTGCGCAACTTCCACCAACTTCCCCAACAATAATAAATGTGTTATTAATGTAGCCCTCTTTTAATTAAATATTGTTCTTTAGGTCAAGGTATGCCATCCATAATTGAATCGCTATGGCCTTCGTATTAATTTTATGACTTAATTAGGTATTAACAATGATATTCATAGTTTGCTTTAGGTATGTTTAATATACCATCGTGGTTGTGTACACGTTCTTGTGACATGACTACGATTCTGAAAACAAAATTAGAGTATGCGTTCTCACAACTTCGGTCAAACTTTTTTATAATAACAAAGCATTATTAATTATGTACACGTTCGCGTGACCAAATAAAATGGGTACACGTACGCGTGACTCATTCAATATAATTTCTTAATTAAAAAAGGCAAATGCACATAGGTTCTAAAATCAGTAATTAAACAATTTGATTAAGCCAAGCATGATCGAAGTTACCATGCTAGAACCATGGAACCCGGGAATTCCTAACACCTTCTCCCAGGTTAACAGAATTTCTTACCTGGATTTTTGTGTTCTCAGACCGTAAATAGAGTCAACTTCATCGATTCGGGATTTAGTGGGTGACTTGGAACACCATAAATTATTTCAAGTGACAACATCTGAATTTAATAAATAATCTCGTTTCAGTTGTCACTTAAATTGAAAAAAACCCTTATACTCGTCTCGAGGTGGTAAAAAGGAGGTGTGATAGCTCTGGCAACTCTGCTGGGGATGCAAACACAGAACTTTTGGTTCAGAGTTCAAGAGTTCGAGCTTGTTCTTATGATTTTGACTTCGCTTTATTTATTGTTCATTCGTACTTGTGGACCTAATATGCAAAATGCTTTTAATTACCGCTTTGATATTATTTGAATTATATTAAACTATCTTATTACGCCACCCCTTTGAGTCTTCTAAAAATGGTGCACACGTTCGTGTGGCTCGCTTTTTCTGTAGAAGTTATACCAAATAGAACGAGTCTTGGCCAGCAACAAGGCCGGGTAGACTTTAATGCTCCCGGTACGTTGCCCCCTCTTCGGCTCGTGTAGTCCGCTCAGGTAAGCTAGGTTAAGAAGACAACCTAGGTTTAAACTTAGAATTACATAACCTCATGCTGGATCCCTAGTAGGCATGTTTGTTTGCGTCATGTGCATTTGACTTTGGACGTCCGTCTAGGACAGGTGTACCCAGAAGAATAAAAGACTATCCTAATGCATCATATGTGCTACATAATGCAATCTTCAAGGGTGAAAGGGTCATTTGACGGACCAATGATAGTTGATGGCAAATGAAAAAAAAAAGAAAAAAGGAGGGTGAAGTGTGAAAATAAAGCAAGTAGGGTCCGGTTATGTTTTCTTTCATATTTTGTTAAGAAAAAGAAAAATAAACATGAATTTTTTTTAAAAAAAAAAGTTTTGCACTTTTTCATCATTTTCAGAAAATAAAAAAAATTAGAAACGAAAATCCAAAAAGAATTTACATGTTTCATCATTTTTTCAAAAAATAAAAGATAAAAAATATATTTTTCTCTAAATTAGTATTTTTTTTAATTCTCGTCCGTATCCAATCTGCCCGAATTACAAATACCTGCTTCTCGTCTTTCGGGGCGTAAAACGTAGGGAACCTACATATGGTTCGGTCTTCATAGTGAGTTTAGGTTCTTGGCTTCACGGGGTCTTAGTCAAATCATGCATTTTAGCCACTTTTAGCTACATAGGTTAATTTTAGAAAAATAATCACAATCATGTCTTGCATGAGTCCAACAGGAAAGTTATTGTCTCACATAGCATTCCATGTCTTAAATTTATTTGGTCTTAATTTTTGTCACGTCCCCAACCCCGGTCGTGATGGCGCCCAACACACTGACAGGCAAGCCTGACCAATCTAATAACCTCAACCATTTTAAACAGTTCATGAATTAATTAACACAGATAAATTATTAAGTCATAATACTGAAAGCCTGAAATAGAGCTAAAACATGCAGAAAACCCAAATACTAATACTACTACATGGCCCGAAGAATCCAGTGTCACAAGTCGGAGCCTCTAATACATGAGTATCAACCTACTACATGTCGTTCTAAAAAAATATGGAAATGAAACAATAAGATAGAAGGGAAGATCAAGACTGCGGATGTCATGCAGCTACCTTGATACTCCCGGATAAGCTGCTCGGTACAAAAGTCGTCACTCAGCCTTAGATGCACCTGGATCTGCATGCAAGGTGCAGGGAGTAATGTGAGTACTCAAACCCACTGAATAATAAACATAAATAAAAGGCTGAGAATAAGAAATCCTGAACAGGCACAAAGTAATTCTATAAATGCAGCAACACAAACCAAGTAGTATAAAGTTCGTAAACCAATGAAAACAATTAAGGAAAAACTGCAACAGATAAGTAAGTAAATGACAGTCAAATATGAAATGCAATACAACGGTCGGTACTCTCCAGTACCCGCTATAGTTTGCAATCCGCTCCATTTATTTATCGTTGACGACGCTCACTGCGGGTATGTAGACTCCGGGAGGGGCCCCTTACGGCGCAAGCGCAATATAAGCCATCTCGTGGCATCAACTTTGTCCTCGGCCTCATATCCATATCAAAATAATACTGCTACGGCACGCAGCCTGATCCCGTGCTCAGTCCAGAATCACATAAGCCCCTCGGGCACAACAATATATAAATATTCAACACAAACTTCATTAGAAATATTATTTAAGTTTCAAGTCACCTAAATATAGCATTACGATATGAATTCCAGGGTTTCAAACCCTCAGGACAACATTTACATCTATTACTCACCTCAAGCCGGCCAAAATCCTAGGTCGCTATGTCTTTGCCTTTCGAATCGACCTCCTCGCACGTCGAATCTGATCAAAAATCACAACGAATACATTACAATATGCCAATGGAACAATACCCAATTGAAAACAATTGAAAATAGCAAAAATCTCGAAATTAGCAAAAACTGAGCCTAGGGCCCTCTTTTTGAAATTCTGAAATTTTTACATCATTAGCTTCTTTATCTGGCCACGAGTCTATTCGTATGAAAATCACAAAAATTGGAGTTCAATGGACCTTTCAAATCCTTAGTTTATGCTCTCTTAAGTTCAATCCCGTAACCACCATTTTTAGTCTTTGATTCCTTAGTTTCTCAGCCTTAATTAATGAAATAACACCTTAGAATTATTCTCTAGGTTTAGAAATCATTACATTGATGAAATCCTTTGGATTCCCTCTTTAATATCGCTCAAAACTCACCAAGTCTGAAGTGCAAAATGACTAGCTCTACAAAAATTTGCGAAGGAGAACCTAAATACCTCTGCCCGGTCATTACCGCATCTGTGGTGCACTTTTCACTTCTCCGCGTTTTGCTTCTACGCAAATCCTCTGCTTCTGTGGAGTTTCATTAAATGCCCAGGACCGCTTTTGCGGTCAATATCCGCGTCTGCGGACTCCACTCTTGCGAAAAACCATCCGCTTCTGCAAAAATGTCCACATGCCTAAAATCCGCATCTATAATGCTATCGCCGTATCTGCGAGACCATATCTGCGGTCCCAATTCCACAGATGCAGAAATACCAGAACCAACAATCTCAGCAATAACACAAGTCCAAAATTCATGCCGATGGCCATCCGAAATCACTATAAGCCCCCCAGGACCTCAACCAAAAGTGCCAACCCATCCTAAAACATCATCTAAACTTGATTCAATCATCAAAACACCTCAAACAATACCAAAATCCTCAAATTACATCAGCTTCAATCCTAAGTTCTTCTAAAACTTCTGAAAAACGCATTCGATTAAAAACCTAATTAAACGACGTCCGAATGACCTGAAATTTTACACACACATCCCAAATCACTTAATGAAGCTACAAAAGCTTTTAGAATTCCATTTCGATCCTCGGATCAAAATCTCACCTACCAACCGGAAATCGCCAAAATACTAACTTCGCCAATTCAAGCCTAATTCTACACCGAACCTCAAAGATCCCTTCCGATCACACTCTTAAGTCAAAAATCATCCCAAAAAGCTAACCGAATCACCGAAAATCACATTTGAACCCTTTAACTCATAAGTCAACATCCGATTGACTTTTCTAGAACAAGCCTTCTTTAAAGAGACTAAGTGCCTCATTATCTTCTCAATTCAATCCAAATCAACTCGTTCACACAAAATACTCATAATGAAGCCTAAAGGAGCAGAAAAAGGGGGAAACGGGGGAAACTGGGCGGTAAATCACGTGGTGACGGGTCGGGTCGGGTCGTCATATTCTCTCCAACTTAAACAAACGTTTGTCCTTGAAACATACCTGAAGCCTCAAATAGGTGAGGGTATCTTCTCTGCATTCGATTTTGAATGCAGGCAGCCTCCTCTACGGGCCGACCTCTCCACTTCACCTTCAGTGAAGCAATTTCCTTTGACCTCAGCTTCAGAACCTGACGATCCAAAATGGCTGCTAGCTCTACCTCATAAGTCAAATCACCCTCCAACGAAACTGTATTGAAATCCAAAACATGGTACGGGTCTCCAACATACTTCTGGAGCATAGAAACATGAACAACTGGATGAACGCTTGACAAGCTGGGTGGAATGGCAAGCTCGTAAGCCACCTCCCAAATCCTCCTAAGTACGTCAAACGGCCCAATGAACCGCGGACTCAACTTCCCTTTCTTTCCGAATCTCATAACACCCTTTGTGGGTGAAACCTTCAGCAAGACCGTCTCACTAATCATGTAGGACACATCTCGGACCCTTTTGTCTGCATAACTCTTTTGCCTCGACAATGCTGACTCAATTTCCCTTTCTCTAATGCATCCTGAACCAAATATGTCCCCAATAATCTAGCCTCACCGGGCTCGAACCAACCAACTGGAGATCTACACTGTCTCCCATACAAATCCTCATACAGTGCCATCTGAATGCTAGACTTATAGTTGTTGTTGTAGGCAAACTCTGCAAGTGGTAGGAACCGATCCCATGACCCTTCAAATCAATAACACAGGCGCGTAACATGTCCTCTAATATCTCAATAATACGCTCGGACTGCCCATCTGTCAGAGGATGAAATGTTGTGCTCAACTCTACCTGCGTACCCAACTCTCGCTGAAATGTCCTCCAGAACTAAGAAGTAAACTGAGTACCTCTATCTGAGATAATAGACACTTGGACACCATGCAATCGAACAATCTCCTGGATAAAGATCCATGGCAGCTGCTCTGAAGAATAGGCAGTACATACCGGAATAAAGTACGTGGACTTGGTCAGCCGATCCATAATCACTCAAATCGAATTGAACTTCTTCAAAGTCCAAGAAAGACCACTCAGAGAATCCATAGTGACTTTCTCCCACTTCACTCGGGAATAACCATCTATTGAAGTAGACCTCCCACTCTCTGATGCTCATATTTCACCTGCTGACATTTGAGACACCGAGCTTCAAATCCCACAAAAATCTTTCTTCATTCGCCTCCACAAATAGTGCTGCCTCAAATCTTGATACATCTTCGCAGCACCCGGATGAATGGAATACCATGAGCCATGGGCGTCCTCTAATATAAACTTCCGAAGCCCATCTACATTGGGCACACAAATTCGGCCCTGCATCCTAAACACGGCATCATCACCGATGGTCACATCTCTGGCATCACCACGGTGAACTCTTTCCTTAAGGACAAGCGAATGCGGATCATCATACTGGTGCTCTCTGATACGATCATATAAGGATTACCGAGAAACCACGCAAGCCAACACTCACTAGGCTCCAAAATATCTAATCTCACAAACCAATTGGCCAAGGCTTGAACATCGACTGCAAGGGGCCTCTCCCCAACTGGAATATACGCCAAACTCCTCATACTCACTGATTTTCAGCTCAAGGCATCGGCCACTACATTGGACTTTCCCAGATGATACAGAATAGTGATATCATAATCTTTTAGTAACATTATCCATCTCCGTTGACTCAAATTAAGATCCTTTTGCTTGAACAAATGCTAGAGACTACGATGATCAGTGAATACCTCACAAGATATGCCATGTAGGTAGTGCTTCCAAATCTTCAAGGAATGAACTATAGCAGCTAACTCGAAATCATGAACGTGGTAGTTCTGCTCATGGGGCTTCAACTGACGGGAAGCATAAGCGATTAATCTACCCTCCTGCATTAATACACAACCTATCCCAACTCTGGAAGCATCACAATATACCTTATATGAACCTGAAGCTGGTGGCAAAATCAATGCTGGAGCTGTGGTCAAAGCTACCTCGAGCTTCTGAAAGATCTCCTCACATTCGTCCGACCGTACAAATGAAACACCCTTCTGAGTCAACTTGGTCAAGGGCGATGCAATAGGGGCAAAACCCTGAACAAACCGGGGATAACAGCTTACCAACCCAAGAAAACTATGAATCTCGGTGGCTAAGGACGGTCTAGGCCAACTCTGCACCGCCTCTATCTTCTTCGGGTCAACCTGAATGCCCTCGCTTGACAACACGTGCCCAGGAAAGCCGCTGAACTGAGCCAAAACTCACACTTGGAGAACTTTGTAGAAAGACTCTCCTCCCCCAACCTCTGCAATATAACCCGGAAATGATGCACGTGCTCCTCTTGACTATGCAAGTATACCAGGATGTCATAAATGAACACGATCACAAGTGAATTCAAATGAGTCCGAAATACGATGTTCATTAGATGCATGAATGTTGCTGGGGCACTGGTCAGCCCGAAAGACATAACAAGGAACATGTGACCATATCTAGTCTTGAAAGCAATTTTATGAATATCTGAATCCGTGATCTTTAACTGGTGATAACTCGAATGGAGATTAATCTTGGAGAACAACCTCGCTCCCTGAAGCTAGTAAAAAAATCATCAATGCGAGGCAGGGGATACTTGTTCTTAACTTTTAGTTTGTTCAATTGCCTATAATCGATGCACATTCTCATTGTGCCATCCTTCTTCTTCACAAACAGAACTGGCGCACCCCAAGGTGACACACTAGGCCGAGTGAACCCCTTATCTAGGAGCTTCTGAAGCTGCTCCTTCAATTCTTTCAACTCCGCTAGTGCCATGCGATAGAGAGAAATAGATATGGGATGAGTATCCAGCACCAGGTCAATACGAAAATCAATATCCCTGCCCGGCGACATGCCCGGTAGGTCTGCAGGAAATACATCGGGAAAACCCCTCACAACTGGAACATAATCAATGTAGGAGTCTCAACTCCAATATCTCACACAAAAACTAGATATGACAGACAACCCTTTCCAAACATACGCTGGGCTTTCAAGAAAGAAATCACTATGCTAGGAACATAATCGGTCATACCACGCTACTCGAACCATGGTACACCCCGAATAGCTAAATTGGTCGTCTTAGCATGACAGTCTAGAATAGCATGACACGGAGATAACCAATCCATGCCCAAGATAACTTCGAAGTCCACCATGCTCAATAGCAATAAATTAACTCGGGTCTCCAATCCCCTAATAATCACAACACATGACTGCTACACTCGGTCCAAAATAATAGTATCACCCAATGGGGTAGACACATGAACAGGTAAAGATAGAGACTCCCAGGGCATACCTAAATAAAAACATTGTGGGGGTTTCAGACCTCCGCTATTTGTATTAATAAGCGACAATAAACTACCAAATTGCGGAGGTTATACCGCCGCCAAATATCCGCCGCTATATGATAACGACGGTCTATCATAAAACCCCCACAAATTGGTTGCGGCGAACATTATTGTAGGGGTTTTGGAAACCACTGTAAAATTTTATTGCAGAAGTTTAGGACCGCGGCAATATGTAGATAAAACCTCCGCAAATGCAGTATTTTTTTTATAGTGATAACACTCTCCTTTGAATGTCTATTCAATAGATAATGTATCTTGTTAAAACCTTAGCTAAAATAAAACACAATAGGACAAAACCTTGTAAGGGAAAAAGAGTACAACGCATATTAACTTTACCTGATGAGAGCATCAATTCACATCCTTGAGCTTTCACATCCCGATCTTGTGCACCATCTTCAACATATTGTTGGTAGAGATTTAACAAATAAATCAGCCATATTAACTTGAATGAATATGTTGCACCTTGAAACTAACATTTTCTTAATAGAAATGTAATGTCTTCATATAATGTTGTGGAATAGAATTTTTAATATCTCCAAAGAGATATTCTCGCTATCACATTATCATGCTTATAGTTATAGCAAGATACATATATGCACAAATTGCACTTAGGATGTAGTACTTCAGGACCGAGAATTGTACAAGCTTTAAGTAATTTAAAATTTTCAGGGATTATCGCATAAGTTAAGTCATATAAGTAATATAATAGACTTTAGTTAGATGCATATCAAGTTTTTTATGTGATGCTAGACATATAAAATACATGAAAGTGATTGCACACACCTATTGACTTTATATTTTTGAGTGTTTGAACAACATAGACAAAACTGTATGTCTTTCATATGAAACTAATTCTACTTGATTGTTTCTCTTCCATTTGGCTAATATTTTTGTGTCTATATTCGATAGACTTAAGATCTTCACCAATGCTTAGCGCTATGAGAGATGTCATTGACAATTATTTTATATAGATTCCAATATTTTTTTTTCATAAATATATAATATAGAGATCTATTCATTTATATATTCAGGTACCTGAATCTCTCTTGAGATTTTATGAACTATCATGTCATGTGATCTTATAGATCACTTGCCTCCTTTATTATGATCATTTTCTCATCTTCCTTATCAAGAAGTTTATTTGAAACCGATTTGTCCATACGCTTTAAACGTACCATAGACTTTGTCCTTCTAGGACTTAAAAGGAGCATTTGCAATGAGAATATAGTTACTTTTTTTGAGCCAGCAAATGCGTATGGTATGCTTTGCAAAATATTGCAGATGAATTATCCTTTTGTGAACTTCAAATTCATATTATTTTATTCAAGGATCTAAATTTACACATAATAATTCATTCCACGGAACCTTTTCTCAACTGTATATCGTGTCTCCCCCTCATGTTAGAATAACTAACTTGTTTCCTCAACTTTGAAAACTCATCTTTATGTGTTATGGTATTAATCAAAATATATATTGCACATCAATATGTCACGACCCTAGTTCGCCCTCCGTGAACATGTCGTGATGGCACCTAGTCCCTACAACTAGGTAAGCCTAACAATGCGGAAATAATTAATTTGTGGAAATTATAACTCACAACCAAGATTTTGCAAAATGGAAAGCGGAATGTAACATACCAATCGGCACATACAGCACAATAGCTCAACTACTACAATTCTATCCTAAAACCCAAAAACTTACGGGAACACAAGCTTACAGAATGTAATACACTGCTCTAACTCCAGAAGTTCGAAAATAACAGTACGAAAGGAAAGCTAACTGCTAAAAGGTGGAATAAGATAGAGACTCCTGGTCAGCGGATGCGGCAGATGTACCTCGAAGTCTCTACTAGATCTCTCCGCCTCGAGGATAATACGCCTGGGTGAAGGTACCTG
The DNA here is from genome assembly GCA_034376525.1 of Nicotiana benthamiana. Lineage (NCBI taxonomy): Eukaryota > Viridiplantae > Streptophyta > Magnoliopsida > Solanales > Solanaceae > Nicotiana > Nicotiana benthamiana. The sequence continues at coordinate 99,712,815 of CM067331.1, forward strand.
GATCTGCACATGAAAAACATGAGTAGAAGGGGCATGAGTACACCACAACGCTACTCTGTAAGTGTCAAGCCTAAGCCCGGTCGGGTAGTGACGAGGAAAGTCAGGGTCCTACTGAGAATAAACATAATAATAAATCTTGCAACAGTATGAAATAAACAGGAATAATGAGTACAACTATGAAGTAAGACATGTTATACAAGACAACAAATAACACACAGAGAATATGGTAACACGGAGTAAACAAATCAATATCAATAAGAACAACGAGGATCTCCTAGGATAGCGTCCTATAGTCCATTCTATCAACTGTCCAAGGATCTCCCAGGATAACGTCCCGTAGTCCATCATATGTGTACATCTGAAAGGTCTCCCAGGATCCCGTAGTGCAACTATCAATGCGGGGGGAGGGGGGGATCTACCGGAATTCGATCCATAGTCCCAAAGTAAATGTACAGGGGGATCTACCAGGAATCTAACCCGTAGTCCCAAAGTAAATGCATAGGGGGATCTACCGGGAATCTAACTCGTAGTCCCAAAGTAAAAAAACAAGAGGGGAGCTACCGGAATCCCACATCCGTAGTCCCAATGTAAATACGCAGTCAAAACAAGAAGATATTCAGGAATAGGGTGCAACAAGTAAGCAATCGAATCAACAAGTAGTAAAATCAAGCAACTTAAGCAATAATCAATTTAGGACAACAAAGCATGCTTTTCTAAACTAACACGGGCTATAATTGCAAGTAGAATAAGGCAGATAAGAAAGAAACTCGGGCTAAATTTTGAAGTAAAATTGGGTTTTTAACAATTAGCTCAAGTAAGCGTTCGTCACCTCACGCACAAGGCATTCAATTACAAAATATCATATCCTAAGGGGAAGGTCCCCCACACAAGGTTACATAAGCCACTTACCTCGAATCGGCTCAAAGTGAACTAGAAATCACGCCTTTGCCACGGGTATCCTACTCCAAATGGCTCAAATATATTCAATTTAGTTAAATATCATAAATAACATCTCAAACAACTGATTCTACTATTTAATTCAAAGCTAAGAAGTGAAATTAGGAAAAATAACCAAAACGCCCTTCAGGCCAATGTCTCGGAATAAGATGGAGTTAACATTTTCAAAATGCTCATACTCCATGAGTCTACCCATATATAAATCTCTCAAATCGGAGTTCAAACACGCAGTCAAAACTCAAAAATATGGTCTATAAAGTTTTATCAAATTTTCATCTAAAATCTGAAATTAAAAGGAGAACTCGTGCTTAGATTAGTGGGTTATGACTAAAAGGGTGCATAGAATTGTTACCCAATCAATGCCTCTGAAAAACCCTTGAAATTTCCCTGAAATCCTAGCTCTCTAGCTTAAGTATTGAAAAAAATTTTGCTAAACCCTCTTCTTGAAATGTTTATATCTGCCCAATTATTTAATGAATCTCGAACACGGAAGAAGTCATGCGTTCGCGAAGAAGGAAAAACGGAAGGCTGCAAATTGCCCTGCGCGAACACGAGGAGCAGTACGCGAACGCGAAGGCCTGGGTTGACAAGGCTACGCGAACGCGACATTGGCAGTGCAAACACGATGAATGAAATTGGCTCAACCCTTAGAGCCATATAGAACTACGCGGACACGATGAATTAGCTGCGAACGCGAAGGAGGAAAAAGGATAAGCTTCACGAATGCGGAAAGCTTCATGCGGACGCGAAGGGGGGCGGAAGGTTAGAGCTTCACAAAAGCAAGAGATGCATTGCGAACGCAAAGAAGAAAATTGGTCTTTGTATAGAAACTGGCCCCTCAACATAAGATAGATCCTTGTCTAGCTGGACTGAACTGAAATCCAACACGTGCGACGGATTACTGTGATATCTCAAGAGCATCGAAACATAAAATACCGGATGAACCCCTGCCAGGCTAGGAGGTAAGGAAATCTCATAAGCAACCTCCCCAACAACCTCCCCAACACACCTCAATATCTCAAAAGGGCCAATGAACCTCGGACTCAACTTTCCTTTCTTCCTAAATCTCATGATACGCTTCATAGGCGAAAGTCGAAGTAGAACCCGATCTCCAACCATAAAGGAAACATCACGAACCTTCCGGTCCGCATAGATCTTCTGTCTAGACTAGGCTAGGACCCTATCCTGAACTACCTTAACCTTCTCCAAAGCATCTTGAACCAAATCTGTGCCTAATAGCCTGCTCAAACCAAACCACTGGAGATCTACACAGCCTACCATACAAAGCCTCATACGTTGCCATATGAATGCTGGACTGATAGCTGTTGTTGTAAGAAAACTCCACCAATGGAAAGAACTGATCCCAAGACCCTCCAAACTCAATCGCGTACGCGCGGAGCATATCCTCAAGAATCTAAATAGTGCGCTCGGACTTTCCATCCATCTAGGGGTAAAATGCTATACTCAACTCCACCCGAGTACCCAACTCCTGCTGAATGGACCTCCAGAACCGTAATTTGAACTAAGACCTCTATTTGAAATAATAGAAACAGGAATACCAAGCAGGCGGACAATTTCCCGGATATTAATCTCTACCAACCGCTCCGAATGATAAGTGGTACATACGAGAATGAAATGAGTAGACTTGATCAGCCGATCCACAATGACCCAGATATCATCAAACTTCTTCAAGATCCCTGGGATTCCAGATACAAAGTCCATGGTGATATGCTCCCACTTCCATTCTGGAATCTCTATCTGCTGAAGCAACCCACTCGGTCTCTGGTGCTCGTACTTCACCTCCTAGCAGTTGAGGCATCTGGCTACATATCCAACTATATCCTTCTTCATCCGCCTCCACCAATAGTGTTGCCTCAAGTCCTGATACACTTTTGTGGTACCTGGATGGATGGAATACCATGAACTGTGGGCCTCCTCTAGAATCCAGCTCCCGTAGCCTATTAACATTGGGTACAAAAACCCGACCCTGCATCCTCAATACTTCGTCCTCGCCAAAAATCTCTAGCATCACCATGCTGAACCCTTTCCTTAAGGACAAAACAATGAGGGTCATCATACTGCCGGTCAATGATACGATCAAATAATGAAGATTGAGAAACCACGCAAGCTAGAACCCGACTAGGCTCCTATAGATCCAATCTTACAAACTGGCTGGCTAAGGCCTGAACATCCATTACCGTATGACTCTCTGATATTGGTGAATATGCCTAACTCCCCAAACTCTCAGCCACCGCTACTCAAGGCATCAGCCACTACATTGGCCTTGCTCGGGTGATAAAAAATAGTGATGTCATAGTCCTTTAGCAATTCTAACCACCTCCTCTGGCGCAAATTTAGATCCTTCTACATAAAAAAATGCTGCAAATTCCTATGATTAGTATAAATCTTACAGGGCACATCGTAAAAAAAATGGCGCCAAATCTTCAGGGCGTGAACAATGGTAGCTTACTCAAGATCATGGTCAGGATAATTCTTCTCGTATATCTTCAACTATTTGGACGCGTAGCCAATCACCCTACCATCCTGCGGCAATATTACTCCAAGGCCAACTCTCGAGGCATCACAATAGACAGTATAAGACCCTGAACCTGTAGGCAAAACCAAAACTGAGGCCGTAGTCAAAGCTGTATTGAGCTTTTGAAAGCTCGCTTCACACTCCTCTATCCAATAAAATGGAGCACCCTTCTGGGTAAATCAAGTCATAGGGGCTACAATCGATGAAAATCCCTCCATAAAACGACGGTAGTAGCCCACCTAGCCAAGAAAATTACAAATCTCAGTAGCTGAGGACGGCCTGGGCCAACTCTACACAACCTCTACCTTCTTCGGATCCACCCCAATGCCCTCACACGATACCACGTGGCCTAATAATGCCACTGAATCTAACCAAAACTCACATTTTGAGAACTTTGCATATTATTTCTTCTCTCTCAGAGTCTAGAGCATTGTCCTCGGATGCTGCTCATGATCTTTCCGACTCCGGGAATACACTAGAATGTCATCAGTAAAGACAATGACAAAAGATGTGATATATGGCCAAAATACATTGTGCATCAAATGCATGAAAGTTGTAGGGGCATTGGTCAGCCCAAATGACATAACAAGAAACTCGTAATGACCGTACTGAGTCCTGAAAGCATTCTTTAGGATATCCAGCTCCCGAAACTTCAACTGATGGTAACTTGAGCGCAAAATCAATCTTAGAAAACACCTGTGCACCCTCAAGCTGGTTGAACAGATCATCAATACGAGGCAAAGGATAACGGTTCTTCACTGTGACCTTGTTCAACTGGTGATAATCAATATACATATGCATAGAACCATCCTTTTTCTTCACAAACAAGACATGAGAACCCCAAGGTGAAATACTGGGCCAAATAAAGCCCTTATCAAGCAATTCGTGTAACTGATCCTTCAACTCTTTCAACTTGGGAGGAGCCATGCGATATGGAGGGATAGAAATAGGCTGAGTGCCCGGCAACAAATCAATGTCTCTATCAGGTGGCATGCCCGAAAGATCAATTGGAAATACATTGGGATAATCCCGCACCACAGGGACTGAATCAACTGAAAGGGGATTCAACACTGACATCTCTCACATAACCTAGATATGTGTCGTTCCCATTCTCAACCATACGTAGAGCTTTAAGAAAAGAGATAACTCTACTGGGAGTGTGATCTAAAGTACCACTCCACTCAACACGCGATACACCTGGCATAACCAGCGTCACGGTTTTGGCGTGACAATCAAGAATAGAATAATGGAGCGACAACCAGTCCATGTCCAAAATAATATCAAAATAAACCATGATGAGTAACAATAAGTCTACTCTGGTCTCAAAACCACAAATAGTAACAAGGCATGACCAATAAATACGGTCCACAACAAGAGCATTCCCCACAGAAGTGGAAATATAAATAGGGGAACTCAACGAATCCCGAGATACACCCAAATACGGAGTAAAATATGAGGATACATAAGAGTAAGTAGAGCCTTGATCGAATAGAATCGATGTATCTTTGTGGAAAGCCAATATATACCTGTGATAACATAATCAAAGGCAACCGCCTCGGCACGAGTGGGAAGGGCATAGTATCTGGCCTGGCCTCCCCCTCAAGGGTGACCTCTACCTCCCCGACCTCTACCTCTAGCTGGCGGAGCGGGTGAAGCAGCAGGTGGAGCTATAACCATCACTTGGGAACTCTGCGGAGCACGCTGTGGCTGAGAAATTTGTGAAGATGCACCCCTCCCAAGTCCGGGGCAATCCCTAACCATGTGGCATATGTCACCGCACTTAAAACAAGATCTGGGAGGACGTGGTGGTTGTGACTGGCTAGGGCCTAGTCTACTGGACTAACCTCCAGAAGCACCCTACGCAGGAGGCGCGCTATAAACTAGAGGTTCATAATAAGGCTCCTGATGCCTAGGAGGAGCTGGAGTTGGAGCACTGCTAGCTACTGGAAGAGCTGAATGAACAGGGCGACCTATATAGCCCCTACCATGATGGCTTGTACGGGCAATAGAATAGTGGCCCGACTCTCGAGACCTCTTGGCCTCTCTCTCTTCTATCTCTCCCTACCATACATACTCTCAATCCTCCTAACAATTTTCACTTCCCGCTGATAAGAAACATCTGTCTCCAGCTCATGAACAGTGGCAACCAAGGCTGGTGCATGCCTAGCCAAAATGGTGTAACGAATATCATAATATGAAACAGTCATAGTACCCTGGGCAAATGCTCAAACTCTGAATGCCAAACGTCCCTGAGGCTTTGAGGAACACACTCTCGCAAAAGTAGATCTTAAAGCCGAGTCCAAGTCAATGAAGCGGCCTCATCTAGACAATCTAACTCATATGTATGCCACCAGTCATAGGCGGCCCCTCGAAGCTGGAAGGTAGTGAAAGAAGCCCTTCTGGATCTTGAAATACCCATGGTACGGAGAATACGGTAACACTCATAGAAAAACCCAAAGCATCCTTCGGTGCTAGACCGCTGATCATATGAGGCTTGTATTTTTTGAAACTCTAAAGCCTCAACTGCTTATCCTCGGAAGCCTCTGCCCTGTCCTGGGGGTGAATCTAGTACTGCAGGTTGTTAGGTATTACCTCTAGGACCTTATCAACATGCACTTGCTGCTCAGGAGTGCGGGCGGAAGGAGTCTGGGCTCCTCTCCCAGCCCGGGATGTGGCTGCAGCAAGGGAAAGTAACCCTGCCTGAGCCAAGGTGGTGTACATGCTCATGAATTGTCCTAGAGTCTCCTGGAGAGCTGGAGTAGTGCTAGCGGTAGTAGTAGTAGGCGTGTCAGGTGCCTGGACTCCGGTTAGACCTATTGGAGGTACCTCGGTGGCAGATGGCACAGGTGCTCTGGCTGCATCACGTGTGTGTCCTCAACCTCTACCCCGGACCCGGCATCTGACGGCTGCCGCAGGGGGCGCAGGTGCTTGATCATCTCAAGTAGCATATGTATTCACCATCTGTGAGAGAATAGAAAGATAGAAATTTAGTTGTGATATCAAAAATCTTGCACAACAAGGAAATAATTTGAAGTGAAATTTTCCTAACAGTTACATAGCCTCTCGTAGATAAGTACAGACATCTCCGTACTGATCACCGAGACTCTAAAAACCGACCTGTGTTCCGTGACTCCTATGAACCTAGAGCTCTGATACCAACTTGTCATGACCCCAGTTCGCCTTCCGTGAACATGGCGTGACGACACCTAGTCCCTATAACTAGGTAAGTGTAATAATGCGGAAATAATTAGTTTGCGGAAATTATAACTCACAACCAAGATTTAGCAAAATGGAAAGCGGAATATAAAATGTCACTCGGCACATAAAACACAACAACTGAACTACTACAAAACTATCTCAAAACCCGAAAACTCACGGGAACACAAGGTAATAGAATGTAATACACTGCTCTAGTTCCAGAAGGTCTAAAATAATAGTACGAAAGAAAAGCTAAGTATAATAGCTTGAATACGATAGAGACTCCTGGTCTGCAGACGCGGCGGATGTACCTCGAAGTCTCTATTAGATCTTTCCGCCTCGAGGATAATACACCTGAGTGGAGGTACCTGGATCTGCACTTAAAAAGCATGCGCAGAAGGGGCATGAGTACACCACAGAGGTACTTAGTAAGTGCCAAGCCTAATCTCAGTCGGGTAGTGATGAGGAAAGTCAGGGCCCTACTAAGAATAAACATAATAATAAATCTTGCAACAGTATGAAATAAATAGGAATAATTATTACAACTATAAAGTAAGACAGGTTATATAAGGCAACAAACAACACACTCAGAATAAGGTAACACATATTAAACAACTCAATATCAGTAACACAACGAGGATCTCCCATGATATCGTCCTATAGTCCATTCCATAAACTATCCAAGTAGCTCCCGAGATACTGTCCTGTAGTCCGTCATATGTGTATATCTAAAGGATCTCTTAGGATACCGTCATATAGTCTAACTATCAATGCGCGGGGATCTACTGGGAATCTAACCTGTAGTCCCAAAGTAAATATGTAGGGAGATCTACCAGGAATCTAACATGTAGTCCCAAAGTAAACAAATAAGGGGGGCGCTATCGGAATCCCACATCCGTAGTCCCAATGTAAATATGCAGTCAGAACAAGAAGATATTTAGGAATAGGGTGCAACAAGTAGGCAATCAAAGCAAAAAGTAGTACAATCAAGAAACTTAAGCAATAAGCAATTTGCTTTTCTAAACTAACACAGGTTGTAATTGCAAGTAGAATAAGGCATGCAAAAATAAAATTGGGTTTTCAACAATTAGCTCAAATAGGCGCTCGTCACCTCACGTACATGGCATTCAATTACCAAATATCATATCCTAAAGCGAAGGTACCCCCCCCCCCCCCCACAAGGTTAGACAAGCCATTTACCTCGAATTGGCTCAAAGTCAACTAGAAATTACACTTTTTCCACGAGTATCCTACTCCAAATAGCCCAAATCTACTCAATTCAGTTACATATCGTACATAACATCTCAAACAGCTAATTCTACTATTTCATTCAAAGCTAAGACGCAAATTAGGTGAAATGACCAAAATACCCCTCGGGCCAACATCTCGGATTTGGATGAAATTAACATTTTCATAACCCTAGTACTCTCACAACTCCACCCATATATAAATTTTTCAAATCAGAGTTCAAACACCCACTCAAGACTAAAAAATTTGGTCTATGAAGTTTTATCAAATTTTATCTAAAATACGAAATTAAAAGGAGAATTCGTGATTAGATTTGTGAGTTATGAGAAAAAGGGATATAGAATCATTACCCAATCAATTCCTTTGAAAACCCCTTGAATACTCCCTCAAATATGAGCTCTCTAGCTTGTGTTTTGGAAAAAAGTCGCAAAACCCTCGTCTTGAAATGTTTATATCTGCCCAGTTATTTAATCAATTGCGAACGCGGAAGGAGTTTTGCGAAGAAGGAAAAATTGAAGGATTTCAAATTGCACTGCGTGAACCGAGGAGAATCACGTGAACGCGAATGCCTCGGCTGACAAGGCTACGCGAACGCAACACTCGCAGTGCAAACACGATGAATGAAATAGGCTCAACCCTCAGAGCCACATAGAACTACATGAACGTGATGAATTAGCTACGAATGCGAAGGAGGAAAAAGGATACACTTTGTGAACACAGAAAGCTTCATGTGAACGCGAGGGGGGGGGGGGAAGGTCAGAGCTTCGTGAACTCGAGAGATGCGACGCGAAAGTGAAGAAGAAAATTGGTCTGCAATTGCTGAAGGATTTTCTGCAATTCCTTAAGTCTCAAAACTTCCTGTTAGCCATGAGAAATCACCCCGAGGCCTCTGGAACCTCAACCAAAGGTGACAACAAATCCTAAAACTCATTCAAACTTGTACAAATCTTTAAACCACCTAAAACAACATTGAAAAATCTAATTAATCAAGAATTTAAGCCTAAGAACTTCAAATTCTTTCGAAATACGCGCTCGATCAAAAACCTAACCAAACCACGTCTGAATGACTTGAAATTTTGAGCACACATCCCAAAGGACATAACGAAGCTACTACAACTCTTGGAATTCCATTCCGATCCTCGGACTGAAATCTGACTATCGAATCAGAAACTTCCAAAATTCAAACCTCGGCGTTTCAAGCCTAAATTAGCTACGGATCTCCAATACATATTCAAAATACGGTCCAACCACGAAATCACCTAATAGAGTTAAAAAAACTATCGGATTTCGATTCAGGGGCCTTCTTCACACTAATAAGGGATCAGGGCATAAATTCTTAAGACGACCGGCTAGGTCGTTACACAATAATAATAAGATAAAATTATTTGGTTCCTGACCCTGAACCATCTGTGAGGGGATAAAATAATATACTTTGGTATATATTGTATATCCAATTGATATAGATACTATGTTCTTATAAGAAATAGTTTAGTTATTACGTGGAGGCACTCAATAAATTATTTTGCTAAACAACCTGTGATGTAAACCAACTTATCAAGATTAACTTCTAGAATAGAAAAACTAGAAATTATGCTCGAAATTAGATTATTTAACAAGTTACCTCGCAAAACACCATGTTGTGAGTTAATAATAATTGTACATGTAACCATCTCATAGATGCATCTTATGTGGTATATATGGAAAATAAATGTGCCCATATTCACTTTTGATATTTCTAGCATTCATGGGATTCAATCCCCATTTTAGTTGGTTCAATTAATTAATGAGAACAAGCAATATAAGAGAATTTCTTTCTAATTCTTTAATATTTACCCATGTTAATTTTCTATTATTTTTTCACATCATACTTAAATTGATACGGCTAAACCAATTATGCCAACTGAATAAATTATCAATATTGATAAACTTCATATTTGTACCATGACATGTCTAATTATCAATAAACTCCAAGTTTATTATGATATGAGTTTTTAGATCAATAAACATCCACTTTATTTTGGTATTCTTTTATTCATGTAGTACAAATTAGAGAATAAAGCGGGTATCTTTTCACATCCATATTATCCCGCTATAAGTTGTAGTAATAGAAGATATTAAATCTTTTCTTTATTTATAGTCTCAATATAATCAACCGCTTTTGTGTATACTTTTCAAAATGAATAAGTTTCTTTGAGACTTACTACAACACAATACCTTATTGGTAATAGATTGTGTTTCTCTAAAATAGTATAATTGGGTCTTTCAAAGTTCTCAATTAATTTTGTAGTACCACATACTCATCTACATCCATATGGTCATACATCTCTTTCAAGGATAAAGTTATACCATTATGGTTATGGTCAAAATTATATGCAAGATATGTTTCTTGCATCAATGTTATTCTTTAATAATCACATTACCAAAATATTTTGGCGTGTGATCACGCCCAACTCTAGTCCTAAAAAGGATAAGCGGTCGCTGCAAATATAATTTGGTCTGAAAGTCTGGATTCGAATCCTACAAAGAACTAAAGTATAGCTATATCTGTTTAATATCGCTAAAAAGACAAGTTTGAACAATTTTTTAAATTACAGAATATTGAGATTTATATTTCTAACTAATTAACTAACAAATACTAGAAAATGGTAAAATTATCAACTAACGAGACAACGGGTTGGAGACTAAATTAAGGAGGTCTAGAGTTATGATTTCCCCAATTGTTGGAATTCTTCTTGCTATGTTCCCTACAATTTTGCCGATGTATTCTTTACTGATCGTGAGCACTTTAAATGTAGAAATTCTCTCTCGACAAACTACAACAATTTACTAGACATATTCTCGAACTACGCTAGTTGATTTTATCTAACCGCTCATTATGACCACATCAAGGCTTTGTTAATTCTAAACTTGTCTTTAAATTCACTGTATTGATTTCTCACATACGTTAGGAGTGACGTTGTTCAACAACTACCAAAATATGTACTGTCTCTCGAGCACTACAAAAAACATATGCACAGTCAATTGATGGCCGTTCAATCAATAATTACAAACACGTAGTTGAACAAGTAGAGAAATCCAACAGCTCAATTATATAAAAACATAACAAGAAATTATCCTACAAAATGTTCTATCAAAACCCTAGATAACAAATTAGCTATTCATAATAGTATGTAAAATTACAATACTAGAAGTCATAACTAACAGTGAAAAACTAGGAAGAGGATGGAAAAACTCGTAGAAGAATTCTCCGCCTTGCTCCTATTGTGTCTTTGCCTCCTTAGGTCGAATATGTATCAAAAATTGGTCTTCTCCCCTCAAAATACTGTTTTCCAAGTATATATACTAAGCAGGATCGGACCCAAACTATTGTACCTTCTCCTACGCGAAAAAGGACGAGTTTCTAGGCCTGGACATTTGCGGCCCGGGCACAATACTTCCCTAGTGTACTGCCTCAGCCCACCTCAGGTCCGCGGTCTCGGTTTTTACTGTATTTTTTACCCGGTTCCATTTAGAACACGGAAAACATAAAACATGAAAGTTGTATCCTTTTGAGTTATATTTCTAATCATATATTGTGTAGCCTAAATGGAGTTCTGAGCAAAAGGTTATGTGTATTTTACTAGACAATGCACAATATGCCTACTCGATTCTTCGTTTTGTTGCTCTGTCATCCGTTGATCCCCAAATACGATCCTAGCTTAATTCTTTGGGTTTTTTCTCAGACTTCAATGCTCCAAATCACTTGAATTCATTTCATAACACCTACATAGCTCGGAATCACTCCTACAAGGCATAAAATACACAATTAATGCAAGACACTAGCGATTAAAGCTCAAACTCAATAAACCTGCAGTAAATTTGAGATAAGCGACTAAGATACATAATGATAGCCTATCATCAACACCCCACACTTAAACCATTGCTCATCCTCGAGCAATCAAATTGCACTTTTTTAATAGACACGACCTTTTAAAACTATTCTAATAGCTTATCACACCAAGAGTATTTAAAATAGACTAAGCACAAAAGCGCAACATCCTCAACTCAAGATTTGAGTCACAAGTACCACACATTATTCACAACTCACCCAGTTACTCTAGCATAGAGATCACTGACATTACCTTTCCTTCATGAATCAAGTACCCTCACACAATAAAAGACAGTAGTTCCACACAATAAAATTAAAGAACACTTAGGAACTTAAGATAGAAAGAATTCACTCACTTTCAGAAATAACATTCATATGCCACAAAAGATGCACCATAAGCTTTCCCGTAGTGTATTACTCCACTAATCGAGCTCATTTAATCTAGGATCAATTATGATTTTATTTGGTTGCAATGTAGGCTACGGGACGGGTAGCATACATTTAGATGTAAGAGTGACTACACCTCCCTAAGCACTTTAATATATATACTTTAACATTCAAACTCAATACTTATGTCAAACCAAAACTCGATCTTCACATCAATGTATATTACCCTATTCTTCTTTAAGCACACTTACATCAAGAGCCACCACTTATAAAGGAATTAATTTTTCATAACAATACAATTATTTTCTTTTTTTTTCAATTCAAGTGGCTCTTACTTTTTCAAAATAGTGCACCTTTCTCCTTATTTAATTAGTTCCACTCAAAAGCCAAACCAACTACCCCACACTTTAACCTATACAAAGTTCATAAACAATTCAAGTTCTCATGAGAGGTTAAAATAGTTCAAATAGATGGTTAATTCAAACAAAATGGGTAAGACTTGTATGTGGTTGCCAAAGAAACAAGATTACATGCTAAAAGGGGTTAACTACGATACATATCAACTAGATGGGTAAAATATAAATAAGTGGCTCAATAAAGAAACTCCCGTATCACTTCCAAGACTGAAGAAAACTACTATTTCGCTTTGCAAACACACAGGACAAGTTCTAGGCTTCAAATGCAATGCACAGAATATAACAAATCCTTACACACACGTGGTACATAACTCACTCAGGATTGCACATATCAAGATACTCTAGTCAAAGCAGTTAAGCAAATTTAAGATCATACAATTTAAGGTACTTATACAAGAGTCAAAATTTAAGCATAAGTGTCACAACCAAAGTACTCACTATTCTAAAAGCATAACAAAGTCAAGAGATATTTCTTCAATTCAAAACACAATTCAATGGCCTAAAAGAACTAACTACACTTGGTTTAAATAAAATCCTTGAAAAAGAACCGCAACACAAAGAAAAACCAAGGGAGAATTGCTACAATACCTAATAAAAGAAAAGCTTTGTATTTTATTTTTTCTTTAAACTTTAACCCCTCAAGAAATTGTCTAATAGATCCATCATAGGGAAAAGCCAAATATTTTCTTTTTTTAAAAAAAAATCAATTAATCTAACACAACTAAAATAACATAGAAAGTCACCCAGACAATCTCTTCACACCACACTTAAAATTTTGCATTGTCCCCAATGAACACCATAACTAATAAAAGGGTAAGAGAGACTTCCTGATAGGCCAAAGGCCGAAGTAATAATAGCTCATAGGGTACTCAGACCTCTCCCAAACTTGATCCTTTGTGCAGGTACCTCACACTTAGTTCCAACTATTTGTTTTGTTGTTGCATCCTTCCAATACCATTGTTTTTCATGCTCCAAGAAAATAAAAAATTGACACTACAAAAGTAATACAATTAAAGAAATAAAAAAATAAAAGAAAGCAATAAAGCTGTGTTTCCTCCCAACAAGCGCTTAATTTAATGTCGCGGCACGATGCGAAATCACTTTTTGCCTCCACGTCGAACTTATGAATTGAACCCCCAATTTGCATCAAGTTTTTGGCTATGCTCCAGGAGTGGAGGAAAAAATTTAATTGGCCCAAGCAACCATTGTACTATTCTACACTTCTTGGCTTTTAGATGAGGTATGTAATCATGTCTTTCTGGTAAGAAAAATTCTAGAATGTAGGCACATTATTCCTCATTCATTGACTTCTCAATCGGCTCGGATGACCTATTTCCATGCCGTCATCCAACCACAATGTAGAAATTGTTTTGGAGTGAGGACCAATGCGCTCACACACATGAACTTCAGGACTTTCAGCATCCTTAACATCAATGATATTAGAGTCAAAAACATTTGTATCCTCGATGTCCTTGACTGACTCTAGTCTCACTTCTTCAACATTGACATCCTCAAATTTTAGTTGGCGAGGTTGTTGATGTTCTACCCCGATCTCCCCAATTAACACCTTAAATTCATGCTCTTCTTGGCTATTGTCATCAATATTGGCTTGTTGAGCATTAAAAGCTCCAACCACTTGATCAATTGAGCCTCCAACTTGTGAATAGTTGCCTCATGCCTCTCTATCTGCAGTTGTCTCTCATTATTTTGTCTCAGAAGGCATTTTAACATATTCTTGATCTCCTTCAGGTCTGCATCACTAGGTCCTTTCTTCCTGGTTGGGAGAAGATAAGAAATATAAGCACAACCATGAAAGTGACCATTTTTACCACCACAAACAACACACACATTTCACAAATAAGATTGAGTAGGTGCACATAACTCACTCTCAGGAACGTTTTGAAAATTTTGTCACGGGTGGCTTCCTTCACGAAATGTATGGAGATCATTAATAGAATTATCTATACCTAAATTCTCATAATTCGAAAATTTCATGTTTCTTAAATCAATAGTTATAAAAAAATAAAAAAATACAAAAAACAAAAGAACAAAAAGAAAATAAAATTTCAAACTCAAAACATAGCAATATATACAGCTACAACTACACCGTTAGTTCCCCCGCAACGGCGCTAAAATTTGATCACGCCCAAATCTAGTCTTAAAAAGGATAAGAGATCGTTGCAAATACAATCTGGTCTAAAAGTCCGGAGTTGAATCCCACAGAGATCTAAGGTTTAGCTATATCTGTTTAATATCACTAAAAAGACAAGTTTGAACAATTTTTTAAATTATAAAGTTTAGATTTATATTTCTTACTAATTAACTAGCAAATACAAGAAAACGGTAATGTCACGACCCAAACCCCGCTCCGGTCATGGTGGCGCCTCTCGTGAAGACAAGGCCAACTAGACCATTACAGAACACGTCTTTTAAGCAGTTAAACAATTCATAAGCAGATTAAATTTGATTTAATGATATTACTTAACAGAAGTACAATCCAACATAGTCCAAAACGGTGTGTCACATGTCACGAGCATCTATGAATATATAAATACAACTACGGAGTCTGGAATGTACAAACTAGAACTGAAAAACAAAGGAAGAGATGCGGTGCTATGAACACTGGCAGTCACCTCGCTAAACTCCGATAACTTAGCCTTCGATTATCCCAAAACCCACTACCAGTGAACAAGTACTAGCATCTGAACACGAGGTGCAGGGAGTAAAATGAGTACTCCAACTCAGTGAGTAATAAAGGTATATAATGACTGAGCAGTTGTATAGAAGCAATATAAAACCCCTTGAGAAAAGCAAAGAAGAAGTGAAATCTTTAGAAGACATCTTAACCCAGTTTAAACCTCTTTAGAAAATGACTTTTTCAAAGAGTTATGCAGTTGAATGCAGATAAGCAAAGAAATCTTCCCCTCGGGCGCAACACTCACTCAACAGAAAATGCCTGGCAATCAGGTACATATCACATGAAATAGCACAATAACATATAATGGCAGACAAATAAACAAGTAAACACATAAAATAGTATCGGTACCGCTGTGGCGTGCAACCTGATCCATATATCGCTGTGGTGTGCAGCCGATCCATTTATCATCGACGGCACTCACTAGGGGTGTGCAGACTTCGGGAGGGCCCCCATATGGCCTAAGCTCAATATCAAGCCATCTAGTGGCATCAAGTCTAGGCCCTTGGCCTCATATCAGTATCAGTATAACACTACTGCAGCATGCAGCCCGATCTGAAAGTATCTTCACAACACAGGCCCTCGACCTTACTTAGTCAAAATCACATAACCCCCTCGGGCACCAGTAAAACATGCTGCTCGGCCCAAAAAAAATAGTACTGGAAATATCATTACAAGTGTTAACGCAAAATAAACTGGCCTGAGTTATGGAAACGGTGAAATATACACGACTGAGTTCAAGTATAAAAATCAAATAGTGAGAAAATGTCAACAACCATCCGTGAAGGGGTTCAAGTAATTGGCATGAAGCCCAAATATGGCATTCCTCCCAAATTATGATGATAACAAATAAGTTCCAGTCAAATATGGGGTAAAATCATCAACTGGGACGTACCAAGTCAAAATCCCTAGTAATAAAAGACCCCACGCTCATCATCCAACGCGTGTCTCACCTCAATATAGCACTACGATGTGCAATTCGGGATTTCAAACCCTCAGAATATCATGTATAATCATTACTCACCTCGAACCGGTAAAATCTCTAGATCGTGATGCCTTTTCCCCTCAATTCGGCCTCCACGCGCATCGAATCTATCCAAAACCGGAACGAATACATCAAAATATTTGAAGAAAACAAAGCCTAATAAAAACAATCGAAAATATCAAAAATACCAAAATTAGCAAACTCGAGCCCCGGGCCCACTTCTCGCAACTTAAAAACTTTCCACATCAATGGGTTCTTATCCTCCCACGAGTTCATACATACTAACAGTTCTAATATCAGACCTCAAATGGTCCATCAAACCCAAATATAAAAATCCATCTTTTCAAGCCCTAGTTTCTTCAATTCTGGGCTTAGTTTCAAATAAATTTCTAGGTGGATATCACTATAAAAATAGGTTTTAGGTTCATAAATCTTACCTAATACTATGCCCTCGAATCCCTCTTCAATTTCCTTCAAAAGCTCTCAAAGGTTTCCAACAATGGAGTGAAAATGAGCTTCAACTCGCGGATGAAATTTTTAAAGACCTTCTGCGCCGCTTTTGGAATCCCTTCTACGCGAACGCGGTCAAACCCATGTGTTCGCGTTGCAATAATATTTCCTTGACCAAAATTACCCTTCGCTGAACGCGTCTGCACACCCACGAACGTGATGCTTTGGGTCTCTGAACCTACGCGAATGCAATACCTTATACGCGAACGCGAAGAGCAGTTGCTCTGGGACCTTCATGCGCCAAACATCACAATGCGAATGCGACTCATAACACACGAAAGAGAAGCACAACCACAAGGACCCTCCGTGAACGCAATACACCAGATGCGAACCCGGAGCACAAACTCAGGGCCACCCAAACTCTTTTTACGCGAACGCGAGGGCTTTCTCACGGTCGCGAAGGCAAAAATCTGCGTGAACCTGTTGCTGCATTTTCTACAATTCTCCCAAGTTCAAACTTCCTGTTAACTATCCGAAATCACCGAGGCCCTCGGGACCTTAACCAAAAGCACCAACACATCCTAAAACATCATCCAAACTTGTTCCAATCATCAAAACACCTCAAACAATACTAAAACTATCAATTCATATCGAATTTAAGCCTAAGTTTTTCCAAAAACTTCTGAAACATGCATTTGATCAAAAACCCAACCAAACCACCTCTGAATGACCTGAAATTTTGCAAACATGTCCCAAAACACATAACAAAGCTACAACAACTCTCGAAATTCCATTCCGACCCTCGGATGAAAAACTCACCTATCAACCCAAATTCTCCAAAATACTAACTTCGCCAATTCAAGTCTAATCTACACCGGACCTCCAAAACCACATCCGATCACACTCCTAAGTCACAAATCATCTAACGGAGCTAAACAAATCACCTATCCCAGCTCAAATATGAATGAGTCAGCCCATGGTTAAACCTTTCAAATTCAAAGCTTTCAACTAAGACTGTTCCTTTAAATTCATTCCTATTTTCCTGAAATCCAAAACCAATAATCTATATCAGTCACACTACATTACACGGGAAAGTCAAGCCTAAGAATTGGCGATCAAGGTGCAAATGCTCAAAGTGACCGGTCGGGTCGTTACATCCTCCCCCACTTAAACACACGTTCGTCCACGAACGTACCCAGAATTTTTCTAAAAGCCAACCAATCGCCGAATACCCTTACCATGCATATACTCGGGGGTGATCCCATGTCACCCTATCTCATATTGGTCCGATAACACATTTTTAACTGAACTTACACAACCCAGTCTAGCCCATAAATCATAGAGCCACATTATCTCTTCTAATACCATCAAATAAGATTAAAACCTCACACGAATACTCTGAATAGGCCCGAACTAGGTGTATAATCCATGCCTGCAACCTCAAGTGCAATTATTTGATATATTACATTACTCAAACACATGAAGCGATAACTTCCATTCACAGCAGCTGCACACAACACCCGAATACCGATTGAAAAAATTTTATCGACTAAAGTTTCATTCCACCAATCTTATATATATATAATGCCAATGATAACTAAAACACGCAGTAAGCCATAGCCATTCCTCATATCAACCATTAATGAAGCCACTTCTCCTTGGAAAGAACTATAGCAAATTTCAAAATCAAACCTCGATATTTATCCATCAAGCATGCTGAAATCAAATCTGTTTGTATTCATCACAATCCCCAACAACCTCATATAATCCAACACAATTACTTAGATGACATGTCACACCAAGACCGGATAACGCCACAACTTGTGCACTCCACGCACCAGTGAGCAACAACCTGAACATACACATATCATAAAACTGACTCAAACAAAAAAGTTGTACCTCAAGATCACTAGTATCATCACAACACACGGCTGAGAACTTGTCTCACATCATAGAAATAGAATACACAAATCTAACCCGCAAGGTCATATCTCCACATAGCTTCACTGCAATTGCGTGATCCTATCAAAACAGTGTTCCACATGAAGCACCTCAAGTCACTATGCTCGAAACGGATAACCGCACACAATTTGATGCCTTGAACTAAAGCAAATCTCTACACCCGCGATGAAACAAGTAGAATATACCACGCAGACCCGATAGGACATAACCGATACGCCATCCACTGAGCAACATCCAATTACTTATGCCGCTCGACTTACACTATGAATCTCAATAGAACAGCACCATATGTGCCCATAACTAACAAATCTTAATGCCTTGAAACATGGACAAGCCACTCCTAGATCTCCTCAGATCACCAACAAGCTCGATAACGTTCGAATCAACCTATCCCTCAACAATACAATTCAGGGCCAACCAAGACGACTCAAGCTAGAACATGCATCCACTTTGGCCTGTCAACAAACTCATCATCAAGGAAGCTTGAAGCTTTCTTTCCACTATTATAACTTCTTTCAGTTCCATATGATACGGTGCAATGCACCAAATCAATACCGAAATCAGCAACCTTTTCGCGCAACATGCCCGGCCACGAGAAACACTTCCGATAAATCTTTCACCACAGAAATTGAATCTATATGAGGAGCCTTAGCACAAAAACTTATCACAAGAGCCCAAATAAGAAAGAAAATACCTCCCCAGCCGTCTGCCAGTTCTACGAAATATAAAAATCCCCAATAGGACATAATCCGTCGAACATCGCCACTCAACTTGTGGCATTTTCCAGCATAGCGAACAACGCCGTCTTATCGCAATAGTCCTGAATAACACAACACAGAGCCAACCAACCTGAACCCAATATCACATCCAAAATCTAACATGCTAAGAGACAAAGGTCCACTCGGGCCTTCAAATCCCAATAGTCGCTAAACTGTGCCGATGCACGTGATTTACAACCACAACATAACCTGAAAATGAGAACTTCCAGTCTCCAACTCCATGTAGCACACAAGTCACCATACCTGATATCAAATTCCGCCGTCCGAATACATATCACACCTCAGTTTCCCAATCATTTCGCAAAGGATATTCTAAAATTCCCTTGTGCCCTCAAGCAAACTCAAATATCAGTAGTCGATCTAACAAGAAAGCGTCGTAGTACTACCAAAGTACTATCAGCTTAATCACATTGTATTTCCTGAAACATATACCCTCATCAAATCGCTATGATTAGCAATACCATTCCCTTAATCATCTGAAGGTCATTTCTCTAATTACTTAAAACTGCTCGAGCTGCCTAAGAGTTTTATGAACTTCCTTTCAGAACTTATATGAGACCTCACACACTCAAATCTTGATCCTTCACAACAACCCGCATATACCAAACCATCCTAGGATAATATGAGAACTTCATCTCCCTTCTGAGCCACAGACATCTACGCAATCAACTAATCCAAAACCTTCTATTGGTCCAATTTAGAAGAAAAATCACTATATATCCCATGCTCCATATGCCCATAGAAGATATACGTCCCCAAATCACATTAAGAACCATCAAGAACTCTCCGAGTTCCCTTTGCACAAATTAGACCTGCCAGGAAGGAATCCTTCTATCTCGACCAAGCTAAGCAAGCCATAAAAACCTAAGAGCATTGCTGCAAATTACCTATAAGAGCTCATCGCCTCGAACACATACAACGAGTTAATCATATCCTTACTATACCGGTCCGGTCTACTATCAAGCTGCTCCAGCTATCTAAATTTCCTTTTGATTCATCTTCAACTTGATATTCCCTCTTGCTGTAGCACCACAATTACTCACCCCAGACTCACCACACGAGACCCAAGCATAAAACCACATTGTCTGAGACTTATAAACCGCTAAATGCTCTCTTAAATACCCCTAAAAGCACCACCTTAAAAATACTTTACTCTGAAGAAATTTTCTACGAATCTAAATCCGTTACCTTTATCTTCCTGATACTGATACATAGAATCCCACAATTTATCAACAATACTGCAAGTCTTGACATCATCCAATGAAAACTTAGTTTCTAACCACATATGCAACTTTATGATACCTAATTGTTATATGTAGAATGTTGAACACATTAGAACCATTCTCGCACGTCATCCACTCTACTCAAACCACAATTAGCCCGATCAAAAGAACCGAACAATTGTTCCTCATTAGTATTTCGGACACCACAAAATACAACCTCATCCCAATATAACCAAGCAACTTCCTGCTCTATGCATCGAGCATATTTTACCAACAACAACTCAAAACATTGTGAGATTCTCTTATACCTATGAAGCATGATATAAACTCTGTCAAAATTCTCCTTTACTTAAGGCATCCTCGGTCTCAATCTCCATAAGCCATAACGGATTCACCAGTATGCCTCAAATTGGAACTAACATAAGACCTAACCGTGCAATCAACTAATCAACAGACTCCCCCACTTGGCTCGGAGCCATAGATCAAAATACACTCGATAAATCATAACACACATAACCTACTGCCGCCATAATACCATAGTGATATTAAACTCAATCCTTCATAAGCTCGAGAAACACAGACCATCTGGAACTTTCAATCTTTGACAAATCTCAAATTCATCCTCGCAACAGTCAAGCTCACTCTCTTAAGCAACCCAAATTTAAATTTCAACACATATTTTTCCCTTGTAAATGAGATCTTCTAATAGACAACATAAAGATCACACCACTTCAGAATACTCCGCAGTAGATAACCCACCTACTTTGCCTCAATATAACATTTTTGTATACCTTCCACTGTCATACACATTACATAGTCACTTAGTCTTTCTGAGTCTGAACTCATACTGCAACATGAAATTCACTTCACTCCAACTGGAAGACATGAAAATATTCTTCATGCTCCCATAACTCGGGGTCATACATCCAATCACAATGGAAATCAAACACTTAGTAGTTCATCTATCATCCAACAGACCTTCCTTTCCACTTCCAAGTCATATAGATACATCTCATGGTACTAACATACTCGTCACGTGGTTATCCAACCATCACCTTCATCAATAGGGACAATACCAAACATATAAGTTCAAAACACTTATTCACACAGTCAGCACCTTGGTCGTCAAGCCATAGGCAAAGATCCGTCCTCAAGTCCTCCAGACTGGCCCAACATCAAACTTACAGAGATCACATCTCGCCCCTCAATTGGGGAATCACAAGCCATCAAGGCACATTTGATACTGAGCACTTATGCGTGCATGCAAACACGTGGAAGGAATTTCAAGAGTTACTTTTCATGCTAAATCAAGGACGCACGACAAAAATTCAAGAATGTGAAGTTTTCCTAAAGGTTCTACAGCCTCTTGAGGATAAATACAAACGTCTCTATACCGATCTGCGAGACTCTACTAAACCTGCTCAGGACTCGTGAAACCTAGTAACCCAGGCTCTGATACCATCTTGTCACGACCAAAACTCCGCTCTGGTCGTGATGGCGCCTCTCGTAAAGCAAGGCCATCCAGACCATTATAGAACACCTATTTTAAGCAGTTAAATAGTTCATAAGCAGATTAAATATAAATTAATGATATTGATTAACGGAAATACAACCCGGCACAGCCCAAACCGAGGTGTCACAAGTCACGGGCATCTATGAAAATATGAATACAACTATGGAGTCTGGAATGTACAAAATAGAACTGATAAACAAAGGAAGAAATATGGTGTTGCGAACGCTAGCAATCACCTTGCTGAACTCCGATAACTTAGCCTCCGATCAACCTAAAACCCGCTACCGGGTGAACAAGTACCTGCATCTGCACACGAGGTGCAGGGAGTAAAGTGAGTACTCCAACTCAGTGAGTAATAAAGGTAAATAATAACTGAGCAGTAAAAAATCACGTAAGGCCAATTATCGTGTTGTATAAAAGTAGTATAAAACCCTTGAGAAAAGTAAAGAAGTTGTGAAATCTTTAGAAGACATCTTAACCTACTTTAAACCTCTTTTGAAAACGACTTTTTCAAACAGTTATGCAATTAAATGCAAACAATTAGTGCAGATAAGCACAGAAATCTACCCCTTGGGCGCAACACTCACTCAACAGAAAATGCCAAGCAATCAGGTAGATATCACATGAAATAGCACAATAACATATAATGGCAAACAAATAAACAAGTAAACACGTAAAATAGTAACGGTACCGCTGTGGCATGCAACCTGATCCATATAACCCTGTGGTGTGCAGTTAATCCATTTATCGTCGACGGCACTCGCTAGGGGTGTGCAGACTCCGGGAGGGGCCCCTTATAGCCTAAGTTCAATATCAAGCCATCTAGTGGCATCAACTCTAGGCCCTCGCCCTCAAATCAGTATCAGTATAACACTGTTGCAGCATGGAACCCGATCTGAAAGTATCCTCACAACACAGGCCCTCGACCTTACTCAGTCAAAATCACATAACCCCCTCGGGCAATAGTAAAACATGCTGCTCTGCCCAAAAAATAGTATTGGAATTATCATTTCAAGTGTTAAAGAAAAATAAACTGGCCTGAGTTTTGGAAACGGTGGAAAATACACGACTGAGTTCAAGTATAAAAATCAAATAGTGAGAAAATGTCAACAGCCGTCCCCGAAAGGGTTCAAGTAATTGGCACGAAGCCCAAATATGACATTCATCCCAAATTATGATGAAAACAAATAAGTTTCACTCAAATATGCGGTAAAATCATCAATCAGGACGGACCAAGTCACAATTCCCAGTAGTAAAAGACCCTATGCTCATTATCCAGCGCGTGTCTCACCTTAATATAGCACTATGATGTGCAATCTAGGGTTTCAAACCTTCAGAATATCATTTACAATC
Organism: Nicotiana benthamiana; assembly: GCA_034376525.1. Classification (NCBI taxonomy): domain Eukaryota; kingdom Viridiplantae; phylum Streptophyta; class Magnoliopsida; order Solanales; family Solanaceae; genus Nicotiana; species Nicotiana benthamiana. The sequence goes on from CM067331.1 coordinate 99,736,385, forward strand.
ACTACTCCCCTCGAACCAGCAAAATCTATAGCTTGCGATGCCTTTGCCACTCAATTCGGCCTCCACGCGCGTTGAATATATCCAAAACCCGAACGAATACGTCACAATATGCTAAGAAAACAAAGCCCAATCGAAAATAATCGAAAATATAAAAAATACCGAAATTAGCAAAACCCGAGCCCCAGGCCCACTTGTCGAAACTCAAAAATTTCCACATCAACGGGTTCCTTATCCTCCCACGAGTTCAAACATCCTAAAAGTTCTAAAAGCCGACCTCAAATGGTCCGGCAAACCCAAATTTAAAAATCCAACTTCTCAAGCCCTAGTTTGTTCAATTTTGGGCTTAGTTTCCATATATTTTTAGGTGAACTTCTCAACAAAAACGAGTTTTAGGTTCATAAATCTTACCTCCAATCGATTTCCCTCGAATCCCTCTTTAATTTTCTTCAAACGCTCTCAAAAATTGCCAACAATAGAGTGAAAATGAGCTCTATCCCGCGGATAAAATGTTTAAAGACCTTCTGCCCAGCTTCTGGAATCCCTTCTACTCGAACACGGTCAAACCCCTGCGTTCGCGATGCACAAATATTTCCTTGACCAAAATTACCTTTTGCGAATGCGTCTGCACACCCATGAGCACGATACTTTGGGTATCTGAACCTACGCAAATTTTATACCTTATACGCGAACATGAATAGGAATGGCTCTGGGACCTTTATGCGCCAAACATCACTATGCAAAATCAACCCATAACACGCGAAAGCGAAATACAACCACAAGAATACTCCGCGAACTCGAGACACCAGACACGAATGTGAAGTACAAACTCAAGGGCACCTAAAATCTTTCTACGCAAATGCGAGGGCCTTCTCGCGATCGCAAAGGCAAAAATCTGCATGCACCTACTGCTGCATTTTCTGCAATTCTCCCAGGTTCAAAACTTCTTATTGACTATCCGAAATCACCTCGAGGCACCCAGGACCTCAACCATAAGCACCAACACATCCTAAAACATCATCCAAACTTGTTTCAATAATCAAAACACCTCAAACAACACTAAAACCATCAATTCACATCGAATTCATGCCTAAGTTTTTCCAAAAATTTCCGATACGCGCATTTGATCAAAAACCTGATCAAACCACCTATGAATAATCTGAAATTTTGAGCACACGTCCCAAATCACATAAGGAAGCTACAACAACTCTCGAAATTCCATTCTGACCATCGGATCAAAATCTCACCTATCAACCGGAATTCGCCAAAATACTAACTTCGCCAATTCAAGTCTAATTCTACACCGGAGGTCCAAAACCATATCCGATCAGACTCCTAAGTCGCAAATCATCTAAGGAAGCTAAACAAATCATAAAAATTCCGATCCCATCTTATATACAAATAAGTCAACCATAGTCAACCCATTCAAATTCAAAGCTTTCAATTGAGATTGTTCCTTCAAATTCATTCCAATTTTCCTGAAATCCAAAACCAACAATCTACATAAGGCACACTATATTACATAGGCAAGTTATGCCCGAGAACCGGCGATCAAGGTGCAAAAGCTCAAAATGACCGGTCGATTCGTTACAGGTAAAATTATCAACTAATGAGACAAAGAGTTAGAGACTAAATTAAGGAGGTCTAGAGTTATGATTTCCCCAATTATGGGAATCCTTATAGCTATGTTCCCTACAAATTTTTCAATGTATTCTCTACTGATCGTGAGCCTTTTAGATGTCGGAATTCTCTCCCGAGCAACTATAACAATTTACTAGACATATTCTACCGAACTACACTAGTTGGCTTTATCTAACCGCTCATTATGACCATATCAAGGTTTTGTTTTTTCTAATCTTACCTTTAAACCCACTGTATTGATTTCTCACATACGTTAGGAGTGACGTTATTCAACAACTATCTAAATATACTCTCTCTCGAGCACTACACACTAAATAGACACAGTCAATTGATGGTCATTCAATCAACAACATCAAACACGTAGTTGAACAAGTAGAGAAATCCAACGGCTTAATTATATAAAAATATAACAAAAATTTATTGTAAGCCCCGAAAAATTTCTCCAAGTAAATTAGGATTTTGTGGTACCATGTAGGCTAATTATAATATTTATGTTCTACTAACATGATGGGAATCAATTTGACTTGGTAAATAAGTGTATAAGTACTATGGTAAGTAATTTGGGGTCCAAGGGAAGGCCTAAGTCTAAGTCAAATTGGAAAATTTCATAATAGATTAGAATTCCAAATGAGTTCGCACAAGTTCCTACTTTGAACGAGGTATGTATGTATGTATGTATGTATATGTATGTATATGTATATATATATATATATAAGGTTTTATGTGATGAAAAATCTATCATATGGAGAAGTCTTCGATTCTAGTTTCCAACGCTTCAAACCATTTGTCATTTGGATATTCCTACACAAAGTTATGATCAAATTACCAAAGGCAAGAAAAATGCGATTCTGTGTCAATTATGCCATCACAAAACCATTATGCGGTCTGCATAATTGGTCTCCGATTGCAAACTAGACCAGTGTAGCCCAATTCTAGGCACCGAATTTTGCAACACATCTGCAGCCAGCATACCCATTTTGCGATCCATTATGCGACTGCAAACCCGAATTCGGAGGGCTAATCATCCTATTTTCATGATCCGACCCCATTTTAATATATAGGATTTGGGGTTCATTTTGGGGTAATTTCATGAGCATTTTAGAGAAAGGTGAGAGCATTTTAGAGGGAGAAGGAGCAACCCAACATTCAAATCATCCAATCTTGCATTAGTCTTCAAGAATCAAAGAACCCAATCACAAGTTCTTCATTTAAGAGATAAGGTTCTATACATTAGACTTTATTTTCGGGTTTTGGGTATAAGATGTGATTATTAAGGTATGATTCTTGGGTGTAATAGCATTATGTATACATTCATGTACAAATTAGATTTGTGGAAAGATTTTTGAACATAAATAAGTAAAGATTAGGTTGGGGAAATGAAGGAAACCTTGTATAATAGATTTGAAATCAAGATGCTCAACTAGTATTTGATAAAATGCTCAAATGACCTGAAACCTTGAATACATCCCTAATTTGTGTTCAATTTTATTATGTCTCAAAGTACATTGGGATTGCTAGAGTTTCCGAAACGTCGTAGTATCTTAAGGAAAGCTTAAATAAGTCATATGACTAAAACCACGGCTTTTACAAATTGAGCTTCATCGGTGTTTGTGTGAATATGGTAAGATTAAAGTTGAATTGTTGCATTTATTGTTATTTTACATGAATTGGTATTGTAACCTTATATGCGTGCAAGATGTGTCTCAACATGATAAATGTGCTATCTTGATAACTTGAAAGGGGAAAAAGATATGAATTATGTATTGAAGTGCTTAGCTCTTAAATATAGATTGAAGTTGCATTGTTGCGCCATCTGCGTGAAGTCTTGTCTATGCTTACTATTTAAATTGATCTTGTGTGCTCCTATTGTCCTAAATGGCAAAGCTACTATTGAAATTGGGAACGATGTAATATGCGGTCTAGTTCCAAGAATGATGTGATAATAATTGGCCCCAAGTGCTTATGAAATGATATATGTGAAACGAATTGATTAATGAGAAGGGAATAATGCCTTGGTAAGGCGTCCTAGCCAATACCGACCTAGATAGGACTCCGCTCAAGATAGCGGTGGTATTGTGAATAATTCCGGAAAAAGAAAAAATGAGATTATGATTGAAGTATATGTCTCAAATGAGGCAGCCTAGCCGATCGGTTCGAGATCGTACTCCACTCAAGATAGAGGTGGTATTGTGAACAAATGATGAATAATGTGACATGCCCCAAACTAAAATCTATGAAAAAATTATGTGAAAGTTGTATGATTCTTTTATCTAATAATATGGTGATCATTTAAAGTTTTTGAGTTATACTTGTGATTTCTTATTCTTGTGTGAAAGTTCTTTCTAACTAGATGGTGTTTAGTTATACATACTAATGCTATTCGATGGCAATAATATTCCTTTTGCTGGGGGCACTTCGTCTTTAAATGGATGTAGGTGTTTCTATAACAGGCAGTGTTTGTCACAGTCAGTGCCGCATCATCCTTTCAGCAGACTTGGTGAGCTTCACTTTGTTTCGGGGTCCTATTTCATCTGTTTATCATGTACTTTATATTTGAGGTATAGTCGGAGCCTTGTTACCGACATTTCTATATTACATTACTCTTCAATTGTGCTTAGAGGGTCCGTAAACAGGTTGTGGGTAGTGTCACATATTAGAATTAAAGTAGAAATATTGATATTCAAGGATTTATAAAACTTGTAATAGTTTTATAATTATGTTTTAAGGTGCTAATGGAAATAAAATTGAAGTTGTTAATGAAATACTTACTAAGTATGATTAATGGAGTCCATCTCCTATTTTATTCATGAATTAGTTTGGGTAGAATGAAACCTAATAGGCTTGCTCAGTGGGGTTTACTCGGTTGAGTGCCGGTCGTGCTCCTCAATTTTTGGGGTGAGACATTTATCCTATAAAAGATCTTATCAAAATCCTAGATAATAAATTAGCTATTCATAATAGGATAATAAAGCTACAATTCTAAAATTCATAACCAACAATGAAAAACTAGTAAGAGGAAGGAAAAATTCGTTGAAGAATTCTCTGCCTTGCTCATGTTGTTTGCCTCCTTAGGTCGAATCTGTGTCAAAAATTGGTGTCCTCCCCTCAAAATAATTTTCCATGTATGTATAGCAAGTAGGGCCGGGAACAAACTGTTATACCTTCTCCTATGTGAAAAAGGACAAGTTTCCAGGACTGGACGTCTGTGACTGCAGCCAGGGCACGGTACTTTCCTAGTGTATTGCCTCATCCCGCCTCAGGTCCGCAACCGTGATTTTGACGGCATTTTTCACCCTGTTTCCTTTGGAATTCAGACAAATATAAAACATGAAAGTTGTATATCTTTGAGTTAGCTTTCCAACCATATATTGTGGATCCCAAATGAATTTTTGAGAAAAACGTTATGCGCATTTTACTAGGCACTTCGCACCTACTCGATTCTTTATTTTGTTGCTCTATCATCCATTGATCTCTGAATACGATCTCGGATTAATTCCTTGGGATTTTACTTAGACTTCAAAGCTCCAAATCACTTGAATTCATTCCATAACATCTACATAGTTTGGAATTACTCCTACAAGACATAAAACACATAATTAATGCAAGGCACTAGCGATTAAAGCTCAAACTCAGTTAAAGAGCAGTAAATTTGAGTGTACTAAGTGACTAAAATACGTAATTATAGTCAATCATCATCATACAATAGATATGTGACCAATGATCATTCATGTCATTATAATATACATGATTTTCTTATTTCATCTCAAACTTTTTAGAGGTGAGTGATATATTCACTACCACTAGCATGTTCATATTCTTTCAAAAATGAATAATTCATAAATCACATGTTGTCACATTCACGTCATTAGCGGATCATAATCATATATACTTAGTTTACAAAATCTCATGTCAAATCAATGACAAATATTACTTTCATAAAGTGAAGGATTATTTTGAGAATCTTTATTACGCTCATTACCACAATGATGACAATTGTATTTTCATCTATCGCCATGTCCACATCCATTGATACATTCATAATAACAATTTTTTCTTCTTTCAGACTTATTATATGCTGCTATCACATTCTCTTAAGCGAGTGAGAATGAAGCAAATTCAATGGGAGAGATTTCTAATTCTTTACCCACGATCATACATGAAGATGATCATGGCAAGGCATAGAAGTTTTACCATTTTGGGTGGTTATAATTTATTTCAAACTCCATTAGAGTTACAATCAAAATTTATCATCTTTGCTTTTATTTAAAATCAAATTATAGAATGTCAAGAATTTAAAAGAGAAAAATAAGATAAAATATTTATCTTAAATTCAGAATTTAATCATGAAGGAAGTTCATGGATCAATTGACAATTATTATGCCCAATCCCAAAGCTTGTACCAATTGGTTATAGTCTCGTACTGATAACGTGTTATGAAACAATAAAAGAACAAGAACAATATTGCAGAGAAAGAGAGAGGGAATTCTTATTGATTTTTGGGATTAATTACAATGAAATATAACCCTCTATTTATAGGGAGAGAGTGATTTAGCCACCAAGTAATAAACCCTAGAATCTCTCTAAATATAGACATTAACCATAAATAAAATTCTATTTATAACAATTTGAAAATTATTAATGTTTTTTTTTAAATTCTCATTGAGAAAGCGTACAAGCGCAATGCGCGTAAAGCCTAGTTCAATAAAAAATGGATTGGATAATGAATCTTTTAACAATGATTAAATATGGATAAGAAACATATTATTCACTTAAAAAGGGACTAAGGATGTTCATAAAAATCCGAAAAATCAAACCAAACCGACCAAAAAATGACACTTTTTTGGTTTGGCTTGGTTTTGGTTATAAATGAAACTTTTAATCTAGTTCTTTACCTTTAAATTCTAGTTGTAGTTTTCTTTTGCGAAATATGGGAATCTATTTCATGTTAAAAATAATAAATTTTTAACTAAGTCCTTAAATTATTCATCGATCATTATTTGATCAAATTATCACTAATATAACTAGGTAAGTGATAGATTTCTCTAAAGGATAATTGGTTTGATAGTATTAGGTTGAAAATATAGTTGTCGGCATATGTATTTGGTGTATATCTCATCTTTAAAAAAAAATCGATAAAAAATCAGAAAAAATTGAAAAATCAATAAAAGCACACATAAACTGAATCGATAAAAAACTGGTTTAATTGGTTTTATTTGGTTCCAATATTTTAAAAATCAACTTACTTGATTTGGTTTCTTTTTAGAGAAAAATCAATCCAAACCGAACCATGAACACTCCTAGGGATCAATGATTTTAACTTTTACATTTGCAAAGAATCAAATTGGGGACTCCACAAGTTTAGAAAACTAGGAATTCTCCAAAAGTGATCATACTCAAGAAGCCATGGATAATATGTATATTCATATTATATGTCCACCAGTTAAGTTTTTTTTAATCCGTATTAAATATGGGTAGGTTCGGATATTATATAGATTTTCGATCCGCCATTTCTGACCTGATCCGTCCGCCGCCACTACAAGTTGGCTAGTTGCTATCTGGCATGCAGTTTTTATACAACACTACGATCATTCATTCTTCAAAGTTGTAGGCCACAATACTTGAAGAAACATAACTGTATGGTCGAAATCTGATCAAACAAGAATCTGTGTATAGAGGGACATTAAGTCACTTAGGTCGAAGCCGTATTCGTAAAATGCTATAGCGACAAGAACCTCAGCTACGACCGAGGTCGTGTACTCAGAATGCTTGTACGGTGAATTGGATGACATGGTATTTCTGACGGTCTATATTTAATTCAGTTAAAAGACTTAGATACTCTGTCTAATGATTGTTGTCTAAATAAGAATACTGAGTACATATCCTAGGCGAGAGAACGAAGAAAGGGGGATTCTCACAAATCATAAACTTCTTCACTAACATGCGATGCGAATAGGAGAGTCCATCTCGAAGACAAGAGAAAGTTCAGAACTTTGCTATGCATCTCCTATAACTATCATGGAATAAATAAAGATTTATTCTGTGATCATTAATGGTGATTTCTTTCCTTTTTTCTTTTATTTTACATTATGCATTATGATGTAAGCTCATCATATACATTAGATTTTTTTCCATTATATTAATGAGTTGATGAGCTTAATATTACTCAACTCTTCTTACTTATCATTCATTAACCTAGAGTTAATTATGTTTGGTTAGGATTTACTCTTTATCAATTCTTTAAATTAGTTTAACTAAAAAGGACTTAACACTTTTTGGTTAAACAATTTGGCGTCGTCTGTAGGAATTTTGTAACCAAAATTTTTGTTTCTCTAGATCTAAAGTCATCCAGAGTTCAACTTCCTAGTTGTTGTAGCCTCGCTCTCTCATTATAAACACCAACTTGAGAAGTTTGTAGGCACGCTGTCAAAATAACCGAACCAATCAAGGTCAGATCTTTGCATGAAATCAAAATTATTTTTGATATATATACTAAATCCACGTCTTGTTGTAGCTATGAGTTTGGTACGTCGTGAGTATTATTTGTCAGAGTAGGATTATGGCCACTACACATTGAGCATGTCCGAAATCCTATCTGCTATATTAACATTAGATATCAATCCATATTTCATGCACATTTCCCCCTCCCTATCAGGAAGGGCTGATAGCATATTGTGTGATTCTTTGAAATAAGAAGTTTGTTCTACCCATATGTATGGAGCATAAATTATGTTTCCCTTACTTTTGTGCACCTGGGACGGGATTGGACCGGGACTCGAACTCTAGATCCCAACGGGCAAAGCACGTTGCCAGCCAACAAGAAACCCATATTCGACTAGCAACGAAGCTATGCACGAGGTTGATTTCAAGTATGAAGTCGTCATTCGAGTACGAGGCAGAACGAGTCATTCTACAAGCGCCCATCTCCCCTTGCCAACCATGCAGGTCAAGGTAATAGGCGATTTCGTTTGGGTTTGACTTGTTATTTCTTTTTTTGGATTGGAATAGAACAGGAGCATTCTCCCAGGTGCGCAAACAAGGAACAAACGCCACCAAAACAACACACCAGGAAAATGTTCTGCACTATATCATCCCACAGGCAACAGTTGAGCAAAACACCCCACGTCATACCATACTACGAATGACGGGAAAATGACTCAAAACAAGCCAACATCATTACCATTGCTTGGGATTGGGAGGTAAGCCCATGGCTATGCTATGCCAATTCAGCTGACTAAATACTACAAGTCACTTCTGAACTTCGTTCAAATTAATAGAGTCCCAAGGTGCCCAGAAGCCCAAGAAATGAGTTCATCGCCCGTCCAATCAACAGTTCTCCTGGCCGAGCAATGAAGGGACTAGATAGACTGGGACTCACCCCAATACATGCATAAACAATGTAACAATGAGTAATATTTTACAATAAAATCAAGATTAGATAAACAGGGACTCATCCCGACGCATGTATAACGATGTAACAACGAGTAATATTCTCCAATAAAAGCAAGGAAGCATGCAACATTCTTACCACTCCACCGAGCCCACACATCACCAAGCAAAAGAAAAAATTTGACGTCGTTCAAATCAACAAAGCCAAAGTTTGACCTCGTTCGAACTCATAACAGGTTGTAACTCGACCTCACTCGAATTTACACCCTTACAACCCTCGGCCATCACCAAGAGAAATTAAAAACAAACCTCGTTCGAATCAACAAAACCAAAGTTCGATCTCGTTCGAACTCATAATGGGTTACAACTCGACCTCCCTCGAATTTACACCATTACGGTCCCCATCCATCACCAAGCGAAAGCAAAATTATCGAACAAAAAACGGGTTAAACCTCTACCTCGCTCGAATTTAGACCTTTATAGCCCCCGGCCATCGTCAAGAAACAGTAAAATTCGACCTCGTTCGAATCAACAAAGGCAAAGTTCAAACTCGTTCGAACTTATAACGGGTTACAACTCAACCTTGCTCGAATTTACACCCTTACTACCCCCGATCGTCACCAAGAGAAAGTACAATTTGACCTCATTCGAATCAAGAAAGCTAAAGTTCGACCTTGTTCGAACTTATAACGGGTTGTAACTTGACCTCGTTTGAATTTACACCCTTACGACCCCTCACCATCGCCAAGCAAAAGTATAATTTGTCCTAGTTCGAATCAACAAAGAAAAAGTTAGAACTTGCTCGAACTCATAGCGAGTAATAACTCGACCTCGCTCGAAGTTACACCATTACGGCCCTGGCAATCGCTAAGAAATAGTTAAAATCCACTTTGTTCGAATCAACAAAGCTAAAGTTTGACCTTGTTCAAACTCATAAAGGGTTACAACTCAACCTCGCTCGAATTTACACCACTACGGCCCCCGGCCATCGCCAAGCAAAAGTAAAATTCGACCTCATTCGAATCAACAAATCCAAAGTTTGACCTTGTTAGAAGTCATAATGAGTTACAACTCAACCTCGCTTGAATTTACACCCTTACGTCCCCCGACCATCGCCAAGTGAAAGCAAAATTTGACCTCATTAACTCATAATAGGTTACAACTCGACCTCGCTTGAATTTACACCCTTACTGCCCCCGGCCATCGCCAAGAAAAGCAAAATTCGACCTCATTCAAATTAATAAGCTAAAGTTCGAGCTCGCTCGAACTCATAACCGGTTATAACTTAACGTCGCTCGAATTTATACCCTTACAGCCCTCGGGCATTGCCAAAAAATTTGACTTGCATTCAAACAAAGTAAGCTTCGACCTTGCTCTAACTAACAAAGTAAGGATCTACCTCACTTGAACTAACAAAGTAAATATCAAACTCGCTCAAATTAACAAAGTAAGGTTCGACCTCGCTCGAACTAACAAAGTAAGGTTCAACCCTATTCAAACAAACAAGAAGAGATCCGACCTTGTGCGAATCAACGAGCTAAAACTCGGTCTCATTTGAATTCCCGACTAAAAATTAGGGACTCATCACCGAAAAATCTGAAGTTTTTTTTTTCAAAACTAATGGGAAAGAAAGTTTGAGATATGCAACCAAAGGCGAACCAACTATCTTATTCAGAAGATATACATACACGACATCGTCTTAAAGAAGGCCAAAAGCGGGCCCCCATAAAAAGAAAACAAGCAACAACAAAAGAAACAAAAAAAATCTAAGTACAAAAATCTACAACGGTTCACTCGGCCTCATCTCTACCACCATCCTCGTTAGCATTGTCATTATCAGAAGAGAGCCCATCTTTAGTCTCAGCACCCCCACCGGCCTCTGGTGTCACATGGTCATAACCATAGGGAAGACGAACCTCGCATGACTTAACCCAAGCATCTTCAAAGGCGGCCTCAGGGACGCTCCTCGCCGCCAACAAACATATATATCGTTGGGCCTCAGCATGGACCCGTGGCTCGTAAAAATAGCGAGGAACAACAACATGCACATATTCTTGAGGGGGAGCCTTAGCCAACAGTTGTGCCTTCTTGGCCTTGAGAGCCACTACTTGGTCTCCAGCTCAAGCTCACCGATCCGCTCCTTGAGCCTTGCCTCCCCTAGTGTGACCGTCGCTCTCTTGGCTTCCCGCTCAGACCTAAGAACGTAAAGAGTGTCTTCCAGCAGTGCTACCTTTGCCAAAGCTGCCACTCGGACTCCCCCGGTCCTCTCTAACTTGTCCACCTTCCTATCTAGCTCAGCCACCTTCTCCGTCCACTCTGCACTTAGATTAGAAGCTCTAGTGGCATTCTGCTCAAGCTCGAGTCACAATGATAACACCTTCGCCTGAAGATCCTCGCATTTTCCCGCAACCCATTTTCCCACCTCGAGCTTCTCATCTTTGGCTCTAACCAGCCCCTCGATCATGCTACATCTGTGGATAGACCGCACTAGATCCTCATCCTTCATCTCCAACTCCTCCTTGAGGGACTAAGTGTTATTGCCGGCACTAAGTTGTGGCATGCATATCGCGACACCTGTTGCTATACCAGCAATACTTTGTGGACATTTTCAGGAAGAGATTGGCCCACATATTAGCCCGACAAGAAATCTCGATCTCCAGCATATATGTCTGAGGAGAAAAAATGAAGAATCGCCGAAAGCAAATGGAACAAAACAAAGAAAATACCAAAAGGAAACTCACCCTCAAGGCTATCCCGGCCACACCACCTGACAAACCGGAATCACTAATCTTTCAAAGAGATTTTCTTTCAGCGGCGGAGCACAGAAGGTCAAATTGGGGCACCAAATCCACCGTGTCCTCCAACATGTTAAAATCTGACGAAATTTAGAGCACACAGGAAGGGCCTTCCACCCTCACATCTACCTTGGTAAAACATTTCTTGAATATCCTCATGTCCTCAGGATCTATATCAGAATCAGATTCATAATCATCCACCACTGCGCCCTTCAACCTCTCATTAGCCGAAGAGGGGTTGCAGGCCTGCGAGATGTCAATGGACTGCTCGGAACGATCGTGGCGGCCTTCAAACTTTATCTTCCTGCAACAACAACTTCTTCCTCGCCCGAAATGAGTATCGCCTCCACATCCAAGCTATCATCATTACCGACTCTAAACACCGTCGAAAAAGGGTCATCCCTCGAGGGCGTTTCAATCAAAGACACCTCTCCGGCATTAACCTTTGCCTCTTTGATGGGGCCTATTTGCCACCACAATAAGAAGGCTCGTCAACCAAACGGACTGTAGGAACCAAAGAGTATGACCGAAGAGTAGCCTGCGAACGAATAGGTTTGGATGTGAACGCGGTCCGCAGAATAGCCAGACTTTGGATGCCCTCATCCACAGCTGCTATTGGTACGGGCGGGGCAGAAAAAACTGGCTGATGGAAAGCTAGGATAAGAGCCCTCGCCCTTCTCACTCCTCTCCGACCTGCCAATAAGAAATTCGACCAAATGAAAATATAAGGTAAAGAAAAAGACGGAGCAAAGAAAGCAACTAAGGAAGAAACAAGCTGACTCACCAACTGAAGGTTTGCGCCTAAACCTCTTGTGGAAAGGCACCCATTCGTGAATCCCTATCGATTGGGGTAAAATCGAGCTCACCTAGTCGCGAATATTCGCAACTTGCAGAGGAGGTACTCTCTCGGCTGCGAAAACAAAAAAACACTTGACGAAATTACTAAAGGGAGACTACCAACTGCCATTTTAAAAAAATACATAATAAAAGGAAAGAAAGACCCACGGGAAAAATTCCATGCTTCGAGAAACCTTGCGGGGTTAGATATCACATGCTCTGTTTTGACATAGAAGAAGTTTTCTCAAATTCGGCGATTGGCCTTGTCATCCATCTTCACCACCAAACCTTTGGTTTCTTGATGACGAAGGTGAATCATCGTGCCCCTAAAAAATGGGGCGTGAAGAGGTGAAGCATGTGTTGTAGAGAAAATCCCTGATCAGCCAGATCCACATACTTGATAAGCATAAGGAAGAGTTTGTACACGTACGCAGAAAGTTGAGCTGGACACACCTCATAGAAGTGGAAGAAGTCCACCACCAAGGAAGGAAGGGAAAGTGTGTATCCGATTACAAATGGATATGCGTTGCGCAGTAGCCCGGGCGGTGTATATGCACTATGTTAATACCCATGGAAACCAGTTCAATGTGATTAGGTATCCTCCATTTGGTTTTCTATACACTGAGCGCCGCGACATCCATTATAGAAATGACTAGTTCAAACTCATCCTCAGCAGGGCTTGAAGTCATTCCTTGCCTTCCCTGGGCGAGGAACCACCTCTTCCACGGTTGGGAACTTCTCACATTCCGCTGTAACTACACCCTCTTCATGTGGAAGCATATCAATTTCCGGCGCAAGGGCACCAGCCAATCTCTCTCGGTTAGAGAATGCACTAGCCATCTCTTCTCCGATTGCAAAAATCCAGAACAATAAAGGAAAAAGGTAGCGGCAACAAGAACTTTAAACCGAGGGAAATGTGAGAAACCGAGGGAGAAGAAGAAAAGCTACAAAAGTCTCTTGGTCGATTGGGAAACACATCATTCAAATGTAAGAGTTTACACCATTTATCGGGATATAAATACCCTGAGCGGGAAAACTAAGTGTCGCCATTTTGAAAATGGAAAGGGCACGGGAAATGATGAAACGCACAAAGAACGTGCGCCATAATGGCACATGATTTAATAATGATATTTCGAACAGACACAATGGTTTGGTGCAAGTTTCGAAATGTCACACCGTTATCTTACCATGGGGTGTTCCCCTATCAACCAAAACGCTCAAATTTCTCAAACTTTCGAATTGGCAAAGTTCGCATACCGAGCTCACCCAAGGGCTATCCCAACAGGTGGAAGGACTAATCTATAGGTCGATATCTGATCAAACAAGAATCTAGGTAAAGAGGGACGATAAGTCACTTATGCCAAAGTCATATTCGTGCAATGGCATAGCGACAAGCACCTTGGCCGTGTACTCAGAATGCTTGTGCGGTGAATTGGATATCATGGTATTTCAGGGGCAATCTGTAATTTAGTTAAAAGACTTAGGTACTATGGCTAATGACCGTTGTGTAAATGAGAATACTTAATATGTATACTAGGTGAGAGTATGAAGGGGGGTGGTTCTCACAAATCACAGACTTCTTCACTAACAGGGGATGGGAATAGGAGAATCCATCTCGAAGACGAGAGGAAGTTTTGAACTTTACTATGCATCTTCTGTAATCATCGTTATGGAATAAACAAAGATTTATCCCGTAATCATTAATGGTAATTTCTTTCCTTCTTCTTTATTTTATACTATGGATTATGATGTCAAGAATAAATGTGAGCTCATCATACACATTAGATTTTTTTCGCATTATTTTAATGAGTTCATGAGCTTAATTTGACTTAACTCTTTTTACTTATCATTCATTAACCTAGAATTAATTATCTTTGATTAGGATTTACTTCTCATCCATTGTTTAAATTGGTTTACAAAAAGGGATTTAACACTTTCGTTCAAACAATAACCTGTCATCTATACTAACATAACAAATGAAAAAATGATTGACCTTGCAAACTAGTGCAATATATAAGTGCTCTTCTGCCGTTTAGAGATGCATGTACCCTCTCAAAGTCGAAAATGGTGCTGAATTAATGAGGGTATAATTATGTAATGTAGGGAATGCGCGAGTTGAACGAGAATGTGATGTTTTTTTCCTGACAAGAATACAAGTGGGCTAATGGGTGCTCCCTGTTCTGTCAGCATCCTAATTTATTAGCAAACATCTTTTCTTTTTAAAATAAGTATTTTTTTGATTTTTTTCTTGTGGTCTAAAATAAAATATTTTTAAAATTTTAAAAATTAATTAATTATTTTTCCTTCATTATTCTTGGAGTAAATAGTTTTGAAATGTGTGTTAGTAGTGTTTATATGAGATAGTAAAGGTCAATATGGTCAATTCTATTGTTAATTAATGCTAAAAGATGAATTTCTTAATCTGTGTAAAAAAACATCCAAAAAATAGAAGAGATGGATAAAATGAGTTAGGAGCACTAAGGTGACTAAGCATATGTCATCCACCTTGACATTTATCATATAGAATTGGATGCTACTTTGTACAAACTTAACAAAAAAAAAATATTTTAATGACAGGAATATATATAAATTCAAAGTATAAAAAGAGGTACATTAAACCTTTATAATAGTGCATGAGTATATTTGGTCCTTTTCCAAACTAAAAGTATTAGAACAAAAAGAATATACATATAATTTGGGGGTGAAAGAGTATAGTACAATACACATTTAAATCTCAACTTCTGCTTAAAATTAAAGTTCAAATTGTATCTTCAAATTCACAAACAGACATCGATTTGCATGCTGAAATACTATTACTTGAATGCACCCAAAATTCATTGTTCCGTCAAAAAGAAAAAAAAAGAATTACAACAAAATATACATAACTTCACACCATAATAAATATGGTTTATATTTTAAAATTTTATCCGACTTAATTCATATTGTACATATTTTGAAAGTACTAGCAAATTCAAAATCTGTATTTTAATTATAACCATTGCTTCTAAAAGTCATGGAGTTAAATTTGTGTTCTCCCAACCATTGCTCTCACTCTCTTGTTCTCACATCTTCTACATATGCTTCAAAGGGCCATATATTTTCTATTTCTCCTCTTGTGTCACCTGGTGCAATGTAAGAAAATTGAAGAGGAGAAGTCCGCCATTGAAGACCATTAAAAACTTTGCTTTCGGAAATGAGTTTTTATTTTTTGTATTTGTTAGTTGTTTGGATTGGGTATTCCAATTGATTGAAAATATCAAAAGGAGTTCAAAACTTAAATTTGAAGTGATTTGAGTTAAATTTCAGAAAAGACGCATGGAAGAAGACAAAGTCAATTTTTTGTATAATTATATATAATCTTGTATAATAGTGTATATGACTGTAGAAACACATCTTATATACTATTATACACTTTTATATATCTTTATACAAGCATAAGTAGATGAACTTCTCGCACGATTTTCAGTTGTAATTCTTGTTCAAAATTAGTCCAAATCTTCATTAAAGGTGTATTTGGTATGAAGGAAAATATGTTTTAATTTTTCTATGTTTGGTTGGCTTAAATATTTTCCATATGAATTCATTTTCCTCCAATCGAAGGAAAATATTTTCCTCATAAAAAAAAAGAAAAATATTTTCCAAAACTCCTTCTCAACCTTTCCTATCTTCACCAACTCACCCCACCCCTCCAAGGTTTTTTTTTTCCTTCAAATTTTAGTTTTTCATTACCATCTACCCTACTATCTCTCCACCTCCACACCACCCCCATTTTCTCCCCCAAAAAATATTATATTTTTACCTTTAGTTTTTTATTGCAATTTCAAATATCTGTTTGTCGTTTTTTCACACCTCCCCTCCCCCTCCCCCGAAAAAAGGTTTTACTTTTTCTTTTTGTATTTCAAATTCTGTTTTTTTATTTTATTTTTCTGCCCCCAACCCACCTCTCCTCCCTTCAAAAAAAAAATTAATATATTTTTAATTTTAATTTTTTTATTTATCGATTTAAAGGTTCAAAATTTATAAGTTTCAAAGTTATAAATTCAGAGGTTTATGTGTTTGGAAGTTTACGGGTTTAGATATTATAAAGTAACGGGTTACAAATTTCACGATTTCTGAAGTTTAGCGGCTCAAAAGTTTATGAAAAATATGGGTTCAGAAGGTTATTGGTTTGAAAGTTTATGACTTCATGTTTATTATATCTAAATTATTTATGAATTCTTTTTGAGAAGTCATTTTCTTTAATTTGCGTATCAAACACCAAAAAATGAATAAGATTACTACTTGTTTTCCAAAAAAAATATTTTTTTGGAAAATACTTTCTACGGAAAATATTTTATGTTATACCAAGCAGACCCTAAATGACTTCAAATTTTATATACAACTTCCTTATATTATTTCTAACAAGTCTAAATAACACAAACTCTAAATTTCTCATAAAATTAAATTCAAAATTTAGGCCCACATATTTAAGCTTGTTAAAAATTTAATTTTCACCACCCAAAAGAATTTGGTTTGTTGAACTAATATTTGAGTCACAGTTACTGATTCGAACATTAACTTAAAAGCTTGAGAAATCTTTTTTTAAAATTAAATAGTAATTTTGAGAATCTATTGGAGTAGGATTTTGAATCATAGCATATTATTTTTGGGCTAATTGGTTGTAAATTAAAATATGAACTATAAATTAAAAAGTAGGGAGCCCAGTAATTTTTCCAAAAAAAAAAAAGCATAAAGCAACATGCAATAGTATGACCATAACCGCTAACGGAAAATTTTATTTTGTATCTCATACAATTTACACTAATTGTATGAGTTAATTTTTTGTCTCACAATTTTGTAGACCTAAAAGTATAAGATTGGGGTCCATATTTTGTGACATAAAAAAAACTTCATACAACTAATATTAGTTGTATAAGACACAAAATAAACTTCTCACAGCTAAACATGCAATAGTCTGCCAACTCAGCCCGTCAAATAACACACTCTGCATTAACGGTCTGGTTTTGTTCAAAATTTGAAAACCAAAATTGCAAACCTGTATTGGGCCCACAAGGCGGGCCCAACCCAAGGAGCCGTTCTAATATTCCCGACTTTTTATTTGATTTTAAAGCAGTTGTGACATTTCCCGCTCAAACGACGCTGTATATAAGCAACAATTTCTTCATTTCCATTTCATCCAATCTTCACATATCATTTGTTTCTATCTTCTAGAAACCCTAGAATTCATCATGGAAGAGTCAGCTAAAGATCAATCCTCTGTTTCTGGTATCACTCTCTCAATTTCTCTTTGATCGCTAGAATTTGATTTTATGCATCTGTATGTGTTACATGTGTTTGAATTTTTTCTGTGCAGCCAATGCTAGGCGGTCAACATCGAAACTTCTGCGATATCCGTTGCGATCGGCATCTAAATCAAAGGAGGAGAAACCGCCCTCCAACTCTTCAGCTAATTCTGCAAGGTCTTTCTCTCTTTCTCTCCCTCAATCTATATATATTCATATAGATATCTAATTTATCTAGTATTAGTTTTAGATTATAGGTACACTTGCATCTATACGTTGATGCATTTTGATTTGAAATTGCGACGTGCAAGGGCAATTGAATGCAGATATATAGTTGAGTGGATTTTTTTTCTTGGTGTTTTACCAACTCTGCCGGGTTTAACAATTAGGATATCACTTATTATCTGTTACTGTCTTTGTCTGGAAATAGAAAAAAGCTCGTTGAAATTGCATATATGATCTTCTGCCATGTCAAATGAGATGAAATCTTGTTTGATCCAGTGATCGTTTGTTGATTGATTTGCCTGTAACATGATGTCACAGGCGTATCCATAATTTAAAATTAATGGGTTCAATGTTCCGAATTCTTCCAAAATATGGGTTCTGAACTTAAAATTTACAGTACTTTCAGAATTTTTCACGTCTATCCGTCGGTATATGTCCACCAGTGGCGGTAGCACATGATTGAACCCACTTCATCAAAATATAATTTATATATGAATAAATTATGATTAAAGCTTTGTAAATTTTGTATAAATATTTTATTTGAACCCACTTGACAACTACTATTTTATGACTAAAGTTATGTACATCAAAGGTTGAACCCGCCACTAATGTCCCCCTAGGATGATATAGTGAGAAGTTCTCAACCTTGATCACCTGTTTTTTGAATTCCCCTTTTTAATGCTGCTGAAACTTGCAGTGAAGACTAATTCCTAAACAGTATGTGGCTTTACACAATCAGCAGATACGTAGAAATGTTTATGTACCTTCGCTAACAGCAGTACGTTATTGAAACTTTTGTTTTTATGTATAAATTGAAAGAAAGCAGAAATATGGTAGGTGCTACTGTCTTCTTATCTTTCACTTGGTTGGTTGTGCTGTTTTAACTTGCATTCGCTTTTAATGTGTGGTAGTTTCCGTGTGAACTGCATACAGTATACAGCGTAGAATCAAACTCCTCCAATAAAATTATTTTTGTTTCCAGAGAGAAAATTTTGGTTTCTCCTTGCAGAATATTCTACTGATTTCTAATGTCAGCTTTATCCTAAATCATGATGCATGCAAATTTGGAGAAATTTGTAAAATACAATGACACAATTTCTACTAGCAATAGAATGGTGATCTTTTCTTTTTTTGTTCTCCGCTCTTCAACAAATTCTAAATAAATGAGAGCTAACTCAGACAAAGGCTGCCAAAGATTCACCAACTCTTCCTAGTATTCTAATTCTTATTTTAATTTCTAAGCCTAACTATTGGTTTCCCTGATGTGTGTACTTATATTACTAGCTGTTCATTTGTATTTCAGGGGAAGACCTGCATCAAGTGTTAGTAAGAGTGTTGCTTCCCTTCATCTCTATGGTAAGGAAAAATCTGCGAAACCTCCAAGAAGGCTATCTGTTCCCTCCAAGCCAATTGCCAGCCCGTCTCCTAGACCACTTGGTACTATAACTCCCATTTCTGAGACTAGAGCAAAGAGATCAACTAGTAACCAAGGAAAATCTGATAAACCATTTTCAAATGCTTCAAACTCCTCAATTAGAAGGAAATATGACCTTATATCCTCAGCTTCCTATTGGCTATCACAGATTAAGCTTTCAGAATCTGCTGCAAAGCATTCAATTTCCCTCGCCTTTTTCAGACTTGCTTTGGAGGCTGGCTCCGAGGTATGCTACTATATCTTCTCCCACGTGACTTACTTCATTGAAAAAATCACTAGCTAATGGACATTCTTGTGACACCTTTGTTGATCCCTCTTTCAACCGTAATACAATCTTTGAAAACTTGGTAGTGACTAGTGCTACAGACTTCACTGTTCCATTAAGCTCCTCCACATTTCCTTGCTTTAGCCGAAACTATATTTTAAATCAAGTAGTTGATTTCCGTTAGTAAGCTCATTGTTCACCTTCCTTGCATTGCAATGTGGGTAAACAATGTTCGGTTTTCAGCAACAATTTGGCTTTTGTAGTTGGTTAACTGAACCATGTGATTAAAATATTTGCCTCTTTTCCTGCTTCAATTTCAGCCTTTTCAACGTTTGAGAGATGAGCTAAAATCTTATCTGCATCGACACAGCCTTGTGGAACTTGAGGAGCCAGTGAAACAATTGTTTGATAGCTATAATATTCTACAAGATTCTGAGCAGCTGCAAGCCTCTGTGACTTGCTCTCATGGGCCTAAAGAAGAGACACGTTCATCTAATGGTGACGTACATAGCTCTTCTTCTGTTGCCAACACTCAGGGAAAGCTATCCGGAGTCTTGAATAAAGATTCAACTAAAACTAAACTAGTAAAAGAACCAATCAAGGAGAAGAGTTCAAAGACTGGAAGCACACCTAGGACCCGGAATTCTGTAAACAAAATTGCTGCAACTGCTACATCTACACAAAAAGCTGGAAGTCGTACCGCAAAAGAGAAACTTCAAAAACTTGTTAAGCCAGAACCAAATAAGGATAAGGTGAAAAGACAGGGAAGGAGATATGCTCAAGGAGAAGGTAGTTATGAGTATTGTTTGTTTAAAAATCATTCAGCTGTTTGAGCTAGAAGTTTGTTAATTTTTTTCTTTTGCAGGGCCTGATAATGCCTGCACTTCAGAGAAAGTCCTCGAAGAAGATAAAGAAAATCTGGTACAGTCAAAATATGATTTAACTTCATTTTGATCGAGCTAGAGAAGCTTTTTTCATAGATTGATTAATCCTAGTTGTTCAACTTCTATCTTTTTGTTGCATTTAATTGTACTGACTGGTATAAAACACTTGTGCAGGATGCTCCCCAAACAGAAGTGATTAGCACCTGAAATTTTTAGCAGGAAGCTTTTCTTTTAGTATATCATGTCAGATGCCAAAATTCAAGTGTCTGGATCTGAAGTGTGCATTCCAAAATATTGTATTTGGTGTGTTTGTTTGTTTCTTTTTCTTTTCTTTCCTTTCTTTTTTAATTTAACCAAATTCATTATACAGCCGTCTAGTTTCGCATTGGAATTCATGCTAGACGTACAGCGTTCTTTTATTCAACAGTTTCTATTTTTGCAGTTGAATACATATTACCTGTGATGTAGGCATTATGATTGTCATCTGAATCACAGTGTATTGAATTAGCTTTTGATTCAAGATGTGAAACTCTGGGGCATTTGCATCTTTAACTCCCTATTGTTTGAATCTTTTCTTCCAATCGAGTTGTTTTCATCTTTGTAAAGTTCGCGTGAAATCAACAACTAAGGCAATTTGTGTCTGGTTCTGAATCATGCCTGCCCAAAGCCCCTCGATTGTAGTGATATTGCCTCGTTACAAGCATAAATCTTTCGCTGCTATATTTGATAGGTGAAATATCACACCTTCGATAGGTGAATAGGATTCATCTCTGTTCCTTTCGTGACGCTTTCCTATGATCTTGTACTTAATTTATCCTACCAAGAAAAAAGAAATGGACGTGTTACCATAAAAAGACTCAGAATACCGTGATCATTACATGTTTAATTAAAGCTTTCTCTACCTTGCCTTAATACCCCTACTGCTAGACTAAAGCTTCTTTAAAGTATAATCAATTGCTCATAAGATAAACAATATGCTGATTAATATAAGTAATGTGGAAGTTGATAGCTGAATTAAATACGGACGAAGTGTAGTCTCCTTCACTCTACGATAATCACCAGTGCAGCTTGATTCAAGTCTAAACGGCTTGAAACTATTCAAATTTAAGTGATAACGAAATAAGATATGAAAACCAATTCCTTTCGTACAGACAGTTACTTGCATTTTTAAACTAAAACGAACATTCATATTTTACAGGAGCTTGTCAATGCAATGCAGCAAACGATAAGGCAAACAGCACCAAGCCAGAATACTAGGGCCAAGACAAATGTGTTCCAATAAAATTTCAAAGAAGAGGTTTCAATCAGTAAATGTAACATAGATGAGCCGTGGTGCTCCTGATCTGCAGTCAGCAATGACGTCTTTCTTCCCTAGAATCAGTCTGCAGTCCAGCTCTGTTCTACAACTTCTCTAACTCTGCGGTTGTAATCCCTTTTATTCTCACTGAACATCCGAGCTGCTTCCGAATTTGCAGGTGAATTGGGGTTTGGATCACACAGCAATGACTGCAAAAATAAGAGTGTCGGTCATTCCAAACAAGAAACGTATGGTTTAATTTTTTAATTTTTTGTAACTCTTTTATTTTTCAAATTTCTTTTATTTGTAGCTAAGTACGAGGGGCTATAGTCTTATTCAAGCTTTTAATATTCCTCTGTACGTATGCCCCCAGTAGGATATACTAAACTGCTTCGCTTAACTCTCTTTGTCTCACTTTTTACGGATTATCATCTTGCCCTCTCACCAACTTTGCTCTCTGAAATGACCATCCAATATTATAATCCAGCACCACTACCAACCTGTCTGCTCGCCATCTACCCAGCGAAGGATAGTCCAAATTAGTGCAAATTTCAAGCAAGATCCTTATGAGCAAATTGAGGTCTATCAACAACACTATTTCCCTGCTGCAGTACAGCAGAGTTAAAATGCTTAAAACTAAGGAGTGCAAAACCTTAAGTGTGTACTCCTCACTTAGGTCAGGAAGCAATAATTGTTCGACACAGAGCTTCCATCAAGATTCTGGCAAAGTAGGAGGGCAATATGCCTAGAGTCTTAAGCGTATGCGTATCATCCACGTAATAACAATTTCTACTTCTGCTTGGGGATCTATGCCTTGAACTGCGACTCCAAGTAATCTCAGAAAGATATATGCACACACAAATACATTAAGATAGGGGTCTAATACCATTTTTAGTCGGCCAAGATCAACCTTTATCCTTGTCAACATCCAAATACACACAAGAAGTTGGTCACCTCATTAATGGATGTACTTTTCATACAATATATTCAAGCACCAACATCGTACGCGATTCTAAGTTTTTTCTCTTCTTTTTTTTTTTTTTTTGGGTGGGTGTTAGGTAGCGAGAGGAATTCATGTAAAGTTTAACACCAGTAGTTATGGATTGAGTAAACATCTTCATGCAGAATATTACTTGCACCTGATAATAAGTTGTACGAAATTTACTTGTGATCATAGGAGTGAATGACACAAAATACGAGCATAATATCGAGTCAAGGTTAAAGAAACATACAGTTTCGCTCTGTGATCCAACAGCTGTGGCAATCGACAATTAAGCGTGAAGCACACAATCTCTAATTACCATGTACTATCAATACCGGGAGAACTAATAGAGATCACACCCCCTTAATTACGTATTAAAGGCAGCAAAATATGCTTAGGGTTTTTCTTACAATAGCTAAGGAAGGGAAGTTGGTCTGTATTCATAGAGAAGCTTCAGGCCTATAATTAGTTGGAACTCACTTATTAGATGATTAGGCTTTATATATTTTGTTTACGACTTGGGTCAAGCCACTACCCTTTTCTGTCAATAACCAATCAACGTACCGTCCAATTCCAACTTTCTCCACTTGGACATCGTTATCGAAAGTAAGAACAATATTTGGAAAAATATAGATTTATGAAAAATCATTTTAGAAAAGAAACAAGACTTTATTGTGACAACATTACTAATATAGTTGGGGATAGAATAACAACACCAACAACAACAACTACCCAGTATAGCCCCACAAAGTGGGGTCTGGGGAGGGTAATATGTAGACGGGCCTTACCCCTACCCGAAAGGGCAGAGAGGCTGTCTCCAATAGACCCTCGGCTCAGTGAAGGAAAGGAACAACAAAAACAAAAACAACAAAAGAGCATTAGTAACTTCAACATAAATAGCGTAAATAATATCTAAACATAAAAACCTAAAAATAGAAACATAAAAACTATAAATAAAATAGCATGCAATAATATCAGACAGTAACTAGCATAAGACAAAATTCAATACACAAATCTTCTATGAATAGTCCCGCCAAGCCTCACCCAACCCCGGGTGAGGAGTATGAAAAACTCTAGGGGCCCCTATCCCACAACCCTGATACTAGACCTCCATACTTTCCTATCAAGGGCCATGTCCTCAGAAACCCGCATTCTAGCCATGTCATGCCTAATCACCTCTCTCCAATACCTTTTAGGCCTCCCTCTGCCTCGCCGTACGCCGACCATCGCCAGCCGCTCACAACTCCTCACCGGGGCGTCAGGACTTCTCCTCCGCACATGCCCGAACCGCCTCAGCCTCGCTTCATGCATCTTCTCATCCACCGGGGCCACCCCCACCTTCTCTCGAATAACTTCATTCTTAATCTTATCTAACCTGGTGAGCCCGCACATCCACCTGAGCATCCTCATCTCCGCAACCTTCATCCTCTGAACGTGAGAGTTCTTCACTGGCCAGCACTCCGCCCCATACAACATGGCAGGCCTAACCACAGCTCTATAAAATTTCCTCCTATCTAATAATTCAAGTTCGAATTGAAAACACTAAAAGTGAACCATAGAAGACACTATTTCAAGGTACAGATACTATATATGATCACAATCAGTGCAATTTCCATCAACATGAATGGATCAAGCATGTTTACTAAGTATGTTATCCTTTCTAATCAAGACGAATATAACAGCTCCTAGAAAGTTTTTATTCTCCAAGTGACGTAGAAAACATATGCTCTAAGAGATTTCTCTTATGACTAGATAATCAAGGTAACAAGCCACAAAACCCATCATTACCATGAGTTTAACAATAGTTAATCAGAGACAATAATGAAGCATTACTGTCAGTATATACATGGCAAGCATCAATTAACACAAGATTGAATATAATATGCATTAAACGACAACAATGCAAGTCATATTCCAATGACACTTCTCGAACAGACAGTTCAAGATTTAAACTTGATGGGTTCAACTTTTAAGGTTCTTAGATTAAACTTATTATACTTCTAAAACTCATGGGTTCAGAATTTAATATTCGCTAAAAAATTTAGAAGTTTTTCATATTAATCTATGCTCCGCATAACAAATATTTGGTCCAACGGAAGCTGTAGATTACTACTCTATCTGCCACTACTTTCCACGAACCAAAGACATCAAAAGACTCATATTCTTAAGCATGTTATTTAAAAACTAGTATTCCCTCTGTTCCATTTGTACACGAATGTGGTTGATTGGGCACGGAAGTTTTCAAATTATCTGCTCCCTCCGTTCAAATTTATGTGTATATGTTTGACTGAGCACAAAGTTTAAAAATGAGTCAAGAGTATTTGTGTGGTTATAAAAGCTTATCATTAAGGTAACATTTGAAGTTTATGCTAAATTCTTTCCAAATTTAGAAAGGGATCATTCTTTTTGGAACGGATCAAAAAAAATATAGGCTCACATAAACTGGAACAGAGGGGGTAAGACTTTTGACATGTGAGCCAAATATATACAAATTAGCAAAAGTATTCTTTTAGAATAGTGGTGGTGAGAGTTCCTTATGTCTCTTCATTTTCTCTTTCCTGAAGAAATGAACAATGTATATAAAATGAGCGCGAATAAGGCATGTCATGAGGGGAAAAATGGGAATGCTAGATTAAATAGTTTCCAAAAATAAAAGGATGACATTCTGTCAGCGCTCTGTGCTACTCTTCAACGTCTCCTTTGGTTTTAAGGGCCTATTTATTAAAAAAATGCCTATTTATAATCACTAAATTAAAATTTAAAAGATAAATCAACAAACTCTCATACTCCGTAGAGCACTTCTGACCTTCCATCTCTTCATGTCATTTGTCAGCTCATAAGGAGACTCGTAAACTCCAAAGTAGACTATGAAACAAGACTCTCATTCTATCTCCTCAATGCAAACTATTATTATTATTATTATTATCATTATTATATTTTTATTTTATTTTTTATTTACTATAAACTCGGTACCAAGCTAGTACTAAAAGGAAGAAAAGAAAAAGAAATCCTCAACGCCAGTTATCAATACATGGAGAGCCTAAACTCCATATTGATAACGCATGGAGCAGAAAAAGTACTTGACCATGTGATAATGGGTATTTGGACTAATTATTTTGTCTGATTGAGCGTTTGGACTGTGGGCCACTACAATTGGATAGAAGAAAAAGTTAGGCCTTTTCCTTATTGAGTCACCAACTCCTAGTAGAAATATTTGGACATTGGCCTGCTAGATTTTATATAGAGAGAGAGAGAGACATTCACACATTGGCTTCTGTTAAAAGTGTTTTTCTATTCCAGAAACTCTCTTTGACTAGAGTTTGTTGTAGACATTGCTAGACAATCTAGAACTATAAAACCGTAAATATGTTTGAGAAACAATCTATGTGATTTTTTTTACAATTGCTTCATCATCATATATAAACAACAGGTCAGAGGAAAAATGAGCAATATGGAATGTAAATGTAGCTGTGTAGCTCAAAAGAATAACAAAGGGAAATCAAGCTGCCACAAGGATGATGTCTCTGACTCTATAGGAATCAAGATGTCACAAGGATGATGTGTCTGACACTATAGAATCAAGCTACTACTTGCAACACATAATTCTCATAACATAGTGATGGTTTCAACCATCGGCTTTAACAGTAAAGCTCAGGAAAAAACAAATGTATCTTTATGCAACAAGACTTCTTGTTTGTTTTTCTAGACATGGCTAACTGAAAGAATGTGACATCTAAAAATCGATTACAGCCCTATACCTGAATGGATGTAAGTATAGCTGCAACATCATATATAGGACTCCATTGGTTTTGAAGAATATCCAAACATATACTTCCATCTGCATAAACTGGAAAAAACCAAAAGGTAAATCCCAGACCTAAATTGACTTTCCCTATTTTTTGATTTAACAAATAAAAATTAAATCGTCCACTCCAACTTACTGTTAGGATGAAACATGCGAGAAACAAACCGCACTGTTGGTGGCTTATTGGGGTAATCCTCAGAGAATTGAAGTGTCAGCTTGAACGTACCTGATGTTCTCAAATGGTACAGTTACAATCGAACTAGCTAATTCATGTCAAAACAAAGAGAATTTGGAAAAATAAATACAATTCATATTATGTCAGGAAGATGGGAAAAGTAAGAAAAGCTACCGGAAAGCATAGAGTAATAGACAGACAAAATAAAAGCAAATGGAAAAGGCATGAGTGGGAATGCCTGGAGTCTTGGACTGGGAGATCAAAGAAAGGATTCAAGCATTTACAACATTAGAATACGTATCACCTCTTTTTGACGATTGGTACCATTTCATCAGAACTTTTTCTTTCCATAGTTGTGGCCGAGGAAGGGACAAGGATTAAAAAAAGGGAACGGCTGCTATGATTAAAAAAGCATTGAATTTTACAGACAACTAAGCATTAAACAGTGGACGTGCGCCAACTACTACGCTTTAACATTCTTCTGCCATTCTGCACTAACAACCGAATGCAAGGATAACTCACCACCATCCCAAGGAGTGTCATCAGGACTGCAGGTTACACCAAAACGAAAAGAAACCAGAAAGTAGATTATTCAAACCATACGAAAACAACTTCCCCAAACCGACATCAAACACATCTTTGGCACATTTTAAGTAAATGACTCACCCAAATATCACGGCATTCCAAAGCATAATGTTGTTTTCTTGAGGTGCACCACTAATACCAGCAGGAGGGTCCTGCTGCAACCTCTTGAAATCTCTCATCAACCTCTTTCTAGCCGGAGTCGACATTGTAACCACCTGCAAATTCACAAGGTAAAATTAACAAAGCAAAAGAAGAAGAAAGAGGAATATAATTTAGGTAACATACCAACCAGAGAGAACAACATTTGAGCTTTCTCTATTTTGTTAAAGCGTGTGACCATCTCATCCAAAAACTTAAGCTAATGGAGAGAGCACATTTTATTACTTAGTTATGCCTCAAGACACGCCCTATCACGTGTGGTCCTAATTCTTTTTCATAGGCCGAATTTTTTTGATGGTGTGGCCTTAGGATTCGAACCCAAGCTTGATACCATGTCAAAATGTGCTACGATCTCATCCAAAAACTTAAGCTGTTAGAGAGATCGCACTTTTATTCACTTAATTATGACTTCTAACATGTTTTCCTCTTTTTCCTATGTTAAAACATTCATGATTAAACACCACTGTAGGGTCAAAAGTATTTAAAGGCTATTTATATGACTTAACACGAATTCATCCACAAGTATCTATCGAATTCTCAGTCTGCTTAACTCATTGATCCAATTCTACTCAGCTTAATTATAGTTAAAGAGCTCAAATTCCAGCAAAATAAATTACAACAACCAATTATAGCGCACAAGAATTAAGGCTAGGTACAATTCCACTTATACAACAGTGTTTACTGAGAAATCTATGGACATACCAATACGGAGGAATCAAGGCGGAGAGTTAGGGTTTAGGTTTGATTCTGCGGTGAACTCCTGCTTTGTGTTGTCGGAGGTGCCCCTGGAGTTCGCGAAGCGAAGAGGAGAGAGAGAAGAGAAAGAGAGAGGGAAATAATTTATTATTGAGAAGATGTAGGTGCGCGGTGAGCCTTGTGTCGGGCCCATTTTACCCGGTCAGCGGGTCCCACTAGGGAATCACACTATAGTGCAAGAATTCATGATCATCCCCACTTGGCTTTGCATGATAAACACAGTATCCAATTTCAGATATTTCAGTTTAGTTCCAATTTTTAGGCCACAAAATGATCCCTCAATCTTAAATTTGGAATATTATACTCCGTAAATGTTTGTCACCAAAACTAAAGTTTTTAGGTTCCGACTTATTTTTTTAAGTTAAGAATTTTGTAAATTGTTGGCGTTTGAGCTGAGAGAGTGGTGTTAGTATGTACGTACTAAATATATAGTACATATTATTATATAATATACCGGGGCGGATCTAGCAGGTAGGATACGGATTTCCGGGAACCCAGTAATTTTTGCATAGACCCTATATTTTTGTAAAAAAAGTTATTAAATATCTGTAAATATCTATTTATGAACCCAGTTATTATTGTATATTAATTTAAAATTGCGACAGGAACGCATAAACTTAAAATCCTGGATCCGCCTGAAATAATATACTTGGTCAATCGTCTTGGAGCGTTAAGTCATGATCAAAAGTTATACTTAATACAATTATCTATAGTTTTATTACATTGTTGCATTTACTATCTATCATTTGAAAATTGAGAATCACAAAACATATTAGAATTAGTTGTATGTATGGTTCAATTATAGATGATATTTTATATGTAAGTTAAACCATAGTTGATTGATTGATATTTCCATTACATAATTCAGTTTTCGATACGTCAACAGAACTAAAAAATTAAACTGCAATCTATAAGATTCTGAAAATGAAATGTCTCGATTTGAAAATCCATAATTACCTACATATCTCCTTATATTGATATTGATGTAGCTTAGCTAGACAAGTATTAAATCTTTTATACATACTTATATGGAAGCATTATATTTTTGTTTATACCCACTAACACATACATTTTAATCTAGTTGTCTTAAAATAAACGAATTATTTATATTTAGTTTTCGAAAGACTAGATAGAAAGAGTTAGAGTCCGTTTGGATAAGTTTGTTTTAAGTGTCTTTTAAGTCAAAAATTATAGGTTACGAATTTTAACTTTCGGCTTATTTTTATTATTTTAGCTTAAAAACAAGTGCTTAAAAAATATTTTTTTTATTTTATCCAAAATGATTTAAAAGTTATTTTAGCTTAAAATCACTTAAAATAAACCAATCCAGATGAGTTCCTAGTCATTTCGGCTTAATATACTGTCATTTCGGCTAAAAAATTATTGGGAGGGAACCTTATACTTCCAACCAAATGCCAATTTACGAACCTAAAATTGCACACATTATAAGTTGATTCTACAAATTCCATTGATAAATTAATCAATAATTGAGAAGCTTGCATCAAATTGATATACACACATGTAATTCATGGCATGTCACTATAAAAAATCTGGTTTTAATGATGAACAAATTATGTAGCTTAACAGAAAAATTTATTGTTAATCTCATTTAACGATGTATTAGCGATAAATTATCAGGAAACTCTGCTAGCTACAGAAGAATTAGCAATAGATTAGCAACGCCGTTAGTAGCTAATTCTATTTTTTTGTAGTGCGTAGGCAAGAAATTCATGTTTTAGTCATATTTTACATTGTAATTACTATACTTTATTCGTGTCTGAGCTTAAATGATGGTAATTTATTCTTATTATATGGTTTATGACTCCGAGTTACGAAGATAATTTGAAGGTAAATTGGATAATTTGGAGCTTTAAAGTCTGAGTAAAAGCATAAGAAATTAAATCGAAATTGTGTTCGGAGCTTTAAATTATTACTCTAAGATTATCGTGCCGGGTAGGGTGTTGTGAGACGTAACTAGGACGTACAATAAGGAAATGCTTGTCAGAACCTGCTCTCTGAATTTCTTTGTCGATGTGTTTTTTCACTTCGGCTTGGAAAGGGTAATCTCGTGCGTACCTACTTCTATATGGTATAAATAGACCAAAAATACGATTTTGGGAGAACTTTTAGCCTACAAAAGATTTGAGGAACAACTAAGGCAAGAAGACACAAGATTTCAACCAACAATCGATGCCATACGGAATTTGTATCGAATTATTAACGTTGATGTTCTCTATGTCTTTAAACCTTTTTAGATAACTTTTTCTATTGCTATGGAGTAGTTTTTTCTTAGGGTGTTAACAAGCATGGAGTATTGAGAAACTGATTAGGGATTCAATTCTTGATAATTGCTTGATTTAATTAATGAAGTTTTAAATTGTATTGTGAAGTTATTCATTATTTTACTTAATCGAAGGAGGAGTTTGATATTGAACTTCTTTATATCTCATGCTCTAGTTAAGTTTGTGATTCACCTAGGTAATCAAAAAAGCCTATTGAATCATTAATCGAACTAGAAAATAGAAAATTATTTATGAGAAGTTACCCTTTAGACTAAACCCATCAGTAAATTCATAGCAAGTGTTCACAGTGCTTCAATTAGATTATTTCTGGGAAAGAATGTTTAATAGAATTAGGAATCTTAATTTCAAGTGTAATCTAATTTATCCATTGAATTCGTGAGAATCAACAGTATCATAGAGCAAACCGATTGAAGAATTGGAGCCCGCGTCAAGTATTTTGTACTTGTCTAGTCAATTAACCTTATTTCTCTCACTGATAATTTCGCGTTGCTCAATTTTGTTCTTTGTGATAAATTGATACTTCACTTATGATGTTTGGCTGAAAATTCATATTTTTGCATGTAATTTGCCTTGCATTATGTCTTGATCTTGTTAACTTTAGTGTGAATATTTGTGACTCGAGCTAAATAATGGTATTTATATGTGTAGGTCAATTAGAAGTGATTTGCAAAGTTTGTATGCAAATTAAAGTAAAAAAACTGAAGAATCTGAAGAAAGTATAAGTTTAGTGCCCAGGTCCCGAACAACGAAGCGATGTTCATTTCATCAGACCGGAGTCAGAGCAGAAGAAACTAGAAAAGTCTTGGACAGCAAACAAGGTTTACTTCGCCAGACCAGGACCGAAGCAGAAAAATCAACTTCTCCAATTCGAATTACGAGAAGCCTAATTCACTCCATACAAACCCTAGCCGCTATAAATACATCAAAAATGTCATTTTAAAGGGGAGACACTATTTTTGAAAGAGAGAAGACTTCAGGGACATTATTTGGAGGCAAGAACATCACGTGGAATAACTTTTGGAGGAGAAAACCATCGGGTTTTTCATTCCTTCATCTTTCTTTTTTTAAAATTTGTTTACATAAAATACCTGAAAAAGTGTTACTACAAACATGAGTGGCTAAGCACTATAGTAGTTTGACATGATTATTAACCTTTATTAATTACATCTTTGTTAATTCGGATTATCATCTTGTGATTATTTTTTTAATTCTACTTTTAACTTGTGAATTATTGTGCTTACAATTCACCCTACTATCTATGCTATGCTTGGCAAAGCTGCATTTAGATCAGATTATAAATAAAGAGAGCTCATCTCTGAACCTATGGTTTGGGGAAAGATTTCGTAGTTACAATAGGAATATACTTAACAGTCTTGCTTAGTTGAATATCGTATTATATTTGTTCATGATAGACTTAATACAACAGGGATATATGATTGATATATTGTGGATAGGAGAGTAGTATTGTGGAAACATGTTATTCATATAAACGATGAAACTCTTTTTTTTTAGTTCCACTGAGAAAGTCTTTTCTTATAAAAGACGCGCGGTCAATTAGCAACCACTAATAATCTGGATTAACAAGTATGGTTATCTAACTTAATAGGATTGATAAACCGACCACAACCCTAGAATCTTCATATTCTCAGAGTAAAATCTAAAAATACACGTTTGCATCCTTAATAATTAGCTAATTACTTTTTTAATTTCTGCAAAAGTAGATTAGTAAAAAAAACATTTTTTTATTATCTTCGACATTTGATTGATTTTAGTTAACTTAGTTAACAATTAATCTAAGTCTCTATGGGTTCGACATCCGACTTTCAAATCACTTTATTACTTGTCGGTCATGTATACTTGCGTATACTTGGGGAACCAACAAGTTTTTGGCATCGTTGCCAAAGACTTAGATATTAATTGTTTATCTAAGTTAATAGCTGTTTAAGTTTTAATTTTTAGTTTGTTTTATTTGTGTTAACATAGGCTCTTCTTTTAAATGCGAAAGATTAGAAACGCAAAATAACTTCCTACCTCTTGATCATGAAATAGAACAAACACATGTTAAGGAGGGAAGTCGAAGCTAGAACTAGAACATAATAAGAGTTGGACATCATATTTCAACCTCAACCACTAGAGATGGCGGGAAATGAAGAGTGACCAGTGAACGATGCTGCAAGGCCTAATCTTTCTAATATGTCTCAAGCAATTATAAGGCCTGATATTATGGGTCACTTTGAGCTCAAGATAGTACATTACAATTGATGTAGTCCCTAAGACATTTTGTGGGTCTATCTTATGATGATTCACAATGGCAAAGTCAGAACTTTCTAGGAATTACAAATACTTAAAATTATTCAAATGCTTCCAAGGACTACATCGGACTGGCATTATTTCCCTTTTTCACAGTTGGGGAAAGCCAAAAAATGGTCGCAAAAGGATCCCCCAAACTCGATCCACACTTAGGATGATCTTGCATGAAAATTTTTAGTTAAGTTTTTTCCCATTAAGCAGACAAAGTCGCTCAGGAGCTAGATTCCTGGGTTTCAACAACGAAATGGCAAGACTCTTCGTCAAGCTTGGGAAAGATAAAAGAAGCTACAAAGATATTCCCATATCATTGTCAAAATAATGAGATATTGGGTCACATTTTCATTGATGGGTTGGACGAGATATCAAATATTAATCTTGAATCAGTATTGGGAGTAAGTTCATGGCATGACTGCATAGTGAAAATCCAAATCCTGCTAAACAATTTCACTACTAATTATAATAATTAGAAAGGATATGGGGAACCACGAAGATCACTCAAACAGAAAGCAACAAGTGTAGTTGATCTTGATGATTTCTCACCCATGAGGGCATACATAGCGAGATTAGCAAATCAAATGACTAAAATGACAATACACCAAGCACAAAATATGCAACATGTGCAATAGAGGTCTACTTGCTAGGAGTTATGTGGTAAAGGTCACACAAGTGACATATGCCCTTACGAAACTGAATCCATCTGCTATGCGGGGCAACAATCTAGAGGGCCTATGAATCAAAATGCTCAATATAATAACACATACAATCTGAACTGTAGGAATCATCCTAACTTCACTTAGGGTAGAAATCAGAATTCAAGGCCTCAAGCTAATTACAATCAGCCACCTAAAACCCCACAACAAACAGATGAGAGTTTGACTAACATGATAAAAAAGCTCTTGATAGACAATCAGAAATTTATGGCTGACAATCAACAGTTCCCACATAAAGTTCAGAAATTTAGAGAGGTAGTTTGGGAAAATGGCTAACAATTAGAGCACTAGACCTGCAGGAGCTCTCCCAAGTGATACAGAAAAAAATCCTCAAGTTAATGCAGTGACATTGAAAAATAGGAGAGAGTTGGTAGAAGTGCCTACGAAGAAAACAGAGATGATTAAGCTTAAATAAGAAAGAGTGCCAAAAGCTGTAGAGGTAGATGTGAAAAAAATAGAGTCTAATCATATATTAGAGATGGTGCCACCCCATTTTCCTCAAAGATTGAGAAAGAAGAATGATGACTACATGTTTCACAAATTTCTAGATACGCTGAAGCAGATACACTTGAACATCCCATTAGTGGACATGCTCCGTGATATCTCAAAATATGCAAAAATATATTAAGGTTAAAGTAGAAAATAAAAGGAGGTTAACTAAGTTTGAAACCATTGCACTTACTGAGGAGTGAACTTCCAGGATTCACCATAAGCTTCCACAAAAGCTTAAGGATCTGGGCAGTTTTAACATCCTCGTGAGGATTGGTTAGATCAATATGGGTAGAGCCTTTGTGATTTAGGTGCAAGTATCAATCTGATGCCATTTTCAATGTTAAAAAAATTGGGCTTAGGAGCTCCGAGACCCACCATGGTGATGCTAATGTTAGTTGATAGAGCATATGTTTATCTTAAGGGGGTAATTGGGGATGTCTTCCTGTTGATTGGGAAGTTTATTTTCCCTACAGACTTTATCATCATGGAATACGAGGCTAATGATTTAGATCCTATCATCTTGGGATGACCTCTCTTGGACACTAGGTATGCAATCATAAAAATCTGATAAGGTAAGATGAATATGAGGGTGGACAATGAAGAAGTAGTCTTCAATGTATATTGAGCCATTTAGTTGCATCGTCATTACAAGGACCTTGCCATGATTAGAGCCAAGTGAATTTAAAGAAGATGCACTAGAAAAGGCATTTATGTTGTTCAATCACTTGGAATTTTAAGAAGAGGTTGAGGAGATGTTGTAAATTATGGATGCATCTTGCGAATATATAAGAGAAAGATCCAAATTTGAGCATCTGGAGAGGAAAATTGGCCCCTCCGCTAAACCCTTCATTGAGGAGGCCCCAAAATTGGAACTTAAACCCTTACCATCTCATATTTATTATGAATATTTTGGAAGTTATAACATTTTACCCGTAATTGTTTCTTCTCATTTGTATAACTTGCAGGAAGAGAAGTTGTTGAGGGTGTTGAAGGATCACAAGCATGTTATTGGTTGGACAATGTCTGATATAAAAAGGTATTATCCCTGCATTCTATATGCATAAAATACTCATGGAGGTGGGACACAAGCCTAGCATAAAACATCAACGCTGCTTAAATCTAATCATGAAAGAGGTGGTAACAAAATAAGTGATTAAGTGACTCGACGCAGGTATAGTATTTCCTATCTCCGATAGCAAGTGCGTAAGCTCGGTCCAAAGTGTACCTAAAAAGGGGGGTTTAACAATTGTAGTAAACGAACAAAATGAATTAGTCCCAACTAAGCCTATGACTGGTTGGCAAATATGAATAGACTATAGGAAGTTGAATAATTCTACACGAAAAGATCACTTTTCTCTCCCCTTAATTGATCAAATGCTTGATAGGTTAGCCGAACAGGAATACTATTATTTTCTTGATGGATATTCGGGGTATAATCAGATTGCTATTTCCTAGAAGATCAAGAAAAGACCACTTTTACATGCCCTTATGGCACTTATACATTTAAGAGAATGACATTCAGATTATGTAATGCATCTACGACCTTTCAAAGGTGTGTGATGGCTATTTTCATCGATATGGTGGAATGATTTATGGAAGTATTTATGGATGATTTTTCTATTTTGGTCCCTCTTTTGATGAATTCCTGACCAATTTTGCTAAAGTGCTTGCTAGGTGTGAGGGGACTAATCTTGTACTGAATAGGGATAAGTGCCATTTTATGGTACTTGAAGGTATAGTTCTGGGGCACAAGGTGTCTAAAGATGGACTGGAAGTTGACAAGGCAAAGGTGGAAGCAATTGAAAAATTACCACCGCTAATTTCAGTGAAAGGAGTTTGGAGTTTTCTGGGACATGCAGGTTTTTATCACCAATGTATAAAGGATTTCTCAATAATTTCCTTTCCTTTGTGAAGATTGTTGGAGAAGGATGTACCGTTCAAGTTTGCCGATGCTTGTCTGAAAGGCATTCGAGGAGCTAAAAACGAAGTTAGTGAGTGATATTGACGGCCAATTTTGACCCTCATTTTTATAATTAAATTTATACATAGTAATTTACAATAAATATTTTTCAAGTATTTTCTAGTAACAAAAACCTATTTTTAAAATTTAATTAATGTAACAAATAGAATTTAGAGAGATTCTAGGGTTTATTACTTGGTGGATAAGTCATTCTCTCCCTAAATAGAGGATTCTATTACATTGTAATTCATCCCAAAATCAATAAGAGTTCTCTCTCCCTACTTTTCTCTGCAATACTCTTCTTCTTCTTTTATTATTTTATAACACGTTATCAGCATGAGACTCTAATCAATTGAGTAGAAGCTTTGGGATTGAGCATAATGATTGTCAATTCCATGAACTTCCTTCATGATTAAACTATGGATTTAAGGTAAGTATTTTACTGTATGTTTCTCTTTTATTCTATATTTTGATTTTAAATACAAACAAAGACAATAAATTTTGATTATAACTCATCAATCTATGAGATGGCCGGATGTGCCAAATTTAGAAATGGTCGAGTTTCAACAATGGGTGCATCTTTTTCACATTGATGCACCAAAACTGCATGAGGAGGTGGTTTAAAGTTTCTTCGCTAGTCTCTTTCTAGTTGATACTGACCATGTTTGTGCTTTGGTCAATAGGGTAGAAATCGTGTTTGATATACAATTGCTTGGGAAAATTTTGGCAGTTCCCATAGTAGGGGTGTCGAGTGCACAAAATTTTTGTCAGTATAATTTCAGAAATGTTATGGTGAAAGACAATGATAATCAAAAAGGAGACCAGATCCATAAGAAAGCACTACTCCCTGTCTACCATTTGCAGATTGAGTTGGTTAACAAATTCCTGTTGCCTCGAGCAGAAAGGAGGTCCGTGACTTCCTAGTCTGACATATTCCTAATGGAGCAACTGGATAGTTTCAATCTTGCCATCATGATTGAACATATGTAGTAGGTTGCCACTTTCAAGGAAGAAAATCATGGCCTTCCCCATGGATTCTTTCTTTCTCCGGTGTTCAAATTCTTTAAGGTTCCCCTAGGAATAGGTAAAGTGGGAACTCGAAAGTAGACATTTCATAGACAACCTTGAAAAAGTGCGAGTGTATGGAAAAGTATGGGGGGGGGGGGGTAGGAAGTACATCAACTGTTTCTCAGCTCATCAAGGCCCAAAATTCTGCAGCTGAGGAAATTCGTCAGTTGAAGGCCATGAATGCTATCCTTGAGAGTCAGCAAGCCCGAGGGGTTCTTATGTCGATGATAAAGTGGTTCATTTGGCACAAGAAAATGCTGATCTCAGGGTGCAAGTTGAGAACCTGAAGGCTAAAATGCTCACTGAGCAAAATTTGGGAAATGCCCGAATAGGCCTTGTTCTCCAGACACTTGCTGCAGCTACCAAGCCTTTTCCTCCTAGTGCCCCCTAAGAACCCCTTCTCTGACCAGTCTTCTGGATATGTTTCTTCCGTTTTTCTATTTTCTTACTAATGTTTGGTAGATGTTTTTTTGTTATGTTTTTGATGGTTGGGATGTACTACTGTTTCTCCTGTTAAGAAGTCCAATGTTTCCTCCTCCTTTTCAAAGGTAGAGTCATATTAAATCCTTATTAATATAAATCCTTTTTTATTATGTCCAGTACTCTCTCTCTGTGTTCTATTATCTATCCTGTTTATGTGCACATATGTGGCATGAGTTGCTTGTCTAGACTTCTTTGTGTTGTTGTTCTTTTTAATGATGCCAAAAAGGGGAAGAATGAATACTATAGTATAAGACTCTGGGGGAACACATTGGAGAACACATTAGGGAACTGGTTCTTACCTTTGTCACGACAAGGCATAGTCTCGGGGGAACTCTCTTCCATCTTATAAATGCTGAGTTTTTCATCATCAAAAATGAGGAAATTGATAGATCTTAAATAACTCTTACTTATGTTTTGATGATCTAACAAACTTACTATTAAGAACCAGATTAGGGAACCTAACCTACTTGGATTGCTGCAAGCTTTAACGGATTCCAGCTAAAGGTGAATTGCTATAGCTTCAGGAGCTAGGAACCAACACAAGGACCTGATGCTCTTGTGGGTTCCTCATAGCAGTACAAAGTCAATTGGACACAGCTGGAAATGAAGTGACTGACGATACTATTTCTGCCGCACTACACTGCACTGTCTGCCCACTCATTCTCTAACCAAATAAAGTACTCACATCACTTCAAGTGATGTGATCAAGATGTACCCACAATGATCTTTATACAAAACATGACTGGAAAGCTTCTTTTATTATTCAAGTCTCTTGCAAAAATATAAAAATCAATCCCCAAAAGCTTGAAGAACAAGGTTGAACACTACTATGGACACGTTCCTAAAATATAGATTGTTGTTATCCTAATTGAGTTGTAACCTTGTTATTGTACTGACTTCATCTCCTAAACTGCTTACCTAGAAGTATTTTGATTAGGAATCCTCTTGTAAATCTGTAAACTCAATATTGTGACTAGATTTAGTCATACGGAAAAGTCTTTGTAATCATAGAGTTACAAAGTAGCTTGTGGTGGCAACATCACAAGTTATAAAAGGCCTTTATAACTAGGATAGTCACAAAGTGGCTTGTGGTAAAGGTACCGCAAGTTAGTTAAGTAAATCCTTTCCAATAGGAAGTATTGTAAAGAGGCTTGTAATAGGAGATTACAAGTTAGTGAAGTTAAAAGCCTACAGGTGTAGGTCGTGGTTTTTTGATCCCCTTGTGTGGGATTTTTCCACGTAAAATTCCTCTGCCTCATTTACATATTGTTTTATTAAGTACTCTTAGTAGAACCTTGTAGAGGACCAGGTACTCTATGATTTGGTGGATCAATACAAGCTAACATAGTGGTAGTGAATATACCACACTTATCTCTAGAAGGAGGTTTGAGATGATATAAGAAAATAATATCATTATTAGGGCATAAATAATCATTGGTCACGTACTTATTGTACGCCAAAATATTTTGACATTGTAATTATTAAAATACAATAGTAATGTGAGAAACAGATCTTGCATATAATTTTGACCATAATCACAATGGTATAGCTTTCTCTTTAAAAGAGATATTCACCATATAGATGTTGATGAATATGTAGTACGACAAAATCAATTGAGAACTATGCAAGATCTAATTATATTATTTTGGAGAAACACAATTATTACCAATAGGGTATTGTATTGTAGTAAGTCTCAAAGAAACTTATTCAGTTTCCAAAGTATATGCGAAAGGTTGATTATATTGAGGCTATAAATAAAGGAAAGGCTTAATATTTTCTATTACTATAACTTGTAGCGGGATAATATGTATGTGAAAAGCTACCTGCTTTATTCTCCAGTTTGTACTACACAAATAAAATAATATCACACTAATGTAGATGTTTATTGATATAAAAAATCATATTATAATAAACTGGGAGTTTATTTATAATTGCACACGTCATGATGTAAACATGAAGTTTATGAATATTGATATTTCTTGAGTTGGCATAATTAGTTTAGCCATATCAATTTAAGTATGATGTTAAAAAATAATAGAGAATTCACATGGGTAAATATTAAAGAAGTAGAATGTTATTTACGAATTCTCTTATATTGCTTGTTCTCATTAACTAATTGACAAACTAAAATTGGGATTGAATCCCATGAATGTTGGAAATATCAAAGGTGAATATGAGTCCATTCACCTACCATGTATACAACATAAGATGCATCTATGAGATAGTTACATGTGTAATTATTATTAACCCGCAACATGGTGTTTTGTGAGGTAACTTGCTCAATAATTTAATTTTAAGCATAATTTCCAGATTTTCTATTGAAGAAGTTCATCTTCATAAGTTGATTTACATCACAATTGGTTTAGCAAAATAGTTTATTGAGTTGATCCGCTTAATAGCTAAACTATTGCTTATGAGAACAAAGTTATATATATATATATATATATCAGTTTGATATAGGTTATATACGAAAGTATATTACATTCTCCCCTCACACGTGGTTTAGGGTCAGGAACCAAATAATTTCATCTTGTTATTATTGATGCGCGGTGTATATTTTGATTAATATCATACCAGACAAAGGTGAGTTTCCAAAATTGAGGAAGAAAGTTAGCTTTTCTAACATTAGGGGGAGACATGATACACATTTGAGAAAATATTACGTGGAATGAATTATCATTTGTACATCTAGATTGTCACGATACGAGTTCACCATCCGTGAACATGCCATGACGGCATCCAGTCTTCGAGGACTAGGTAAGCCTAACAGTGCGAAAATAACAACATTTTTACGATGATAATAACTTAAGAACTAAGTAGCTTAAAGAAATATATATTATCTGCCGCTTGGCACATACACTTCACACCACAATTATGTAACAAAATCCCAAAACCTGGAATCTCACGGGCAACACAGGCTATAGAAAGTATATAGTACGGCTCTAACTCCAGAAATGTCTACATCAATGAAAAACAGGAACAAACTAGCTAACTACAGGATTTAATAGGAAAGGAACTCTTCAGTCTACGGACACTGCAGATATACCTCGAGTCTCCGCTAGTTCTCTCTTCCTCGGTGATAGTGCACCTGAGAGGAGGTACCTGGATCTGCACATAGAAAACATGCGCAGAAGAGGCATGAGTACACCATAGCGGTACTCAGTAAGTGCCAAGCCTAACCTTGGTTGGGTAGTGATGAGGAACGCCAAGGACTTACTGAGATTAATATAATATATGATGAGATAAAGAAAAGCAGTATAGGTAAAATCTACAGTAAAAATCTAAACAGGATAAGTAAGGGGAATAACAATAGGAAAATAGAACAAAACAATACAAGGAACACTACTTATAACAGGAAATAGTAACCGAGGATCTCTTGGTATCCTCATTATATTCGTTAGGGATCTCTTGGCATCCCGAGGATCTCTTGATATCCCGAGGATCTCTTGGTATCCTCATTATATGCACTAGGGATCTCTTGGTATCCTCATCATATTTATTAGGGATCTCTTGGTATCTCGAGGATCTCTTGGTATTCCGAGGATATCTTGGTATCCTCATCATATTCACTAGGGATCTCTTGGTATCCCGATGATCTCTTGGTATCCTCATTAAATTCACTAGGGATCTCTTGGTATCCCCATTATATTCACTAGGGATCTCTTAGTATCCCGAGGATCTCTTGGTATCCTCATTATATTCACTAGGGATCTCTTGGTGTCCCAAGGATCTCTTGGTATCCTCGTCATATTCACCAGGGATCTCTTGGTATCTCGAGGATCTCTTGGTATCCTCATCATATTTACTAGGGATCTCTTGAAATCCCGAGGATCTATTGGTATCCTTATTTTTACAATCTCATGTGCCAGGGATCTCTTGGTATCCCACACCCTCAGTCCAGAACATATCAAGTGCAGGGGGATTTCCCAGAAAGCCAATCTGTAGTCCAAATTTAAAAACATACAATAGCAACCCAAACATTAGGAAAGATACTAACCCATGACAAGAGATAGAAAATACTAGCCAAACATATTACACGGAATACAAATAGGACAATTTAATAATTAGGCAGCAGGTCAAACGAATATGCCTCTCTAAACTAGCACAAAATAAATTCACAATTTAAAATGAACATGTAAGCATGAAAATTCAATTTAAATGCTTCAAGTAAAAACGGATTTTCCAAAAGTTTGCTTAAGTACGCGCTTGTCACCTCACTTACGAGGCATTCAATTAACAACATCATATTCTAAGGGGAAGGTGTTGAAACACGTTCTCAAGGCACTATACTAAAGCGTGTGTTCATATTTGTAGGTTTTGATGAATGACAAACTATGCACAATGGACATATGACGAGGTCCAAGCACAAGCGCGCAATTGATATATAACGAGATTCAAGCACAAGACCAAGATCAAGCAAAGATATAAAGTTATACATGAGTCGTTCTTTAATTATGATCTTGATCCGATAACTTGACTCAAGACTTGGCTTCTCTCGTAAAATTTTTTTTATCAAATCATGCATATTTAATTTAAAGCAAAATGATTTTAAATCATGCATATTTACTTAGTCAAAATAAGCGATTGTGAACTTATGACAATCGATTGTGTTGAGGCAGTGTACATCAAAGTTTTTCAAAGCTACAAAATAATCGATTGTGAACTTATGACAATCGATTGTGTTGAGGCAGTGTACATCAAAGTTTTTCAAAGCTACAAAATAATCGATTGTGAACTTATGACAATCGATTGTGTTGAGGCAGTGTCTATCAGACATTTTCAAAGTCATAAAATAGTCGATTGTGTACCTTTGATAATTGAGTGCATTAAGGTAGTGTCTAATTGATTTTTCAAAGACTGATATATAATCGATTGTTCTCATAGCATAATCGATTGTGTAATTGACCGTTGCCAAAATATTTTCAAACACCCTCAGGTAATCGATTACAGATTTCTAATAATCGATTGTTTTAAATAAAATTTGAAAAAGATTTTTTGAACGTTGCCAAGTAATCGATTGTAGATTTCTGACAATCGATTGTTTTAAGTAAAATCTAGAAATGATTTTTTGAACATTGCCAGCAATCGATTATTGATCTTAGATAATCGATTGTTAAGCGTTGGGAATGATTTTTGGAACGATTGGCAAACAATCGATTGTGGCATTTTGACAATCGATTGTCACTGAGTAAAATCAGCAATTCTTAATTGGCAATTAGGCAACGGTAATGCATGGTTTTGCAACTATAAATACAGCTTCAAATCAGTCTTCTACATACAACAACTGATCATATTATTGCTATAGCTTGCATACTCTATTGTTCATCACTTTCTATTCATTACATAAGTTTTGAGAGCCAAAATTCTTGACGAAAGTTGTTGCATTCTTGAGCGTATCTGTTTACTCATATCTACTCTATTAAGAGAGTCTTGTTTAAGTGAGTGCTAAGTGTTTTATACACTTGAAGGGAAGTGTTAGTCCCTTGTATTGTAAGAAGGAACTTGTGTTTCCTTTGGTTGAAGTCTTGAAGTGTTGTATCTTCGAGCAAAGGTTGTTGAGGCTTGTGTCCTCAGTTTGTAAAAGTTTGTTGAGCACCCGTAAGCTTAACAGTGTTAGTGGAAATCTCGAGAGAGTCTCTCGGGGAGTGGACTAGCCACAGGTTGTGGTGAACCAGGATACATCGGTGCGTTCGTTCTT
This sequence comes from Nicotiana benthamiana, assembly GCA_034376525.1. Classification (NCBI taxonomy): domain Eukaryota; kingdom Viridiplantae; phylum Streptophyta; class Magnoliopsida; order Solanales; family Solanaceae; genus Nicotiana; species Nicotiana benthamiana. The sequence goes on from CM067331.1 coordinate 99,779,915, forward strand.
ATTTATTTACTTATCGCACTTATTTCTTTCCTGCAATTTTTAAATTCCGCAAGTTTACGCTAATTTTTATTATAACGCTATTCACCCCCCCCCCCCCTCTAGCGTTAAGCGTATTTTCTAACAATTGATATCAGAGCCCAACTCTCTGAAGACTTAACCGTTTGAGAGAAACAATCCATGGCTTCTACTCGTGATTCTTTTGCAGGAATAGGTGAAGGACAATGCTCCACCCGACCACCACTATCCGACGGTACAAACTATACGTACTGGAAGGAGAGGATGAGAATATTTGTTCAATCAAATAGTTTTCATCTTTGCAAGGTTATAATGAAGGGAGAACAAATTCCAACCAAAAAGGTTGAAAATAAAGATGTTCCAAAGTCCGAAGATGAATACGATGCGGATGATATCCGAAAGGTGCAAAACAACGCTAAAGCCATTAATTTATTATATTGTGCTGTAAATGCTGATGATTACAGGAAAATATCATGTTGCACAATGGCGAAGCAAATGTGGGACAAGCTGGAAATTACGTACGAAGGTATGGACCAGGTAAGGGAAGCTAAAATTGATTTCCTAACCCATGCATATGAATTGTTTCACATGAAGGAAGGCGAAAAGGTCGATGAGATGTTCGAACGATTTTCAAAAATAGTTAATGATTTACATGCTCTTAAGAAGACCTTCACGGATAAGGAACTTGTCCGAAAAATTCTCCGAAGTCTCACTCCGGCATGGCGATCCAAGGCCGACGCGATTCAAGAATCTATTGGCGTTTCAAATGTCACCATCGACGGATTAAGAGGTAATCTTAAAACTTATGAATCTACTATACTTAACCCTCTTGTTGATGATCAAAGGAAACAAAAGATCGCTCTCAAGGCAAGCACAAGCCAACCTCAAAATGATGAGGACGAAGACAACGAGTTCGGACTCGTTATCAAGTGATTTCAAAAGTTCATGCGAAAAGAGTATGAACGAAAGGGCAAAAAGCAAGGAGATCAAATAAAGTGCTATGAGTGCGGAGAAACCGGGCACATTAAATCAAATTGCCCAAATGCCAAAAAGGAGAAGAAACCCTTCAAGAAACAACGAGCATACATATCTTGGGGAGGCGACTCCGGTGACGAGTCGAGTGAGGAAGAAGAAGACGAAGCCGCAAATCTTTGTCTCATGGCTCACGAAAACAATCAAGAAGAGGTATGTCAAATTTCTTCCAAAAATTTCTATTCTATTGAGGAAATGCAAAATTCTTTTGATGAGTTGTATAGTGAATTTATTAAAGCTTCCAAAACTGTTAAAAGCATAAAAGAAAATGCTTCTTTAAAAGAAAAAGATTTTGAAAAACAACTCTCTTTGAAAGAAAAGGATTTGGAAAAACTGATTTTGGAAAATGAGAAGTTGAAAGAAGAAAACAAATTTTTCGGCAAGAGAAGCGCCGACAAACCCGAGAGCTCTAGTAAAAATTGTACTTCTTTCATGCATCTCAAAAATGAGGTAGAAAGACTTAAGGGCACCCTAGATAAGTTCAATTCTTCTCATAAAAATTTGAATGAAGTTCTTGTTAATTTGAAGTCGACCAAGCATGGCATAGGCTTTGAGAATGAGCCTAAAGAAAAGGTTGAAGCCAACCCCCAACAACCTATGGCTCAACCTAGGATTAATAAAACAAACGCTCATCCTAGATATAACAAACCTAGAAATGGCTTTCAACAATCGCAACCTAGAAATAATCATTCTAGAAATAATGCATATTCTAGGCCAAACACTAGAAGGAATTTTGAACCTTTTAGAACACCTAGAAATGGCTTTCAACCTAGAAATAACTATTCTAGAAATGCTGCATATCCTAGAACAAATAGTAGGAGAAACGACTTTCATGAATTGCGCAATAGTCATATTGTCAAGAATAGAGTAAATGAATTTCGTCCGTCCAATTACTATCAACCTAGACGAATGCATAATCCTAATGTTGTTTGTCATTATTGTAGACGAATTGGACATATTGCTCCTGCTTGTTTTACACGACATAGACATAACACTCAATCACATCACTATGACTTGCCTAACCCCCAAGGACCCAAAATGGCATGGGTACCTAAAACTCATTAATCTGTTTTGTAGGTATGTTTGAAGGGATCAAGTGTACTTTGGTACCTTGATAGTGGATGCTCCAAGCACATGACTGGAGACGAATCCAAGTTCCTTCAACTAGAACACAAGGAAGGAGGAAGTGTTATTTTGGTGATAACAACAAAGGAAAAATTATCGGTATTGGATCGGTGGGTAAGGATGACTCCTCTTCCATTAAGCATATATTGCTAGTTAAGGTCTAAAACATAATCTCTTGAGCATAAGTCAATTATGTGACAAGGGAAATCTTGTTTTATTTGATTCAAATGAATGCTTAGTTTTTCGCCGTAGCGATTTTAAAATTATCCTTGAGGTTTTAGAATGGGTAACATCTATATGGTTGATCTTGCAAATTCTTCACCTGAATATGTGAATTGTCTTATGAGCAAAGAGGATGATACATGGCTATGGCATCGTAGAGTAGCTCACATCAACATTCATCTTTTGAATAAATTGGTTTCACAAAATTTAGTCATTGGTCTTCCAAATTTGAAATTTGAAAAAGACTCTATTTGTGATTCTTGTCAAAAAGGGAAGCAAACAAAAGCATCTTTTAAATCGAAAAATATTGTTTCAACTACTAGACCTTTGCAATTACTTCACATGGACTTATTTGGACCATCTCGCATTGAAAGTCTTGGTAGAAATCGTTATGCTTTTGTTATTGTTGATGATTATTCTAGATTTACATGGACTCTATTTCTTGCTCATAAAAGTGAAGCTTTTCATAATTTCAAATTTTTTCTTAAACGTGTTCAAAACGAAAAGGACACAACCGTCACTTCAATAAGAAGTGATCATGGGGGAGAGTTTGATCACAATCTCTTTGCGGACTTTTGTGACGAACTCGGTATCGAGCACACCTTCTCCGCTCCACGAACACCACAACAAAATGGGGTGGTGGAAAGGAAAAATAGGTGTCTCGAAGAGATGGCTAGAACCATGCTCGATGAGGCTAAGATTCCCAAACATTTTTGGGCAGATATCGTGAGTACCGCATGCTACGTTTTGAATAGAGTAGTCATAAGGCCAATACTCATGAAAACCCCTTATGAACTCTACAAGGGAAGGAAACCAAATATCTCCCATTTTAGAGTATTCGGTTGTAAATGCTTTATTCATAACAATGGAAAAGATCAATTGGGAAAATTTGATGCCAAATCCGATAAAGGAATTTTTATTGGTTATTCCTCACGTAGCAAAGCATATAGAGTATTCAATAATAGAACCGGAACTGTGGAGGAATCCCCTCATATTGTGTTTTCCGAAAATAATGCTCGCTTGGCGAGAAAGGATTCTGGTTTTGATCTTGCAGGTATTTTAAACTCACTAAGTCCTCAAGCAAAGTACAAAAGGAAACTCCGAAGGAAACTCAAGATGAAATCTTGGATCAATTATCGGAGGAAGCGCCACAATTGGAGAAAGAAACGAAAATGCCTAACGAATGGAGGACAATCAAAGATCACCCTCTCGAACAGGTAATTGGCGACGTTGGAGAAAAGGTAAGTACCCGAAACTCTCTTAAGAACACCTTAGGACATACTGCTTTTGTTTCTCAAATTGAACCCACAACCATCTCCGAAGCAATTGGGGATGAATTTTGGACCTTGGCAATGCAAGAGGAGCTTAACCAATTCAAACGGAATGACGTTTGGGATTTGGTGCCAAGACCCGAAAATCATACCATAATTGGTACGAAATGGGTTTTTCGAAACAAATTAGATGAAAATGTTGTAATCACTAGAAACAAAGCTAGGCTTGTAGCAAAAGGCTACAATCAAGAAGAGGGTATTGACTATGAAGAAACATATGCTCCCGTAGCAAGGTTAGAAGCTATTCGTTTATTACTTGCCTTTGCATCTTCTATGAATTTCAATTTGTATTAAATGGATGTAAAAAGTGCTTTTCTAAATGGTGTTATTCAAGAAGAAGTTTATATTGAACAACCCCCGGGTTTTGAAGATTTTAAATCTCCAAATCATGTTTTCAAACTTAAAAAGGCTCTTTATGGTCTTAAACAAGCTCCACGAGCTTGGTATGAAAGATTGAGCAAATTTCTTTTGGAAAATGATTTCATTAGGGGGAAAGTTGACACCACTCTTTTTATTAAGCACAGAAACAATGATATTTTATTAGTTCAAATCTATGTGGATGATATAATCTTTGGTGCTACTAACAATGCTTTGTGCAAGGAATTTTCTGATTTGATGACAAGCGAATTTGAGATGTCTATGATGGGTGAGATAACATTCTTTTTGGGGCTGCAAGTAAAGCAAATGAAAGAAGGAACTTTCGTTTGTCAAGCTAAATATTGCAAAGAATTGCTGAAATGATTTGAAATGACCAACGCAAAAGCAATGGCCACTCCCATGAGCACATCCGATCATCTAGACAAAGATGAGAAAGGTAAGGAAGTCGACACCAAAAAGTATCGAGGTATGATTGGATCTCTCCTTTATCTTACTACTAGTAGACCGGACATCATGTTTAGCGTGTGCTTATGCGCTTGTTATCAATCGTGTCCGAAGGAGTCTCACCTAACTGCGGTGAAACGGATATTGAAGTATCTTGTTGGTACAGTAAATGTGGGTCTATGGTACCCCAAAGGCTCTTCATGCCAACTTGTTGGCTATTCCGATTCCGATTTTGCTGGATGCAAATTGGACCGCAAGAGCACTAGTGGCACTTGCCATTTGCTCGGTAGCTCTCTCGTTTCTTGGTTTAGCAAGAAACAAGTAAGTGTTGCGTTGTCAACAACCGAGGCTGAATATGTAGCCGCGGGGAGTTGTTGCGCTCAAATCCTTTGGATGAAACAACAACTCTTGGACTTTGGCCTAAGTCTTGATCATATCCCTCTTAGATGTGATAATACTAGCGCCATATGCTTGACGAAGAACCCCGTTCTTCATTCAAGAACAAAACACATTGAAATTAGGCATCATTTTATAAGAGATCACGTTCTCAAGGATGATGTCGAAATTGAATTTGTTGAAACCAAAGATCAATTGGCCGACATCTTTACAAAACCCTTAGAGAAAGAGTCCTTCTTCCGAATTCGTAGTGAACTCGGGATTCTTGACTCCACGTTGATCTAAGTCATGCATTGCATTTTCCCTTTCACATGATTTCTAACTTGAGCGTCGGAGACGTCTAACGAATTTTTGCAGGTATCGCCCTAAAGGCAGGGGGAATTATAAAGATTGATGCAGAATAATCAATTTCTCCTAAGGATTATCGATTTCTCTTTAGTATATAATCGATTATCTAGTATCAATAATCGATTATGTTGATATTATTTGGTTTTTTTATGTCTTTTACTTTTTCCATTTTTGCTAATGGCAAAAGAGGGAAGAATAAGGGATATGCACTAATTCTTTATTAGCATAAATTGAGGGGGAATTCATATGTTGAGGGGGAACTAATTGCATATCTAGAGACTTGTTGCATATTGTTGCATATCTTTACTTGTCTTAAATCATCATTATCAAATATGCATATCCCGACTAAAGTTTGCCATTATCAAAAAGGGGGAAATTGTTGAAACACGTTCTCAAGGCACTATACTAAAACGTGTGTTCATATTTGTAGGTTTTGATGAATGACAAACTATGCGCAATGGACATATGACGAGGTCCAAGCACAAGCGCGCAATTGATATATAACGAGATTCAAGCACAAGACCAAGATCAAGCAAAGATATAAAGTTATACATGAGTCGTTCTTTAATTATGATCTTGATCCGATAACTTGACTCAAGACTTGGCTTCTCTCGTAAAAATATTTTTATCAAATCATGCATATTTAATTTAAAGCAAAATGATTTTAAATCATGCATATTTACTTTAGTCAAAATGATTTTAAACATGCCTCTAAAATCTGGACTAAGATAATCGATTATGTACTTATGATAATCGATTATGTTAAGTCAGCTGCATGACAATCGATTGTGAACTTATGACAATCGATTGTGTTAAGGCAGTGTGCATCAGATTTTTCAAGTCTGCATGACAATCGATTGTGAACCTTATGACAATCGATTGTGTTGAGGCAGTGTACATCAAAGTTTTTCAAAGCTACAAAATAAGCGATTGTAAACTTATGACAATCGATTGTGTTGAGGCAGTGTACATCAAAGTTTTTCAAAGCTACAAAATAATCGATTGTGAACTTATGACAATCGATTGTGTTGAGGCAGTGTCTATCAGACATTTTCAAAGTCATAAAATAGTCTATTGTGTACCTTTGATAATCGAGTGCATTAAGGTAGTGTCTAATTGATTTTTCAAAGATTGATATATAATCGATTGTTCTCATAGCATAATCGATTATGTAATTGACCGTTGCCAAAATATTTTCAAACACCGTCAGGTAATCGATTACAGATTTCTAATAATCGATTGATTTAAATAAAATCTGAAAAAGATTTTTTGAAAGTTGCCAAGTAATCGATTGTAGATTTCTTACAATCGATTGTTTTAAGTAAAATCTAGAAATGATTTTTTGAACGTTGCCAGCAATCGATTATTGATCTTAGATAATCGATTGTTAAGCGTAAAATCTGGGAATGATTTTTGGAACGATTGGCAAACAATCGATTGTGGCATTTTGACAATCGATTGTCACTGAGTAAAATCAGCAATTCTTAATTGGCAATTAGGCAACGGTAATGCATGGTTTTGCAACTATAAATACAGCTTCAAATCAGTCTTCTACATACAACAACTGATCATATTATTGCTATAGCTTGCATACTCTATTGTTCATCACTTTCTATTCATTATATAAGTTTTGAGAGCCAAAATTCTTGACGAAAGTTGTTGCGTTCTTGAGAGTATCTGTTTACTCATATCTACTCTATTAAGAGAGTCTTGTTTAAGTGAGTGCTAAGTGTTTTATACACTTGAAGGGAAGTGTTAGTCCCTTGTATTGTAAGAAGGAACTTGTGTTTCCTTTGGTTGAAGTCTTGAAGTGTTGTATCTTCGAGCAATGGTTGTTGAGGCTTGTGTCCTCAGTTTGTAAAGGTTTGTTGAGCACCCGTATGCTTAACAGTGTTAGTGGAAATCTCGAGAGAGTCTCTCGGGGACTGGACTAGCCACGGGTTGTGGTGAACCAGGATACATCGGTGCGTTCGTTCTTATTTATTTACTTATCGCACTTATTTCTTTCCTGCAATTTTTAAATTCCGCAAGTTTACGCTAATTTTTATTATAGCGCTATTCACTCCCACCTAGCGTTAAGCGTATTTTCTAACAGAAGGTTCCCCATACAAGGTTAAGCAAGCCACTTACCTCAATCGGCTCCAAAAATCAACTTGAAATCACTCTTTGGCATGAGTATCTGACTCCAAATGGCCCAAATCTATTCATTTCAATTGCATCTCGTAAATAATATCTCAATCAACTAATTCTACTATTAAATTTACATCTAAGACGAATTTTTAGGTAAAATGACCCTGGGGCGAACGTGGTCAAAACCTGAGGTTCGAACTAAAATCCAGTTACCCATTCCCCCACGAATCCAATTATGTGATTAGTTTTGAAATCAGACCTCGAATTGAGGTGCAACCCCCAATTAAGCAAAACCGTAGGTCTTACCCAATATACCCGAACTTACCCAATAAAACCTTTGATTTCATGTTAAAGTTATGTTAAAAGGTGTTAAGGAGCAAAGAAAATGAGTTAGAAACCACTTACCAATCGTTTTCAAGAAGAAGTATTGCTTAGAAAATCGCCTCTTAGGTTTTGGGTTTTTGAAAAGTGAGAAATAACTGAAAATCCCGTGTATATTTACTCTCAGAACCTCCAGCGTGGACCGTACAAGGATGACCGCGTCCGCGCTGGTGGAGCTGTAAGTTGCAGGTTCTCTATGGTCGGCAGCGCAGACCGCGCGAAGGTGACCGCGGCCGCGGCCGTGCTAGAGGAACTGAGGGCTATGGGTTTACTGAAATGGACAGCGCGGACCATGGGAAGGTGACCGCGGCCACACGTCTCACGCCGCGGACCGCGCGATCATGACCATGGCCGCGTTGGAACCTGAAGCTTGCACCTGACCTGCAGCATATGGTGTTTTAAGTCTAAGACCCCACGGAACCTTCTCGAAACTCACCTGAGCTCTCGGGGCTCCAAACCAAATATGCACACAGCCTCAAAAACACCATATGGACTTGTCCATGCGATCAAATTTCCAAAATAACATCATATACATCAGATCGAGCCTCAAAACTCATGATTTCTTCCAAATTTTTCATAAGACATAAATTTCCCATTTCAGGTCCGGAACACGTCAAACGATGCTTGTTTTCAACCAAACTTTACAGAAAGTGCTCCAATTATATATAAGACTTGTACCGTATACCGGAAACAAAAATATGGGACCGATACCCCAGTCTTCCAATCAAATTTCGTTTCAATTTCCTTTAAGTATTTCTAGAAAATAAATTTCACATTAAAATTCATTTCCCAGACTTAGGACCTCGGAATTCGATTCCAGGCATACGCTCAAGTTCCATATTTTCTTACGGACTCTCCAAGACCGTTGAATCACGGGTCCAGGTCCGTTTACCAAGAACGTTGACCGAAGTCAAATCTTTTAAATTTAATATCAAAATTCATCATTATTCACACAGAATTCACATTTAAGCTTTCCGATTACGCATCCGGACAGCGCACATAGGTTGAGGCAACCCTCAATGAGGTTTTAAAGGCCTCGAAGACACGGAAATAAGTAAAGAAATAGGTGATGACCCTTTGGGCCATCACATAGATCCTCAAATAAGATAATATGAGCTTGAGGTTCATAGAAAGATAATTCATTCGCAATATATTGCAAAGCATGCTAGATTCATTTGTTGACCCAAAGAAAGTAACTATATTCTCATTGTAAATGCTCCTATTAAGTCCTAGAAGGACAAAGTCTATGCTAAGCTTAAACAGTATAGACAATCAGTTTCAAATAAACTTCTTGATAAAGAAGATGAGAAAATGATCTAAATGATCCTGATAAAGGAGGCAAGTGAACTAGAAGGTCACATGACATAACATTTCATAAAAGCTCGTGAGAGATTCAAGTACTGCGACGATCTGAATAGTCGTCTCATGAGTTATTGCTCCATTTTTCCCATTTTTGCTTCTTTATGCTTCGTTATCCATGTCTTGTGGTATCGGATTGGTGGGATCGAGTCCAGAATTATATTAGTAAGGTTTGAGACACTTAGTCTCTTTTAGGGAAGTTTAAGTTGGAAAACTCAACCGAATGTTGACTTATGTGTTAGAGGGCTTAGATGTGAGTTTTGGCGGTTCAGTAAGCTTCGAGAGGTGATTTACGACTTAGGAGCATGATCAGAATAAGTTTTGGAGGTTTGGAGTAGTTTTAGGCTTGAATTGGCGAAGTGGATATTTTGTCTATTTTCGTTTGATAGGCGAGATTTTGATATTGGGGTTGGAATGGAATTCCCAGAATTGCAATAGTTCATTTGTGTCATTTGGGATATATGTACAAAATTTCAGTTTATTCGGATGTGGTTTAGTTGGGTTTTTTTATCAAAAGCGAAATTCGGAAGATTTTAGAAACTTAGGCTTGAATCTGATGTGTTTTGATTGATTTTACATTGTTCGAAGTGTTTTAATGAATGGAAAAAGTTTGAATAAGCTACTAGGATATATTTGCTTTTGGTTGAGGTCACGGGGGCCTTGGGATGATTTCAGATAGTTAACGGAGAGGTTAAGGTGTTATTGCAACTGCTGAGATTGTTGCTTATGGTGTTTTCGCACCTGTAGTTTGGGACCGCAGGTGCGGCTCTGCACATGCGGGAAGGGAGCCGCATAAGCAGATTTGAGGGGAAGAGTCAAGAACCGCGATGCGGTGGATTGACTTCACATGGAAAGATGCATATGCGGAGAGTTGACCGCAGATGCAGTATTTTGCCCATTAAGTGATTTTTACAGAGGCGGAGGTGATACAGTATATGCGGTATCGCAGAAGAAGCTATAGTGTCACAGATGTAGAACAACTAGACAGAAGAATTAAAAGGAGTCCTTTGCGAATTTTGGGTAATTTCACCATTTTTTACTTTAGCCTTGGAGCTTTTGGGAGATTTGAAAAAGGGATTTCAAGGGAACTTCGTTAAGGTAAGGATTTTGGACCTAAAACACACTTCTATGGTAGTATTTCATGGATTAAGGCTGTAGTTAAAGGAATTAAAGGGTTAAAATAGGGCATTAAGCTTGAGTTTGAGAGGCCTTTAAATGAGGATTTGATGGGTCATTTGGACTTCGATTTTAGTACTCCTGATATGAATGAACTCGTGGGGAGATAAGGAATGTATTAATGGAAAACATTTTGAATTTTGAAACATGGGCCCAGGGGTCGGGATTTGTGCCCTTTATTGATTGTTTTCTCTTGGGCTTTACTCCCTTAGCATATTTTGATGCTCTCGTTCTGATTTTGGATAGATTCAACACGTGTGGAGGCCAATTTGAAGGGCAAAGGCATAACAAGCAAGAGATTTAGCCAGTTTGAGGTGAGTAATGATTGTAACTGATGTTTTGAGTATTTGAAACCCCGGATTTTCACATCGTACTGCTATATTGAGGTGAGACACATTCTTTATGACGAGTGTGGGATCGTGCACTATTGGGGATTATGACTTGGTCCATCCCGATTGATGATTTTACCGCGTATTTGATTGAAAACTATTTTCTATCATCATTTATTGGGCTAAATACCATATTTGGACTTCGTGCTAACTATTTGAACCCTTCCAGGCTTTTATTTCATATTTCCCCACTGTTTTTACTTATTACTCGAACTCAGTCATGTTATTTTCCAATGTTTAACTACTCGGCAATTATTATTTAGTTTTGAGACTTAAATGATATTTCAAATGATGTTTGGGCTGAGAAATACTATTTTACTATTGCTCGAGGGGCTTGTGACGATTTTTGACAAAGGCCGAGGGCCTGTATTATGAGGAAACACTGATACTGATTTGAGGTCGAGGGCCTGAGATTGTATGCCATGAGGTGACTTGATTTATTTGAGGCCGCGAGCCTAGTTTTGATGCCACAAGATGGCTTGTTATTGCACTTGGGCCAAATTGGGCCCCTCTAGGAGTCTGCACACCCCCAGTGAGCGCGGGTACCCATTGTGATGTGAGATTGAGCTTGAGGGGCTAGAAATGTTTTGAGTTGTTGCCTGAGGGGCGGATTTATTGATACTGTGCCCGAGGGGAGAACTTCTATTTGTTTACTTTACGTAAATTGTCTGTTAATTACCTGCTTATTTTATTAGAAAGGATTTTACTAGATTTATCATTGGTTTACTGCTTTTAAATGATTTTACTGCTTCATTATAAAATACCTTGTGCCTTCCGTGTATTCTTACTTTCAGTTGTTATTTACATTTGTTACTCACAGAGTTGGAGTGCTCACTTTACTCCCTACACCCTGTGTGCAGATTCAGGCATAGCTAGTCCCGCTCCCGAGTGCTTATTCATTCTAGCTTCAGGCAATTCTTCGAGGAGTCTTTACGTAGCTGCTGGCATTCACAGCTGAATACCCTCCATATCTCTTTATTTTATATTCATAATTCAATATCAAACGCTGTAGTTACATTTGAGTATTTAGTGTTGTTCAATGCTCGTGACTTGTGACACATCAGTTAAGGCTATATTGGGTTATTATTTTACAATTTATTGATATTATCCATTACTTGGTACTATGAAATCATGTTTTAGACTCCTTTATGTTGTTTAACTATTTTAAAAAGAGAATTAGGTTAATTGGTTGGCCTTGTTTTCACGAGAGGTGACATCACGATTGGGTTCGGGTTTAGGATCATGACAAGTTGGTGTTAGAGACTAGGTGACATAGGTCTCACGAGTCATGAACAGGTTTAGTAGAGTCTCACGGATCGGTACAGATATGTCTTTATTTATCCTCAAGAGGTTGTAGAACCCTTAGGAAAAACTCCATATTCTTGAAATTCTTGTCGTGTGAACTTGTTGATCCGAGTACTAAACTTTTGATCAAGAGGCTGTAGATGGTGAGGACATGCACTATCGGACATGGTGGATGACCACCAGTGCCATAGTTGCTGCCACTAGAGGCCGAAGATGCGGTCATGGTCGTGGTAGAGGCAGAGCAACAAGGGCAACACCTACAGATCCACCAACCGCCCCAATTCATGAGCAGGTCCCAACTGTAGACGCTCCAGCAGTACCAGCTCAAGCACCAATTGTACCCATTGTGATTTCGGGTCTGTAAGAGGCCTTGGCTCAGATCTACCAGTTTGTACTGGCCTAGCTCAGGTGCTTTCAGCATGTACAACCGCAACTATTTCTCAGGCCAAGGGAGGCAGTCAGAATCCTACCGCTCGCACACTTGAGCAGTTGTGTAGGGACTAAGGACGTCGGGGGCGCACCCCGCCTATCTAGTTACAACTACTTAGGACTTTGTAGTTTCTATTATGCTAGAGGATGAGCAATTCAGGTTGGAGAGAATTGGTAGGCTTTAGCCTCCGACCTTCAGTAGTGTAGAGGGCGAGGATGCTCAGGGATTTCTGGACAAGTGTTAGAGGATGCTTCGTACCGCATGTATTCTGGATACCAACGGGGTCGCTTTCACTACATATCAGTTTTCAGGACCTTCTTTCACTTTGTGGGAGGATTTTTAGAGGCATAGGTGTTGAAACACGTTCTCAAGTCGCTAAACTAAACGTGTGTTCATATTTGTAGGTTTTGATAAATCACAAACCGACGTGAACGGAACATTGACATATGCCGAAGTCCAAGCACAAGAGAAACAAAGATCAAGATTAAGTAAAGCAACAAAGCTATACATGAGTCGTTCTATAATTGTGATCTTGATCCGACAATTGATTCAAGACTTGACTTCTCTCATAAAATCATTTTTATCAAACCATGCATCTTTAATTTAAAGCAAAATGATTTTCAAACATTTCATTTCAACCAAAATGAATTCTAAACATGTCTTTCAAATTTGGACAAACAAAATTGATTATGTACTTTATGATAATCGATTATGTTAAAGCAGTGTACACCAGATTTTACAAAAGCTGTAAGATAATCGATTATGTACCTTATGATAATCGAATATGTTAAAGCAGTGTACACCAGATTTTACAAAGCTGTAAGATAATCGATTATGTACCTTATGATAATCGATTATATTAAGGCAGTGTTCATCAGGTTTTTCAAAGCTACAAGATAATCGATTATGTGCCTTAGACTAATCGATTTTGTTGAGACAGTGAGCATCAGATTTTACAAAGTAGCAAAATAATCGATTATGGCTTTTCTGGTAATCGATTATATTAAAGACCGTTGCCAAAGTATTTTCAAACACTGAAAGATAATCGATTATGTACAATCAGACAATCGATTATGTTAAGCATAAAATCGGGGATTGATTTTTGAACGTTGTCAGGTAATTAATTATACGATTTGGATAATCGATTATTATGCTTAAAATCGGGGATTGATTTTTGAACGTTGTCAGGTAATCGATTATACGATTTGGATAATCGATTATTATGCTTAAAATCTAGAAATGATTTTTAAACGATTGGCAGATAATCGATTATACAGAATCAGATAATCGATTATCCTAGCACAAAATCAGCAATTTGTGATTGGCAATTAAGCAACAGTCTTGGGTGTTTTGAGCACTATAAATACAACTCAAATTCACTCTTCTAAGTACAACAACTGATTACATTCTTGATAAAGCTTACATACTCTCTTTGCAATCATTTTATATTCATTTCATAAGTTTTTGAGAGCCAAACTCTTGACTAAGTTGTTGCGTTCTTGAGCGTATTTATTTACTCATATCTACTCTTCAAGAGAGTTCTGTTTAAGTGAGTGCTAAGTGTTTGTACACACTTGAAGGGATAGTCTAATCCCTTGTTGTAAGAAGGAAAAGTAGTTCCTTGGATTGAAGTCTTGAGGTGCGGTATCCTCGAGCAGGTTGAAGTCTTGTAGAGTGTATATCTACGAGCAATTGTAACGGTTTGTTAGGCACCCGTAAGCTTAACGAAGTTAGTGTAAAACTCGAAAGAGTCTCTCGGGGACTGGACTAACCACACGTTGTGGTAAACCAGGATAAAATCTGGTGTGTTCTCTCCCTATCATTTTAATTACTGCACTTACGTTATTCCTGCAATTTTTAATTCCGCAAATTTACATTGTTTTTTATTATAATGCTATTCACCCCCCCTCTAGCGTTAAGCGTATATTCTAACAATTGGTATCAGAGCCATACTCTGTGAAAGACTTAACAGTTTGAGAGAAACTTTCCATGGCTTCTACTCGTAGTGTTTATGCAGGACTAGGTGAAGGACAATGCTTCACAAGGCCACCACTATTCGATGGCACAAACTATACTTATTGGAAGGAAAGGATGAGAATATTTATTCAATCAAATAATTTTCTACTATGGAAAATTATCAAGAATGGAGAGCAAATTCCAACCAAAAAGGTAGAAAATGAAATGGTGCCAAAATCAGAAGATGAGTATGACGCAGACGATATTAGAAAGGTGGAGAACAACGCAAAAGCGATCAACATGATGTGCTGTGCTGTAAATCCCGATGACTATCGGAAAATTTCATGTTGCACCACGGCTAAGCAAATGTGGGATAAATTGGAAATTACCTACGAAGGTACGGACCAGGTAAGAGAAGCTAAAATAGATTTTCTAACCCATGAATATGAACTTTTTCATATGAAGGAAAACGAGAAGATAGATGATATGTTCGAACGATTTTCAAAAATCGTTAATGATCTTCATGCTCTTATGAAGACTTTCACGGATAGGGAACTTGTCCGTAAAATTCTTCGAAGTCTCACTCCGGAATGGCGCTCCAAAGCCGACGCTATTCAAGAGTCAATTGTCATTACAAATGTCACAATCGACGGGTTTAGAGCTAATCTCAAAACCTATGAATCTACTATTCTTAACCCTCCTTTGGATGATCAAAGGAAACGAAGAATCGCCCTTAAAGCAAGCACGGCTCAACCTCAAAATGATGAGGATTCAAGCGACGACGATAACGAGTTCGGACTCGTTATTAAGAAGTTTCACAAGTTCATGCAAAAGAAGTATGAACGAAAAGGTAAGCAACAAGGAGACCAATTGAAGTGCTATGGATGCGGAGAAATCGGGCATATCAAATCAAATTGTCCAAATATCAAAAAGGAGAAGAAACCATTTAAGAAACAAAGAGCATACATCTCTTGGGGAGGCGACTCCGGAGACGAATCAAGTGATGGAGAAGGAAACGAGACCGCAAACTTGTGTCTTATGGCACACGAAGAAACTCAAAATGAGGTATGTACCACTTCTAAGAACTATTTCACTTTAGAAGAATTGCAAGATGCATTTGATGAGTTGTATAAAGAGTTTATTAGCGCTTCTAAATCTATAAAAGATATAAGAAAACAATTTTCTTCGAAAGAAAAGGATTTTGAAAAACTTACTCTTGAAAATGAGAAATTAAAAGAGGAAAACAAGTTTTATGGCAAAAGAAGCGCCGATAAACCCGAAAGCTCAAATAAGGATTGTACTTCTTGCAAATCTCTAAAGGAAGAAGTAGAAAGTCTTAGAAGCACTTTGCACAAATTCAATTCTTCACACAAAAATCTCAATGAAGTGCTTGTAAATTTGAAATCCACTAAGCACGGTATAGGCTTTAAACACGAGCCAAAAGAAAAAGTTGAGCCCATTCCTAAACCACCTAAGACTCAACTTAGGCAAAATAAAACAAATGTCAACACTCAACCTAGAAATTTTAATCCTAGAATTGCAACTCATCCTAGAACAAATGCTAGAAGAAATAGTGGCATGTATAGACCACCTAGACAAGATTTCTGAAAACCACATTAAAACTATGTTCCTAACAATAGAGTAAATACTAGAAGAAATATTGGCATGTATAGACCACCTAGACAAGATTTTCGAAAACTACATCAAAACTATATTCCTAAAAATAGAGTAAATAAATTTAGACCTATAAATTATTATCATCCTAGAAGAATGCATAATCCGAATATCATTTGTCATTATTGCAATAAAATTGGACATATTGCTCCCGCATGCTTCACTAGACATAGACATTTCACTGCAGGACAATCACACCAATATGTTGCACCTAACGCACAAGGACCCAAAATGACTTGGGTACCAAAATCTCATTAATTTGTTTTGTAGGTGTGTTTGAAGGGATCAAGTGTACTTTGGTACCTTGATAGTGGATGCTCCAAACATATGACCGGGGATGCATCAAAATTCCTTCAACTAAAACCCACGGAAGGAGGAAATGTTATTTTTGGAGACAATAACAAAGGAAAGATTATTGGCATTGGATCGGTCGGCAAGGACGAATCCTCCTCCATTAAGCATATTTTGCTAGTTAAAGGTCTTAAACATAATCTCTTGAGCATAAGTCAATTATGTGACAAGGGAAATCTTGTATTGTTTGACTCTGAAGAATGCTTAGTTATCCGTCGTAGTGATTTTAAAATTATTCTTCGTGGTTTTAGAATGGATAATATCTATATGGTTGATCTTGAAAATTCTTCATCAAGTTATGTGAATTGTATTTTGAGTAAAGAAGACGACACGTGGTTATGGCATCGTAGAGTAGCTCATGTAAATATGAATCTTTTAAGCAAATTAGTTTCACAAGATTTAGTAATTGGCCTTCCAAACATGAATTTGAAAAAGACTCTATTTGTGATTCATGTCAAAAAGGGAAACAAACAAAGGCCTCTTTTAAATCCAAAAATGTTGTTTCAACCACTACACCTTTACAACTTCTACACATGGACCTTTTCGGACCTTCTAGAATTAAAAGTCATGGTGGTAATCATTATGCTTTTGTTATTGTTGATGACTATTCTAGATTTACATGGACGTTATTTCTTGCTCATAAAAGTAATGCATTTCATGCTTTTAAAAGTTTTCTTAAACGTGTTCAAAATGAAAAGAACACAACCGTCACTTCCATAAGAAGTGATCATGGGGGAGAGTTCGATCATAACATCTTCGCGGATTTTCGTGATGAACTCGGTATTAAACATACCTTTTCGGCTCCACGTACACCACAACAAAATGGAGTGGTAGAACGTAAAAATCGATGTCTCGAAGAGATGGCTAGAACCATGCTCGATGAGGCCGAAATTCCCAAACATTTTTGGGTGGATGCCGTGAGTACCGCAAGCTATGTTTTATACAGAGCTATCATTAGACCGATACACAGGAAAACTCCCTATGAACTCTATAAGGGAAGGAAACCAAGTCTTTCCCATCTTAGAGTCTTCGGTTGTAAATGTTTTATTCACAACAACGGAAAAGATAACTTGGGAAAATTTGACGCGAAGTCTGATGAAGGAATTTTTCTTGGTTACTCATCACGTAGCAAAGCATATAGAGTTTATAATAATCGAACCAGAACTGTTGAGGAATCTCCTCATGTAGTATTTTGTGAAAATGATGCTCGCTTGGCGAGAAAGGGTTCTTGTGTTGATCTTGCAAATGCTTTAAAGAAAATCCATCTTCAAGACGAGGTACAAAAGGAGGATCCAAAGGAAGTTCAAGATGAAGTCATGGAACAACCTTCGGAAGAAGTACCACCACAAGAAGAAGAATCGATGATGCCTAAGGCTTGGAGGACGTCTAAAGACCATCCTCTTGACAAGGTAATTGGCAACATCGAGAAAGGGGTAAGTACACGAAACCTTCTTAAAGATATTGTAGGACATATGGCTTTTGTTTCACAAATAGAACCTAAAACCATTTCTGAAGCAATTGGGGATGAGCATTGGACCTTGGCAATGCAAGAGGAGCTTAACCAATTCAAACGTAATGATGTTTGGGTGCCAAGACCCGATAATCATACCATAATTGGTACGAAATGGGTTTTTCGGAATAAATTAGATAAAAATGGTATAATCACTAGAAACAAAGCTAGGCTAGTTGCTAAGGGATATAATCAAGAAGAAGGCATTGATTATTAAGAAACCTATGCACCCGTTGCACGCCTAGAAGCCATTCGTTTATTACTTGTTTTTTCATCATCTATGAATTTCAAATTATTTCAAATGGATGTCAAAAGTGCCTTCCTCAATGGGTTTATTCAAGAGGAAGTGTATGTTGAACAAACCCCGGGCTTTGAAGATTTTACATCTCCTGACCATGTCTTCAAGCTTAAGAAAGCTTTATATGGTCTTAAACAAGCTCCTCGAGCTTAGTATGAACGTCTAAGTAAATTTCTCTTAGACAATGAGTTTGAAAGGGGGAAAGTTGACACCACACTTTTTATCAAAAATAAAAACAATGACATTCTATTAGTTCAAATTTATGTCGATGATATTATTTTTGGTGCTACTAATGATTTTCTATGCGAGGAATTCTCTAAGTTAATGACTAGCGAATTTGAAATGTCAATGATGGGTGAGATAAACTTCTTCTTGGGGCTACAAGTGAAACAAATGAAAGAGGGAACTTTCATTTGCCAATCCAAATATTGCAAGGAGTTGCTAAATCGTTTCGAAATGAGCAACGCCAAAGCAATGGCCACCCCACTGAGTAAGTCCGACCATCTTGACAAAGATGAGAAAGGTAAGGAAGTAGACACCAAAAAGTATCGAGGTATGATCGGATCTCTTCTCTATCTTACTGCTAGTAGACCGGACATCATGTTTAGCGTGTGTTTATGCGCTCGATATCAATCATGTCCGAAGGAGTCACATTTAACTGCGGTAAAACGGATTATGAAGTATCTTGTTGGAACAATAAATGTGGGACTATGGTATCCCAAAGATTCTTCATGCCAACTTGTTGGCTATTCCGATTCCGATTTTGCAGGTTGCAAATTGAGCACTAGTGGCACTTGCCATTTGCTCGGTAGCTCCTTAGTTTCTTGGTTTAGCAAGAAGCAAGTAAGTGTCGTTGTCCACAACCGAGGCTGAATATGTAGCTGCGGGGAGTTGTTGCGCTCAAATCCATTGGATGAAACAACAACTCTCGGACTATGGCCTTAGTATCGATCATGTTCCTCTTCGATGTGACAATACTAGCGCCATAAGCTTGACGAAGAATCCTATTCTTCACTCAAGAATGAAACACATAGAAATTAGATATCACTTTATAAGAGATCACGTTCTCAAGGGCGATGTCGAAATTGAATTTGTTGAAACCAAAAATCAATTGGCCGACATCTTCACAAAGCCTTTTGAGAAAGAGTCCTTCTTCCGAATTCGTAGTGAACTCGGGATTCTTGACTCCACGTTGATCTAATTCATGCATTGCATTTTTATGTTTTAACGATTACTAACTTGAGCGTCGGAGGCGCCTAATTCTTTTTTGCAGGTATCGCCCCAAAGACAGGGGGAATTATCAGACACTAGTGCAGAATAATCGATTTCTCTAAAGTCAATAATCGATTATTCCCCATTTACGTTTTATGTTTATTATGCTGGAAAATTGACATAATCGATTATACAACACTACAATCGATTATCTAACAGTTTTGGCTTTGCAGGATTTTAGCTGTTAAATATAAAAATCGATTATCACATATCCCTAATCGATTATGCTGACATTTATTTTCAGGTGTTAAGTCACTGTGTGACAATAATCGATTATTTAAAACAGTGTAATCGATTTTCCTATTCCGTCTCGGATGTCCGTTACTAAATTTCCTGAAATAATCGATTATCTCAAAAGCACAATCGATTATTCCCCAAGTCAGAAAATCACTGGGCACACTGTGTCAGAATAATCGATTACCATAATTCCATAATCGATTATTCTCAGTCTGTATTTCAAAATAGTTACCGTTTCTGACCGTTTGCTCCTTAAATTTTTGCAGATTTCTTCACTTTAATGCTATTTCATTCTTCACATTATAAATAGGTGCATTATATCTTTAATGTCTTCACTCAAACATCAATCTTAGCTCCCAAATTCTCAAAAATCTCTCAATACTCTTCAAAGGCTATTACTATTTATTCAAAATGACAGGCAAAACTTCCAAACGATCTCGTTCCGGCAAAAATGTTGCCTCCTCTTCCGTCACTCGTCCACTAGTTCATTGTTATAAAGATGGTTCTTATTTACGATTCAATAGTGAAGCCGAACTTATGCGCTTCATGGAAAAATTTGAAAATCGAGAAATCCTTCCTCCTCGATTTTCCACGGATCGTTTCCTTAATCAAAGCGCCCCTCCATCTACAGCAAATATGCTTATACAAAGCCAACTCCTTGAATTCCTATATCTTCACACTCCTTATATTCACCCTCCTCTAATTCGGGCCTTCTATTCAAATCTCGCGAAGGACGAAGATGGTGAAATTGTCTCGAACGTCAATGGCACTTCAATTCTTCTATCTGAGGCAAATATTCACGCCCTCACTAAACTCCCGCGCAATGGGGAAGACATTTCTCTCTATACTAGGGAAGAAGGCACGTTATTTGATGAACAACTTCTCTTCACCCAAATTGGCATCGGTGAATTTATTGCAACTCCGGACCATCGTCGTCCAACCATCACAAACATGCTCCCGGAATATCGCCTAATTTTTTATTTCATCACCCGCGTTCTAAAACCGCGGAAATTCAATCACACAACCATCTCTCGTGAGGATTCAAAACTCATGCATGCCATTATCACCGGGGCTCGCATCAATTGGTGCAAGTTCGTCATGACTCACTTATATGATGCAATTGGGGAAGATAAGCCACTCCCCTATGCTTTTGTCGTTATGACCATTCTTGCTGCTTCCGGTATCGACACCTCCGTCGGCCCTCACAAAAAGGCGACAAAACATTGGGAAATTCAAGAATCTTCATTTCCCAATATCGGTGAGCATCCTCCTCCTCCACCTCAAAGACGTCGTCATCCGACCCCGTCTGATGCATCCCTCAAATCTATTTCCGAGCAACTTGCCTCCATGTCCACATCCTTAAATCGTATTGATATGAATGTCAATCGATTGACTCATGAGCTCCATGGCTATTTTGATCACGTCAATTATCCATATGCCCAAATTGTCCTTCGGGAAGATGTACCGGATGTCGAGACGGAAGTCAATGATGATAATGAATAATGTCTTGTCACTTTGTTTTTCTAGTTGCATAATATTTTGTCTTTTATTTTTATGTATTTGCAATATTGTTTACTCAATAAAGAGTTAGTTATTTTTTTGCTAATGTCAAAAGGGGGAAGATATGGGCTATGCACACTAATACATATTGGCATAAATTGAGGGGGAATTCATAACTTAAGGGGGAACTCGTTGCATATCTATATACTTGTCTTGGATCGTCATTATGAATTAATTAATATGCATATCCCGATATTGGTTTGCCATTATCAAAAAGGGGGAAATTGTTGAAACACGTTCTCAAGTCGCTAAACTAAATGTGTGTTCATATTTGTAGGTTTTGATAAATGACAAACCGACGTGAACGGAACATTGACATATGCCGAAGTCCAAGCACAAGAGAAACAAAGATCAAGATTAAGTAAAGCAACAAAGCTATACATGAGTCGTTCTATAATTGTGATCGTGATCCGACAATTGATTCAAGACTTGGCTTCTCTCGTAAAATAATTTTTATCAAACCATGCATCTTTAATTTAAAGCAAAATGATTTTCAAACATTTCATTTCAACCAAAATGAATTCTAAACATGTCTTTCAAATCTGGACAAACAAAATCGATTATGTACTTTATGATAATCGATTATGTTAAAGCAGTGTACACCAGATTTTACAAAGCTGTAAGATAATCGATTATGTACCTTATGATAATCGAATATGTTAAAGCAGTGTACACCAGATTTTACAAAGCTGTAAGATAATCGATTATGTACCTTATGATAATCGATTATGTTAAGGCAGTGTTCACCAGTTTTTTCAAAGCTACAAGATAATCGATTATGTGCCTTAGACTAATCGATTATGTTGAGACAGTGAGCATCAGATTTTACAAAGTAGCAAAATAATCGATTATGGCTTTTCTGGTAATCGATTATATTAAAGACCGTTGCCAAAGTATTTTCAAACACTGAAAGACAATCTATGTACAATCAGACAATCGATTATGTTAAGCATAAAATCGGGGATTGATCTTTGAACGTTGTCAGGTAATCGATTATATGATTTGGATAATCGATTATTATGCTTAAAATCGGGGATTGATTTTTGAACGTTGTCAGGTAATCGATTATACGATTTGGATAATCGATTATTATGCTTAAAATCTGGAAATGATTTTTAAACGATTGGCAGATAATCGATTATGCAGAATCAGATAATCGATTATCCTAGCACAAAATCAACAATTTGTGATTGGCAATTAAGCAACGGTCTTGGGTGTTTGGAGCACTATAAATATAACTCAAATTCACTCTTCTAAGTACAACAACAGATTACATTCTTGCTAAAGCTTACATACTCTCTTTGCAATCATTTTATATTCATTTCATAAGTTTTTGAGAGCCAAACTCTTCACTAAGTTGTTGCGTTCTTGAGCGTATTTATTTACTCATATCTACTCTTCAAGAGAGTTCTGTTTAAGTGAGTGCTAAGTGTTTGTACACACTTGAAGGGATAGTCTAATCCCTTGTTGTAAGAAGGAAAAGTAGTTCCCTGGATTGAAGTCTTGAGGTGCAGTATCCTCGAGCAGGTTGAAGTCTTGTAGAGTGTATATCTACGAGCAATTGTAACGGTTTGTTAGGCACCCGTAAGCTTAACGAAGTTAGTGTAAAACTCGAGAGAGTCTCTCGGGGACTGGACTAACCACACGTTGTGGTGAACCAGGATAAAATCCGGTGTGTTCTCTCCCTATCATTTTAATTACTGCACTTACGTTATTCCTGCAATTTTTAGTTCCGCAAATTTACATTGTTTTTTATTATAACGCTATTCACCCCCCCCTCTAGCGTTAAGCGTATATTCTAACAATAGGCCTATTAGTGCAACACCCCTTACCTGGTAGCAGTTCTGCATTCTCTTTCTGGAGAAATATGTGCCGCAGTCTCATAGAGAGGAGTTGCGCAGATAGTTTTAGTGGTTGCGACAGGGGGAGATAACCGTGTCGTAGTACGGGTTGAGGTTTTTTGAGTTGGCTCGTCATGCCATCTGGTTGGTTCCGACAGATCGAGAAAGGATCGTGAGGTTTATTGATGGTTTTACTTATCAACTTCATATTCTTATGACAAGGGAGATGGTATCTGGTTCTACATTCGAGGAGGTTGTGTATATAACCCAAGAGATCGAGTCTATTCATCACCAGGAGCGAGAGGAGAGGTAGTCCAAGAGGCCTCGAAGATCCATTAGTTACAGTAGTGCTCTTTTAAGGGGTAAGTTTTGGTACGGCAGAGGCCGTCCATCAGGGCCTGCTCAGCCAGCACACCCAGGTTATCGTAGGGCATCATCGGGTTATGGTTCTCATAGTTCACATCAGGGCCAGTCATCACTTAGTACCCTTCCAGCTCAGAGTTCATCTCGTGCTCCCTCAATTCAGGGTTCTTCTATGTCGAGTGCATCTGCTACTCACTTTGGTGCGAGGGGTTCCCTTCAGCCATCTTCTCCAACACCCGGGAGTTGTTATGAGTGTTGTGAGATAGGCCACATATGGAGGCAGTTTCCTCGTCGTTTTGCTAGTTCATCTCAGCAGAGGGGTCAGTCATCGGCTTCAGTGCCAGTTGCTTCACCACCACCCGCCTAGTCATCTAAAGGTGGAGGTCAGTCAGCCGGGGTTCATCCCATATGGGGAGGTCGATCAGGGGGCAGTCAGGCCCGTTTCTATGCTCTCCCAAGCAGACCTGATGCTATTGCTTCAGATGTTGTTATTATAGGTATTGTTTTTAGTCTGCCACGGAGATGCCTCTGTATTATTTGATCCTGGTTCCACCTTTTCTTATGTGTCATCATACTTTACTCGTTATTTCGGTACGCCCCATGAGTTTCTTTCTTTACCTGTTTATATATCTACATTGCTGGACGATACTGTTGTTGTAGAAATATATATACCGGTCGTGTATGGTGACTACTGGGGGTCTGGAGACCTGAGTTGATCTATTATTATTGAGTATAGTGGATTTCAATGTCATTTTACGCATAGACTGGTTATCTCCGTGCCGTTCTATTCTAGACTGTCATGCTAAGACAGTCACATTGGCTATACCAGTATGCCATGGATCGAGTGGCGAGGTGTGACTGATTATGTTCCTAGTATAGTGATATCTTTCTTGACGGCCCAACATATAGTTAGGAAGGGTTGTCTTTCATATCTTGCCTTTTTGAGGGATGTCAAAGCTGAGGCTCGCAGTATTGATTCTGTTCCAATTGTGAAGATTTCCCTAATGTATTTCCTACAGATCTGCCGGGCATGCCATCAGATAGGGATATTGATTTTTGTATTGACTTGGTGCAAGGCACTCAGTCTATTTCCATTTTGCGTATTGTATGGCACCAACAGAGTTGAAGGAAATTTAAAAGCAACTTCAGGAAATCCTAGATAAGGGGTTCATTCGGCTAGTATGTCACCTTGGGGTGCGCCAGTTCTATTTGTAAAGAAGAAGGATGGCACAATGAGAATGTGCATTGATTATAGGCAATTGAACAAGGTGACAATTAAGAACAAGTACCCTTTGCCTCGTATTGATGATTTATTCTACCAGCTTCAGGGAGCGGAGGTATTCTCTAAGATTGATCTCCATTCAGGTTATCACCAGTTGAAGATCAAGGAATCAAATATTCTTAAGATGGCCTTCAGGACCAGATATGGTCATTATGAGTTCGTGGTTATGTCTTTTGGGCTGACCTATGCCCCATCAACACTCATGCATTTGATGAACAATGTATTCCTGCCTTATTTTGACTCCTTCGTCATAGTCTTCATTGAAGATATTCTAGTATATTCTCGAGGTCAGGAGGAGCACGCAGAGCATTTGAGGGTTGTATTGCAGAGATTGAGGGAGGAGAAACTTAATGCAAAGTTCTCTAAGTGTGAATTTTGGCTCGGTTCAGCGGAATTATTGGGACACGTGGTGTCCAGTGAGGGTATTTAGGTTGATCCAAAGAAGATAGAGGCGGTTCATAGATGGCCCAGACCGTCCTCAGCTACTGAGATTCGCATTTTCCTTGTTTGGTAGGCTATTATCACTTGTTTGTTTAGGGATTATCATCTATTACATCACCCTTGACAAAGTTGACTCAGAAGGGTGCTTCATTTATATGGTCGGACGAGTGTGATGAGAGCTTTCAGAAGCTCAAGACAGCTTTGACCATAGCTCCAGTGTTGGTTTTGCCATCAGCTTCAAGTTCATATACCGTGTATTGTGATGCTTTGAGAGTAGGGATTGGTTGCGTGTTGATATAGGAGGGTAGAGTTATTGCTTATGCTTCTTGTCAGTTGAAATCCTATGAGAAGAACTACCCGATTCATGATTTAGAGTTGACTGCCATAGTTCACACATTGATGATTTGGAGGCATTACTTGTATGACGTATCCTATAAGGTATTCACTAATCATCGCAGTCTTCAGCATTTGTTCAAGCAAAAGGATCTTAATTTGAGGCAGTGGAGATGGATGAAGTTGCTTAAGGATTATGATATTACTATATTGTATCATCCGGAAAAGGCCAATATGGTAGCTGATGCTTTGAGCCGAGGAGTTTGGCATATATTCTAATTGGGGAGAGACCTTTTTCAGTTGATGTTCAGGCCTTGGCCAATCGGTTTGTGAGGTTGGATATTTCGGAGCCCAGTTGGGTATTGGCTTATGTAGTTTCTCGGTCTTCTTTATATGATCACATCAGAGAGAGCTAGTATGATGATCTGCATTTGCTTGTCCTTAGGGATAAAGTTCAGCATAATGATGCCAGAGATATGACCATTGGTGATGATGGGGTGTTGAGGATGCATGGCCTAATTTATGTGTCCAATATGGATGGGTTTCAGGAGCTGATTCCGGAGGAGGCCCATAGCTCGCAGTATTCCATTCATTCAGGTGCCATGAAGATGTATAAGGATTTGAGGCAACACTATTGGCGTCGGAGAATGAAGAAATACATTATGGGATTTGTGGCTCGGTATCTGAATTGTCGGCAGGTGAAATAAGAGCATCGAAGACTGGGTGGCTTGCTCCAGTGGATGGATATTCTAGAGTGGAAGTGGGAGAGGATCACTATGGACTTTGTTGTTAGACTTCCACGGACTTTGAATAAGTTCAATGCTATTTTGGTGATTGTGGATTGGTTGACCAAGACTGCGCACTTTATTCCTATATGTACTACTTATTCTTCAGAGAGGTTAGTAGAGATATATATCGGGGAGATTGTTCAGTTGCATGGTGTCCCAGTATCTATCATTTCGGATTGGGGAACGCAGTTTACTTCCTAGTTTCAGAAGTCTATTCAGCGAGAGTTGGGTACTCAGGTGGAGTTGAGCACAAATTTTCACCCTCAAATGGATGGGCAATGCGAGCACACTATTAAGATATTGGAGGATATGCTACGCGTTTGTGTTATTGATTTTGAAGGGTCATGGGACAAGTTTCTACCACTTTCAGAGCTTGCTTATAGCAACAACTACCAGTCGAGTATTCAGATGGCTCCATATGAGTCTTTGTTGGAAGGTGATGTAGATCTCCAGTTGGTTGGTTCGAGCCCCGTGAGGCTAGGCTATTCGGGACAGATTTGGTTCAGCATGCTTTTGATAAGGTGAAGGTGATACAAGAGATACTCTGTACAACACAGTCGAGGTAGAAGAGCTACGCTGACAGGAAGGTTCGATATGTGTCTTACATGGTTGGTGAGAAGGTCCTGTTGAAGGTTTTGCCCATGAAGGGTGCTATGAGATTTGGAAAGAAAGAAAAGTTGAGTCCACGATTCATTGGCCTTTTGAGATACTTTGGAGGATTGGGGAGGTGGCTTATGAGCTTGCTTTCCCACCCAGCATGTCGAGTGTGCATATGGTGTTTCATGTTTCTATGCTCTAGAAGTATGATGGAGATCCGTCTCATTTTTTAGATTTCAGCACGGTTCAATTGGAGGGTGATTTGACTTATGATGTGGAGCCAATAGCTATTTTGGAGCGCCAGATTTTGAAGTTGAGATCAATATATATAGCTTCCGTGAAGGTACAGTGGACAGGTCGGCCCATGGAGGAGGCTAGCTAGGAGACCGAGCGAGAGATGCAGAGCAGATATCCTCACCTATTCGGGCCTCAAGTATGTTTCTTGACTCATTCAAGGACGAATGTTTGTTTAATTTGGGGAGGATATGACGACCTGGCCAGTCGTCTCATGAGTTACCGCTCTGTTTCCCCTATTTCTGCTTCTTTATGCTTCGTTATCCGTGTCTTGTGGTATTGGGCTAGTGGTATCGAGTCTGAAATGATTTTAGTAAGGTTTGAGACACTTAGTCTCTATTAAGAATGTTTAAGTTGGAAAAGTCACCTAGATGTTGAATTATATGATAGAGGGCTCGGATGTGAGTTTTGATGGTTCGGATAGCTTCAGGAGGTGATTTATGACTTAAGAGCGTAATCTAAATGAGTTTTAGAGGTTCGTAGTAGTTTTAGGCTTGAATTGGCGAAGTTGATGTTTCGGCAATTTCCGATTGATAGGCAAGATTTTGATATAGAATTGGAATGGAATTCGAAGAGTTGCAGTTGTTCCTTTGTGTCATTTGGGATGTGTGTGCAAAATTTCAGGTCATTCGGATGTGGTTTGGTTAGGTTTTTGCTCAAAAGTGGAATTCGAAAGATTTTTAAAAACTTAGGCTTGAATCCAATGTGTTTTGATTGATTTAACATTGTTCGAAGTGTTTTGATGATTTGAACAATTTTGAATAAGGTATTAGGGTATGTTTGTGCTTTTGGTTGAGGTCCCGGGGGCCTCGGGGTGATTTCAGATGGTTAACGGAGAGGTTGAGGTGTTATTGCAACTGCTAAGATTGCTGCTTCTGGTGTTTTCACACTTGTGGTTTGGGGATTACAGGTGCGGCTCCCGTACGTGCAGAAAGGGAGCCGCAGAAGTGGACTTGAGGGGAAGAGTGAGGAACTGGAGACGTAGTGGATTGACCGCACCTGCGAAGCCGCAGATGCGGAGAGTAAATCGCATATGCAGTATTTTTCCCGTAAAGTAATTTCCGCAGATGCAGAGGTAATATCGCATATGCGGTACCGTAGAAGCGACTATAGTTTCGCAGATACGAAACAACTAGACAGAATAATTAAAAGGATTCCTTCGCAAATTTTGGGTTATTTCACCATTTTTTACTTCGGCCTTGGAGCCTTTTGCGAAATTTGAGAGAGGGATTTTAAGGGAACTTCGTTAAGGTAAGGATTTTGGACCTAAAACACACTTCTATGGTAGTATTTCATGGATTATGGCTGTAATTAAAGGAATTAAAAGGTTAAAATTAGGAATTAAGGCTTGAGTTAAGACGCTTTTAAATGAGGATTTGAGGGACCATTCGGACTCCGATTTTATTACTCTTAATATGTATGAACTTGTGGGAAGATAAGGAATCTATTGGTGTAAAAATTTCTGAATTTCGATATGTGGGCCCGGGGGTCATTTTTGGTAATTACGGGATTTGTGCATTTTATTGATTGTTTTTGCTTGGGCTTTGTTACCTTAGCATATTTTGATGTCCTCGTTCTGATTTTGGATAGATTCGACATGCGTGGAGGCCAATTCGAGGGGAAAAGGCGGCGCGAGCTAGAGATTTAGCTGGTTCGAGGTGAATAATGATTGTAAATGATGTTCTGAGGGTTTGAAACCCAGGATTTGCACATCGTAATGCTATATTGAGGTGAGAAACACTCTTGATGATGAGCGTGTGGTCATATACTGTTAGGGATTGTGTCTTGGTCCGTCCCGATTGATGATTTTACTGCGTATTTGATTAAAAACTATTTGCTATCATCATTTATTGGGCTGAATGCCATATTTGGGCTTCGTGCCAATTATTTCAACCATTCGGGCTTTTATTTGATATTTTCTTACTCTTTTGAATTATTACTTGAACCCAGTTATTTTTTTTCCACTGATGACTCAACCATTTTTACTTAGTTTTGATACTTAAATGATATTTCAAATGATATTTGGGCTGAGAAACACTATTTTACTATTGCCCGAGGGGCTTGTGATAATTTTTGACTGAGTAAGGCCAAGGGCCTGAGATATGTACGCCACCAGGTGGCTTGATTGATGTGAGGCCGAGAGCCAAGATTTGATTCCACGGGATGACTTGTTGTTGTGCTTGGGATGTAAGGGGCCCCTCTAGGAGTCTGCACACCCTTCAGTGAGCATGGGTACTCGTTGTGATGTGAGATTGAGTCCAATGGGCTGGAAATATTTTTCATTGTTGCTCGAGGGGTGGATTTGTTGATACTATGCCCGAGGGGCGGACTTCTATTTGTTTACTTTTATCTAAATTGTCTGTTGATTACCTGTTTATTTTTAGAAAGGATTTTACTGGATTTATCACTGGTTTACTGGTTTTAAATGATTTTACTACTTCATTATAGAATTCTTTCTGCCTTCCGTGTATTCTTACTTTCAGTTTTTATTTACATTTGTTACTCACTAAGTTGGAGTGCTCACTTTACTCCCTGCACCCTGTGTACGGATTCAGGCGTAGCTGGTCCTGCTCCTGAGTGCTGATTCATTCCAGCTTCAGGCGGTTCTTTGAGGAGTCTTTAGGTACCTTTCATCGTTCGCAACCGAAGCTCTACCCTATCTCTTTCTTTTATATTCTTAGTTCAGTATCAAACTCTGCAGTTACATTTAAGTATTCAGTGTTGTTAGATGCCCATGACTTGTGACACCCCTGTTAGGGCTGTGTTGGGTTATTATCCCGCATTTTACTGATGTTATCATTTACTTGGTACTTTGGAATCATGTTTTAGACTGTTTATGTTGTTTAATTGTTTTTAAAAGAGAATTGGGTTAATTGTCCGTCCTTGTCTTCACGAGAGGCTCCATCACGACCGGGTTCGGGTTTACGGTCATGACAGGTAGAAATCTCTATGTTATGTCTTTATGAAAAAATATTAGAACTGATATATAATATTTGTTGACGACATCTATGATACCGCTAAATATATATATATGAGGATCTTAACTCTAGAGAAATAATTTAAGTAGAATTGGTTTCATATGAAAGATATGTTGTTTTAGTCCCGCAGTTCAAATACTTGAAAGTATAAAGTCAATGGTATATGCAATAACTTTTATTTATCTTATATGTCTAGCATGACATGAAAAATTTATATGCATCTAAAGTCTATTTAAATGGCTTATATGACTATACCTATATGACAATTCTTGAAGGATTTAAATCACTTGAAGCATATACAATTCTTGGTCCTGAAGTACCATATCCTAAGTGTTATTTGTGCACATATATATCTTGCTATAACTATAAGCATGATAATGTGATTGGCGAGAATTTTCAAGGTGCAACATATCCATTGGAGTTAATATGGTTGATTATTCACCAAATGTTTGATGACATCAACCTTCAAGAAGCTAGTGCACAAGATTGGAATGTGAAAGCTCAAGGATGTGAATTGATGCTCTCATCAGGGGGAGTTAATACGCGTTATACTCTTTTCCCTTACAAGATTTTGTCCCATTGGGTTTTCTTTGCAAGGTTCTTAACGAGGCAACCAAAAAGGCTTATTGTAAGATATGTGTACTCTTTTTCCTTCTATAGAATATTTTTCCCGTTGGGTTTTATTTCAGTGAAGGTTTTAACGAGGCACATTATCTGTTGAATAGGCATTCAGGGGAAGTGTTATAAATAGAATATTTTTATGGTGAATGTCTATATTTACAGAGATTCTACGGTTTATTACTTGGTGGTTAAGTCACTCTCTCCCCATATATAGAGGGTTCTATTCCATTGTAATTCATCCCAAAATTAATAAAAATTCTCTCTCCCTACTTTTCTCTAAAATAATCTTCTTCTTTTATTGTTTTATAAAAATTAAGTATTACTTTTAAAACTAATCATGTAGTATTAATATTATGTAATTACAAATATACTTACTATTTTACGATTATTGAAATAACTTTTAAATACATAACAGTGGTTTGTATAGTTAATTTAATGAATTACTCATTAATTTCTAGTTAATTAGACTACTATGTTAATAATTCGAAATTAGTGCTACAATTTAGAAAGCAAAGTATATTTTTACAAATAATTAATTTATAGTACTCCCTCCATTCTAGTTTATGTGACCCTATTTTCTTTTTGGTCAATTACAAAAAGAATCACCCCTTTCTAAATTTGAAAATAATTTAGCATAAATTGTACAATTCTACCCTTAATGAAAAGATTTTATAACCATACAAATGCTTTGGGCCCCTTTTTGACTTGTTTAGGACCATTAATTTCAAAAGTCTTAATTTGTTCTTAAACTTCGTGCCCAATCAAACAGGTTCACATAAATTGGAACATAGGGAATAGTAATTTGATAGTTATAATTTTTAACATATTTTATTAAAAATTGTTTTAATTTAATTTAAAAAAGGATTAAACACAAAGGCTACAATTGCAGTTCTCAACTAAATACAAAGTGGCTACTATTTAAATATTTTCAGCCCAAATGGATTTGACCATGTCCAAACACCCCATATCATTCCACTTTGGAAATCCTTGCCGCCACCTTTGGACCAATCACCACGTGCCACGTCTCCCATCTCTAAGACACATAAAACAAACACAAATCATCTGGGTTGTCCGTGTTCTATATCAACGGCCCACATTTTAAGCTAATTTCTCTTTAAATTTTAAGTTCCTCGAGAGTTAACTGCAACCATTGATCAAAGAAATCCAACGATTTTTATTTTCCCATAATATTATTTATAAAAAACCCTAAATACCAAAACAACGGAGCCACTGATCAACAGACCCAATGGCTCCTGTTCCATCTCCCAACTTAAAGACAACCCTAAAACTATATCAAACCCTAATCATTTCTCATCTCGTCTCTCGTTTTTCTCTCGTATCCATCAGCCATCAATCTCCAAAAACCTTACACAAATTTGTGCAAGGTCACTCAAAATCACTCTAAATCATCCCTCATGTCCTTGCTACATCGTGAATTCCACCTGATCATTCCCATTCCATCGTTAAAATTTCAAATCCCTAATCTCAAAAACCCTAAGCTTAAAAAGAAAACTTTCAAATCATCTGATTTCTCTCACGAGTTATCAAATCAGAGCATGCGTGGAGTCGTTCCTAGGTTCATTATGAGGATACAATATCTAGAGGTCAAACTTAGTGACCTCTGGACATTAGGGTTTAACCTGGTCCAGAATCTTCAACGATCAACCTCCTCATGCTCAGGTAAAACTCAACACTATTTTTTCCTTTGTTTCTTTCAATTTGACTAAATCATGCTCACATCATCTACCATTTACCACTTTCCACTCATGATTTTGAATATGTAAAACTCTAGAGCCTTAAATGACACTATTAATAGGACTTTGATATTCTCACTTAATGACCAACCATTGAATAAAAACACACCAAGAACACCAGAAAAAGACAAAATCAATATAATAATTTTAGAATTTCTTCGACTAGGGATAAGTTCTCACTCGAATTCTGATTTTGCCCCGAGTTACTCATTTGGTTGAAGTCTTTGAGTTCTTGGATCCTAATGGCTAAACGAATCCCATTCATTTGCTGCCCTCGAAAAGGTCAGTACCTCACCAACCCTCCTCTTTTGATTATCTTATTTGAACGTCATAAATGTATTTGTTGTCTTCTCTTAACTATAGTCGTTTATGACGTTTGTCATTAGTATAAGGGTGTTATCCCCAATTCATGTTAAAGTGTTATTGATATGTGGTCATTAATCATGTTTTTTGAATCTCTTTAATTGGTATTGATTAAATTATTGTATAAACTTAATGACGTGCCTCTTTGAGCCTAAACAACCTATATGATTAAGTTTCCTTTATGAGCCTTAATTTCTTTCAGATAGTAAATATGATTAAATTTCCTCAATGTGCCTTAATGACTTCTATGCTTATCTAAACATTACAGTTTCTATAAATAGTTATATTGTGATCTGCATCTCTATACACTGTTTTCCTTCATTCTTGTGGTCGAGATTACTGTTCGATAATCCTACTTAGGACAAGACTTAAAAGTTCATAGCCTAATCCTTCACTACTCAACTAAAGCATAAAAAGTCTAAGTATTTTAATCTATTCCCCTTTATCTGTGTCTGTTAACTCTGAGAGCAATTTTTTGAGTTATTATTACAGTCTTATGTTTCTATCTAATTACTGGTTGCACATATATGAAACAATCTTGCTAATACAAACTCTTATGAGATATCAATGACCCTTCTGCATATACTCTATTAAAATTAAGCTATCCTTTTTTCAAAATAATAGGTCATGGTTATGGTTATTACAGTTGAATGGTAATTACTATTAAATTGAACATAATTGCCTCATGCTTAAATATATCCCTCAGTTGTATAGCCGAGTTAAACCTGGTTGATACATCACTATTCTTGCTTTTTCTTTCATGGCACTGCTGACTTTGTGAAACTTACATTTAGTCATCATTAAGTTGTCTTTCATAAAGGCACGTCATAGCTATTTTGTTATAACTAAGTGATAACTATTTTAATATTGAGTATGACAATTGCATATTCAGATGCTAATTTTAATCTACACACCTAAGTTAAGCCTGTTTGGTATAATCCTTCCTTTGTTTATAATCCTCCCCCATTTATGTCATTGCTAATTTGATTCTATAATAGGTAAAGTTCACTCTGGCTATGTAGGAACACAACCACATTCGAAGTATCATTCTATAGTTGATTAAGTGTGGCATGCATTACATTTGTCTGCATATGATTATACTATGGTCTGGACTTGTACTTGGTCACCTCTCTACCTACTGATAAATTGAATTTAGTCTATAAGTTTTAAGAGTACTTTCCATTGCTTGGATAAGATTAGTATTCTTATGAAAAAGATGATTCTTCTCTAAATCTTAAATGAGATATGGTTGGTAAAATATGTCTTTGTTAAGCATCTTTAAGAATCCATGCTTGAATTTGCATCTTATAGTCATGCCAAGAGTCCTGATGTCTTTGAATATATCTACAGTGTTTGCTAATCATGATCATTGATCTCGTCCAAATGCACGCCTCGAACGAGGTATGACAAGGTCGTTTGAATAATAATACTCAACAGAGAGTCGGGGTCGAATTCCGTAAGGAGCTATATGAATGAGATTTAGAGGTATATATTATGGTGAATGAGCTTGAACTATCTTAAGTTACACTTCCACAAAATTGGTTGATTCTAGGTCTTGTTTAAACTAAGATATTATTTACCAGAAAATAGCCTTTATATATTTTGTAAAATACTGCACGAAAATCATTATTATAGCCTATTATTTATTTTTAAAATTATTTTATCAACTAAATAGGGTATTTAACAAATAGCCCTCGTAATTTCGTATTTGACCTAATTAGCTAGCCCAATTTTTAAATCTCATACCACCCGAAAGACCATAGGTCCAAACCCCTAACAAACCTACCCGACCAAGTTCTTGTTAGCTCTTGGTCGTTGATCGTTTTGATCAACGATCTAGATTTTCCTTTACCTAAATTAAACTAACCTATATCCCAAACCCTAATTATTCTAACATCCTTCACCGCCGTCATTTGTTCCTCTCCTCTATCAAATGCTCTCGAATCCTAACCCTAATACACTTAATCGTCACTCATTTGTTGCCATTCATGGTGGTTTCTCACCACCATAAGAACTCTAATGGCCTCTCCTATGCTAGTATCACCATTGCTAAGGGCCTCGAGGGACCAGGGTCAATTTGATTACACTTATGGACCTTTCTTGCCTGTTTTAGGCCGTTCCTGTTTGATTTTGAGTAAGATCTTCCTATTTCGCCTTAAACCTGTGGATTTCTAAGCCTACTTCTTCATCTTTGTGTTGTTTTTCTCAAAACCCTAATTTCATCTTTAGAACTTCTTAGATCTGTGCAAGATCTGAGATAGATCGAGCCTATTTCACATGAGTTTTACAAAATCTTTTGATTTTTGAATAATTTTCCATTTTTTAAACTAGGCTTTCCCGAAAATTCATTTCTTCAAAACGTTTTGCTAGTTTTAAGTATTTAAGCTTCTTGCATGCTTTTAAACGATCTCATAGAGTTTGTTTAAACCCTAACTAGTCTATGCTAAAACCTCAATTTTGCAACATTTTGTTTGGATTCTGACTTTATCCTGGTTATTTGTTCACCGACTTTGTTCTATGCTTTGGTTCTTGTTATTTTTCTTTAGCTTAATTCGATGTCTTGTGATTTTTTATCCTAATGTTCCTCTACTAAGGTTATTGGTTTGACTTCTTGATTGATTCTAAGCGTTTATATTCATTCCATCTATTCATGGTAAACTTATATTTTTCTCCTTAAATTAGTATTGTTTCGAATTCTTAATTTACCTATTTGTCTTGTTAAAACCTATATGTTGAGCCTTAACTATTCCTTTATTTGCAGGCTTATTTAGTTTCTTACCTTGTTTGAATCGTCTGTAATACTTGCCGATTCTTGCTAATTGTTTCCTTAATTAAACCCATGTTATTTAACCCAATTACCCATTATATGCTTAAGCTTCACTTGATTCTTCTTTCCTTAATTGTACTTGGCCTTTATCCTTGGGTATACCCACAATCAAGGGAAAATTACACTAATTTGTGTGTAATTGATTTTATGGCTTCCTTAATTTACTGAATGATTGATCTACTTTACCTTATTCTCCTTGCTCTTAACTTCTATATACACTCTCTTTTATTCTTACTTCTGGACACGAATATTAGTTCATTAATACTCTGACACTCTCAAAGCTCTCTATTCTCTTCTGTTACTTGTAATTCTCACTAACCCAGCCGGCTCTAAGCCAAGGCTGGCTATTTTGCACCATCTATGCTCTATACTATGTATTCTCTCCTTAACTGGTATGTCCTAGAAAAATTCAAATTCCAAAACTATGCGTTTCTTTGTTGTTTCAGTTCACTAGTTGTGACTTCCAGTCATGTTTATTATTTTACTATCATGTTGCTCAATGTACAACCAACATGACTAAACTATTGTTTCACTTAGCATGTTGGATTTTGTTCTGACTAGTTTACTTATCCATAAGAATTTTTTTATTGTTTAACATGCCCAATCTTGCCCTGTGATAATCGTATGCATCTTGTTTGCTCACTAGCATGTCCAAGCTATATTGTTTGTTTACCGTCTCCCCAACATGTCTAAATTATGCTTATCTTTAATATTTCTAAACTATGAATGTTTATGAAGTGCTTGGCAGTTTGTTCATCTAAATCCTGTTTACCTTACTTTACTGATGATATCCTACTAAGTCATCTAGCCCTACAAGTACTCTAATTGTGTGTCCAAGATCTATGTGTTTTCAACATGTCTTTGCTGTAATCTTTGGAATTAACTTCCAATTTCTTGAGAAGGCTATTTATATGTTTGCTTATACACTAGGTTGTATCCTATGTGTCCCTAACCCCTCTCCCCATATGTGGAATCTCTTTTTCCTAAAATGTTCCTGAAAGCTGTTTGTTTTGTGACTTGCATTATGATTTCAAAAAAACAATTTCGTGCTTTTCTCAAACTATTTTACCACCCTAACTAGTATTGGTTTCAAAAAATCTCTTTACTCCTAAGGCCTTTCTTTGTGCTATTTACCAAAACTCTTTAAACTTTCACTTATTCTTAGGTTATCAGGGTTGGAACTTTCACACTACACATAATCAGTCTTTATTTGAGGAAAGTTTGGGTATTAGGACTGCCTGAGGTATTTGAGGTCCTTAGAAAACTCAGACACACCTGGACATGAATTGGGCTATGAAATCTTGGGCTTTAGAGACTATTAAAGGCTTGGAACACCAGGATTTGCTTTGGGCCTACTTCAGGCTCCCTATGGCTTAATTTCTATTCTATTTATGTAATTTTTATTCAATCATCAGTTTGTAATAATTAATTATAAATAAATATTGGGGTGACTAGTAAAAAGGGAGGGTAGTTGTATACTGTGGGTAAATATGGGTAGATAACATGCCTATAGGGTTCATTTTGGTTCAAATGTGTTTGTTAGATAACATGCCTATAGGGTCCGAGTTAAATAAGTTGTAAAACCAGTAGGCAAACTAGTTAGGATCCTTCCACTTCCTTTAAAAATATAAAATGATGCATGTTATGTTTCGTGATGTTCATCTAGACATGTTCTTAGGATTTTTAAACTTCCTTCTAAAACCTGTATTTTTGACGTGCAGTTCAATTACCTATATACATGCAGAGGTAAATGTGAGCCTTCTAACTTCCTGTCTTTATTTGCTAGTCCTATATGTTATTTGCATGTCGCCTAGATTTTTACCTTTTACAAACCTTAGGCTGTCTAGAACTATCCAGAATTAAGGGCCTCAAATTCCTCCATGACCATAAGGAAGGGACGGGTAGCCACATGCTTAGAGGTTGCTAATTAAACTCGTTCATATAACTACTAATGGGAGGGTAATGAGTAGTAAAAGGATATAATGACTGAGCACTAATGTCATGTGTAGCCCCTCATTGAGGAGTGGCTACGGGCATTGCATGGGTATGATCCTGGGTGGGCTAATCAACCTAGGACTTCCCTTTCCCAATTCCATATATGTTTAAATTTTATGAACTTTCTATTCTTTATATATACATGAGCAAGTTGTTCAATTATCTCTCTTGCTCCTATTACCTGAATCGTACCTGTACTTAGAATGTGAAAACCAAACCATTATTTGCAAATATGTGTTGAAACTGTTTACTTGTTAAAATGACTAATTCACATAGTTTAAGTTCAACCAGGACCCACCATTGTGGACCTCGAGTGGTGCCTATCACCTTCCCCTCAAGGTTACTTCGAGCCCTTACCCTAATCTCTGGTAATGCAAAATAGTTCATGGGTTTATTACTCTAGGTGCCTTAACGCACCATAATCCATTAAGTGGTGACTCTTCAAATACTCAATTCCCAAAAGAAAACGAGTTGTTCCCCTATGAATTTCGAAACCCAGAATTCCCTGTCAAAAGGGGAAAAAGGGGCACCATTCATCACCCCCCTCCTTAGATGCCTTAGAATCATCACTATTAGTTGAACTAGCTTCCACTGCCTCTTTCCCAATGGTCACCTTGGATTCTCGGAACATAGTCTCTTTCTTTACCCTACTGTCTACATAGGGGTTCTCTTCTACCCTTACATCCTGACACAATTGATTGACCAGATATGGGAAAAATAACCCATACCTCCACAGTGGTGAATAGATGAACATCTCCGAGTGAATAACCTCGGCCACATCAAAATCGTAGCCATTCATAAAGAACCAAATCAAAGCAGCTCCTGGTCCATTGACATTAGTGGTTTAGTAGGACGACAACAATCGATTGTCAATGAACTCAGTGCATCTTCGATCACTGAGTAAGCCATACTACCACCTTGTCTGGTTTACAGATAGTTCGGAAAAAAAATTCCTACTGTGTGGGTTCTCACTTATAAAGGTCATAGTAATCCCTCTCCCCAGTAAATCCAGGCAAGCGATACACTCGCATGATAACTCCAATCGAGGCATTAACCCTATTTTGGCACACCATGTAAACATGATCCTCATGTTCGGGATAGTTGGCGTATAACTCCCTAACAAGCAACAATTTACAATCCTCCGGCTCCTTCGAAGAAGATTTCAAGCCTATACCTAGTCAGCTCCCTAAAATTATTGGGGCACTCAGCCTAGAGGCAGCCCCTATCAATTCTCTGTTCTGTTATAGGCTTTCAAATACCCTTTTCAGTGAATCGGTCTTGGGAATCTCTAGAGACAAATCGGGTGCTATCAAACTGCCCTGAACTAGAGATTCCCATCCCTAGGACAAACTATCGGTGGTTCATCTCTTCTTTGAAGATCTCATTGTACTTACATCACAACTATGCTTATAAAAAATCATCGGAATAAGTGACCCAAGAGCGTTTCACATCCTTCACGTGCCCCCTAGGTCACAATTTACTCTATAAAGTTCATTGGGAAAATTCAACAAATACTTCATGTGCATAGGCCCCCTAATGTACCAATGGACGTAATTAAACCCTCATTCCTCACCACTCAACAATATTTTTCTAAACCAACCAAAATAATTTCTTCACATATAACAATTATACCAACAATTGCACATCAATAAGAGTACCTAGAATTCTACCTTTTTACAACTACAAAATAAGAAACAAAGAATGAAAAGAAAAGAAACAAAATTGAAAAGAACAAAACAAAATAAAAAATCTAAAAGAAGGGAGTATAATCTTGTACTTACTTGAGAACCTTGTGATGAACGGAGATGAAAGATTTGGTGATTAGAGAGTGGGGAGAAGAGAAAGGAATTTGGTGGAGAAGGGTAAGGGAACTCGTTAGAAATTGGGGAATGGGGAGGGTTTTATTTTCGTTCTGTTATGTTGTGTGTTAGGAGAAACGGGTAAAATAGAAGAGGGGGAATACAGATGGAGGGGGGCTTAGTTAAAAAAAATATTTAAAAGGGGGGGGGGGGGGAAGGTGTGAAGGGTTGAGGAAATAAAAGTAAAACAAATAAAGAATAAATTACCTGATGTCGCCTAATTCGCAGCCGGATCCGCAGTCAGATCCGCTGTCGCGAAAAGAGTACTTGTCAAATTCGCGGTCAATCTGCAGTCTAATCCGCAGACATGGATTCTGCATCCAAAGTTTTTAATTTTTTTTCATTTGTTATGTTTGTACCTACCTCTAGGCTACTTACGTAACTCCGATGAATACAACAAATCAATGGGTTACCTCCCATGAAGCGCCTGATTTAACTTCGCGGCACGATACATGCTTTGATCATCACTCTTCATTTTATTACTGGGGCTCTTCCAAAGTTATTACTACTCTATCCCCTTTTTGTTCGG
Source organism: Nicotiana benthamiana (assembly GCA_034376525.1). Lineage (NCBI taxonomy): Eukaryota > Viridiplantae > Streptophyta > Magnoliopsida > Solanales > Solanaceae > Nicotiana > Nicotiana benthamiana. Next base: position 99,820,099 of record CM067331.1, read on the forward strand.
CCATGCCAAGGTAATGTTTCAGCCTTTGTCCATTCAACGTGAACTTATTTGTCCTATCTTCTGATTCAATCTCCACAGCTCCACTAAAAAAAAGAACATTTGCACCATTCTGAAGGGTCCAGACCGTCCAAACTTCAAATTACCCGGAAAAAATCTTAATATTGAGTTGTATAACAACATTAGATCTACGGGTTTGAAGTTCTGATCCAAGATGCGCTTATCATGCATTAGTTTCATCCTTTCTTTGTATAGTCTAGCACTCTGAAATGCCCGAAACTTACTTCCTCGAGCTCATGTAACTTAGTGATTCTGCTGGTGCCTGCTGTCTCCATATCCAAATTCAACTGCCGCAATGCCCAAAGTGTTTTATGTTCGAGCTCTACTGGAAGATGGCTTGTCTTTCCAAACACCAACTTGTACAGTGACATACCAATTATAGTTTTGAATGCTATACGGTACGCCTAGAATGCATCATCCAACTTCTTCGCCCAATCAATCCTTGTTGCATTCACTATATTTGTAAGAACTCTTTTAGGTTTCCTTTTTGACACTTTAACTTTCCCGCTCGACTGTGGGTGATAAGGGGTGGTCATCTTATGATGAACTTTGTACTTTTTCAATAATCGCAGGAACGCTCTATTACAAAAATGGGTTCCACCATCACTGATTATAGCTTTCAGAGTGCCAAAAGGTGTGAAGATGTTTTTCTTTAGAAATCCTCTTACCCCATTTGCATCATTGGTTGGGAGATCCACCACTTCGACCTACTTGGAGTTACCATACAAGCTACTGAACGGCCCCATTCAATCCCCCATATGTTAAAAACATCTACCTCTTGAATTGTGGTCATTGGCATCTCGTGACAGCGAGAAATGTTGCCTGTCCTTTGGCATTCATCGCAACTTTTGTCCTAAGCGTGCGCATCCATGAACAGAGTTAGCCAATACATATCCGATTTAAATACCTTAGCTGCTATGCAAATTCCTCCAAAGTGTCCACCATATGGTGAAACATGGTAAGTCCGCAAAATAGAATGTTGATCTTTCTCGGGGATATACCTCTGGATCATGTTATCTACACATATTTTAAACAGTACAATTTCATCCCAGTAATAATACCGACAATCACAAAAGAACTTTTTCTTTTGAATTGAAGAGAGTTCATGAGGTACAATACCGCTTGCTAAATAACTAGCAGTATCAGTTTACCATAGCGCCTCCTCCATTGTCACAACAAGTAACTGTTCATCCGGGAATGTCTCTGTGATATCTTCAACCTCCATTCTCTTTTATGCGCCTTCCAACCTATCACGGATTTCTAGATCGAATTCTTGTAGCGAAAGAACCCAGCGAATCAAGTGTGGCTTTATCTCCTTCGTTGCTATCAAGTACCTATTTGCTGCATGGTCAGTGTAAACAACAACTTTTGAGCCAATTAAGTATGACCAAAATTTGTCAAAGGCAAACACTACATCGAGCATTTACTTTTCCGTGACAGTGTAATTAAGTTGTGCACTACTGAGCATCCTGCTTGCATAGTAAATCGGGTGCATGATCTTGTCTTTGCGTTGCCCTAAGACTGCTCCAATAGCATAATTACTAGTGCAACACCAATCTCTTTTTCAGCAGGTCAACTGATTAATAAGTATACATTTCAAGAGACATAGACACAGGTACATAAAGAATCTCATCATCACCTCCTTCTTGCTCTTTGCGACAAAGGCCAACCTAAGATCATCAGAAAACACAATGGGCTAGTCTTTTTCAAGGAGCTTACATAGCGGTTAGCAACATTGGAAAAATCCTTAATGAACCGCCTATAGAACACATCGTGTCCAAGTAAACTTCTCACTGCCTTAACCGAAGTAGATGCCGGCAACTTCTCAATCACATCAACCTTGGTTTGGTCAACTTCAATTCCCTTTTTGGACACTCGATGCCCCAACACTATTCCTTCTTGTACCATAAAATGGCCTTTCTCCCAATTCGGTACTTGATTTTTGTCCATATATCTTTTGAGCACTCTTCTTAGGTTGTGAAGACAATCTTCGAATGAATCTCCACCATGGAGAATCATCCATAAACACCTCCATAATATCCTCAACCATTTCAGTGAAAATGGAAAACTTGCACCGCCAGAATGTAGCTGGTGCATGCAAAGTCCAAATGGGATTCTCCAAAAGTCAAAGATTCCATACGGGCAAGTGAAGAACATTTTCTCTCTATATTCCAAGGCTATTGAGATCTGGTTATACCCCAAGTATCCGTCCAATAAACAGAAGTGGGATCGCCCAGCTAACCTGTTCAATATCTGGTCAATGAAAGGCAAGGGGAAATGGTTCTTTCGGGTGGCTGTGTTCAGTTTTTGATAGTCCATGCAAATTCGCCACCCTGTGACTATATGAGTTGAGATAAGCTTGTTCTTCTTATTCTGTATTACTGTCATTCCTCTATTTTCCGATACACAATGGACATGACTGACCTAATTTCTGTCAGAGATGAGGAAAATAATACCCGTATCTAACCATTTGATCATTTCCTTCTTCACCACCTCTTCCATATTCAGGTTCAACCATTGTTGATGTTCTCTGGAAGCTTTGTGCCCTTATTCCAGGAGAATATTGTGCATACAAAAGCTGGGTTGATACCTTTTATGTCCTCCATGGTGCAACCAATGGTAGTCTTACGTTCCTGTAACACTTGTAGGAGTTGCTCTACCCACGCAACTAGCAAACAAGATGATATAGTAATAGGTAAAGTAGAATTAGGCCCTAAGAAAGCGTACCTGATATGAGCTGGAAGCGATTTCAGGTTCAACAGTGGTGGCTCCTCTATCGATGGTTCGTAGGTGGTGTTGTTCCTTCTTCTAAGTGTAGGGGCTCGAACGTGGGTTCCCTTGCCTAGAACCCTTGATCTTCAAGAGCCATGACCCACTCTACCAACTCCTTACCAACCATATTTTCCAGATTTATCAAGAAAGCTTCCAACAGATCCCTGACATTAATTGTCTCATCCTCCTCTTGTAGTATCACATCTACGACCTCCACTAGTGAGCAATTTACAAACTCCCCGGGTCTCCTCATAGATTGTTGAACACTGAATATGATTTCTTCATTGTTCAACCTTATTTCAATTCCCTAGTCTGACAGTCAATCAATGATCTCCTAGCGACTAAAAAGGACCTGCCCAGAATGATTGGTATCTCTTCATCCTCTTGACAGTCAAGAATGACGAAGTCTGCAGGGAATGCGAATTTCCCCACTTGAACAAGCACATCATCAAGATTTTCGTTCGGACTTTTCATTGTGCGATCAGCCAGCTACAGCAACATTGAGGTCGGTCTAGCTCTACCAATGCCTAGTTTTATATAGATTGCCAAGGGCATCAAGTTTATATTGGCTCCCAAATCACACAATGCTTTAGCAAAAGCATAACTCCCAATGGTGCATGGGATAGTGAAACTACGTGGATAAGACACCTTTTGAGCCATAGGTCTTGTCACTATCGCACTACATGCCTGCGGCAAAGTTACAATGAACAAGTCTTGGAAGTCAAATTTTTGCGACATCAGGTCGTTCATCATTTTTGCATACCCTGGCATTTCCCTCAAAGCATCCATAAGTGGAATATTCAATTGAATTTGTCTGATCATTTCCATGAATTTCCTATATTGATCGTCTTTCTTTTTCTTTGCCAACCTCTGAGGGAATGGTGCAGGAATCAACCTCTGTCCACTGCTTTGCGTCTTTTCTTTGCTGGAAGCGTTTTCTACTACATGTTCTGGAAGTAGTTAAAATTCCTTCTCCTTACCCTTGTCAATATGTGCTTGCTCGATTACAACCTCGGCGAGCTCTGCCGAGTCATCGGTCTCTAATATAACTAGATCAGCTAGAGTAGTTGGCGTTGTTTCTTTTCTGCTCCCTGTCTAAATCTCTCCCATTCCCAACGCTCACTTCCATGAGCTGATTCGGGTTCTGCTCCTTTGGATTAACATTTGTCTATGCAGTCAATGTTCCTTGTGGGCAAATGTTCAAGGCTATAGATAGTTGACCCAATTGAGTTTCAATGCCTTTGATTGTTGAATTATGTGCAACTAACTTCTCTTGCATCTTTCTATTTATCCCAATGAGTTGTTGGAGCATACCCCTGATTTCGATCATGTTACTATCCTGCTGCTGATGAGGTGGTTGGCAGGTCAACTATTACTGAGTTGATGATTATAGCCATGTTGCCTTTGATAAGGTATGATTTGTCCCTGTGGTCCTTCTTATCCTGGATTGGGATTGTGTTGTGGATGGTTTTATCTGTACTGCTAGTTTGTTGTCAGTCCTATTGCTGCCCACCTTGCCTTTGACCTCCAAAATTATTGACATAATTCATGTTTTTTGTGAATCTGTGGTTGTCATTCTCTCCCCTCCACGAGCACACATATGACTGGCTTTATGCAAGGAGTGCACAAGCCTCCATTTGTGGTATCCACAATGTGCACCTATTTCGTACCCATCTCATTGATTTTCTTTGTCTTAAGCTCATCTAGGTCATAAGGGTGGCCATGTTTTCTGCATTTGTGTTGTTTGGGTTAAGAGAGACAGAATGCACTATTCGAGCGACTGTTGTATCTCTCATCATCCAGCCTGAATTTTGAGATATCTTGTCAAGAAGAATCTTGCACTATGTGAAAGTTTTGCTCAAGAATTCACTTCTAGCAGAAGCATCTACATTGGCCTTCAAACTGTCAGCCAAGCCATATAGAATCTTTGTCCCAGAATCTGATCCGAAATGCCATGGTGAGGGAATTTCACCAACATGGCCTGAAACCTCTCCCAGGTCTCTTGACAAAACCTTAGTCGGTTTTTGCCTGAATTGTAATATCTCATCAATCTGCCTCACAATTTTGTTGTGTGGATAAAACTTGTTTAAGAACTGCTTGACTAGTTCCTCCCAAGTAGAAATGGAGTTTATTAGGAGTGAATTCAACCAAGTTTGAGCTTCCCTTGTTATTGAGAATGGGAACAATAATAATTTGATTGCCTCAGGAGTCACATTTGGCTATCTTTGAGTGACACATATTGATAGAAAGTTTTTCAAATGTTGTTGTAGGTCTTTGATGTACGACCTGGAGAATAACCCTTTACTCTACAACAGGTGCTACATGTTATTGGTAACCTAGAATGTCTCCGCTTGTATGAGAGGAACTACAATTTCTGTGGCCAGGTTATCAGAAGTTGGTTGCGCCCAATAATAAAGAACAACTTCTAGCACAAGAGGCGCTACCACTCTGATGTTTGGGTCATCTCGATCATTCATGTTGTTCCTATTGACATTGTTTACATCATCCATTTCAATTTCACTTTGTTCGTTTTGTTTCAGCCGTTTGCTCTTCTTGTTACCCCGGATCAATATCCGGAATGCTTTCTAGGGATCTGAGAGTCATTCAAAGAGTTCTCTAGTTCTCAAAGAGCTTCTAGACATACATCTGAGTTACAAAAGAGTTCAACCGTAAGAATTTCAATGAAAATATTTTACACAACAGAAATTTAGTTAAAACTAATAATCCTAGAAATTCTTCAAAGTTGCAATAAATAACACCATTAGTTCCCCAGCAACGACGCCAAAATTTGATCACAGCCTACTACGCCTTATAAAAAGGACTAAGCAGTCGCTACAAATATATAATCCGGTTCAGTTCGAAATCGAATCTCACAGGGAACTAACCTATTACTACAACGTTTAATACTTCTAATGAATAGCTCATACAATACCCATATGTAATATTTTTAATGGATAATGTGTAGAATTTAGTCAAATAAGGGAAAATAATAACAAAACTAGCAATACTCAAGAATATAGTTGAATTTAATGGTAAAATGGTCTAGGATTATTGATTTTTCCCAAATGTCGGATAAATTCCTGACACATTAGCTATAATCTCGCTGTAATACTCTATAAGAAATATGCGTTCTAAGTTATCGCAATTATCTCTCGTCACATACGACAATTTACTAGAAGCATTCTCTCGAACAACTCTAGTTAACAATTTATGCAATTCAAAATTATTCCATCAAAACTTCGATATCTCCAACACTGCTTTTAAAATTCAAGTAATTAATCTATTAACTTACCCGAAAATGGTGTTGCTCAACAATAATCTAACACAGTATTCTTTCTTAAGCAACACAACGTAACTAGACACGATTAATCAAGGGCCCTTTCAATTAATAATAGAAAAACATATAGTTGAACAATTGTAGATTAAGAAATAGCTTAATTATATCAAAACATAATCAAGACTTCATCCAACAATTGGTTCCATCAACCCTAGATTAGAGTTTTAGCTAAGAATAATTATTTTCATAATCATAATGATATAATTCATTCTCAATGATAAAAACAAGACGGAGAAAAGTAAAAACTCTATGCCGAATCTTCTGCCTTGCTTCTTGCCTATTCTTGCCTTCAAAAATTCTTCAAAAACCTCAATATCCTCTATTAGCGAGCTGGGCTTATTATAAGTTAAGGAGAGTCGTCCTGAAAATTACACGAAAGACCTTGTAATGTTTGGCCCCAAACACCCCGTCCGCGACTGCGGATTGACTGCAGATTCAACATTTGTTTTGTTCGCGGCCGCGGATTGACCGCGGACCTGGGCGCAGATTCCAGCCTTGCTTTTTCTTCTCTTGTTCGGTCGTATTGTCTTCGTATTGGCCTTCTATGCTCCATATTAACTACAAAATACTCTTTTAGCTTTTTCCTAGCTCGGAGTGGCTCCTGCAAAGCAATAAACTCGTAATTAGAGCATTTTGTTATCTTTTATAATCAAACATAGGTAAAGTGCAACTAAATTAGAGTGTAAATATTAGCTAACTTGCACGATTATCATCTATTATCAATTGTCTTCGACATTTAATTGATTTTAGTTAACTTAGTTAACGATTACTCTAAGTCTTTGTGGGTTCGACATCAGACATTCAAGTCACTTTATCACTTGTCGGTCACGTATACTTGTGTGTACTTGGGGAACCAACACTTTACTTTTAGCAATTAATTATAGTTGATGCATTCCAATCAAATGTTAATTTTCCTGAATAAAAAGTAACTAAAGATTTTCGAACACTGTTTAAATCAAATTATCTTAAAGATGAGAATTATACTATAATATCTATGACTAGCCGAGTACTAATTTCTTGTTATATTTTGCGCTCCTCGACATCATTCTTGTACTTTGTATGAAAGAGATAAAGAGGAAAAGAAGAATATCGTATGCCCTTCACCTTAAGTCTTTCGGTTACTTAGAATTACCTCATATCATATCATATTTAAAGCCACCGTTCTGAAGAAAAAAAAAGGGTTTCAACTACCAATGATTTATCATACTCCAAACTGCAAACAGGTAGGCATGCAACACAATTAGTCCATCTACTAAAAAGAGATCAACATTTGTAAAAGAATCTTATTTACAACCATATTATTCAAGTTATAACAACAAAACGAAGTGCTAATTAAAGTACTCACTTCAGCTTTCAAAGTGTCAATTGGGCCTGCTTATGAAACTAAATATATCTACAAACTCTATCTGCATTATTAAGGTCCAAATCATCACAAAAAAAAGTACTCAACAGACGATTAATGCTGCTAATTAACTAGCTAATTCTTTGCTTCAGCCAGCAAAAATCCAACGTAGCCAAGCATGAAAATTTAATCAAACTTATTATCACTAGGAGAGGTAGATTTACCCTTGGGTGCTGATGAAAATGGCAATGAAGAATTAGGTTGCGTGAAAAACACCAAGTTATTATTTGCAGACTGTGTATTTGCGGAAGACGATGTTGGTGTATTCAGAAAAGTTGAAGAACACTTATTTGGATTTGAGCTTGACGGGAGACTGGATAAAACTGGAAATGGCTCAGTAACATGATTAAGATTATTGTGGCCAGCTGAATTATTTCCAATGCCAGTATTTTCAATGATTGACGTAAGAGCAGCAGCTAATGCAGAGTGGAAATTTGGGTCTGATGTTATTGCTTTTGTTGCAGCTGAAATTGCGTCTGGTGGTAAAGAAGCAGATTGTGTATTATTTCTTTGTAAATAAGATTGGAAAAGATTTTCTTGAGTTGTTCTTGATGAGAAGGCAAGAGAAGCAATATTTTGGTTCTTGTTATAGGCTTGATTTGCATAATTAAGCGCTCCATTGCTCCATGAAACGGGAAGAGGATTGGATTCCAACGAACTGAAGTTGAGGACGTTTGCGGATGAATTATTATTATATCTAGCTGGGGGGAATGTACTAGTACTACCTATTCTGGTAAGATGAGAAAGAGAAGAGGAGGATGAGGTGGAAGTCAAATCAAGAGTTATTGTAGGGAGGGAATTAGGTGCAGATGATGACGAAAAGGATGAATTTGGGAAGTAATATGGTGGTTTTGATTTTGAGTTATCAGATAGATAGAAGTTGAGTCCGTTGAGATTGGCTGAGGTGGTGGTGGTGGCGACAGCGGCGGTTACTTGTGGACTTGGGTCTGATGAGCTGGACGAACCAGATAAGAGCATGGAAGCGGCTGCTGCGGTGGCGGAAGCCATTGCTGTGGCTGCAAGAGGAAGGGGGTGGTTGTGTGTTCCTTCATATGTGGTGATCAATATTGACATGTCCTCAGCACATCTTTGAACCTGAAATTTAAACCAAGAATATTGTGGCTATTAATTAGCTATAAAGTAGCAAAGCAATTTCATTACCTGATGATATATACAAATTGCATGATTACGGTGTAAAACAAAATGTAAATTAATCGATCACGTCACCTAAAAGATACTATAGTAATTTAAAAAGTCAATGTATATAAGTTCTATTCATAAGGAATAAATAAGTTTTTGTAGGGCAAACTTTCAGAAGGTCATGAATTGCCACAAGCATAAAAAAAATTTACAAGCTATATAAACACACACACACATATATATATATATATATATCTCAATTTAAAATTAATTGTATAGATTCAATGTAACATGACATGTACATTACCTGCTTTCTAACTGGGCAGGATTGTGCCACTGTGCAACGATAATAAGCTCGAGGGCATGGATTTCCTTTAGCAATTTTTTGACCATATTTTCTCCATTGGCATCCATCGTTCATCTGATCAATATGGCAAAAAAATTAAATGAAAAATCATCAGTAACTCAATGCATAGACTAGACTGTATTCTTTACTTCATAATATTAGCAACCTTAACCAAAGGTCTCAGATTCGAATTCTGGGTATGAAGTCGCCTTCGTTAGGGAGTGCTTTACCCCTAGTATCAGATTTTCCAGCGCGAATTCGGATTTAGTCGGATCCCAATGTTGAGTTGTCCCACATCGGAGGGATTTGAGGTCCTTGGTCTCCTTATATGGCTTGGGCAATCCTCACCTCATAAGCTAGCTTTTGGGGTTGAGTTATGCCCAAGGTCCATTCTTATCATGGTATCAGAGCCAGGCCCATCCCAATTATTGTTACCGATGTTGGGCCCCCATTTATGTTGTCCACGCTCCAGAAATCTGGGCGTGATGGGGGGTGTTGAGTTGTCCCACATCGGAGGGATTTGAGGTCCTTGGTCTCCTTATATGGCTTGGGCAATCCTCACGTCATAAGCTATCTTTTTGGGGTTGAGTTAGGCCCAAGGTCCATTCTTATCACCCAATACAGGTACTGACCGTCGCTGGGTGAGAAACTCTAATATATATATATATAGAGTCCAATAATTTCAAAAAGTGCATGCACTCTAAATGCTTACCGTAGGGGCATCACATCTGACTCTAACTGAAGCCCTAGCTCTTTTAGTAGGGTTTTGTTGAGAAACATCATCATCTCCATTTCTCATTGTCTTGAGAATTTTGTGTGTCTCTCCATTTTCTTCCTTAATTTCTTCTAAGCTATTCTCTGGACTGAGATTAACAGGTGAAGATTCTGTCGTTTGAGATGTTTTAGCAGACACTTCAAACTTGCAATCCAATCGTAGTGTTAATCCCCCAGCTTTATGTTCTTCTTCCTCATTATTATTATAATGAGCCTTATCTTTGCTAAATATTTTAGACAACTCTTCCTTTTTCATATCGCTCGATGTCCTTCCTAAGCAAAGGGAAACAAGTTGATCAGCTTCTTGATCAGATTCATGATGTGTAGTATTCACAGTACTGCTGGATTTTTCAGCTTCCTTTTGGGCAATATCATGGAATTGCATCTGAAGATTCCGATAATCCTTCATGATTCGATCCAAGTGTGTCCGCAGCCTCTGATTTTCTTCCATTACTTCTCGCATTTCAATTTTGGCTGATGCAAGCTTATCATTCTACAAATTCACAAACACACACACTAAAAATAAGAATTCGTACCTCTTGATTATAGTTAGTTTTTTCTACCTTTATAACTCGCTTCATCAGTTCGCTAGCAATAAACCAATACAACACATCAGTAACTAGTATAATGCGCTAGGGTTAAGGTGTTTAATTAAGTGAATTAATTATATACTAAGAATCAGATATTGAAGATGTCATTTTTTTGGTATTATAAACGGATTAGTTCGTTTATATTATAACAAAAACAACAATCTAGTAGAATCCCAATAGTGGGGTCTGGGGAGGGTAGAGTGAACGCAGACCTTACCCCTATCCCGAAGGGATAGAGAGGCTATTTGCGGGATACCCTCGGCTCAAAAACAATAGATCTGTTACAACATAAGCCAGAAATATAGTATCAGCATTGTAAAATACAACAAATAAATGGAAAATTCTTCATGTTTACTTAAAATATATGTAAGAATCCGTATTTCGGATCTGATCAAAACAAAGTCCTTTCTAAGTCTTCGTATATTTAGTCTTTTATCCCAGAGTAACCCAAAAAAAAAATAAAAAATAGTAATGATATTCAACCTCTCAAAGTAATTGGCATATATAATAGTAGTAATAATTAATGTACGTATATAAACTCAGACCTGTTCTTTCTGAGTGGATGAAGATGCCATTGAGTTGAGTTCCGAAGGCGATCTTTCTCTCTTTACCATGACAGCAGCTCCCAGTTGAAGCATTAAAGTTAGATATTGTTTAAATAATAGAAAAAATCTGTATATGCACTACAATTATTGTCAAAAAGTCATGAAAAGTCGCATCTGGATCAATTAGTAAGGATGACTACAGCATACATTAATTCAACGGTCAAATTTTTAGAAAAAGCTGAAAATAATTCGACGACTTGCTGCTGGTTACTACGACTTTTCCTACAAAAACATTTCAGCAACAGGTTGGTCGGCTTATTGCGTCTGGAGCCTCCAATTAATTAGGTTTCACATTTTTACTGCACCTACATATATATATTTCTCTTCTAACAGCTCATTGAAAAATTATTTGAAAGTTTTATCAAGATTTTGACATATTCATTACTGTGACGCTATCAACCTAACTACTACTGTACATATACATACTACAAGCAACGTTATATTTTTTATTTTTATTTTGGTGAAATCAACAATTATCAAGAATATAATTAAACCATGCATGTATAAATTAAGTTTAATTTCTGGTACGAACAACAACTCCCTGATATAATGGACATGAATCAGTATACGATAATTTTGTTTTACTCATAATTAATTTACCTCAGTATAATCAAGGGTGAAATCCTTGTGCTGAGGAGAAGATGGCTTTGACTTATCATCTTCACGCTCTCTTCTTCCCTTTCCAACCTGAAGAACAACAAATATTTTAAGGTAGAACTAAATTATGGATAAACTCACGTTAATTATTTCTTGTTTGTTCATGTGATCAATCAACATCGTTCTTTTGTTTCCTCTATATATGGTGGTCTCTGGTGAGGTGAAGAAGATCGGATTGTTAAATATAATAATCCATGCGTAGATTTCCTTTTTTTTTGGATAGGATTTAATAGTTCGCATGTTAAGAATGATGCAGAGATTATTTAAAAGGTTGGATCAACAAAGCTTTTAGGCAACATGTTATATTCATTCAAAACACAGAATATCTGTATCATAGACAGTGTTGTGTTATTAAAAGAAATACCTTAAGGAAAATATTTTCTGCACAACTTTCACGATCAGGACTAGATTCAGCTTTGTTCTTGTTTTCCTCTTTGACTACAGCTCCGTGAATAGAATTTCTCAAAGCAGCCTCCATATATGGCATATGGACCTTATTACCTCCTTTTCTCTAGCTAGATCTCTTTGTCTGAATTCCAAAATAGCAATATTTGAAAAGAAATAGTAGTCTTCCTTATAAGGAGGGGAGGCAGCAGTGTTTGACTTCTTTTAAACTAATTAAAGGATTCAAACTCAGTGGCTTAACAGCACACAATAAACAAAAATGTCAATGCACCAATTGCTCACAACTGAAAGTAATATTTTATATATTGTCTTACTTGGAAAAAAAAATCATTAAAAAACGGCTGGAAGAAGAATTCAACTTCAACGTTTAGGTATTTTAGATAGGATTTGTAACATGTCAGAAAGAGAGTTATACTCCGCAATGGTCGGTCTCTCCCACCATCATGTCTGGGCTTTATATTTTCTCTTTATCTCTTTATCTCTGCAACTTGCAACAGCTATTGTTGAAGTTTCCTACGTTAGAGGAAGTCACATGGCCACATTATTTGCCGGTCAAACGGGTAAGTAACACCCATTAATTTTTTTCAGTCAAATAACTTCCGGTGAGCAGTCGCGGTGAATTTAAGTCGTATGCACTAATACAGTAAAGAAATTCACTCCATCAATGCGTTATGAGTTATGACAAGTTTTTAACTTTCTAAATGTATTCCAAGCTTACCAATATGGTCGTTCATATAAATGACATATTTCTAATTTTTAGTCTGTTCCAAAATAAATTACATATTTTTAATTTTGGAAATAATTCAACTTTAAACTCTTCATTTTATTCTTAACGAGAAATTTTTATAACCATACAAATATCATATCTTCATAAACTTTTACCTCTTAAGCGTTGAAGATCATAAGTTTCCAAATGTTTTTTTTTTCAATTCCGTTAACAGAGGGAGTAACACGTTAAGGGATAAAGCACGAGTTCCCTACCAAAAGTTCTCTATTTTCATTACCGTAATTATTTAATTCTATTTTTCATGTTAATTAACATATTAAGGTGCTTGCTATGGTAATAAATCTTCATCGATTATTTCAATCTAATGATATGTAAAAATTATTTTTTTTCGGTGCTCAAAACATAAACTCGGAGAATATTTACAAGTCAAACGTTCTTTGGTTCACACGAAAAAATTATTGATGAGTCTACAAGTCGACCTTTGAATCGGGAAACTCTTACAGACGAAATAATATATATTTATTTGATTGTTGTTGAGGAAATGAAAACAAAAAGGTCATCTAAGTTCGCTTTAAAGAGGTTTATACTTTCTTCTTTTTTACCCCTGTTCGAGAAAAGGTCATCTACACTTGTTGCAGGGAAAAAATTATCATGGTTAATAAATTTAATTAGATAAAAATACATATAATTTATCATGGTTAAATAATTTGAGTTTATATGCAAGACACATGTCATGTATGTATTAGTTTGGTGTAAACATCTGGTGCGGATAAATTTTTTTCCTTGTTGCGGTCATTCAAAAATCTCAATTACTACTCCCTCAGTTCATGTTTTACTGGCACAGAATTTAAGAAAAAAATAAAGACTTTTGGAATTTGTGGTGCTAAACAAATCCAAATGGGGCCAGAGTAATTGTGTGGTTATAAAAGCTTCTCATTAAGGGTAGAATTGTAAGTTTAAGCTAAATTGTTACCAAATATAGAAAGAGTTCATTTTTTTTTTTTTGGAACAGACCAAAAAAAAAAAGTTTACATAAACTAAAACAGAAGAAGTACTAATAATATAATGCACCATTTTTCAGTTCCCATGGAAGGAAGGCCTCTTTTCTTAAATCTTCCATATATGAGTTAAAAAATGTAGGGTGAAGCCGTGGAGCTAAGGAATTTGATATCTTTATTGTAAATTTTGAGAACCCTGGTATATATTGCGCAAGGTGAACTATGGTCCATCAGAAGAGTTGATGAATTTATTAAGGGATTTTTAATAGTAGAGTAACTTATTTTTTCCTTGCTTCAGATGAGTTGCTACTCTAACCAGATTTTACAAATTACAGCGCTCTCGAATAAAAATTGCACTAATATAATGTATGGGGTAAAGTTTTTGAATGGCAGGTAAATGCTCGTCAAGTCGACATATGGCAGTGAAGACAAATAGGATTTAAATTAGCAAATAGTTCGCATCGATTACAAATGTAATCGGTATCGTGTGAGTTTTGAAGACCCTGGAATGGGGACGAAAGTTTGAAAAGAAAATATTGGTTGGAGGAGGCAACATCCAATCAACAACTTTTACATAGAATCTTTGTATTTATACTCAACGGTTATTGTTAGTATACTGTATTTGTAAAATAATTTTGAAAAATATAAATATAAATGAAAAACATACATAAAATTTTAATTCGAGTATATTGAATTCACAGTGTTTTCTTAAGAAATTTATTCCCCTCCTAGTACCCAAGGTTGTGGATTATTTCCTCCCAGGATAGAACGAATTACATATTAGTACTATAGTGGTACTCCAAATCCCGATGTTTCAGCGAACACAAAGTTCATTTGCAAATCACACTTACTGTTGCTTTGTTTCATGTTAAAAGTATGCAGAAGAAGGAGCATAAATGCAGAAAATTGTATGGAAATTCTGTGCAGAATAGTCCTGTATTTATAGCAAAGTCAAGCTGAAATCTGAAGAGGTGCAGCTCTTCACATGGTTATTGATGCAAAATGGCCAGAGCATAAATGCCATAACAAAAATGGCTATTTACTCAATAATAAAGAGGGAAAATTGAAGAAGGTAGTTAATTTTCTTTTAGCAAAACAGAAAATGGAAATTTGGATTTTAATATTAATATTTTATTATTAAAATAGATATTTAATAACATTTCAGTCACTATTTTATTATTAACAAATAAATTTGGTCAAAAAATTAATCAATCAATCGATCATTTGACCAAATCTAAATCCGAATCCGAAGCCGAAGCCGAGCCGAGCGAGGTACGATGACAACGGCGCGAGACTGCCTTCTTCTCAACTCTTTAAGAGCTAGAAAAAGTATAATTGCTTATATACTTATAGAAAACCTCTTCCTCTTCCAATATAGGACAATGTCCCTTTGTCGGGAGAGGGGGAGGGGCATAGAATTTCACTCAAATATTTCATTTTTTTCCATTTCACATTTACCCTCTTTTAAGTATTTAATATACTTAAAACCCCAACAATCCCCCACATTAATGAGGAATGACTATATCACAGAAACATACATGAAAAATTGTATGATTCGCAAGCAAAGATTAATTACATCTGGATAAGTGGGTTTCTCTTTTAACTTTTCGTAGTGAACTTATGCCAGATATACTCGATTAATCGATAGATTTTATATCTTTGAACCGTCGAACTTTAGTGTATACCTAGACAACCAAAAGTCACACAACCAACCTTTAACCGCCTTTCGTTCTCATTATTGTGTTCATTTCAGCCATGAATACCACCTCGTTTCATAAGTGCATAGAGAATTTGTCACGACCCAGAATCCACTAAGGATCGTGATAGTGCCGGACACCATTGTCATGCAAGCCAACAAAAAATGACTAGTAACTTCTCATTTTAAATATTTCTAAAATCATTTATTTTATACGTTTAAACAACACATAATAAATTCCACTAAATAAATAATGAAACATTTAACAATTTTAAATTTCTGAATAAACTCAAAGACATCCCATAACCGGGTAGCATAAGTGCATGAGCAATTTCTAAGAAATAATGTAATACAACAACCGTCAGGAATACAACATTAGACATAAAATAAATACAATAATCTGAAAGAGACTTGCTGGCTACGGGTCGTCTCGAGAAGTGCAGCTCACCTAAGTCTCCGTATCAATCATGCTGCTACGCCCAGTAGGTCACTAGAGATGCATGTGCCTATGCAACAAAAATGCACAGAAAGTGTAGTATGAGTACGGAAACAACGTGCACCCAATGAGTATCCCGTCTAATCTCGAAGAAGTAGAGATGATAGGTCGACTTCTACACTTACTAGTAGTCCAATAATGATGCATCCGCAATATAATGAATTGATGAATTACATAGACAGGATTTGAAATTCGATAGAGTGAAACATAAAAACAATTCTTTCTTTTATGTGAAATTTCTTAAAATTTCATTTTTCATCAATTATACATATATTCTCAAGATGGGAAGAGGCGTTAACAACTCCAATTAGTTCAAGGCAAGCAATATAAGCATGCGCAAATCATGCTGAGGTCGTACGGTCTGATCCAATAATATTTAAACAGTACACTAGATAGAGGGTCGAATGGCATGAACCATAAATACATTTATTTAATCTATCGAGGCGTACGGCCCGTTCCCGAATTTAAATACACACAGACAGTCAATCAAGAAGTCATCAGGAAATAATCATCCAAAGACAACCAATTCTCCTTTTAACAATTTAAGAAAAAAATGAAGTTTAAACCTTTTTAGAAATTCATTTACTACTTTGATGTGATTTAAGCAATTCAACTGTCCATAAGATTACAATTAATCGAAGTATATCATGCTTTTGGGTCCTAGACACCCGAACTTAAACATAATAGTAGCTCGCATGGACTCTCGTCACCTCGTGCGTATGTATCTCTCGCAACTTGAAGCACATATTTAATTATTTCACCTATGGGGACAATTACCTCTTACAATGTTAGAAAGGCGATTCACCTCGCTCCGAAGATCCATAATCGGCATTTCACGTACTTCCGAAGACTCGAATCGATGAACAAAGCTTCAAAGCTAGCCAATAATTATGAAAAGTCATTAATATATGTTCAATTACTCATTATAATCCAATTTATAACAATTCCTAACACCGATCAAAAAGTTGGCAAAAATGCCCTTGGGCCCACGTGCCCAAATTCCAAAATTTTTTGAAGATAAAATTTACACATCAGAAGCTTAAATATATAATTTACTCTTAATTTCACATCCAAAAACGTGGTCAATATCGAAAATATTCATTTCTACGTTTTTCCTCAAAACCCAAGTTTCTACCAATTTTTTATGCTCAAATCCGAAACAAAACCATGTATTTAACGTCTATTGAGTGGGAACAACTTACCTTGACCTAGATGAAGAAAATCTGTCTTCCAAAAGCTCCAAAATCGTCCAACCGAAGTGAAAATGGGTGGAAATGAGCCTAAACTCAAATTTTAAAGATAGCTCACTGCCTCTAGTCCTTTCGCATCTGCACTTCTCCTTCCGCAGATGCGGTCGCACTTCTGTGGAAAAATGACCACATCTGCGTTCCTAGCCTAGCCACCCCTTTCTGATTCTACGGTATGAGAGCTGCTTCTGCGGCTCCGCACCTACGGCCCTAACCTCGTAGGTGTGGTTACATCAACAACCAATAAATTCAGTCTTTTCCAAAATTCCATTTTCGACCCCTTAACCACCCAGAATCTACACGAGGCCCCCGGGACCCCAACTAATCATACCTACCATTCCCAAAACACACTATGAACTTGTCGAGGCCTCAAATCATATCAAAGAATTCTAAAAACATGAACCGCACTCCGATTAAAGCTTAATGAACAATAAAATTTCAAACTTCGACTTTCAATGTTTAAACCTATCAAATCATGTCCGATTCACATAAAATTTTGCACACAAGTCATATTTGACATTGTAGACCTATTCCAAATTTCATATTGGATTCTGACCCAGATATCAAAAGGTCCACTCCGCATCAAACTTCTAAAAAACCTTCAAATTTCTATCTTTAGCCAAATGACTTCAAAATGATCCCCGGACCTTTGATTTCTCTTCTGATCGCGCTTCAACACCAGAATCACCATACGATGATACTTCTAGACCCGGAATCCCAAACGAACATCGATAACACTGAAATTCACTTCAGCCCAAACTTATGAAATTTCTTCCAAAATGCTAACTTCCACAATAGGCACCAAAATGCTACTGGGTCATCCAAAACCTGATTCGGGCATACGTCTAAGCCCAAAATCATCATATGAACCTGCTGGAACCTTCGAATCCCAATTTCGAAATCGTTTACTCAAAAATCCAATACTAGTTAATTCTTTCAACTTAAAGCTTCCGAAATGAGAATTCTCTTTCCAAACCAACTCCGAACTTCCCAAAATCCAATTCATACCATGCGTACAAGTCATAATACCTGAAACGAAGCTGCTCACGACCTCAAACATCTGAATGGCGCACTAGATCTCAAAACCACCGGTCAGGTCATTACATTCTCTCCCGCCTAAACATACGTTCATCTTTGAACGTGCTAAGAAATGTGCCGGAGTTGTCTGAAATCAGTGCTTAACACCTCGAGCACCTATGTATGCTACTACAACTCAGCTGGGCGCCCTAGCTTAGTAAATCTGAAGATATCCTTTTTCAGTTAAGAAAAATAAGCCTTAGAGCGCAATTCCAACATCCGGAATTCTTTGCCAGGCCTGTTCCAACATACGCTCACCGTATCAATAACTACACGCAACACCAAAACATGATTGCGTACCTTAGCTGAATTCACATCTTGCACCACTTTACTCACAGGACCACAATAATATTCTCCGATCAAATAAATCAAAATTTCACGAATCTGATGCTTCAATTTCACCTCATGACATACATAGATCTTGCTCTAACTCTTACAATACCGCCACGATGGAAGAGATATGTAGAAATTCCTAACCGACTGCCGAATCAACAAATCATTGGGTCTATGCTCCTGACAAGAACCCTCACCTCATTCTGAACCAAATAATGGTTTTTTCCCCTTAATATACTTCATATAATCAGATACGATTGATCCTAAGTCCAATGATCTCGTCTCACCCAGGACGAACTGCTCAGGCAATAAGCCACCCTGAAAATGATCAAAAGTCTCATATGATGCCACAATGTGCCAATAGGCTACCAATTCGAACGGGATACAAAGGGGAACAAATTCTAGAAGGAACTACTCAATTCGCGCAACTAATGTGAACATTCCTCAGGAAAATGGGAAACAAACACATATAGGATGAAGTATGAAAATTGTATTCAACATCACATTGTTACGGCGTTCCACCCGATCCAAATAACAGTTCCATGGCAGCGTTCCACCCGATCCACGCACAAAATTCATCTAAGGAGATGCATCAAGCTAAATTGATCATTACAATAAAATATTGAATATCGTTCACAAGTACGCTAAGTGCATAATACCATCCCTGAGGGGACATATAGCGCTATAAGCTGCAAAATTCAAGCACAACTGAGGTACGATATACGATTTGAATCTAAAGAGACATTTTGATCATTTAACATTATCTCTATGCAGAAATCCAACACATAAGCAATACACCAAGCTATCTCCCAACTCACACAGTGCAATGTATCAATACATGAAATAACTAGCGACGAAATAACACCCTCACTACTCTTCCATAAGGAGCTCATTACTGAAATGAACACATCTGGCTTGATATAGAGCCCATATTCATATTTAAATCCATCCACATACCTCAAGCTGATTATGATCGCACTGAACTAGGCTAATAACCTTGCAAAGGTCCATAATAACTCCTTTTTGTCTCATAACACATAAGATCAACCATCATGACCGAAGTAATCATCCCCGGTCCATAACCCAATAAATCAACTGCCCTCCAGGAATCAATTCCCAAATCAATGATATCACCACAATCTTCATACTCGATTTAACTCTTTAACCAATTAAGTGACTAAATGCCACACTTATAAAACCTTCCCGTAGGGTACGCTCCTACAACTTTCTGTAATAGATAACAAGTCTGTACATCCAAACCACTTGCCACACTAATGCTAAAAAGCGATAAAAAATCCATAACCAGGATGCAAAGCCTTTTTCACAAAACACCAATCTCAGGTGACGCTTAAGACAATGCCATATTACTTTAAACATCGAAACTACTTTCTTGCTCATCCGAGCTCGTGACATCCTTGTTAACACTGAACTTCAACCTTGATCCTTACTTCAAATCCGATACCAATCACTGCACCCAACATGCTAATATTCGATAGGACATTGCCATCATAACTCCGAAACCACTAATAGATTAACACTTTATCGAATAAAAACCTTTCACTTAACTCACTTCAAGATAACCATATCAATACACAGGTGAATTCTCATAATCGTAAAATATGAAAATCTCTAAGTAGTGGTCTAAGCCACCATAGCACTTTCGGGATCCACCTACACACAATAGGCCATAACAGTAGAATACTCCTGAATAACATCAATTATAGCGGCTGACAGGTCTCACACGTACCACCACAAATCACTTGCATAAACTTGCCGAGGGAATTGATTACTACTACCAATATGCCAATTCAACCATGGCTAACCAGTCTATCGCGTTCCAATTTATCCTACATTCCCTAAAAAATAATAACTCCATTCAACACATAGCACACTCCATCCATACCCATCTCGAGTGGCTGTGAATCATAAGACTATGCTGTCTCAAACCCCACAAACCATTTCATTCCTCCCAATTGCTATACTGGGGTTCAAAACATCATAGAACATTCTGGGCACCTTCTCATCAGCTACTAGAAAACTTGATTCTTAACTGTACCTATAGGCTCGAAATCATTAGACACCACATTTTACCCCTTTGAATCCACTAGGATCGTTGTTGAGAGTCACCCACTTTGGCTTGATCCTAAATATAATCAACTTCCAGGCCTCGCTGGCACAAGAACACCCATCTCAATGAAGCACTTGACTGGATCACTTTCCTTGTAAATCACCCATGTATGAAGCATAATCCAGAATCCTCCCAATGCCTGAACATGAGCCAATAAGGCCAACCATAACACACCTTTAACAATTCCTTTGCTCAAATTATCACTTATATTCTTTTCCCATTGCTGAAATGACTCACCAGTACACCGATAACCCGAAACCTCACAAGAAGATAATCATAAAACCCAATCATAGGCAGTGGGACTCTTTCACTTAGCTTGAAGCCACCATTACACAAATCTAGGACTCACCAAGATTCTTTCTTCATTGTTGACATGCTCTTGCGTAACCAGCCCGCCAAATCCTTCGAATTCTTTCTGTAAAACCATTTAATGATATTCTGAATCATCAACCACATTCACATTGCCGATCTCTTTACTGTATGGCTAGTAGAATTCTTCGGAGAAGCTTCGCCAAACACGCGGCTACTAACCTGCTCATAGGGAATAACCCCATGTGGAAATCACTCTCCAACATCTTCCAACGCTCCTGCACGAGGTACAATCACTACAACTTCAATGACCCATCCTAAGTTCGAGCTCACTCTCTAGCTGCACAAGTCCATTCACCCCTCGTGGATATCAATTAAATGTGTGGCAACATCCTTCTAATTCATAGTTAGGTTGTATCCTTCTTTATTTAAAGCAGCTCCTTTTCGTTATATCAAATCTCCTGCCGGATGATAGTCCTTACTTCAAATTAATCCGTAGGCCCTAATCACCAATCACTAAAATTCCCAAATCACTCCAAACTCTCCTTAAGGTGAGTGGTCATCCTACCACAAAGCCCATATGCAACTCTGTCACTCTCTCACTTTGGCGAAACTCTCTCCTTAAATGAACTACTCGGCATTCTCTTTTGATACCTGGCCTTCTAGAAATTTTAACAACCACTTGACAATTTCCACATGTTCTTCCTCATTCTATTTTGCTCCACTGATGCCTTAGATCGAAACCTATCTCGATAGCACCTGAACCAACATGTCACTATTAACTTTACACCTTTCCGAGGATCATCTTTCTCGCCGATAACATTAGAAACACCAATTCAATCCCGAACCGCCATACCCTGCGATCTATGACAGTTATTTCTTCAATATTGTCTCATAATACCTGCTTCAAAGGTGAATTGTAGAAGATCATAACACCGGTGAACTTAGTACATTCAATAGGTATAACGACACCTTAACATATACGAAACTTCCACCATGCTTGCAAATACCAAGCCTCGTTACCCTATCAACCCAAATCTGAACATTCTTAGCTCATAGCCTTTCCCCTGCCGGGAATAAGAAACCAAAGCTCTAGATCATGCACTGAGCAAACCTCCCTTCAAGTCATTCACGACGTCAACACGTAGGAAAACATCCTATCATCATATCAATAGTATAGAACAATCGTTCATAAGCATCATAAAATCTTGTGCCTAGCCTCAAAGCTCTCAGAAGTATCGCTACCGAGCTGAAACGACAGAATATCCTTCCACAAAGCGATGATAATAGCTCAAACCACCCCGCCAAGAAAATACCCCGCACCACGTTCATAGTACCATTACAGTCCTTCAATTCTAGATTTATTACATCGGTTTGCGTCACATAAGATTGAATGGAAATGAAATGAAGGCATAATCCTCAAAGGAATCAAACTGCACGGCAGGGAATCAAGAAGGGAAGTACTCCTAACAGCCCTGCAACCTCCCGAAGATAAGTACATACCTTTCCTACCGATCCATGAGAATTTACTAGACTTGCTCATGACTCGTGAAAGCTAAGGGAACTTAGTGCTCTGATACTATGTTGTCACAACCCAAAATCCACTAAGGGTCGTGATGGCACCAGACACGATTGTCAGGAAAGACAACAACAAATAACTAGTAACTTCTTAGTTTAAATATTTCTAAAATTATTTCTTTAATACATTTAAACATTACATAATAAATTCCATTAATTAAATAATGAACATTTAAAAATATTAAATTTATGAATAAACCCATAGACATCCCAGAACCCGGTGTCACAAGTGCATGAGCAATTTCTAAGAAATAATGTAATACAACAACCATCTAGAATACAATAAATACAATTATCTAAAAGAGACTTGCTGGATGCGAGTCGTCTCGAGAAATGCAGCTCACCTACGTCTCTATATCAACCATGCTGCTACGCGCACTAGGACACTAGAGATACATCTGGATGTGAACCAAAAATGCACAAAAAGTGTAGCATGAGTACGAAAATAACGTGTACCCAATGAGAATCCCGTCTAATGTCGAAGAAGTAGAGACGAGAGGTTGGCTTCGACACTTACTAGTGATTCAATAATGATACATTCGCAATATAGTGAATTGATAATTTATATAGGCAAGATTTGAAACTCGATAGAGTGAAACATGTAAACAATTTTTTTATGTGAAATTTCCCAAAATTTCCTTTTTCATCAATTGTACATATATTCTCAAGTCGGGAAGAGGCATTTACAACTTCAATAAGTTAAGGGAAGCAATACAATCATGTGCAAATCATGCCAAGGTCATATGGGCTGATCAATCAATATTTAAACTATGCACTGGTCAGAGGGTCGAATGGTGCAAATGATAAATGAATCTATTTAATCTACTGAGACATTCGGCCCGTTCTAGAATTTAAACACGAATAGACAGTCAATCAAGAAGTCATCAGGAAATAATCATCCAAAGAAAAACAACTCTCCTTTTAACAATTTAAGAAAAAATGAAGTATAAACCTTTTTAGAAATTCATTTACTACTTCGACGAGATTTAAGCAACTCAATTGTCAATAAGATTAGAATTAATGCAAATATAGCATGCTTTTGGGTCCTAGGCTACCCGGACTTAAAAATAATAGTAGCTATGCATGGACTCTCGTCACCTAGTGCATACGTAGCCCCTACAACTTGGAGCACAAATTTAATTATTCACCTATGGGGACAATTTCGTCATACAAGGTTATAAAGGAGACGCACTCACTCCGAAGATCCATAATCGGCATTCGACGTTCTTCTGAAGACTCTATTCGATGAACAAATCTCCATAGCTAGCCAATAATTATGAAAATCCATTAATATATGTTCAATTACCATTAAAATCCAATTTGTAATAATTCCTAACCTCGATCAAAAAGTTAATCAAAACGCCCTCAGGCCCACGTGCCTGATTCCAAAAACTTTCGAAGATAAAACTTATCCATAACCTCACAAACTTAAATATATAATTTACTCTTAATTTCACATCTAAAACCGTGGTTTAAATCCAAAATATTCATTTTATAGGTTTTTCGTCAAATCCCAAGTTTCTACCAATTTATTTATGCTTAAATCCGAAACAAAACCATGTATTTAATGTCTAATGGGTGGGAACAAATTGCGTTGACCTAGATGAAGAAAATCTCTCTTCCAAAAGCTCCAAAATCGTTCAACTCAAAGTGAAAATGGGTGGAAATGAGCCTAAACTCGATTTATAAAGATAGCGCACTGCCTCCAGTCCTTTCGCATCTGCGCTTCTCCTTGTGCATGTGCAGTCCCGCTTCTTCGGTAAAATGACCGAATCTGCAGTCCCATCCTAACCGTCCCTTTCTGCTTTTGCGGCATGAAAGCCGCTTCTGCGGCTTCACACCTGCGGCCCTAGCCTCGCATGTGCAGTTACACAAGCAACTAGCAACTTCAGCCTTTCCCAAAATTCCATTTTCGATTCGTTACCCACCCGGAATCCACCCGAGGCCCCAGGGACCCAAACAAATCATACCAACTAGTCCCAAAACACATTACAGACTTGATCGAGGCCTCAAATCATATCAAACAATGCTAAAACCATGAATCGCACTCCGATTCAAGCTTAATGAACTTTAGAACTTCAAACTTCGACTTTTGATGTTTAAACCTATCAAATCATGTCTAATTAACCTTAAATTTCGCACATAAGTCATATATGACATTGCAGAACTATTTAAACTTTATAAATTTGATTTCGAGCCAAAATTAAAAGGTCCACTCCCGCTCAAACTTCCCAAAAACTTTTAAATTTCTATCTTTAGCCAAATGACTTCAAAATGACCCACAGACCTCCGAATTCATTTCTGATCATGCTCCCAATACCAGAATCACCATATGGAGATACTTCCAGACTGGAAATTCCAAACTGACATCGGTAACACTAAAATGCACTTCAACCTAAACTTATGAAATTTTTTCCAAAATGCTAACTTCCACAATAGGCGCCAAAAGTCTCCCGGAACATCCAAAACCTGATCCGGGCATACGGCCAAGTCTGAAATTATTATACAAACCTGCTAGAACCTTCAAATCCCAATTTGAAGTTCGTTTACTTAAAAATCCAATCCTAGTTAATTCTTTCAACGTAAATCTTTTGAAATGAGAATTCTCTTTCCAAATCAACTCTGAACTTCCCAAAATCCAATTCCGATCATGCGTATAAGTCATAATACCAAAGATGAACGGCGTGCTAGAGCTCAAAATGACCGGTCGGTTCGTTATAGAACTGGCCTTGCAAGATTCTCCTTGAAGTGGCTTAGACTTCACACTTACATAGGTGATTCCTAAACGTGTCATCCCATAGATACAATATTTGATATACCCCATACCAAATTTAGAAATCATTAAAAACCCTTAATGTTTTATCCTTGGTACTGAACATTATCTCACCACAAGAATGGACCGAAAGTTTAGTTGACAATGTTGAACCGTCATTTATGATTTTGTTTGATCTTTTTGAACCTAGATATTGGGATCTCCAATCTTCTAGGTAGAGTTACCGCCACTATGACTTGTTCCCGGCCACAGTCCCATTCCCCTTGATGATTTCTCAACTACCTCTCTAGTTAGGCCTTTTATAAGTGGATTTGACACATTATCACTTGACTTTACATAATCAATCGTGATAATTCCTCTAGAGAGTAATTGCCTAACGGTTATATGTCTTCATTGTATATGACAAGATTTACCATTATACATAACGCTCACAGCCATTGCAATTGCCGCTTGACTATCGCAATGTATGCACATTGGTGCCAACAGTTTGGGACAAAATGGAATGTCTTCCAAGAAATACGGAGCCATTAAACTTCTTCACCAGCTTTATCTAAGGCTATGAATTCAGCCTCCATAATCTAAGGCTATCTAAACATCCATTTGATGAATTTCAAGACCATAAACTGCAGCTAATGCTACTAACGTTCGTATGGATGTAATTTTTCTAACTGGAGACTATGTATCGAAATAGTCAAGGCCTTCTCGTTGTCTATACCCTTTGACCACATGTATTGACTTAAATTTGTCAATGGTGCCATAATCTTTCATTTTCCTCATAAAGATCCATTTAAAACCCAACGATTTATTTACAGGAGGAAGATGAACCAATTCCCATATATGGTTGTCTAGTATGGATTCTATTTCACTATTGATTGCCTCTTTCTAAAAAATGATTCCGAAGAAGAAATAACTTCTCTATGTGTTTGCGGCTCATTTTCCAATAAGAAAGTCACAAAATCTGGTCCACATGAAATATGGTCCAAATGAAGTAGGTGTTCTTTGATGTTTACTACGTCATAGATCCTCCTGGTTAAGTGTACTTTCTTTTGTTTCTTCCCGAGGTCATTTAGATCCTTCACTAATTGATTCTCATTCCTTTTTACATGGATATATATTTTTAATGAACTCAACATTAATGAATGTCAGGATTTTCTAATTTATGAACTAGAAATTGATATGCTTTACTATTAGTCGCATATCCTATGAAAACACAATCAATGATTTCGGTCCTATTTTTACCCTTTTGGATTTAGCAACTTGCACTATTGCCAAAAACCCCAACACATTAAAATAATTCAAGTTGGGCTTTCTTCTTTTCCATTTTTCATATGGAATGGATTGTGTTTTGCTGTGAGATACTCGATTTAGTATGATGGACGTTAGAACAGCTTCCCCCCACAAGTTCTAGAAAACTAAAACTTAGCAATAATGCATTCATTTATCTCCTTTAATGAATGATTCTTTCTTTCTGCAATCCCATTAGACTGGGGAGTGTAAGGGGTCATTGTTTGATGAATAATTCTATATTCTAAACATATTTGTTCAAAAGGAAATTCATATTCACCACCCCTATCACTTCTTATCATCTTAATTTTCTTGTTAAGTTGCGTTTCAACTTCATTTTTGTATTGCTTGAATGCGTCTATTGCTTCATCTTTACTATTAAGTATGTAAACATAGTAATATTGAGTACTATCACTAATAATAGTTATGAAATACTTCTTTCCGCCATGAGATGGTATTGACTCATATCTCAAATATCTGTGCGAATTAAGTCTAAAGGATTTGAATTCCTTTCAACTGACTTATAATGATGTTTTACATACTTAGATTCCACAAATATTTTACATTTTGATTTGTCGCATTCAAATTTAGGCACTATTTCTAAATTAATTATTTTTCGCAAGGTTTTATAAATAATATGACCCAAACTTATATGACATAATTTATTTGACTCAAGTCAGCAAGACAAAACTGAAATTTTATTATTATTTTTAACAACCATTACATTCATCTTGAAAAGGCCCTCAATGAGGTAACATTTTCCTAAAAATATTTCGTTCTTACTTATTACAACCTTATGGGAAACAAAAGCACATTTAAAAGCATTCTTAACAAGAAGTCCAACAGAGGCTAAATTCTTTCTAATCTCCGGAACATGAAGGACATTGTTCAATGTCACCTCTTTGCCGGAAGTCATTTTGAGAAATGTCATCCCACATTCTTTAATCTTGGCCTTTGCATCATTTCCCATAGAAAGCGTCTCATCGGGTCCACCTGAAACATATGTAGCAAAAGCTTCATTAACAGCACAAACATGGCGATTGGATCCAAGAATCAATCCACCACTCTTTATGATTGCCCACGAAGTTACATTCAGAAAGCATGGCACATAAGTCATCAACATCATTCTTTTCAACTGTGTTTACTTAACCCTTCTTCTTGTCTTTCTTCAGATTGCGACACTCCGTAGATTTGTATCTGGCTTTTCCATAGTTATAGCAATTTCTACTGAACCGCTTCTTGCTTGGGTTGTATTTCGGTCCAGAAGCCTTCTTCCTCTATTTATTCTCTTCAATAATATTTTCTCCCATTATTGTCGAGTTTCCACGGCCTCTCTTTTCAGCAGCTTTGTTGTCCTATTTGATTATCAACCAAACAATGCGATCTTCAAGGTATATCTCCTTGCATTTGTGTTTAATGTAGTTTTTGAAGTCCTTCCACAAAGGAGGCAACTTCTCATCATCGCTGCTACTTGGAATGCTTCATTGATGACAAGACCTTCAATGAAATTATTGTTCGTAAAAATACTAAGATTTTTACTTTCAACATCAATATTCGTTTGATTTATACCTTCAGTAAGTAGATCGTGAATAATCACTTGTAATTCCTTGACTTGGTAACAACAGACTTTCTATCTACCATTTTGTAGTCCAAAAACTTTGTAGCAATGCACTTCTTCAACCCAACATCTTCGGTTTTGTATTTCTTTTCAAGTGCAGTCCACAGTTCTTTTGACATTTTCACGCAACGTAGATGTTATACAAAGCATCCTCCAGCCTGCTTAGAATATAATTTTTGCACAAAAAATCAAAATGCTTCCATGCTTCAATCACGAGAAAGTGTTCAGTTCTAGAGTTTCATCAGACAACACAGGAACATCTTCCTTGATGAACTTCTGCAGACTTAGAATAGTGAAATAGAAGAAAATCTTTTGCTGTCAAAGCTTGAAATCAATCCCAGAAAATTTTCTGGGTTTCTCCGCGGGTGTCAATGATGCCGGTGTTGTTCGACTAGTTGAGGCATCAACTGTCACTATAGGAACACCTTGGTTCACATTATCATTAGTCATTTCTATAAATGAATGACACAAACATTAAAACTATGTAGATTTTATTATTCAATAGACTAGAAAAACCACAAAGATTTTACTCTCCAAAAATATTGAGTACAAATACAAAAAATATTTAAATTTCTTAAGTTTTTCAGTATACCGTATTTGTAAAATAATATTGGAAAATATAAATAAATATAAAAAGAAATGAAAAATATAAATAGAATTTTAATTCGTGCCCACATAATTCACAGTGTTCCCTTAAGGAATTTGATTCCCTCTTAGTACCCAAGATTGTAGATTATTTCCTCCCAGGATCGAACGAACTACACACTAGTGTAGTGGTACTTCAAATTCTAGTGTTTTAGTGAACACAAAGTTCAGTAGCAAATCATACTTAGTGTTGCTTTGTTTGATGTTAAAAGTATGCCAAAGGAGGAGAAACTCAAAAAATTGTATGGAAATTTTAAGCAGAATAGTCTTGTATTTATAGCCAAAGTTAAGCTGAAATCTGAAGAGGTGCAACTCTTCAGAATGACTGTCTATGCAAAACGGCCATAGCATAAATGGCCATTTACTCAAAAATAAAGAGGGAATATTGAAGAGGGGTAGTTAATTTTCTGTTATCAAAACAGAAAACAAAAAATTACATTTCAATATAAATATTCTTTTAATATTAATATTATGTTATAAATCGATATTTAATAACATTTCTGTTAATATTTTATTATTAACAAATAAATTTGGTCCAAAAAATTACTCAATCAATCGATCATTTGACCAAATCTAAATTTGAAAATTAAGCCGAAGCCAAAGCCAAGCTGAACGAGCGACGATGACGACTACACGAGACTTGCCTTCTTCTCCACTCTTTAAGAGATAGAAAAAGAGCAATCGCTTATATGCCCATAGAAAACCTCTTCCTTTTTTAATTATGAGACAATGTCCTTTTGCCGGGGGGGGGGGGGGGAGGGGGGACTTAAAATTTCATTTCCCTCCATTTCTCATTCACTCTCTTTTAAGTATTTAATATACTTCAAACACAAAACCCCAACTGTTATGCCGCCATCAAGAGGGATCTTTATTTATATTAAAGACGAGCTTGATTTGTACATTTTGTCCCTGAATTGGGCTATAAATACAAGTATTTATATTCATTGTAGACAAATATTATCTATACGCAAAAATGGCTAAACTAATTCTTATTCAATTAACAATATTATTTCTTTCCGCTCTATACATTGTTCCTATATTCTTGACATGTGAAAAGTCTAACTCTAGATTGTATGGACAATAAACTTGTTGTTGAAGCGGTGAATCTTTTGTGAGCGCAACAAAGGAAAATCATAAATCATCTTTGAAGACATGTCAGAATAATGAGTGATCTCCAGCAAGCTCTTTTGGTTGACTCCAATAATTTCAATGGAGGAGTTCGAGCTCCTTCCAGCGTGCCTTGAAAATAAAAAAACATAAAGAATCAGTAACATCGCTTTGATGGAGGAGTTTTGATTTAATGAAAATCAAGCAGGTAGTGCAGTAAATGGATCAAGGAACGACAACAACACAAATAATCCCTTTAATAACGAGCTTATGAGATTCATGAGAGAAATGAATGATCAGATGGATCAAAATGCTAAAGAATCCCATGCTCAGATAGATTAGATCCTAAGGGCCCTACCGATAATGAAAGGGCCGGATTCAAAGAAATAAACGCAGTTGACCTTCAAACCAAGTGTGGCCCCAGAGTTGATTCCAAAGAGATTCAAGATGCCAGATACTATGAAATATGATAGAACTTTGGAACTACAAGAACATATCACAACTTACACTACAACTGTAAAGGGAAATGATTTGGCCCTGGATGAGATCAAATTTATCTTGCTGAAGAAATTGGCAAAACCTTAGCAAACGGTTACTTTAACATGGCACTCTCTTTGAACTGAAAATTCGATCGACTTTTTCAAATTGCTGGCAAATTCCTTTATTAAAGCTCATGTTGGGGTAAGGAAAGTCCAAGTTAGAATAGCAGATATATTCTAAATCGCTCAAAGAGAATCTGAATTATTGCGAGAGTTCGTCCTCTAATTGTAAAAGTAGAGGATGATGTTTTTGGCAGTATTAGATGAGTGGGCAGCTGAAGAGTTCACCAAGGGTATCTCAATCCTTTTAAGCTCTGATGCTTCTAGGAAATTGAAGGAAAGAATGTTGGAGTTTCAGGCAACTGCATGGGCAAATATCTATATTATTATGAATCAAAAATCAGAATTGAAGATGCTCAATAGAGTTATTTGGTGTCATCCATAGATCATAATCATGATAAGAATTATGGAAAGTTTAAATGTGATTTTGATCCAAATCAGAGGTCATACATGAGTAGTTTCCAGCCTTATGAAAGAGCTGATAGTTGTGGAACTAAAGGTTTTTAGTCATTGGAAAGATTTGTATTGGATAGAAGGACAAATCATGGTCGGAGTAGCAGGGCTATATCGAATAAAGAACTATCAGGGTCATGGGATTCATGATGTACCTGGTTGTTAGATCTGGTTGTCATATTACAACTTCAACATTAGTTTTGTAGAATTGGTGTCAACGCTGAGAAATATCAAGGAGGCAATCTTTGAAATCAAACCATCAAGGTCTAGGGATCCTATTTTGTAGTTTGAATTCCATGGAAAGCATGACCGACAAGACTAGGGACTATCGACATCTTCGTGAGTAAGCTTTGACTTTCTTGAAAAACGGTCACCTTAGAGAAATATAGGAGAAATTGAGATGCAATGGAACCAAAGAAACCAGTTGCATGGTCACCCCATTTAAAGATATGATTTTTGGTGGGGTTGAAATAAATGGGGTGACATTCTCGGCAGTGATATTGATAACTCATGGCAAGAGACTACGAGAAGAATTAGAAGATAATGTAATCACCTTCACCAAAGAAGATGCATATGGCCCAATTTTACCACACAATGATGCTCAGGTAATATATTTAAACATTTTAGATTGTAAAATTAAACGTATTTTGGTTGATCTGCTAAACCAAATCATCTAATTGAGGGTCTTGGAACAAGCAAAGTTATCCAGAAACATAGTTCCAACAACAAAGCAACTAGATGGATTCAATTTAACGAGTGTAACAACCCAAGGGGAGATATTACTACCCCCACATATTGAAGGCTTAACAAAAGACACTTTGTTCGAGGTGGTGGATGGAGATATAGGAGATAACATGATCATTGGTAGACCATGGATTTATGAAATGAAGGTTGTTCCATTGACCTATCATTAATTGCTGAATTTTCCTACGCCGTATAGGATCAAGCAGATTATAGACGATCAATCTGCTATGAGAGAGATGAATGTAGTCACCTTATCCAACATCAAGGAAACAAGCCAATAAAAACTATTGGAACCATTGTTACTATCCTTCTGCAACCGGTTAAAGGTGACAAAGAGAAGGAGACATAGAACTACTCAGGTGCATAGATCTTTTTAAGTACCAGAAGAAACAGATGCAACAAAGTCAACCATAGAGAAACTTGAACAAATTGCTTGGTTCATAGAGTTCTCGGATAAAAAGGTTTACCTAGGAACGTGGTTGAGTCCCGAACTCAGACTTAAAAGTATTGAATTTTTAAAAGCTAACTTAGATTGCTTCGTATGGTCTCATTCTAATATGACATGTAATCCACTAGACGTGACTCTCCACAAGTTAAGTTTGGATCCTAATTTTCCTTCCTCGGGAATAGGTTTGTAAAAAAATAGGTAACTAGGTTGTTAACATATGTTCTACATGTGAAGTAAGTTATCCTAATTGGTTAACTAACGTAATAGTAGTACCTAAAATGAACAATAAATTTAGAATATGTATAGGCTATAATGATCTAATTAAGGCTTTCCATAAATATTATTTTCTATTGCTAAACATCGACCAAATGATCAATTTTATGACTGGACAAGAATTGATGAGTTTTTAGGATGCTTATTGTGGGTAAAACCAAATTACAATGCACTGAGAGGATTAAGAAAAAACCTCATTCACCACAAATTTTGGCACATACTGCTATAATATGATGCCTTTTGAGCTTAAGAATGTCGGAGCTACTTATCAGAAGCTCGTTGATAATATGTTTGAGCATTTAATTAGAAAAACTATGGAGGTTCACATTGATGATATGTTGATTAAGTCTCTTAGTGAAGGGAATAACTTAATTCCATTTTCAAAAAACATTTGACATATTGCGAAAACATAACATGAAGCTTAATCCGCGGAAGTGAGATTTTGGTGTTGGTTCCGGGAAATACCTTGGCTTCTTGGTTTCTTAAAGGGGGATTGAAATAAATCCCAACAAAATTAAGGCCATAGAAGATATCCCTCATTAGCTTAAAAGTATAAAGGAAATACAAAGGGTAATCGGCAGGTTAGCGGCCAGTAGCAGATTTATAACAAGGTTGTCGGAGAAATTTCATTGTTTCTTTTCTCTATTTAAGAAGAAGAATAATTTCTCATGGACTCCAAAATGCCAGAAAGCATAAAAAGGACTTGCAAAATTTACCTTTGTAGCCCTCTTTTGTGTTCAAACCCATAGGAGAGAGAGCAAATGTTGTTCTATTTAGTGGTATCAGAGGTTGCGGTAAGTGCAATTCTCATTCAAAGGGAGGAAGGTATGCGATTACCTATTTATTATATTAGCAAGATAATTTTATGTTCGAAAAGATGATACCCACACTTGGCTCTATCCCTCCTAGTTTCCTCTCAAAACCTTAGTCCCAACTTTCAGTATCATCCAATAGTAATCGTGACGACCTTTCCTTTAAGGAATGTCCTTTACAAACCTGAACTATCAGATTGGTTGGCCAAATGAGCAGTTAAAATTAGTAAATTTGATATAGAATATAAATCTTGGGTTGCTATTAAGTCACAAGTTTTGGCAGACTTTGTGGCTGATTTTAATCCTGGAATGATGCCTTTAGCTGCTAAAGAAGTACTTTCGGTATCCCGTCTTTAGTGTATGGACCTTGTTTATAGATGGAGCTTCCAAGATAATGCGACATAGTCCACTGTCATTCCCCCATGGTCCGCGATAGACCCCTTTCGCGGCCGCGGTACACTTTTATGTGGTCCACGTTCCTCAAGATCAGAGAGCTGAATAGTGAAGTCAAAAGAGCCTGTGCGGCCGCAGTTGCAATTGTGCGGCACGCACTAACCTCGCAAGGACAATTTTTCCAGCCTAGTATTAAATAGAATATTTAACCATTTTTAGGTCAATTTTTACATTCCAGACTGAGCTGCGCTTGTGAGACTCGGTTTTGTAGCCATTTTTGGCACTTTTGCTCTTCATTAACAATAGATTATTGTCATTTCTTCTTAGTAATTAAGTAATATGTTTAGCTCTCCGTCTATTTCTTCATTTTCTTCCTTAATCATGTGTAGCTAAACCCATTAGCTAGGGTTGTGGCTCAACCCTAGTGTGGGTAATTGATGGGTGTTGCTATCTAAGGTTAGATTGATATTGAGTTTTTGCTATTTGGGTCGATTTTATGTTTTTCTTTAAGAATTTGTGGTTGCAAACATTAATTCAAGTTTAGTGGGTTTGACTGTTCTTAAGAAAGAGAGTCAATGACCCCAAGTTGACCCAACAAGGAATTGAAATGGACTCATTAGAAATGATACTCCCAATTAACGAGTTAAATCTCGATAGAGTAATCACCCTACTTGAACCCTAGTTGCTTGGCCTAATTTGCCTACCTATTTGGTCTCAAGAGAGTCAATTGGGAAAAATCACCCTCTCTACCGAGAGGCTTGAGAATGGGTAAAATTATGCAACGGTTATAGCATAATCCCCAAATATATCAATCCATCCTTAGTAACATCTACCCGTCAATTAGACACCTAGGTGATGCCACAACCCTGGTGCCCATCTTCCCATTAGATACAACTTAGCAACATTCTCATAACATAATTGAGTATTAATAATTATTTTATAATAGTAGTTATAAAATCAAAAACAAAAAATGTTTGAAGTGACATTAGGAGTACAAACACATCTCTAGTCTAGACAGGAATTCCAACTCCACTATTAGCTCCCTGAGGAAATTGATCCCGACCTCTATTCGGGTAAAAGCTATTGCGACCCGCTCTTCCTACCTTGGTGTAGCTTCGAGTTGGTAAAGATCACTTTTTGGCGCCGTTGCCGGGAGCTAACGATGTTGACTATCTGTTTAGTTTGTTTTGTGGTTTGCTTCTCTTTCCTTATTGTTTACTAATTTTGTTTGTGTCAATCACTCAGGTACACGTGGCTCTTAATGCAACTGACCCTCTTGGCAAGGTCATGGGGAAGGGGGGGGGGGAGGTAGATGATCTTGATCAAGAACAAGTTCCTAATTTACCTCAAAATCTACGTAGAGGCCATCAGGCCAATTCAAATGTTAACAATCCTATCCCTGACCCTCCTCCGCCATCGCCAAGAGTGGCCCCAAGAGTTCACCCAAATCAAGGGTATGTGAGTGATATTGTTCCTCTCCGAATCCGGGTGGGGAACTTTCAAATCACAAATTCCATGTTGACCTTGCTCGAGTAAAGAGGATATTTTACGAGTGACTCTGATCAAAATGCCTACAAGCACTTGAAGAGGTTCGTAGATACATGATGGGGTAGCAAGCAGACAAACATGTCTGAGAATGCTTTGAGATTGAGGCTTTTCCTATTCTCTCTTTGGGGTAAAGCATTGGATTGGTTAGAAAGGCTCCTCAATCATTTCCATTACAACTTGGGATGAGTTGGAAGATAAAGTCAATGGCAAGTTTTTCTCACCAAGTCATATGGCGGAACTTCGGGATGAAATCTTAGGCTTCAAGAAAGAGCCAACGGAACCTTTGCATGAAATTTGGGAGATAGAATAATGGTGAAGGAGTGCCCTAATAACGACATGACCGAGGCGATGATCCAACAAACCTTTTATCGGGGCATCAGCACCACGAATCAATGCATTTTGAATCAACTGGCCAAAGGGAACTTTATGAAACTTTCTTACCAAATGGCATGTGATGTACTTAATGAAATAGCCGACACCTCTTCGGCATGGCAAAGTAGGGCTAACGTTCCTCAATTGAACCTACAATTATTCATTTACATAAGGAGTTGCATGACCATGGGTAAGCCATAGTAGAATGGACAACCACTATGAACCAATTAGCAAAGGCGCAATTACAACAAGTCTACAATTTTCACCAAGTCAATGCCATGGAAGGTGTTTCTATGTTGAAAAAGAGGCAAAGAGGGCAATAACAACATCAAGGTAAATGTGAGAAATTTGACAACAACAATGATGGTGGTGGATATTCAAATGAGTGCTATGATGATCAAAGCGAGGAATGTCAATATGTCAATAACTACCAAAGAAATAGATGAGATTAAGGAAATCAACAATGGCGTCCCCAATTAAAATGGGGCAATCAACAACAAGGTGCTGGTAATTGGAACAACAACAACCAAGGTGGTAATTGAGGTAATCAAGGTAAAAATCAAGGCAAATAGAAAGAGAAAAAAAATAACCGGAGCAGCAACAACAATCAAGGAGGGTGGAATAATAGCGGAAATCAAGGCAACTAGGGGCAAGGTTTTCAAAGGCCTCCCATGTACCAACCACCAAACATCCCACCCCTTTTCCTTCTCAAGGTCTGAGTTCTTCCGGGAGTGTTATGGGGAGAATTGAAAGTATGTTCGAGCAAATGATGAAAAGGAACCAAGATTTCGATGCACAATTGGCTTCGCAAAATACATCTATCCGGAACTTGGAAGTCCAACTGGGCCAAATTTCTCAAGCTTTGAATACCCGCCCTAATGGTGCCCTACCAAGTGATACGGTAGTGAACCCAAAGGGTGTGAACAACAACCATGTGATGGTGGTTACAACTAGAAGCGGAAGAGGCGGTGATGTGCATGCCTCGATAGAAAATCAAGTTGTGGATGATAATGTTGGGATCCAAGAAGATGTGGGTTCGTTGATTGTTGAAGACGTGGTTGAACGAAATGTGAACAATGATGTGCAGTTTGATATTGATAATGAGGCTGAGGTGGAAAAACAAGATGCTGTGAACCCATCTAGGGAACACGTGATTGATATACCCACGCCGGTGGTTCCCAAAGCCAAGGCACCTTTGCCTATACCACCTCCACCATATTCACAATTGTTAGCAAAGAAAAAGAGTGAAAATCAATTCAAAAAGTTCATTGACAAGATGAAGAGCCTCACAATCAATGTACCTTTGGTTGAGGCACTCGAACAAATGCCGGACTATGCAAAGTTCATGAAGGATTTGGTTACAAAGAAGAGGTACATGGATTGTGAAATATAAAATGACTCACCAAGTGAGTGCTATAGTGCATTCAATGGCCTCGAAGTGAGAAGACCCCGGAGCTTTTTCTATTCCTTGTACTTATCGGAAGTGCGGACTTTGCTAAGGCCCTTTCTGACTTGGGGGCTAGCATTAATTTGATTCCGTACTCGATCTTCGATACTTTGGGAATTGGGCAACCTCGACAATGAGACTTTAAGTGGTGAACTGATCAATGAAAAATCGACCCTTGGGCATAATTGATGATGTTCTTGTCCATGTTGATAAATTCATATTGCCGGCCGACTTTGTCATATTGGATTGTGAGGTGGAATTTGAAGAGCTGATTATTTTTGGGAGACCTTTTCTATCTATAGGGAAGGACTTGGTTGATGTTGAAGGGGGTGATTTGTTGAGTGGGAGATGAGAAAGTGGTATTCCATGTTTTGCAAATAAATAAGACAACCCAATAGCATGAAGACATGTTCATTTGTGGACATTGTCACAGCTGTGATAGTGGATGCACAAGTTCCATGATAAATGTTGAAGATCCTCTTGAGGACGTGCTTGTTAACATGGATATCGATGATGATTCTGGTAGAGTGGAGTGTGTGAATGCATTTTATGGAATAGGCTCATATTCATATGAGCATAGGAAGTTATCTTTGGATCTTGATAACCGTAAAACTCCACCAACAAAGCCATCGATTGAGGAGCCACTAGTGCTGGAGTTGAAGCCACTTCCTCCAAGCCTCAGGTATGAATTTTTGGGCTCTAATTCAACTTTTCTAGTTATTATTTCTTCTTGCCTTACTAACTTGGAGGTTGAGGCTACTTTGGAGGTGCTTCAAAGGCAAAAAAGGGAACTAGGGTGGACTGTGGCGGACATTCGGGGGATAAGCCCCACCTTTTTCATTCATAAAATCATCTTGGAGGAGGATGCAAGGCCTTCACTTGAACATCAAAGAAGACTTAATGAGGCAATGCAAGAAGTGGTAAAGAAAGAGGTTATCAAGTGGCTTGACACCGTTGTGGTTTATCAATTTCTGATAGCTCATGGACCTCTCCGGTCCAATGTATGCCAAAAAAAGAAGGGATGATGGTGGTGACAAATTCCAAAAATGATCTTATTCCCACTCGAACTATTACCGGGTGGAGAGTTTGTATGGACTACCAGAAACTCAATAAGGTGACTCGGAAGGATCATTTCCCTTTGTTGTTCCTACACCAAATGCTTGATCACCTTGCTGGATGAGCTTTCTATTGTTTTTTTGATGGATATTCGGGCTATAATCAAATATTAACTGCCCCGGAGGACCAAGAGAGGACCACTTTTACATGCCCAATATGAAGAAACTAATCTTGTTCTCAATTGGGAAAAATGCCATTTTATGATGGAAGAAGGTATAGTATTGGGTCACAAGATTTCTAAGCATGGGATTGAGGTAGACAGGGTAAAAATCGAGGCAATTTTGAGGCTTCTCCCCTACTTCTGTAAAAAGGGTGAGGATTTTACTTGAGCATGCGGGGTTCTATTGGCGGTTTGTTAAAGATTTCTCGAAGGTCGTGCATCCACTTTGCAAGTTGCTAGGAAAAGATGCCAAGTTAGTTTTTGACGAAAAATGCATGAAGGCCTATGAATTTTAAAGCACTAGTTGACCACAACTCCTATAACCACCACACCCAATTGGAGTTTTCCCATTGAAATAATGTGTGATGCAAGTGACATTGCGGTAGGGGTGGTGTTGGGTCAACGAATTAGCAAAATGTTTCATCCCATGTACTATGCAAACAAGACTATGAATGAAGCTCAATGGAATTACACGGTGACGGAGAAGGAATTGTTGGCAATTGTACTTTCCATGGAAAAATTTAGGCCATATCTTATCGGGGCCAAGGTGATTGTGCACACGGACCATGTCGCCCTTAGGCATTTGATGACCAAGAAGGATTCAAGGCAAGATTGATGAGATGGGTGTTACTTCTTAGAGAATATTACTTAGAAATAGTAGACTGGAAGGGAAGTGATAATCAAGTTGCGGACCATTTGTCTCGGTTGGAGGAAGAAGGAAGGCCATGTGACAGCCTTGAAATAAGTGATACATTCCCCAACGAGCAACTTCTTTCTGTGTCAATATGCGACATGCCATTGTTCGCGGACATCGCCAACTTCATTGTGACCAAAATTGTCCCGTGTGAGCTCTCTTCCAACCAATGGAAGAAACTCAAGCAGGATAGTTTGGATTTTTATTAGGATGATCCGTACTTGTTTAATATTTGCACGAATGGTGTGATTAGAAGTTGTGTCCCGGAAGGTGAACAATTGAGCATTTTGGAGGCTTGAAACTCATCCCCTATGGTGACCATCATAGTGGGGTGAGGACGGCTTCAAAGGTCTTGAGTTGCGGTTTCTATCGGTCCAAATTGTTTAAAGATGCTAGTGATTTGGTAAAGAGATGTGATGCATTCCAAAGAGCCGTCATAATTTTACAAAGGGATGAGATGCCCCTCAATATGGTTCTTGAGGTGGATATTTTTTATGTTTGGGGTGTTGATTTCATGGGTCCTTTTGTGAGCTTTTGTGGGAACACTTATATTCTCGTGGTGGTGGACTATGTCTCAAAGTGGGATGAAGATGTGGCTTTGCCCAATAATGAAGCTCAGAGTGTTGTGGCATTTTTGAAAAAGAGTATCTTCACAAGGTTTGGCACTCCTCGTGCTATCGTTAGTGATGGGGGGTCTTACTTTTGCAACAAGGATTTTGATTCATTGCTTGCCAAGTATGGAGTAAATCACAAAGTAACTACCACCTATCATCCTCAAGCTAGTGGCCAAGTGGAATTCTCCAACCGAGAAATAATGAGTATCTTTTCCAAAACCGTCAATGGAAATTGGACCGATTGGTCCAAAAAGTTAGATGATGCTCTATGGGCCTACCGGACCGCGTACAAGACCCCAATTGGTATGTCTCCATACTGATTGGTATTTGGTAAAGCATGTCACCTACTAGTGAAATTGGAGCACAAAGCTATGTGGGCCTTGAGAAAGTTGAACTTGGAAGGGGATGTTGCGGCGAATCTCTGGGATGAGCAATTGAATGGGCTTAATGAGTTTAGATTTAATGCCTACTCCAGCTCGTCCTTGTATAAGGACAAGATGAAGTATCTTAATGACAAATATGCTCGGGGGAAGGAATTCAATATTTTTGATATGGTTCTTCTTTTCAACTCCTAGTTGAGGTTATTTCCGGGAAAGCTCAAGTCAAAGTGGAGTGCACCATTCGAAGTTGTGAGTGTGACCCCGTTTGGTGCTATGGATCTCAAGAAAAAAATGATGAAGTTTTCCGAGTCAATGGGCATCATGTCACGCATAATTTGGGGAAGTTTGATGATAGCCTCGTGGTGGCACTCATTCATTTGATGTGATGTGATGGTAACATGCATCGTACCACGACGTTAAATCAGGCGCTTCTTGGGAGGCAACCCATGTTTTTTTCTTTTGCTTTGATTTTCTTTGTAGTTTAGGATTTTTGAGCTAATTATTTGTGAGATGTTGCAGGAATTGAGTTGATGCAGTGCAAAACAAAGTGGAAAAATTACACTGTCTCTGAAGTTTTCCAATGCGGCAGTGGTGCATTTTTTGAGGTCCGCACTGGCATGATGTGAACATGGTACTGTCTAAAGTTCTCCACTGCGGCCGTATTCCATTTAGTGCGGTCCGCAACGACCCTTCACAGCTGCGATCTCTTTTGTGCGGTTCGCGAAGGCTACCGATTGAAGGTTCACATGAACAAATCCAGGGCAGCCCGCGATCGCGTTGGTAGATGAGTAAGGGTCCCACAAGTTGTCTATAAATAGCGACCAAGGGTGCCAGTGTACCCTTTTCGAACTTTGAAAAATTAGAGCCTTAAAACTACTATTCATCATTTCCCGAGACCAATATTCTTCCTTGCTAGGATTAGTTGCATTCAATCTTCACAAACCTGGTAACATTTCATGCATTTGTGATTATTTAATTTCATATTTTCATTTTTATTTGCTTGCTAGTACTTTGTAACTTCTCTTTCATCTTGTTTTTCTTTAAATCGTTCATTTAGGTTAGTTTACTTTTTAGTTTTTGTGTGTTGACAATGATTAAGGATTGAGCAACTAAGAGGGACAAGTAGGTGTAACAATTTGGAAAAAAATGGAAATACATGAAACCCTAACTTAGTTCCCAGAGTATGAGCCAGCGCAATCCGCGGTGCTCTAACGTGGTCCGCAATTCTTTTTTGCGCGGACCGCGGTGCCCATAATGTCTGAGAATGAACTTGTGCCAAGTGCGACCATGATGCATTTTATGCAAACCGCGCTGGCCCACTGCGATCGTGATACCATTCTGCACGGACTACGGTGGGTGATTTAGAGAAGGTGTCTTATGGGCCTTTGCCTTGTGCAGACTGCGGTCGCCTTAGCGCGGTCTCTGGTGCCCATAACGCGGACGCACTCCTGATGGAGCGGGCCACGGTGCCTCTAACATGGCCGCACTCCTGATGGTGCAGGCCGCGGTGCCCTGTTTTGCACCTGTGTCTGCAACATTTTCACACTTAATGTTCTACAATTCATTTCAATAACTGTTTCATTGCCTGTGGTTAAACTAATAACGTTAGATGTGTTTGTCTGTAGATAATGGTTAAACAAAGAGGCGGCAAATGATCACAACTACCCGGGAGAGGTGGTTCCTCCCGAGGGGGTAAAGGCAAAAGAGTGCTAAAACTCACTCCCCAAGTTCGGGAAAACATCAAAAAGACCTAGAAGATGATAAAAGCTAAAAATAGTGCTACGTCCAATTCCTCGGGGAGTGAGTATATGCCATCTCAGGAAATCTCCTCCTATTCAATCCCAACTCACTTCGTCTCCAGCTTCCAACTGACTGATACCCTCTAGGATCACCCACTACCAAGAGGCCATTGAATGAAGTTTATGATTCATCTGTAGATTCCGCAGCTGGTAGTGAAGAATACTCTACCTCCCCCACAGCTTCATTATCTGGGGAGAGTGCAGGCAGAGGTGATGGAGGTGGTGAGGAGAGTGATGAGGTGGTGCCCTATAGTGGTATACCTCAGGTTGGGGGTGTTGAGCGGACTAGAGATCTGCAGCTTGGG
Source organism: Nicotiana benthamiana (assembly GCA_034376525.1). Lineage (NCBI taxonomy): Eukaryota > Viridiplantae > Streptophyta > Magnoliopsida > Solanales > Solanaceae > Nicotiana > Nicotiana benthamiana. The sequence continues at coordinate 99,862,357 of CM067331.1, forward strand.
AGGATAGGTTCGTCAGTCAGTTTGCATTCCATCAATTTAGGGTATGGTGGCTTAAACGAAAGTTGATTATGGAAAGAAGTTTCATTGAGCGAGATCTTCTACCTGTACTTCCCAATGTGCATAGAAAATTTCACACTCGAGTGGGTTGGGTTCACTTTCAAGGTAATTGATCCAAGGCAAATGAGCAAATGGTAAAAGAATTCTATAACAATGTGGCCCACATCTTGAAGGGCACCAAGGTAACCAAAGTGTGAAAGAAAAAGGTAATCTTTACGGTGCAAGAACTCAATGAATACCTAGGGTTCGATGACGAGGATGAGACCCTTTATAATGAAAAATTGGAAATGGGTAAAGAAGTGTTAGTCTCATACCTGGCAATCCCAGGTACTGTTCCAGAATGGGTACAAGCAGGAACCAAAATCTTTCGGAAGAATTTCAACTTTGATGCTCGGGGTTGGTTGTATTTTTTATGCAGTCAACTTGACTCCTCTACCCATGATCAGACTATTCCACTTACTCGGGTTGTCCTTGTTTCTTCTATTATGGTCGGATACCCTATCAATGTGGGCAATGTGATGTCTCGTCTGATTACTGCTGGGGGAAAGAGCATGATCGGAACTACCCTTTTCCCAATACCCTCACCATCTACTTCAAGGACCTAGAAGTGGAGAAGAAACCATTTGATATCAAGGTAAAGATAGTGTCTCCATTCACCTGATTCAGTACGAAGGGCCCAGACAACCCTAAAGACAAAAATTACAAGCCACCTGCCTCTACCCCAACTTGCCAGTTTGAGGAGCCATTTAAGGTAGAGCCTTCTGTTGAGCCTTCCACCGATCCCTCCACATTGCCTGCTGCCACTACTGTTGATGATTTGCCTCTAGGACCTTCTTCTTCTGCGGGTCCCAGTACTTCAGCTGGCCCAGGGGTTCCTTCTTCTCGGGCTCATCCTTTCACGGCCTATCAGTTGAGCTAGGAACTAGCCAGTGTGAACAACTGGATGCCAGCTGCGACATCCAAGTTGTCAACTTTGTCTGCTACCATTGAGGCCTAATCCATACCTCCGATAGCTCAGATTCCTCAGTCCATTGAGGATACACTGAAAAGGCTCCTGGACAACTAGGAAAAGCATATGAGGACTCAGGATGCCTTGTCTAAGACGGTGGATTCACATATCAAGGCTCTGAAGGAGCTTGCCGAGAAGCATAAGATGAGGAGATCATGGGCTTCCAAGGATTCTGTGAAGCAACTCAGGGCAGATGTGGACAAGCTATTAGTAGACCAGATGCCTATAGACTTGCTATTCAGGGACCCAGACGCAACAGCAACACTAGTAGCATACCCACAACAGGAGTAGGCCCCTAGGAAGCCAAGGAAGAAGAGAAAGCTCCCAAGTACAGCTGATGCGGTTATTGAGGTTGCAGCCCCACAGGAGGCCTCCTCCAGTTTGCCACATGATGAACCTAACATCTAGCCGGTTCAAGAGAAGGCCCTAGTCGCAGCTGCTGAGCAGCAGGAGGCCGGGAACCAGTATGAGGTTCCCGCACATACACAGGACCAGGGGATCACTGATGGTCCCTTGCAGACTGACCGAGCTTAGGGAGCTGCTATATCCTTTACTTTGGTTTTTATTCTTATTTGTTTGTTGGCATTGGGGCAATGCCAACTTTTATTCGTGGGGGTGTGTGATAAGTAGGATTTTAACGTGTTTTATGCCCCTACTTGCCTATGCTTTGAGTGTAATTTACTACAAAATAGCCACAAAATGCATACAAGATGTGATTGATTGTAGGTTTGAGAGACAAAGTGACGAAGTGTCAAAGATTGGCTCAAAATGGAGTAAAACCTGCTCAGGTGTCAAAGGCCAAGTGAAGTGGTGGAACGAGGAGCACTATCAAGTCCAGCTCGCGCGGCCACGGTTGAAAATGTGCGGCCCGCGTCCAGGTCGCACGGCCGCGCTATTATGGTATGCGTCACGTGTCACACGGTTAAGAAAATAGTATGACCACGTCTAGCATAACACGACCGCGGTTAAAAAGGCATGGCCCGCATCCAGTTCACGCGGCCGCAGTTAGAAATGTGCGGCCCGCGTCACAAGGTTCAGAGAAGATGGAGATTTTAGCAAAGTTTATCCATGCGGCCGCGACCGCCATTTCGCAGCCCGTGCCAGACCCTCACGCGACCACGCCATTCTTTAATACGGTCCACGGCAGCAATTTCAGAGAAGAAAGAAAGTGAAACCAAAGAGCCAGTGCGGCCGTCATTGGAAACGCGCGGCCCGCACATACCCTGCTTGAGCAATTTTTTCCAGTTTTTCCATCCACTATAAATAGAATATTTTACCATTTTAGGGCAGTTTTTGAAGTTTTTTCTTGACTGAATGGAGCTGCGCTTGTGAGGACGGAAGCTTTAGCCCATTTTGGCATTATATTATTAATATCTCCATAGATTCTTGTAGCTTATTCTTATTAATTAATTATTATGTCTATTTCTCCTTCTATTTCTTCTATTTCTTCTTTAATTATTCTAGCTAAACCCATTAGCTGGGGTTGTGGCTCAATTCTAGTGTGGGTAATTGATGGGTGTTGCTTTCTAATGATAGATTGCTATTGGTATTTGTTATTTCGGTCAATTTTATGCTTAAATTAAGCATTGGTGGTTGCAAACATTTATCCTAGCTTAGTGGGTTTTGACTCTTCTTGAGAAACAGGGTCTATGACCCTAAAATTGACCCACCAAGGAATTGGGATGGACCCATGAGAAATTGTAGTTTCAATTAACGGGTTACATCTCGAGAGATTAATCACCCTACTTGAACCCTAGTTGCTTGGTCTAATTGGCCTACCCAATTGGTCTCGAGAGAGGAAAGGAAAAATCACTTTCTCTACCTAGAGGTGTGAGAGTGAGTACAATTGAGCAATGGTTATTTCATAAATCCCGAATATGTCAATCTATTCTTAGTAGTCTATACCCGTTAATTAACCACCTAGGAGGATCCATGACTCTAGTGCTTTTCTTCCTATTAGTTACAACCAAGCAATATTCCTTAGCATAATTTAGTCTTCAATTTTAGTTCATAATAATAGATGTTAATGCAATGCAAACCCAAAAATGTTAGGAGTGCAATTAGAAGTTTAAACGCAAGTGTAGACTAAACAGACAATACAACTCCATTCCAAGCTCTCTGTGGAAATTCGACCCCCAACCACTATTTGGGTAAAAGTTGTAGCAACCCGCTGTCCCTATATTCGTGTAGCATTGATTCGGCAGCGATCACTTTTTGGCACCGTTGCAGGGGATCTTACGGTGTTGACTATCTGTCTAGCTAGTTTTGTGTTTTGCTTCTCTTTCCTTCTTGTTTACTAATTTTTTTTGTGTCAATCAATAAGGTACAAATGGCTCTCAATGCAAATGACCCTCTTGGAAATGCCATGGCGGGGGAGGAGGTTGAAGATATTTATCAAGATGAACTTATACCTGAAGCTCCACATAGAGGTAGAAATTCCAATGCAAACACTAATCTAAATGAGAATATTCTAGACCCACCTCCGCCACCGCCAAGGGTGGCTCCAAGAGTACTCCCGAATCAAGGATATGCAAGTGCCATCGTTCCTCCCCGAATTCGGTCGGGGAACTTCCAAATTACAAATGTCATGTTAAACTTGCTCGAACAAAGAGGGTATTTTACCGGCGCCTCCGATCAAAATGCATACAAGCACTTGAAGGGGTTCGTAGATACATGATCGGGTAGTGAGCAAACAAACGTTTCCGACGATGCTTTGAGATTGAGGCATTTCCCATTCTCTCTTTGGGGTAAATCATTGTATTTGTTATAAAGGCTTCCCAATCATTCCATCACAACCTGGGATGAGTCGGCGGATAAATTCATTGGTAAGGTTTTCTCACCAAGTCATATGGAGGCACTTCAAAATGAAACTTTAGCCTTCAAGCAAGAGCCAATGGAACCTTTGCATGAAATCTAGGAGAGATAGAGAACAATGGTGAAGGAATTCCCTAATAATGACATGACTGAAGCGATGATTCAACAAACTTTCTATAAGGGCATCAACACAACCAACCAATGTATTGTGAACCAATTGGCCGGAGGAAATTTTATGAAGCTTCCGTACAATGAAGCTTGTGATATTTTAGATGAAATGGCCGATACTTCGTCGGCATGGCAAAGCCGAGCAAACGTTCCTCAAGGTGACCCTAATGTCATACATTTGCACAAGGAATTGTACGATCATGGTCAAGATATTTCCGAACTTACAACAACTATGAATCAATTGGCGAAGGCGCACTTGAAACAAGTCCAAAGCCCACACCAAGTCAATGCAATGGAAGGTGTTTCAATGTTGAAAAGGAGACAAAGAGGGCAACAACAACCTCAAGGTAATTATGAAAAATTTGACAACAACAATGATGGTTGTGGTTATTCGAATGAGTGATATGATGATCAAAGCGAAGAGTGTCAATATGTCAATAACTACCAAGGAGTATAGGAAATCAAGGGAATCAACAATGGCGTCCACAAGGATATTGGAGAAATCTACGAGGCGGCAAAAATTGGAATAGTAACAACCAACAACAAGATGGTGGCAATTGGAATAACAACAATCAGAGCAACAATTGGGGTAATCAAGGTAACAATCAATAATATTCCTTGGAATAGTAACAACCAACAACAAGGTGATGGCAATTGGAACAACAACAATCAAAGCAAATATTGGGGTAATCAAGGTAACAATCAAGGCAATTGGAATGGGAACATGAATAATTGGAGCAATAACCACCATCGAGGAGGGTGGAATAATAGTGGAAATCAAAGTAACCAGGGGCAAGGTTCGCAAAGGACCCCCCATGTAGCAACAACTGAGCAATCCACCCCCTTTTCAATCTCAAGGATCTAGTTCATCGGGTAGGGATACGCGCGAATAGAAATGATGTTCGAACAAATGATGAAGAAAAACTAAGACTCCGATGCTCAATTGGCTTCCCACAATACCTCTATTCAGAATTTGGAAATGCAACTAGGTCAAATCTCTCAATTGCTAAATACTCGCCTGAAGGGTGCTCTACAAAGTGATATGGTCGTAAACCCTAAGAGAGGGCACAACAATCATGTGATGGCAGTGACAACGTGATGTGGAAGAGGCACTGATGTGCATGCCTCAAGAGAAAAGCAAGTCATGGTTAATGAGGATGAGTTGCAAGATGATGTTATGTCTTTGGTGGTTGAGGATGTCGTGGAACCCAATGTGAACAATGATGTGCAGTTGATATTAATGAGGTTGAGCAGGAGACACAAGAGGCTGTGAACCCGTCTAGGGAACACATGATTGATATGCCCAAGCCGGTGGTGCCCCAACCTAAGGCACCCGTTCCTAGGCCTCCTCCGCCCTATCCTCAACGGTTAGCCAAGCAAAAGGGTGAAAACCAATTCAAGAAAATCAGTGAGATGATAAAAAGTCTAACTATCAACGTGCCTTTGGTGGAGGCACTCGAGCAAATACCGGGCTACACAAAGTTCATGAAGGATTTGGTCATGAAAAAGAGGTCAATGGAGTGTGAGACAATTAAGATGACTCATCAAGTGAGCGCAATTGTACATTCTATTGCTCCAAAACTTGAAGACCCCGGTGCATTTACTATCCCTTGAACCATTGGAAGTGCCGATTTTGCAAAAGCCCTTTGTGACTTCGGGGCTAGTATTAATTTGATGCTTTACTCGGTTTTCAAGACCATGGGAATCGAGCAACCTAGACCAACCTCCATGAGATTTCAAATGGCGGATCGATTGATGAAATGACCGTTTGGGCATAATTAATGATGTTCTTGTTCGCGTTGATAAATTCATATTGCCGGCCGACTTTGTCATATTAGATTGTGAGGTGGACTTTGAAGTGCTGATTATTTTGGGAAGACCTTTCCTAGCTACGGGGAAGGCATTGGTTGATGTTGAAGCAGGAGAGTTGACATTGTGTGTGGGTAATGAAAATGTGGTATTCAATGTTTATAAATCAATGAGGCAACCCAATAGCACGGAGCTCTGTTCATTTATGGACATTGTCACAGTTCTGATAGTGGATGACACAAGTTCCATGATAAATGTTGAAGATCCTATTAAGGCGGTGCTTCTTAACATGGATGTCAATGGGGATTCCGGTAGAGTGGAGTGTGTGAATGCATTGCATGGGATGGGCTCATATTCATTTGAGTCTAGAAAACCGCAAAACTCCCCCAACGAAGCCATTGATTGAGGAGCCACCAGTGTTGGAGTTGAAGCCCCATACTCCACACCTCAAGTATGAGTTCATGGGTTCAAATTCTACTCTACCAATTATTCTTTCGTCTTGCTTAACTAACATGCAGGTTGACGCCACTTTGTCGGTTCTTCAAAAGCGCAAAAGGGCGATTTGGTGGACATTGGCTGATATTTGGGGAATAAGCCCCGCGTTTTGCATGCATAAAATCATCTTGGAGGAGGATGCAAGGCATTCAATTGAACAACAAAGAATATTAAATGAAGCAATGTAAGAAGTGGTAAAGAAAGAAGTTATCAAGTGGCTCGACGCCAGTGTGGTTTATCCAATCTCTGATAGCTCATGGACCTCCCCAGTCCAATGCGTGCCAAAGAAAAGAGGAATGATGGTGGTCACCAATTCCAACATTGAGCTTATTCCTACTTAGAACATTACCGGGTGGAGAGTTTGCATGGACTACCGGAAACTCAACAAGGTAACTCGGAAGGATCATTTCCCACTGCCATTCTTGGACAAAAGGCTTGACCGCCTTGTGGGGCAAGCTTTCTATTGTTTTTTGGATGGCTATTGGGGATATAACCAAATATTAATTGCCCCGGAGTACCAAGAAAAGACCACTTTCACATGCCTATATGGTACATTTGCCTTTTTCCGGACGATATTTGGGTTATGCAATGCTTCGGCGACCTTCCAACATTGCATGATGGCCATCTTCGCCGACATGGTGGAAGACATATTGGAGGTTTTTATGGACGAATTTAGTGTGGTTGGTGACTCATTTGAAGAATGCTTGGAGAACTTGGATAGAGTCTTAGCCCTATGTGACATGACATGGTTCGCGAACATTGCAAACTTCATTGTTACCGGAATTGTCCCATATGAGCTCTCTTCAAACCAAAGGAAGAAACTCAAGCGGGATAGTTTGGATTTTTATTGGGATGATCCATACTTATTCAAAATTTGAACTGATGGTGTGATTAGAAGATGTGTCCTAGAAGGTGAACAATTGAGCATTTTGGAGGCTTGTCATTCTTTTCCTTATGGTGGCCACCATGAAGGGCTGAGAACGGCTTCAAAGGTCTTGAGTTGCAGTTTCTATTGGCCGACGTTGTTCATAGATGCTAGTGATTTAGTAAAAAGATGTGATGCATGCCAAAGAGCCGGCGTAATCTCAAAAGGGGATGAAATGCCCCTTACCATGATTCTTGAGGTAGATATTTTTGATGTTTGGGGTATCGATTTCATGGATCCTTTCATGAGCGCTTGTGGGAACACTTACATCCTCGTGGTGATGGACTATGTATCAAAGTGGGTTGAAGCTTTGGCTTTACCCAACGATGAAGCCCGAAGTGTTGTCGCATTCTTGAAAAAGTGTATCTTCACAAGGTTCAGCATTCCTTGTGCTATCATTAGTGATGGAGGGTCCCACTTCTGCAACAAGGCTTTTGACTATTTGGTTGCCAAGTATGTAGTAAATCACAAAATGACTACCGCCTATCATCCTCAAGCTAGTGGCCAAGTGGAAGTCTCTAACCGAGAAATAAAGAGCATCTGATCCAAAACAGTCAATACAAATCGGACTGATTGGTCCAAAAGTTAGATGAATATTGGCCTACCGGGCCGCGTACAAGACACCAATTGGTATGTCTCCGTACCGTTTGGTATTTGGGAAAGCATGTCACTTACAGGTGGAATCGGAGCACAAAGCTATGTGGGCCTTGAGGAAGTTGAACTTGGAATGGGAAGTCGCAGCAAATCTCCACGCGGAGCAACTTCATGAGCTTGATGAGTTCATATTTGATGCATACTCCAGTTCATCCTTGTAAAAGGACAAGATGAAGTATATCCATGACAAATATGCTCGGGGGAAGGAATTCAAGGTTGGTGATATGGTTCTTCTTTTCAACTCTCGGTTGAGGTTATTCCCGGGAAAGCATAAGTCAAAGTGGAGTGTGCCATTCGAAGTTGCATGTGTGACTTCTTTTGGCGCTCTTGATCTCAAGAACAAGAATGGTGAAATTTTTCGGGTCAACGGGCATCATTTCAAGAATTATCTGGGGAAGTTTGATGAGAGTCACGTGGTGGCACTCATTCATTTAAAATGATGTGGTGATAACATGTGTAGTGCCGCGACGTTAAATCAGGAGCTTCTTGGGAGGCAACCCATGTATTTTTCTTTCTCTTTGATTTTCTTTATAGAATAGGATTTTTGAGTTAATTGTTTGTGAGATGTTGCAGGACTTGTGTTGAAACAGTGTAAAGGAAAGCGTATAAATACAGAGTCTCTGAAGATTATCAGTGTGGCCGCGGCAAGGAAATTGTGCGGTCCGCACCAGAAGAAGCTGAAGGTGACTGATCATTGAAGCTTTCCATGAGGCCGCAATCATAATCGTGTGGGCCACGGTGGTCTCACGCGGCCGTGTCTATTTTTATGCGGCCCGTGAGGGCTTCTTATTGCAATTCCACAGGGTAAGACCCAGCGTGGTCCGCAATCATTTTTACGCGTCCGCGATGGAGGGTAAGTATAGGGTCCCACAAATTTTCTATAAATAAGGACTTAGGGCATCTGTTCAAACTTTTCGCCAAATTGCACGTATGAACTCTGATCTTTCACTGTTCACCTCTAAGACTAATTGTGTTCTTGATTCAAGATTCGATTCTCCATATTCCTGGTAACAAACTCTCACAATGATCATTAATTAGTGGTTCATTTCAATTTTTTCCAGTTCCCAGTAGCGTACCTTCTTTATTCTTTCGTTTTTTTTGCTTGAATTAATTATTTAGGTGGTTTGTTTGTTGATTTGAAATGCTGGGCATGAATTGTATGGTGGGTAATCGAGTAGGTCCAAATTAGGATGTAAAACTTGAACAAAATGGACAAATGTGTAAAACCCTAGTTCGTTCCTAACCCTTTACCCAACGCGTCCCGCAACTACTTTTTTGCGGTCCGCATGAACTAAGCGCGGCCGCACGATTATTGGCACAATTCGCAATTGACCTTAATCTCAAAAGATAGTTATTTCCAGCGCAGTTGCGTCCGTATTTATGCGGTCCGTGCTGGACCAACACGGCCGCAAACTTTTTTCACGCGGACCGCGTAAGTGAAAATTAGAGTAGGTCAGTCTTCGTTAATTGGTCAGTGTGCCTCGCAGTTGTGATCACACGGCCCACGGTGACGTTCATGCGGTCGCGCCCCAGAATGTGCGGTCCGCGGTGGCCTGTTCTGAGAGGTCTTCAGTAATTAGTCATGCTATTACCCTGCACTTATTTTGATCACTTTGTACACTGCTTATGCTGCTACTAACAAAGTTAGATGTGTTTGCTTGCAGAAAATGGTTAATCTAAGAGGACGTGGTACCAAACAACCCGGCCGAGGGGACTCCTCCCATGGAATAAAAAGAAACCAAACAACACTCACACCCTGACCAAAACATAAAACAAGGAAGCAAGTAATCAGTGATGACGACAAGTCAGGGAGTGAGTACCTGCCCTCTCAGGACATCTTAGCTGACTCGGGGCAAGCCTCTTCAGTACCAGCCTTACCTTCAGCCTAAACTCCACTAGTTGTATAGTCTGAGTCGTCTGATAGCTCAGCAGCAGGTAGAGGCGAGTACTCCACCTCCCCCACAAGTTCAATATCCGGGGAGAGTACAACAAATGGTACCAACAGTGACAATGAGGTCCCAAGTGGGGGGGGGGGGGAGGGGGTGCCCGAGGTTGGTGGTGTAGAAAGAACAAGAAAAACAAAATTGTGGGAGGACCGTTTGGTCAGTCAAGTGGCCTTCCACAAATTCTGGGAAATGTGGCCAAAAAGGAAATTGATTTCAGAGAGGAGCATAATAACTCGAGACTTATTACCCATACTCCCCAATGTGCATAGGAAATTTCACACCGAATTTGGGTGGGAGCATTTTAGAGATGATTTGGTTGATGCAAACGAGCACATGGTCAAGGAGTTCTATTGCAACGTAGCCTATACCAAAAAAGACTTTGTTGTGACCAAAGTGTAGGACAAAACTGTGGTGTTCTCGGGGAAGGCGTTGAATAGATATTTGAGTTTCAATGACAAATATGAGACCCAATACATAGAGAAGTTAGAGCTGAAGGAGGAAGTTCAGCCATGGTTGGCTGAACATTTGGCTTATCCGGGTGTAGTTCCGGATTGGATACAGGCAGGGGTGAAGATTTTGAAGAAGAACTTGAATTTTGAGGCTAGAGGGTGGCTCCCGTTTGTATGCAACAAGCTTGACCCTACGTCTCATGACCAGACTATCCCACTCCCGTGAGTCGTGCTGATTGCATCCATCATGGCTAGCTTCCTAATCAATGTAGAAATATAATATACAGGGCAATCACCTCAATGGGGATGGACAGTACTTGGAATTACCCATACCCCAACACTCTCACGATGTATTTCCGGGACTTGAAGGTGGAGAAAAAGTCCTATGATGTGACAGTGCGCCCAATGTCCCCATTCTCATGGTTCAGCATTCAGGGTCCGGACAAACCAAATGACAAAAAGCACAAGGCATCCACCTATGCCCTGATTGGCCAGTCTAAGGAGCCAGCTGCGGTAGAGTCTACTGTCGAGCCTTCTACTGCACTCCCCTCAACTCCAGTTGTCTCGGTCCCAGATGATGTGCCATCTTTCTCTGCGGGTCTTAGTTCTTCAGCTGGCCCATCAGTCCGATCTTCCCTGATCCACCCAGTGACAGCTCAGCACTTAGCAAAGACCTTGGCCACTTTAAACAACTGGACGTTAGCTGCGACATCCAAGTTGTCCATATTGGCCACTTCAGTTGAGGCCGATTCTGCACCTGCCACATTCCATATTCCTCAGTCTCTTGAGGAAACAATGAAGAAGCTCCTGGTCAACCAGGAAAAGATTATCGAGACTAAGGTTGCCTTGACTAGGATTGTAGAGTCTCATGGCGTAGCTCTAAAAGAGCTCGCCCGGGAGCACAAAAAGATGAGGAAGACACGGGCATCCAAGGAGTCTGTGCAGGTGCTTCTATCATATGTGAACAAGCTATTGGCGGATCAAATGCCTTTAGACATGTTATTTGTGGAGTCAGCCCTTTCAGTACCAACGCCAATGCAAGAGCCACAGTAGGAGCAGGTATCCAGGCCTCCGCGGAAGAAGAGAAAGCTCCCTAGTACTGAGGACCTAGTGATTCAGCTTGCCGAGATTCAGGAGACCCCCTTTAGTGATGCACCCGATAGTTAGCTAGTTCAGCAGCAGGACCCTGTACCTGCAACAGAGCAGCAGCAGGCTGGGGACCAGTCTGAGGTCCCCATAGAGGATCAAGGGACCACCGATGATACCATGCCTACGGACCAGGCTTAGGGAGCCCTCTATATCCTTTCTCTTGATACTTTATACTTATTTTGGTAGTTTGCATTGGGGAAAATTCCAGCTCTTATTCATGGGGTGCGCCCTACTATTTATCTAGTGGGTTGATTGTATATATTGGATACTCCTTTTATGTTTTTAATTTGATTTTCTAGTTGCTGTGTACATAACCTTACATATTAGTTACTTTTATCGTACTTTTTATCTTGGTCTGTATATAAGTTACTATATGTATATATTCATCCCTCGTTGTATATTCTACTCCTCCATTGTATATATTCAATCGGTTTTTCTATTTTCATACAAATTTCTCTCGTTCTTAACTTCATAGATAGGCTCGTAGCCTTCTGTTTTGTTTTGGTATTTTTAATAAGCCCTTGGTTTTCTTAATGCCACGGTTCTTTCCAAGGGTGAAATGTGGTGTGAACCGTGTGGCTCTTCCCAATGATAGATGGTGTGACAACCTTCTTAAGGATTTGAGTCTGTTTTTGAATTATTTTTTTTGATTTTGATATTCCATAGTTAAGGGTGCCTCAAGAAAGGCTTCACTTGGGCCTAACACATTTGCTTTTGATTCCATGATCAAAGACATAATGTTGTGATTAGGATGGTGAAAGTCGTGGCCTTGAGACTCTTGTTTTGACTAGACAGTCATCATGTGGTCATTTTGGACTATTGTGTGCTTGAATCGAAACTAAGGTCTTTGTGGACCCTCAACTCGATGTCTTTAGCAATTCTTGAGTGTGTGCGGTGAGAACTCGAATCATGAGTCTAAGTCCTGAGCCGATGGTCTAGAACTTGCCCTGAATGTTCGTTGAGGTGAAATCCTAGGTGAAATTTGACTTGAGAAGTGATTATGGGCTCTCCTCGAGCCGAATGCTAAGTCAAACAAGTCCATGGCCTTACAATGAAATGATCCCTAGCTAAGCCTTTCGAGCCTTGAACCTTTTTCTTTTGAGAACCAATGCTACACGCCTATACCCCTTCTTGATGATACCTTTTTCTTTTGAGAACCAATGCTACACGCCTATACCCCTTCTTGATGATACCCTCTCTTGGCACCCAAATATTCCCTTGAGTAATGGCAAATGTCTATTTTGGGGGGGGGGGGGGGAGGGGGGTACAAGAAAGGCAACAAAATAGAGTAAAGTACAAAGAAAAAAAAAAGAAAAGGAAGGTAATGAAAAAGAGAGAAGAAAAATTACAAAAAAGAAATCTAAAGGGAAAAAAGGGGGGGGGGGGGGGTTCAAATGAAACAAAGGTGAAAAAGGTTGAAACAAGCAGAAAAAGGAGAATTTTTTTGAATTGCATGAGAAAGAGAGACAGTGTATCCCTCCCACCCGTGAAAGGAAGTGAAAGACTCAAATAACTCAAGAACGTGAGCAAAGATGAATCAATAGAAGTGCTTAAGGGAAGATTGTACTCACTGGAACACGAACATATCCTACCCTTACCCAAAAGCCTTCACAATGACTCCACAAAAGCACTATATGATCTTGAGTTGAAAGGAACCTACATTAGTGGATACTTACATAAGCGGCAAGCATATGATACTTGATGCCGGACTTGTAACTTTTTTTTGCCAGAGAGATGAGTGAAGGTCCATCGACCTCGGTTTGTGGGTTAATACTTTAACATGTGAGGTTTGCTTAGGGAGAGTTGAGTATGTGTGAGCTTAGGTTCCACAATGACCAAAGCTATTGAGAGAAGCTCATTGATGAAATGTGTCAACTCTTGATGCTCTTGTTCCACGCTTGATCCACAAGTTTTTAAAGTCCAAATGTGTTGATGATGCATTCATATTGAGGGCAGTTGTTAGTTCCAATTGATGCTTGTTGAGGTTACCTTAGGATAGCTGGAATTACTTTGATATTTTCTTTAAGGGGGTTCTTAATTTGTTTTCTTGAGGACAAGCAAGAGTTTAAGTTTGGGAGAGTTGATAAGTAGGATTTTAACGTGTTTTATGCCCCTACTTGCCTATTATTTGAGTGTAATTTACAACAAAATAGCCCCAAAATGCTTACAAGATGCGATTGATTGTAGGTTTGAGCGACAAAGTGACGAAGTGTCAAAGATTGACTCAAAATGGAGTAAAACCTGCTCAGGTGTCAAAGGCCAAGTGAAGTGGTGGAACGAGGAGCCTAGTGCGGACCACACAATTTTGCATGCGGCCGCACTAGGAGTTTCACGCGGCCGCGGTTAGAAATGTGTGGCCCGCGTCACAAAGTTCCGATAAGATGGAGATTTTAGCAAAGTCAAGCCATGCGGCAGCGGTCACCATTTTGCGGCCCGCGCCAGACCCCCAAGTGACCGCGCCACACTTTAATACAATCCATGCCAGCTAATTCAGAGAAGATAGAAATGAAGCCAAAGAGCCAGTGCGAGCGCGATTAGAAACGTGCGACCCACACTGACCCAACAAAGGAAATTTTATCCTGTTTTTCCAACCCACTTTAAATAGAACATTTTACCATTTTTAGGGCAGTTTTTGAAGTTTTTTCTTGACTGAACGGAGCTGCGCTCGCGAGGACGGAAGCTTTAGCCTATTTTGGCGCTATACTATTAACCTCTCCCTAGATTCTTGTAGCTTAATCTTAGTAATTAATTATTATGTCTATTTCTCCTTCTATTTCTTCTATTTCTTCTTTATTAATGTCTAGCTAAACCCATTAGCTAGGGTTGTGGCTCAATCCTAGTGTGGGTAATTGATGGGTGTTGCTTTCTAATGATAGATTGCTATTGGGTATTTGTTATTCGGGTCAATTTTATGATTAAATTAAGGATTGGTGGTTACAAACATTAATCCTAGCTTAGTGGGTTTTGACTCTTCTTGAGAAAGAGGGTCTATGACCCTAAAATTGACCCAACAAGGAATTGGGATTGACCCATGTGAAATGGTAGTTTCAATTAACGGGTTAAATCTCGAGAGAGTAATCACCCTACTTGAACCCTAGTTGCTTTGTCAAATTGACCTACCCAATTGGTCTCGAGAGAGTCAACTGGGAAAAATGACTTTCTATATCGAGAGGTGTGAGAGTGAGTACAATTTTGCAACGGTTATAACATAAATTCAGAATATGTCAATCTATTCTCAGTAGTCTCTACCCGTTAATTTACCACCTAGGAGGTTCCATGACTCTTGTGCCTTTCTTCCTATTAGTTACAACCAAGCAATATTCCTTTAAAATAATTTAGCCTTCAATTTTAGTTCATAATAGTATGTGTTAATGCAAAGAAAACCCAAAAATGTTAGGAGTGAAATTAGAAGTTCAAATGCAAGTCTACGCTAAACAGACAATACAACTCTATTCCAATCTCCCTGTGGAAATTCGACCCCGAACCACTATTCGGGTAAAAGCTGTAGCAATCCACTCTCCCTACATTCGTGCAGCGTTGAGTCGGTAGCGATCAGTGCGCCCTACTTTTTATTATCCATGGATGATTTTATATATAGATTGTTAGTTATGCTTTTCTTTGATTTTCTTTTTTGAGTTGTACATAACTTTACATTTAGCTACTTTTCTCGTACTTTTTATTCTCTCTTTTGGTCTGTATATAAAGTTACATTTCTATATATATTCATCCTCTGTTATAAATTCTACTCCCCTATTGTACGTATTCATTTTGTTTTCTATTTTCGCAAAAATATTTCGTTTTTAGCTTTGTAGATAGGCTCATAGCATTTTGTTTTGTTTTGGCGTTTTCAATAAATCCTTGGTTTTCTTCTTAATCCCACGGTTCTTTCCAAGGGGGGAGTATTGTCCGAACCGGGAGGCTCTTCCCAATGATAGATGGCGTGACAACCTTCTTAAAGGTTTGAGTCTGTTTTTGCTCTTTTTGTTTTTGGATAGTTGCAGTTAAGGGCACCTCAAGCAAAGCTTCAGTTGGGCCTTGAACATTTGTCTTTGATCCTATGGTCAAAGATAACATATTTTGTTAAGGATGGTGAAAGTCGCAGCCTTAAGACTCTTCTGTTGACCAAACAATCATCATGTGGTCTTTCCAGACCATTGTGTGCTTAATTCATAACTAAGGTCGTTGTGGGCCCTCGACTTGATGTCTTTAGAAATCCCCTAGCATGTACGGTGAGAAATTGAATTCTGAGTCCAAGTCCCAACAATGGTCTAGAACTTGTCCTGAATGTTTATTGAGGCGAAATCCTAGGTGAAATTTGACTTGACAAGTGATTATAGACTCTCCTTGATCCAAATGATAAGTTGAATAATTCCATAGTCTACTAATGAGAGAATCCCTAGTTAACCCTTTTGAGCATTAAACCTTTTTCTTTCAAGAACCAATGCTACAAGCCTATACCCGTTCAATATTCTACCCTCTCTTGGCACCCACATCTTCCCTTGAGTAATAGCAAAGTCTAGGATTAGAGGGAGAGACAAGAAAGGAAACAAAAAGGGGTAAAAAGGTACAAAAGTGAAAGAAAAGGAAGGCAATGAAAAAGAAAGAAAAGAAAATGACATAAAGAAACCCCAACATGAAAAAGGATCAAAAGGGATTTGGAGAAAAGTATAAAGTGAAAAAGGTGTGGAAAGAGTTGAAAAAGGAGAAATGGTTTGAAATGCATGAGAAAGAGTGACAATGTGTCTCTCTAGCCCCTTAGCAAGAAGTGAAAAGACTAAAAGGGTCAATATATTTGTGCTAAAAGAATAAAAAGAAGTGCTTAAGGGAAGATTGAACCCACTTGAATAAGAACATGCCATACCCTTACCCAAAAGCATTAACAATGACTCCATAAAAGCCTTATATGATCTTAGGTTGAAGGAAGCCTACATTAGTGGATACATACATAAGGGGCAAGCATATAGTACCTAGAGCCGAATTTGTGACCTTCTTATTGAGAGAGATGAATGAAATCCCATCAACCTTGATTTTTGTGTCAATACTTTAAAAGGTGAGGTTCACTTAGGGAGAGTTGAGGATGCGTGAGTTTGGGTTCGACAATGACCAAAGTAATTAAGAGAAGTGCTTTGATGTAATGAGTCAACTCTTGATGCTCTTGTGTAACACTTTATCCATGGTTTTTCAAAGTTTAAATGTGTTAATTTTGCATTCATATTGAGGGCAATTGTTAGTCCAACGTTTTGTCTTTCACAAAGTATCTCCAATTACCTATTTCTCCTCACATGCAAGAATGGACCTCTATTCCTAGTTTATTCCCGGCTTCAAGTCACCGCATCTCCAACTATTTCTAACCAACAACAAACCAACGGTCAACTATCTCTCTTGCTTGTTGATGTTACTTTAGGATAGCTGGAATTACTTGGATTTTCCTTTTAAGGGTGAGTCTTATTTTTGTTTGGTTGAGGACAAGAAAAGGTTTAAGTTTGGGGAAGTTTATAAGTTAGGATTTTAACGTGTTTTATGCCCCTACTTACCTATGCTTTGAGTGTAATTTGCTACAAAATAGTGCCAAAATGCTCACAGGTTGTGCTTGATTGCAGGTTTGACCAACAAAGTGACGAAATGTCAAAGATTGGCTCAAAAAGGAGTGAAACCTGCTCAAGTATAAAAAACCAACAAATCCAAGGGGAGAAGGCCTAGTTCCGATCGCGCTAAAGCGACTGCGACCGCACTAGGAGGTCCAAAGACATGGTATATTCAGGTTGAAGGAAATGCGGCCGTGGTAGGATTCTCGTGGTCCGCGATCAGGCTACGCGACTGCTCCACTCTTTTGTGTGGTCCGTATATATGAGATTCAGAGAGGGTGGACGCATAGCCAAGATAATGCCATGCGGTCTGCGGTCGTTCCCGCACGGTCTGTGCTAGACCCCATTCGCGGTCGCGGTACACTTTCACGCGGTCCGCGTTCCTCAAGATCAGAGAGCAGAGTAGTGAAGCCAAAAGAGCCAGTGTGGCCGTGGTTTTGTGCGTCCCGCACTGACCCTGCAGGGGTATTTTTGTCAAGTTTTTCTAGCCTAGTATAAATAGAAAATTTTACCATTTTAGGTCAATTTTTACATTCCAGGCTGAGCTGCGGTTATGAGACTCGATTTTGTGGCCATTTTTGGCACTTTTGCTCTTCATTCATGATAGATTATTGTGATTTCTTCTTAGTAATTAATTAATATGTTTAGCTCTATATCTATTTCTTCATTTTCTTCCTTAATCATGTATAGCTAAACCCATTAGCTAGGGTTATGGTTGAACCCTAGTGTGGGTAATTGATGGGTGTTGCTATCTAGGGTTAGATTGATATATGGTGTTTTCTATTTGGGTAGATTTTATAGTGTATTTAAGAATTGGTGGTTGCAAACAGTGTTTCAAGTTTAGTGGGTTTGACTCTTCTTGAGAAAGATAGTCTATGACCCCGAAATTGACCTAACAAGGAATTGGGATGGACTCATGAGAAATGATAGTCCCAATTAACGGGTTAAATCTCGAGAGAGTAATCACCCTACTTGAACCCTAGTTGCTTGGCCTGATTTTCCTACCCATTTGGTCTCGAGAGAGTCAATTGGGCAAAATCACTCTCTCTACCGAGAGGTGTGAGAGTGGGTAAAATTGTACAACGGTATAGCATAAGCCCCAAATATATCAATCTATCCTTATTAATATATAGTGTCAACTAGACACTTAGGTGATGCCACAACCCTTGCCCTTCTTCCCATTAGATACAACTTATCGATATTCTCATAACATAATTTAGAATTAATCATTAGTTTAATAATAGTAGTTATAAAATTAAGAACCAAGAATGTTTGAAGTGACATTAGGAGTACAAACACATCTCTATGCTAGACAGGAATTCCAACTCCACTACTAGCTCCCAGAGAAAATCGATCCCGGCCTCTATTCGGGTAAAATCTATTGCAACCCGCTCTTCCTACCTTGACGTAGCGTCGAGTTGGAAGCGATCAGAAACTGCAAATGCAATCATGGTGAAATTATTAGTAATCAAACAAATATATTTAAACTATCAACGTCAGATAAATCATTGAATAGGAGCAAGATAGTAGTTATCATTGACAGAGATATGTTTCCACCAACAATCCACAAAAAGAAAGAAAAACATCCAAACCATAAGCTATAACAAAAGATAGAAAAATCCCTAATATAGGTTACTGAGTTCCTAAACAAGTTCATATGACAAAAGCTAGGAGTCCTAAGGCTTGGAGGAACTAGACAGTTGGGTTTGGGGTTGGAGAAGATTTAGCATGTTATAAAAAATTCCATCATTCTTGTCCTTTTCTTTGGCATGCTGAGTTCTGAGACCATCCCTCTGAGAATCCACTTCAATCACACGAGCCTTGAGCCTAGCTATCTGCACATTCCTGAACCAGAGCCCTAACTTTGCTATTGATGGGTGTCTTCTGGAATGAACCAGGTTCATTTAGGATGGCATTTACTGCATAGTCAAAAGAAAGAAGTGTATTGATTCCAAAGTGATCCTTGCTCGAGGTCATATCCGATTTCTTCAGAGGAACATTGAGCCTGTCCAGAACTGTGGTTAGAATAAAGCCATAGGGAGTAGCATGAGCCTTAGAGCCTTTTATGACCATGTCTAGCAGCTTGGTAATGAAGGCATGCTAGTTGATTTTCTTTCCTCTCTCAAGGCAGTGCATACGAACTAGATCTACGTAATTAGCAATGTGCCTTCTCTCCTGTCTGGGCAATAAACACTTGTTGAAAAATTCAAACAAGATTATGCTCAAGCCTCATTTCACTTTTCTTCACAGCCTTAGCTTCATTCACATCTTCAGAATCACAAAACCTCCTGGTGATTTCAAGAGCACTAGGGAGGGAGTCAAAGCATGTCCACCATTGCCTTGTATAGTCACCAAACCCTTCTGAGGGTATGTCCAGGATCTCTCCCAGTTTCTTTTCATCAAACTGCCCTTGGACTCCCTTCACTAGGCTACTAACAATGCCTTCCTTAACCACAACATTTGCCATAAATTCAATTAGCTCATTTTTGGCTAGCATACCATCAATATGAAGGACCATATCCTTCCATCCCTGAGCAGCTAAAGCATCCACCAATCTCTTAATTTCTAGTTCCACCAGGTCTTTCAGCAGTCAACCCTTTAAAATCTTTCTTTTGCCAATTATGGCAAGCTTATCATGTTCCTTCTCAAAATAATTATCTTGTTCTTCTCCAGTCCAGTCATCATCTTCTGAAATTTTGATTGTTTGTTTTTCACTGTAGATCTTGTCCTCTTGGCTAGTGTAGGTTCAATAGCCTTAGACACAGAGGAAGGCTTCTTGGAGGAAGTCTTGGGATTTTTGGGCTTGGGGGTAGGAACCTCCGTTGATGTACCCCTTTCTTAATAAACCAGTTCCATCTCCTCTTCCTCAATAGCCTCTAAGGATTCTACAATCTTTTTCTTTCTTTTATCCATATTCTTTTTCTTACTTTCAGCTAAATCTCTTTCTAAATCAGCTTCACTATGTTTCACCCTACTTCTTGTGGCTCTACCCTTTAGAATGAGAAAGCAGTAGGTGTTGGGGATGGATACTTTCTTTTCTTGGAAGGCTTAGGAACATTAGGGGCTTTTGTTGTGGGAGTTCTATGTTTCTTTGGATCATAGCTTGCCCTAACCTTTTTCAGCAGGTCTGCTAAGGTCTCTTTAGTAGATGAAGCAGGTTCATCTTGTTATGTGCTCAGATGAACCAACAGATGAACCAACCCCTCAGCAGCTTCCCTAGAACCACTTCCCCCTAACTTTATGCCACTCTCTTTTACCCTTTCTTGTACAACCCCACAAATAGCAGGAAATACTCCTTTCCCATTTCCCCTCTCTTAACCACATGCACCCTCTCTCTGTTTTACTTTTTCATAATTCTTTTTACCTCCACTCCTTCGTATCTCAGGCAATTCAACATCGCTAATGGGTCGAACCAGAACAAACCTAGTCTCTAGGTTTTCAATCACAGATGAATGTACCTTAGAAGGGGATTCTTGAGTCTTTTTAGATTTAGAAGACCCATGTCCTTCCCTTTCAATAGCGTATTGATATGATTCAGAATCAAAGACAAAGTCGGAGTTTTGAGGTTGTCTTGCTTTCAACTTCTGATTTAATGTCTTCCTTGGAGCCCCCGACGCTACATTCTTTCTAGAAAGCATTTTCACCCTTCAAAGTCTAGGTTTTGGAGATGCACTGGGTGGATTAGGTGAGGATGAATTTGAGGAAATGGGTGGTGGAAGACTCCCAAGATTGTCTTGTGGGTTATTTATCCTCATTGGTTCCTTGGGAGAATTTGGAAATTAGAGTTTTGAAGAAGAGGGCAAGTGAAGGTGAAGAAGAATTTTTTATGGTTTTGGAACTATGAAGATGGTAGGGGAAATGATGTATATTTAAAAAGAAATACACATTTAATAGGTAACAACATCTTTTAGCAGTGGTCAATTAGAGGTCTAATCAACCTGAAATTCCAGATTTTGAATGATTGGTTTATCTTTTCTAAATTTTAGGCAAAATTTCGGTTTAGAGTTCTATGTAGATGGAACCGATTCAATTCTAACATATAGAGTTTTCTAGAAATTGAACAATTATAGGACTTCTACTCATGATTGAAATATTAATCTTTCTAATTATGCAGAGTTTAGAACATACCTTAGCTATCATATAAAGCCATACTGATGAACCAGGTTCTTCATTTCAAAGTCTCTTGAACATGCCACAAATGCCATAATATAGAAACTTTTGCAAGATCAGTGAGTCATATAAACACATGTCACATGAGTATAGTAATTAAAATATGCAGCTGAGTAAGAATTAATCTAGATATTTACACAAGATCATAATTCCTAGCCATTTTTTTCATTTTATCAAAAAAAAAATTCATCAATATTTTTTCATTGTGCATTCTGAGCTGGACCTATTAGGTAATCTTAATCATCCTTAATTCCAACATGTTCCTCTCAAAGTTTTCTCTCTCAGTGCATTAGAAGGTATCAGCAATTTGTTTATCAGTAGCACAGAATTCTTTGGAGATCAATCCTTTCTCATATTTATCTCTCAAGAACTGGTGTCTAACATCTATATGCTTGGTCCTCTTATGATGAACATGGTTCGTTGTCATACTTATAGCACTAGTGTTATCACAAAATATAGGAATGCAACCAAGTTCAATGCAAAAATCTGCCAGCTGTTGTTTGATCCATAGCAATTAGGCACAACAAGAGGCAGCAGCAACATACTTAGCCTCAGCAGTGGATAAGGATATTGAATTTTACTTTTTTGTGGCCCATGATACAAGACATTAACCAAGAAAGTGAGCCATACCTGAGGCGTTTTTCCTATCCATAAGAAAACCTGAACAATCAGCATCAGAATATCCTACTAGAAAGTGAGCCATACCTGTGGTGCCTTTCAAATATCTTAGTTTCCTCTTGACAGCAGTCAAGTGAGACTCTTTTAGATTAGCCTCAAAGCGAGCACAAAGCCCTATACTGAAAATGATGTCAGGTCTGGAGGCAGTAAGATACAACGGTGAACCAATCATACCCCAATACTACTTTTCATAAACTCATGAACTAGGTTCATTAATGTTTAATTTAGTGGAAGCTGCAATGGCGGTCTCTATTTTCGTTGATTCATCCATTTTAAACTTTTTGCTCAACTCTTTTGCATACATCTGTTGATGGATCATTGATCCATTTGGTACTTTGTTTGATATGTAAGCCTAAGAAAAATTTAAGCTCACCCATCATACTCATTTCAAACTCACTCCCCATTAATTTTGCAAAATCCTTACTAAGTTTATTAATGGTGGCCCCAAAGATTATGTCATCAACATATATTTGTACCACAAGGAGATTCTTACCTTTTTCCCTTAAGAATAGGTTACTATCAAATTTTACCTCTTTTGTAGCCATGTTCAAGAAGAAATTTGTACAGTCGTTCATACCATGCTCTAGGAGCCTGCTTGAGTCCATAAAGAGCCTTGTCTAATCTGTACACATGCTCAGGACATTTCTTGCTCTCAAACCGTGGAAGTTGTTTCACAAACACTTATTCTTTCAAGTAGCCATTCAGGAAGGCACTTTTGACATCCATCTAATGGAGAGTGAATTCCATGCGTGTTGCAAAGGCTATGAGGAGTCTTATTGCCAATAGTCTTACAATTGGAGAAAAAGTCTCTTCATAATCTATATGCTCCTCTTGGCTGCAACCTTGGACCATCAGCCTTGCCTTGTTTCTTGTAACCGTTCCATCTTTATCAAGTTTGTTTCTGAAGACACATTTTGTGCTAATAACTGATTTATCCTTGGGTCTTGGAACTAGATGCCAAACCTGACTTCTTTCGAACTGATTGAGTTCATCTTGCATTGTTTTCACCTAATCTGCATCCTAAAAGGCCTCAACAACATTTTTACGTTCAATAAGGGAAATGAAGGCATCAAAAGCCCATAGATTCTTTAATTGTTATCTAGTTTTAACTCCAAATGTTGGACCTATAATTAAGTTTTCAATATGATTTGAACTTTGAACTTGTGAGGTTTCACAACCAACTGATTCGTGCTAGATGTTTCTCCCATGTTCTGTTGCTGAGGACCATGGTCACTAACTGGTTCTTTTAGGGGATTAAATTTAATTCCTCTTTGATGAAATCCCTCCATCAGGTTGCCCTTGATAGAAGAACCTGTTCCATCACATGTTCCCTCTTTTAGTGCCACTTTAACTTGTGCTAAGACTACAGCCAAATCCTTTACCAGTCCAATGGCTTCATCTTCATGTTCCTGTCTTTCAGAAAGAACTCCAGTTTCATCAAACAATACATGCACACTATTTTCTAAACATAAAGTTCTTTTATTGAATAATTTATATGCTTTTCTATGTGAAGAATATCCCAAGAATACTCCCTCATCACTTTTGGGATCAAACTTACCTAGGGAATCTTTTCTATTATTGTGCATAAAGCACTTGCATCCAAATGCCTTAAATTGGAATATATTTGGTTTTCTCCCTTTAAGTAACTCATAGGGAGTCTACTCTACAAGAGGTCTAGTCATGAATCTATTGATAATGTAACATGCAGTGTTTACAGCCTCTACCCTAAAGATGTTGGGCAATCTACTAGAAAGAAGCGTAGTTCTAGCCATGTCTTAAAGAGTCATCTTCTTTCTTTCATCTACTTTATTTTGTTGAGGAGTCCTAGGGGCAGAGAAGTTATGATCTACACCATGCTCATCACAGAATTCAACAAACTTAGCATCTTCATATTCAGTTCCATGTTTAGACATAATAGATGCAAGTTAATTACCTAGTTGTGTCTGAGTTTTTCTAACAAAAGCAGTAAATATGTAAAATGTTTCATCTTTAGATGTTAAAATTGTACCCAGGTAAATATAGAATAATCATCAACAAGTACCATCACATATTTCTTTTCACCTATGCTCAAGGTTTTCATTGGACCACAGATATCCATATGGACAGTTCCAACGTCTTGGTTGTGCTTACCATTTTCTTGCTTTTGAAGGATGATCTTACCTACTTCCCCCTTGCATAGGCCTCACAAACTTTGTCTTTCTTGAACTTGATGTTAGGTAGCCCTATCACTAAGTCCTTAGAGACTAATTTCTTTAGTTGATTCAGACTTGCTTGACCAAGTCTTTTGTACCATAGGAGGGGATCATTATCCAAGACACTTAGGCAGGTGAGTTCATTTTCTGAAAGAGTAGACAAATCTACAATGTAAATGTTGTTAACTCTTTTTTCTACAAAAAAATCTTGTCAGTGGTAAGGTTAATCGTAAAGCATTTGGTCGAGGTAAATGCTACAAGGTTACCTCTGTCACACAGTTGTGACACACTGATCAGGCTGTATTTCAAGCCATCTATCACGTAGACATTCTTAATTGAGTGTAAGTCTATCTTAGCTAACTTTCTAACCCCAATAATCTCACCTTTCGTCCCATTTCCAAAGGAGACATTACCTCCATTTAAGTCCTCAAGTGAAAGGAATTGGTTCTTACTTCCAGTCATATGTTTTGAGCAGCCACTATCCATGTACCATATTTGGATATTTACCGTTACTTGGACCTCTTATTCATCATCTGATTCTCTGATAGCCTGTCACACCTCCTCTTTACACGGCCACCCCGAAGGATAAACGTATAAGTGAGTTTTTCTAATTAAAGTGACATTATTCGAAATGGGATTATTTATTTATTTAGAGCCGCCACTTGGGATAGGCTTGGCTTTGAGTGTCCCAAGTTACCGTTTTATTTAGAATCCAAAATCAAGGAAAATTTTCAACTTCCCAAATAGAGTCTGCGAACCAAAAATTCTATTGACCAGAGGGAAGGTGTTAGGCACCCTTGGATCCCGTGGTTCCAGTATGGTCGCTTAAACTGTTACAATTGGCTAAAATTCTAGTTTTTATACATGTTCATCCTATAGTGCAATTTTAAACTACTTTATACCGCTTTTTATATTTTTGAAGAAATTGCAACGTTGTTAAAACATGCCACGAACCACGTCACATAAATGCACCCGCAGTTTTTGACACATTTCAACTTCATTGGGATTTGGATTTGGATCACATAAATGTGCACCGGTACTTAGGAAGGTGTTAAATACGCGCCTAAAGCGACTAACGTGCTATTATCTTTGCGGGAAACCATGAAGTTCGCTAACGAGATGTCCCGAATTTCTAAATATTTTGATATGAGCATTTAAAGAGGGCCGTGCAATTTATGGGTTTTATTTGGCGCGTTGCACCTCGTTTTTATTTTTTGAAGGCCAACCTAAAAGAGCTATAATTTTTCAATCAAACATTATGAATTGTTGTTATTTAAAACAATCAAGAGAAACAACCTGCGTTGGGCCTTTGGCATATAAACTTCTATGTCCAAGCCTGATTAAAGTATAAGACTGCCCGATTTTGGCTTACATGAGCCCACAGTAACTTATTGAATTCAATATAGAATTCCAACGATTACATGACTTAAACGAGCAGTTAAACTATTTCTAGATTTGAGCTATAAAGCATACTTGGTTTATCACTAATACAAACGAGTAATTCATTTTTTGAATCCAGTTTCAAATCACCAGCTCATTTTGAGTTTAACCCCTACATGAATATGATAGCTACACTTGAATTAAAATATAGTGAAATTGATTTTCCTGCTAACTTCCATGACAGCTTGAACATTGAGTTATGAGCCACAAGTACATGTTTATGATTTTAAAATCAATCTCAGGCCCCTGACAGTTTCTAGTCAAACAAATCAAACGGACACATGATGGTCAAGCTATGCAACAATAGATAAATAATCATAAAAAATTCAAACAGTCCAGTCCATTTTACAAGTAAATCCACAGTTATACTAGTACAAGAAAAGGAATATGGTTTCAATTATGCTAAAATAGAACTCTAAACTAAGTGACACAATGATATCTTCAGGTAATAGGCTGTAATTTCATTATCCATTCCTTGAATTTGCAGTTCCAGTCATCATATACCTCTTGAGATTAAGAAATATCTGGAATCAAGGCAATAATGAAAAAAGGAGGCAGGGTCCGCAAGTTCAGCAGTAACTCAGCTCAAAAATCTATAGCTCAAGTTTATTATGAACCCAAAAATAGCATCAAACAACCCAGGAAAGATTCAACACAAACATCATCAATAGACCACCCAAAAACAGCTTGCATAAACCCCAACCAACTTAAAATCAAACCCAGGACAATTAATGAAAGTTTAGCACTTCAAACATACATATTTCAAGTCATTTTCATCTTATATAGCTAGAACTTCTAATTGGCAGCTGAGGAATGAAATTATTCTGATGAAAAGGCTCTAATGGAATAGTAAAACCTCTGGAATTTCAGGGAATTTTAGGATTTTTCAGACTTGGAATTTCTGGATGTTTTGAAATAAATTTAATAGGATTCTCATACTTCGAACACTTGGGAATTTTTAGGGATTTTCAGTCTGCTGGAAACTTGTAAATTTTTATGGATTTTTAGATGTTCAAAACTTGTGAATGAAGGCATTAGGGTGCCTTTTTATAGCCAAAGCTTAGGGAAACCCTCTCATTTTTATATTAACCATCTGTCCTCCATTTATTTTCAAATTTTATTAGCTTAGTCCTTCATTTCATAACTTGTTGGCCAAGTTACTGCATTGTTATCTCAAAAATCTAATTGGAACCCCACCTAGAATGTTTTAGGGGTTTCCAAATCAGTTTGATGTGAGATTCCTATTGTCCGAGACCTATACTACCGTTTTAACCTACTGAATTTACCATTTTTACCATATCAGCTTTCCAAACTTGTTTATCAATAGCTTTAACACTTATCAGAATTAGACTAGTCATCTATATCCAATCCTAATCTAAAACAAATCCAGCAACTGAACCAAATGTACCAGATTTAATTCAAATACTTGAAGAAAAACTTGGCATTATACTAACAGTAATAATAAGGAAATAATGAAAAACTAAAATCAATGCAACATGGATATAAACAGATTTAGAACCAAATTAATCAAACATTAAAAATTACAAAAACCAAATGAATAAAAATTGAACAGAATTAATTTAAAAAAACAAAAACATAAGCAAACACAGGATCAATTATGAACAAATAAAAATCAATTGAAAACAAAGAGATGATCAAACTAAAGCAAATTAAGCCTAGCATAATGAGCATGAAAACATGGGTTTTTGTGAAAAATAGAGAAAGGATAAAGACATCAAATTTAAAAACCTAGGGTACAGGAGAAAAGAACTTAACCTTAAATCAAACAGAAAATGAGGAAAACGAAATTCAGAAGAGGAAAAAGAAGGAGAAACTTAGCTTTCGTATGAATCATGACTCAAATATTTTTTCTGGGTTGATGTGGTGATGGTGGAATCAACAGCCCCCCTTTGAATCGACATTTGAGAAGTCCAAGAGTGTTTGAGGTACATTAAATGTAGATTTTGAGTGAGAGATAGGCCATGGTCGCTTGGGTATCGATTTGGGACCATTTGGGTACAGGCGCCGTCGGGGACGGCCGAGCAGCCATGACTTCAAACTATTTTCGACAATCTTGGAGTGGATTCGAGGAGAGCTAATGTTATATTTGTAAGGAGGGTGAAAAGGGGAACCTAGGGTGTATTTTTTGTTGCCATTGGAGCCGACGCCACCGTGGACAGCGGACCAGTCGATCCTTTAGCCAAAAACTCAAAGACTTTGGTCGGGGTTTGAGGGATGATTTTTTGAGGGTTGGAAAGAGGAAAAGGAGAGGAAAATTGGTGTTAATTTGGGTGGGTTTGGAGCTACGCTACCGGCGGGGGTGATTTCCAGCCGGCGGCAACGAGGCGGAGGGTGGAGGTAGGAGGAAAGTGAGTTTGGTCTCTAGTGTTTGTGACAATTTTCGGACAGTTTTTATAAACATTGAGATCATGTCTGGGCCATTGGATAATGAGAGATGAACGGTCTAGCTAAACTGGGCGCCAAAAAGCGTCGTTTTGAGGCCTTTTCAGGCTGGACTGGGTATAGGGGTTTGGGTTTGGTTTTTTGGAACGGGTATGGTGGTTGGGCTACGAAAATGTTGCAAAAATCATGGGTCATACATGAGATCGAATTTTATATATTTTGTCCTCTTTATATTTTCAGATTTTAACATGTATAAAAAATAGACAAAAACCAATTCAGTTTCTAAAAACAAAGCTAAGGCCCAAATTTAAAAACAAAACTAAACAAATGTAGAAATGACCATTTTTTATTATTTTTTTCTTATATTGAAATATTAATTAACTAATAAACCTAAAAAATGTAAAAATTGAGTCCAAAATGCAAACATGATATTTTTGTATTTTTATAAATTATATTAATTAAAAATGACAAAAAATATAGATAAACATAAAATCATGCAATTAAGTCCTAAAAAGGCAAATGATAAAAGAAAATTCATAACTTTATGAATTTTACAATAATATTTCAAGTGAGGCAAAAATGACGTGCTCACAGCTGCCCCTCTTTTCTCGGAGACACGAAGGATTTTCGGGCAAAGATAAATGAGCAACCGAGAGATTTTTGCCTGCTTTGCATTCCATGAGAAACATTTTGAGAAGTGTCTGACCGAACCCTACTTCAAAGGTTGCCTACATATCCTTGGCTATAAAGGAATCAGGTTAGTGTAGTACTGGAGTGTTTTGGTAGCTGGGACTACCATGAGTTGTGATTTCACTGTTGATGCTACTGCTACTACTTGTTGACCTCCTTATTACTCCGAAAGGAAAATCAAAGCTAAGCTAGCTATGTCTATCAACTATGAGTTACAAGATTCCTATCTATAAATCTCTTGGAGCTCGATCTTGAGTCTTAGCTGGATCCGTGATGGACTCCGATCTGAATCTTGATGCTCGTAAGCTGCAGGTGCCGGTTCTTTCTTCAGCATTGGAACGAATCGGGACATGCGCGACTTGTGATTTTGAATCAAATTTGAGCAGTTCGCATCTTTCTTTTACCTCACTCTGAATTCCTTTCTTTTGTTCTTTTCTTCTTTTTCTTTATTCAGTAATGAGAGTCGCTCTTCCGGTCATCTCGAATCCTGCGCCTTGAGGTAAAACCTGTTCGGGCACCAAAACAAACAAACGAATGAAATTTTCTGCCCCAGTTTTCACTAGGAAACTTTTGTGAGTTATTTGTAACACAAATCTAAGCTATTTTTATTAAAAAATAAAAGTCAAGATTGTTTATCTTTTGGAAGGATTGCCAGGTTGTGCTGACAGATGGCCAGGTTATGCCCGGAAAGCAAATGGGTCCCTGATGAGGATAAGAGGAGGATCCATGGGTTATGCTAGGATAGGAATAAAGAATCCCTACTAGGGATGAAGAAGAAAAATCCACGGGTTATGCCGGGATGCTATGATAAAGATTTCCGGGTTATGCAAGGAAGATCCGCGGGCTATGCCGGGATAGGAAGAAAAAGGCTCCTGGGTTATGCCAGGGGATCCACGGGTTATGCTAGGATAAGAAGAAAAACTCCCAGGTTATGCCACGGGAGTTCGGGTTATGCCGGGATAAGAAGAAAGGCTCTTGGGTTATGTCAGGGGATCCACTAGTTATGCCGGGATAAGAAGAATACGCTCCTGGGTTATGCCAGGGAAATCTAGGTTATGCCGGTGATAAGAAAAAAGGCTCCTGGGTAAGGCCAGGGGATCCAGGGTTTATGCCAAGATAAGAAGAAAAAAGTTCCTGGGTTATGCCAGGGTAATCTGCTGGTTATTTCGGGATAAAAATGGCTCCTCGGTTACGTCAGGGGAATCCGCGGGTTATGCCGGGATGAAAAGAAAAGACTCCTGGGTTATGCCACGGGAATCCGCAGGTTATGCTGGGGTAAGAAGAAAGGCTTATGGGTTATGCCAGGGGAATCCGCTGGTTATGTCGGGATGAAAGAAAAGAATCCTGCGTTATGCCAGGGGAATCCGCAGGTTATGCCGGGATTTTGGAAGAAAAGACTCATGGGTTATGCCAGGGGAATCCGCAGGTTATGCCGGGGTTTCAGGAAGAAAAGACTCCTGGGTTATGTCAGGGGAATCTGCGGGTTATGCCTGGATTGAAAGAAGACACTTATGCTGGGGGAGAAAAGAAAAAGACCCTCAGGTTATGGTAGGGATAAAAGGCAAATGGCCCTCGGATTATGCCGGGGAGACTAGAAAATGATCCTTGGCTTATGCCGGGGGGTCCACAGGTTATGCTGGGGATAAAGAGAAAGGATCCCTCGGGTTATGCCGGGGAATGAAAGAAAGGAATGATCCTCGGGTTCTGCCGGGGAGAGCCACATGTTATGCTGGGGAGGAAAGAGAACTATCCTCGGGTTATGCCTGGGAGGTCCACAGTGTATGTTGGGGAAAGCTAAGGGATATGGTCCTAGATTTGGGAGGAATGGAGTTATGAATCGGGGGTTCTGTGCTACCATGAGTTGTGTGATTCTCCGTTTCTTCTTTTTCTTTTATAGAAACTGCAGGAAAGGATTTAAAGAGAACTTCCCTTTTCGTTGATCATTGTTGTACGGCTATTCTTAGCTCCTGTGCATTTCCTTCGGTTGCATCTGCTATTTATCCAATTTTTGTGTATTATACCTGTTTCAAATTTTCAAAACAAAGCACGATTGTTAGTTCGAAACATTGGTCGGTTTTGTGGCCTTGATTTCTTGATCCCGGCCTCACTTCTCTTGAGAAGACCTTTGGCTTTCCAGATTTTTCCTTATTGGTTGGTCAGGAGAACTCATCTTTCAGATTAATCTCGCCTTTGTAAGCTTTTTGGTAGCGATTTCTTTTCCCCAGTTTCCATTTTCAGAACCTTTGGGTATCATGCCTATTGAAACATTGTCGAGACAATTAGCCCACCCGAGCTTAACCTTTCTAATCTTCATTTCCCTTCTTGGGTGTTTGACTTCTCTTTTCTTTCTTTCCATCCTTTTCTCCTTTTGAAGCATCAACCATCATGGCCAGCCGGGATTGGCTAGATGCACCCATTGAGACTAGGTATTTTCTTTTTGTCCTTGTCAGGAGAACCCTATGAAATCGGTCTTACCACAATTTCTTGTGGAATAGCCATGGAATGAAAGTTAAACCGAATGGAATTCAAGGAAGCAGTATATAAAAGCAATCATATGAGTTTAAAGAGAAGCATCACTTTCGGGGAAAACAGAAGGACTTATCATGGGGTGCATGCCGACTTCAAATGGTCATGACATGCTTCTCAAACTGGATGCCTGACCCAAACAACCTTTTCAGCTTCTCATGAACCGCATTTCAACCTTTCGAAACTAGGGAACCTTACCCGGACTTTTGATGGTGATATATCTTGTTTTCGGCTGTCAGTGCCCTTTGCGGGTTTCGCCAATCGACCTCTCTCGTTTCTCTTCTACCATCGCCTGATAGTGCTCTTTGCGAGTTTTCACTAAATGGAATCTCTCATTTTCATTTTCTCTACTCATCATCGCCTTATGGTGCCTAAAGGTTTTCACCGATAAGACACTCTCATTTTATTTCTCTCAATTTATATTGTATCAAATCTTAACAATGGCGTTTATTGTTTCCCTGCCTTTGCCAATCGACCAAAAGGACTTGGGTCAGGTTTTGGGTAAAGGGACTCGGATGGTAATACAACTTTGGAACCGTTTCGGCGGGTTCATGGTCGAACCATTACATCATCTGCCCTAGTTTTCGATCTTTGGGGAATTGGGGGTTTTTGCTTTGGTGTGACTGAACCTGAGGGAGGGCCTGCCTATATATCTTTTCGGAATCAAATCAGACGTAGTTCAGGAAGTGTTTCCTACATTAATTTTGTTTTGTTTTGTATATATTTATTTTTTCATTGTTTTCTTTTTCTTTTTTTTATGTTTTGTTTTTTCTTTTTTTTTATTATTTTTTTCTTTTCTTCCCTTTCTTTTCTTTTTTTTCTTGAATAGCACTTTCGGGTTCCAAAGAGGTTGATCAAAGAAACGTAACCAGCTCAAATAGTTTGCGAAGGATTGATAATGTTTGGGGTAGCAGGAAATAAAACCCTTCGTCATTTCAATCGGCCTAACTCATTACTATAGGGAGTTCAAACGTAGTACCTTTTTACAACATCTGCATTCACTGCTGCTTCGGGATCGTCGTCTGCAATGTTGCCCAGGTATAATGCTCCTTTGGGAAATATCTTTCTGATAATGTATGGGCCTTTCAAGTTAGGAGAAAATTTCCCTTTAGCTTCCTGATGGTGGGAGAGAATACGCCTTAATACAAGCTGTCCAACCTCGAAATTCCTAGGGCACACATTTTTGTTGTAAGCGCGGGCCATTCTTTGTTGGTACAACAGCCCTTGACATACCGCAGCCATTCATTTTTCGTCAATTAATGACAACTGCTCCAACCGAGTCTTAACCCACTCACTATCCTCAATTTTTACTTCGACGATTATTCGGAGTGAAGGAATTTCCACCTATGTAGGTATAATAGCTTTAGTTCCATAGACCAATAAATATGGGGTTGACCCTACCGATGTGCGCACCGTGGTGCGATATTCAAGCAATGCAAAAGGTAGCTTTTCAGGCCATTGTCTTGAGCTTTGAATCATTTTTCTCAGAATCTTCTTGATGTTCTTGTTAGCTGCTTCGACGGCACCATTGGCTTTGGGCCGGTAGGGAGTGGGGTTTCTATGTGTTATCTTGAATTGGTCACATATTTCTCCTATCAAACGACTATTCAGGTTGGCATCGTTATCTGTGATGATGGTTGCAGGAATACCGAAGCGGCAAATGAGGTTAGAATGCATAAGGTCTACCATTGCTTTCTTGGTAAGTGACTTAAGTGTGATGGCTTCAACCCACTTTGTAAAGTAGTCTATACAAACCAATATGAATCTATGTCCATTTGAGGCTTTTGGTTCGATTGTCCCAATGACGTCTATGCCCTAGGCAGCGAATGGCCAAGGTGCTGACATAGGATGAAGTTCAGTTGGCGGTGCATGAATTAGGTCACCGTGCACCTGACATTGATGACATTTTCGAACGAAGCTAAAGCAGTCTTTCTCCATGGTTATCCAGTAGTACCCTTCCCGAAGTATTTTCTTGGCCAATACATACCCATTCATATGAGGCCCGCACACTCCTACGTGTATTTCATGCATAATTCTTCCGGCTTCCTCGGTATCAACACATCTTAGCAAGTTGAGATCCGGGGTACTTTTATAAAAGATATCACCACTTATGAAGAAACCACCCGTATGTCGTCGGATGGTTCTCTTTTGATCCACCGTGGCCTACTCAGGATATTCTTGTGTTTTAAGAAATCTCTTGATATCATAATACCATGGGTGAGTGCTGGGTTCTGCCTCGGTCACATTACAGTACCCATGCCTTTCCCTGATTTGGATTTCCAAGGGATCGATGTAGGCGTTTTCCGAGGTAAGCAACATAGAGGCCAATGTAGTGAGTGCGTCTGCTAACTCATTGTGACAGCGAGGAATGTACCTGAACTATACTGACTTGAAACGTTTACTAAGATCCTCCACATGCTGTCGATAAGGGATGAGTTTGACGTCTCTCTTTTCACACTCCCCTTGGGCTGGCCGGATAATCAGATCCGAATCTCCCATGATTAATAGTTCCTCGACGTCTTGGTCGATAGCCATATTCATGCCCATGATGCAGGCCTCATGTTCAGCTGTGTTGTTGGTGCCGAAGCCAAGCCGTGGCTGGGTAGTGTTGACCAGTGGGTGAAATTAAGATTGCCCCAATTCCTACACCCTTTGAATTTACCGCTCCATTGAAGAACATTTTCGAAGCAGCAATGTCCTGAGACGTTACCTCCACCGAATTCACCTCTTCATCCGGGAAATAAGTATTCAAGGGTTGATATTCATCATCAACTCAGTTCTCGGCTAAATGATCTTCTAATGCTTGGGCCTTCATTGTTGTGCAAGTGACATAGACTATGTCGAACTCGAAGAGCAGGATTTGCCATTTTGCCAATATCCCTGTGGGCATCGGTTTTTTGAATATGTACTTCAAAGGATCCAACCTGGTTATGAGGTAGGTGGTGTGGGCTTGCAGGTAATGCCTCGTTTGTGAGCCACCCAGGTTAAGGCACAACAGGTTCTTTCTAGCAAGGTGTATTTGACCTCGTAATTGGTAAAATTATTGCTCAGGTAATAGAGGGCCTGCTCCTTATTTCCAGTGATATCATGCTGCCCGAGAATGCAACTAAAAGAGCTTTCCAGGACTGTTATATATAGAGATAATGGCCTTCCTTGTTCTGGCAGGACCAAGACTGGTGGATTAGATAGGTAATCTTTAATCTTGTCAAAAGCCTCTTTACACTCATCCATCCACTTGATTTTTGCATCCTAACAACCTGAATATGGGCTTGCACGTAGAAGTAAACTTGGCGATGAATCGGCTAATGTAATTCAGTCTTCTCAACGGGCTCATTACATCCTTCTTGGCTTTCAAAGGAAGTAGTTCTCGAATGGATTTTATCTTTGTTGGATCCAGCTCAATACCTCTCCGGCTGATGATTACACCAGGAGCTTTCCCGATGGGACCCCGAATGCAGACTTGAATGGATTTAATTTCAAATCATAGTTGCAAAGCCTTTCAAAGAACTTTCTTAGGTCCCGCACATGATCTCCTTGAGTCTTGGACTTGATAATCACGTCGTCCACATATACTTCTATCTCTTGATGCATCATGTCGTGGAAGATAGTGGTCATAGCCCTCATATAAGTTGTCCCAGCATTCCTTAAAACGAAAGGCATAACCCTGTAGCAATAAGTACCCCAAGGTGTGGTAAAGTCAATTTTCTCAACATCTTCCTCATCCATCAACACTTGGTGATATCCTACGAAGAAGTTCACGAAAGACTGTATCTCGTGTTTGGTGCAGTTATCAACAAGGATGTGGATATTGGGAAAAGGGAAATTATTTTTTGGACTTGACTTATTCAAATCTCTGTAGTCTACACACACTCAGGTTTTCTTGTCTTTCTTTGGCACTGGGACTACATTGGCCAGCCATGTGGTGTATCGAACAACTCGGATTACTCCAGCCCCCAACTGCTTTGTGATCTCTTCTTTAATCTTATCGCTGATGTCAGGTTTGAACTTTCTCTGTTTCTGTTGGACTGGAAAGAACTCGGGGTATGTAAGTAACTTATGAACTACCAAACCAACACTCAACCCTAGCATATCGTCGTAGGACCAACCAAACACGTCTTTGAATTCAAAAAGGAGTTGAATCGGTGAGTCCCGGATTTCCTCATTTACATGGATGCTTATTTTGGTTTCCCTGGTTTCGCCGGGACCACCCAAGTTAACCGGTTTGGTATCATTTAGATTTGGCTAAGGATTATTTTCAAAATGTTCCAGTTCTCGATTGATTTCCCTAAAAGCCACTTCTTTGTCATACTCAGGTTTTTGGTTCATTATTTCACAATTAGGCGGCATGTTTGGATCGGGGCATGAAGTCTGTGAGCATGTCATATTATTTAAAGCCACATTGTTGGAACTGAAAGAAATAAATAAAAAGAAAACAACAAAATCAAAAATAATAAAGGAATATAAACGATGAAATATTGATTTCATTTCTTTGAACTTGTAAGATAACATGGTTTACATTTGGAAAATTAAAAGGACAAAACACTAAAGGAAAACATCCGAGTTACATGCTTAGATACTCGTGATGCAAGAAAAGATGGCAAGACAGTACTACCGTGCCTTCCGCCTTATTTGGAAAGGCGTAGCCTTCCAATTTTGCAATTTGGCGTCTGCTCCCATGTAGAGCACCTCACGGTGCTCGAGCCTTCTACAAGCTGGACCATGTTGGCTTCATACAATAGTTTTCTCATGGCCCCACATATGTCTTTGATTTGTTCAGCTATGAAGGTCTCATCTTCTTCATCCTCACTGTAGTGGGGTAAGGGTTGAGGTAAAGCTCATCCATTATGCTTTCTGCGGTTTGCCCATGTTATATCCTCCGGTATCGGGTGAAAGCCTAACCTGAAAAACTTCTTTGTTGTAGGCAAGGCAATCGGCTCAGCTATCCCTTGTAAAGAACTTCCGAGTCCATTCTCCGGTTTGAATCTTTGACATATCATCTCTCTAGCCACCATGATTAAGGCATAGGGGAGGAAAGGCTAGAGACAGGGTTTGCCTTCTTCGTGTTGATCAGCCACCACAATTCGAAAGATTGATAGACTAGATGCTCACTACCTTCTTTGGATCCGAGGCAGGAACGGAGGGATCGCGGTAAATTCACTTTTCATCTTCACCATGGACCATGATTTCTTGGTTCTTATGTTCAAATTTCAACATATGGTGTAGAGTAGAAGGCACAGCTCCCCCGCATGAATCTATGGCCTTCCTAAGAGGTAGTCGTAGGATGTATCCATATCTAACCTTGAAAGGTTACCTCAAAATCAACTGGGCCAATTGTCAAGACTAGATCAATCTCTCCGATTGTGTCTCTTTTTATTCCATCAAAAGCTTGAACACATACATTATTGGGTCGAATCCTCTCCGTCCCGATTTCTATTCTCGGTAATGTTAAAAGTGGGAATATGTCCACCCTGAAGGCTCCATCTACTATTAACCTTTTAACGTAGTAGCCTTCACATTAGACGGTTAAATGCGGGCTTTGTTGTGGGCTGCTCCCTCTGGAGGCAAATCATTCTTACTGAATGTGATCTGATTAACAACGAAGAATCTTTCCGCCATTCTCTCATATTTTTCCACAGAGGTTTGAGCCGGCACGTAAGCCTCATTGAGAGTTTTGGCTAACACCTTCTAGTGCTCCGGGGAATCCATCAGCAAGGATACTAAAGAGACTTGTTCAGGGGACTTTTGAAGCTGATCCACTACTTCATAGTCCGGCATTTCCATCTTTCGGAAGAAAACCTCGCCTCCTCGGCGCTTACTGGCTTCTTGGGTGGTTATCACCTTTTGGTAGCACTGTTTACTTCATCCAAGTCAGAGTATTTCTTTGCAGGGTGGCTTTCTTGAGTTTCTCCAGTGAATTCTTTGCCTTTATATGTCACCACCGTTTCCTGATAGTTCCAAGGTACTACAGATGGGTATGTCATAGGCCTTGGAGGTGCGCAACCAACCACCACAGGCTCATTCAGCATTGGTGGTTTAGTTGGTCCCCTCACTACATAGGTTGCTTTGGCTATGTACATAGTCCTGTTCCACTTAAATCTCTTCGGGCCACTCAAAGTTATCTATTTTTCTCGGCGACCCTGTAGGACGTAAAGGACATTTTCTTCAACAAATGCCGCCTCAACTTTAGCCTCAACCTTCTTTTCAGTTTTTGGGTGCGTGGTTTTATGGTTTTTCTCTTTTTCAGCTTTCTTGGGGGGCAACTCTTAGCTTTTTAACTGCGTCAGTAATAGCTATTATGGCTTTCAAACCAAGGCCAAATTCTTTGTATATGCATATCATCCCGATGATTGGTCCGTTGTTGTGGGTCGGCAACGGGTTGTTAGTCACATTCTAGACATCTTCATCCCTCAAAACTATTTTTCGTTTCTCTATTAGATCTTCCACAGTTTGTTTCAGAGTCCAACAATTTTCTTTGTCATGTCCTTCAGCCTCTGAATCATAAGCATACCGGACGCCCTGTTAGTAAGAAGGTGACTCCGGGATTTATCTGTTCGGAGGCACAGGCTGCAATAAACCCAATTGGACAAGTTTTGGGAACAGGCTTGAATATGATTCTCTGATTGGCGTATAGTTTCTCCTTCTAAGTTGCTCCCTGGGACGGAAATTATTTTGAGGAGGGCGGGTATTATAGTGGTTTTGATGGGGAGGCATGTTTCTCGAAGCCTGGTTCCTGTTGACCTGCTTCCGCGGTCGTGCAAATGGTTGGGCGTTCATAACTACATAAGGTTGGGGAGCATAATACACGTCTTGATTAGGTACTAGTGTTGAGGGGTTCTTTCCGAGAACATGGGCTTATGAGCATGATGTCTTCTCATATCGGATGCTGCCATCGAGACTTTTTCTTTCTTTTTGTTCCTTACGACTACTCCCGCCCCGCCTTGGATGGCCTAGGAGGTTGCTCTGATGGCTGACTGACTTTAATTTCTTCCCGTTTTCAAGCCATTTTCTACCATTTTGCCAAACTTGATTGCTTCTGCAAAAGGTTTGCCTATTGCCGACATCATGTTTTGAAATTAATCTGCTTCCTGACCCTAGAGAAAAATGGTGACCATCTCTATTTCATCCATGGTCGGCTTCACCCTCGATGCCTGTTTGCGACACTTAATAGCATATTCTCTGAAACTCTCTGATGGCTTCTTCTTCAAGTTAGCCAAGGAATTCCTGTCTGATGCAATGTCAATGTTGTACTGAAATTGGCTTACAAAATCGTTTGCAAGATCGTCCCAGATGTGCCTTCGTGAGATGTGTTGGTCCATATACCATTCTGAAGCAATGCCTACCAGACTTTCTCTGAAGTATGCCATAAACAGTTCTTCTTTTCCGCCCGCCCCACGCAATTGGTTGCAATATTTCTTTAGGCGAGCAATGGGGTCGCCATGACCGTCATACTTTTCAAACTTCTGTTTTTTCAATCCCATAGGAAAATGTACGTGTGGGAACATGCACAGATATGTATAAGAGACACTTATTTTCCCACTCAAGACCTACATGTTCTTTAGGATATTCTCGAGGCTCCTCATTCTTCTTGCCATGTCATCTTGTTCAGGAACTTTAGGAGTTTTATCGTGCACTAGCGTTAGTTCATATGGTGGTTGAGGATAAGTGTATGTGGGGTATGGAGGAGGCTCAGTTTGAATTGGGAGTTTGAAATGTAAAAGGGTCGGATCAAACATGGGTCTTAGAACCGCGGGCTGTGTGGTGGCTGCACATGGGGGAGCCATAAAATGTTGGGGACTGTGCCAGATGTGAACATATGAGGGCGGAGTTTAGAAGGTGCTCCAACAAAATTGGCCAGTATGGTAGGTTGTTCCAAGAGGATGTTTGGATGGCTAATGGGGACAGTGGAAGTATCCCCCGATCTTGGGAAGAGCTCAGGAAATACAGGGATGGTGCTCGGAGGCTCTTTTCCATTTGTCCATTCGTCTTACATCTCCATTACCCTTAGATGTAGGATCCTATTTTCTTCGGCTGCCGCGGACTCTGAGTTCGGGATACCTGTGATCGGGCTATTCTGTGAGATGGGAATTGCCGGCAAAGTCATTTAAGACGACATTTCTGCGCTTCCTTTTGATCTGGTGAAATACTGATGTGATGCCTTCTTACCACAAACCAACCAGCGTTTCTAAAGCCTGGACTGGACTTATAACATCAAACAAATGGTTAGTTTGAGACAGATAAGAGATAAGGAATCGCATATTGGGGTGCGATGCACCTATATAGTTAACGGATGTCTACATGTTTCTAATGGTCGCATGTGTCGTCCCGGCTTTTATTCTTATTTTCTTCCTTTTGATTTCCACTCTTTGGTTTTCTTTCTTTCCCTCTTTTGTTCTTCTTCCTCTCTGGTTCTTCATTATTTTTCTCCCTCTTTCTGTTTGGGTTTCTCTCTTCGGGATTTTCTCTCTTTCTTTTTCA
This sequence comes from Nicotiana benthamiana, assembly GCA_034376525.1. Taxonomy (NCBI): domain Eukaryota; kingdom Viridiplantae; phylum Streptophyta; class Magnoliopsida; order Solanales; family Solanaceae; genus Nicotiana; species Nicotiana benthamiana. The sequence continues at coordinate 99,901,991 of CM067331.1, forward strand.
TTCCTCCCTTTTTCCCTCATTTGTTGCTTTTGTTTTTGTTTTTAAGAATACGGTCGAATCCTAGTAAGATTTCCTACGTATCATGGCACGCATGAATCAGATCGAGCGTAGTTCATACAGATAAAAGGTGAAGAATAAACTATTTTGGAATTTCAAACTTTGGGTACAAAGAGGAACAGACAGACTATGATGAAAGACGAACTACAGAATCAAAGACGACTAACCCTGTGTAAAAGAACAACACAAACTCTAAGACAAACTGATAGACTTTTAAAGAAAAATACAATCTCAAGATATCACTAATACATTAGGGCTTCAATTGCTCCTGGGACCCTCTATGCGTCGTTCGTCCTTGCCGAGGGTCGACTACATAAATCCCCTTGGAGGTGATGAAGATCTTCCATTACACGGCGAACGAAAAGTATCGCGGTGGCAAAGAACATAGATCTAGATATACTGTCATAGCTACTACATTTCATTGCGATATAGTGGGCGATTCTTTTGATTCTCTCTCGTATGACACCTTTCTCCTACAATAACCGCCCAATCTGCTCAGTTATGGCTCCCAAAGTATTTTCGGCAGCTTGATTATGCTTTTGAAGATGTTGCAAATCCAATTCTAATTGTGCCAATGCTATGTAACAATGATCCCTTTCAATTTTGAACTCTTTTGCTTGTTTGAGCATTTGGTTTTCTGCGACGACCCTTTTCTTTAATCTTGTCACCACACCGTCGAACTCTTCTTTTAATTTCCTGACCAGATGTGCTAGTTCTGTCGCATTTTTAGCCAATTATATTTTAGCCCTGGCTAGTTTCCTTTTCTGTTTTTTTCAAGTCAAAACTGTAATCATTCACCTTCTGTCTCAACCCATCTATAAATTTTGTATCCTTGGCACTCCGGATGGAGTTTTTCGCTGCTACTTTCATTTTCTGAATTTGGGCCCGAAGGGCCTCATTTTTCTTGACCAGTTTATTCTTTTTGCCCTCGTTTGCGATGGCTTGCAAATCTTTCTCGAATTGTAAATTCATGACTTGCTTCTCCAGTTTTCCTATCATAGCCATGTACTCGTGTTCTTTAGCCAACCAATCCTACTGCTCTTGCGATGCTTCAACAAATTCTTGGAGATGGGGCCTTTTGGCTGGCCTCTCGAACTCAATTTCTCTCCTGTACCAAGCAAGGTATCCTGGCGACACTTCACCTCTGGACCAATCCCGTGCGCAAGTGCTTGCTGTTAGGTATTGGTATTCATTCCAAATTTTGCGGACCGTTGCTTCGAGGAACTGGCCATAAGGTCCAATCACAACTACCCGGATACTAAGATCCTAGTCTTTTGGCACTATCTTGCACCTTCCAAGTTGTCTCAAGACCCGGTGCGGGGCATAAGGCTGGATGCTCCTAAGACCCATCAGAAGGAAGTGAGGCTCTATTGCCGGCATGTATATGATCTCGTCCACAAACAACCATCCCAACGCCCACTCTATTTGACCGGCAGTGAGGGACTGAAAGTAAGATATCCAGCCATTTAGTCCTTCGGGCAAACTGAGCCCTTCAATTCTTGTGTAAAACGCTTCTATGCAAGTTTTCTCTGCTGACCCATAGCTCATGAATTGGAGCCAATGGCATAGATGCTCGGTTATCCACATTTGCAACAATATATTTCACCTCTCAAAGAAATCTTATTAGGCCCTGCAAGCTGTGAGAGCACGTATGATCTCAACTACTATCATAGGAGCCAGTGTGCACTTGTCTTGGGTGCGTAGAGTACTAACAACCCCTGCTATTTTTATGTCGATGTTCCCATCTTTCCTTGGAAACACCAGGAGCTCTAGGAAATCCACCATATAAGTGAAACCTCTATGCTCTTCCTATTTGACGCGGTTTCCTTTTGCTGCAGATTTTGTTCTCTAGTTTGTTGAACCCCCCTCTATGACCATATTTGCTATACAGGAATGAAAAGGTGCAAAACCCTGCTGCCAAGTTTGAGTCGTGTACCACTCTGCTTATTTTCAAGGTATCTAAGAATTTATTCACATTTATAGCTCTCGTGCAACCAAATACTTGTGTCTCAAAGGAAGTTCAGCATCCCCGATGTATCCAGCTATTCCTTCTAATATTGGCGAAAGTTCAAAATTTGAGAAATGGAACACATTGTGCGCCGTGTCCCAGCATGTGACCAATGCTCTTATGATGTCTCCTTGGGGTACAATCTCCAATAGCCCGGGCAGGCTAAATTTCTTTACCTCGTCTTGCCCTTCTCTACCAAGATCATTTTACCACAGCCGCAACTCTAGAGGGATTCTGCTTACAAATGAATCTTGGATTGTGCTCCTCCTGCACATTTATTATGGCGAATTAGCAACATAAGACATTAATTCGTTTGACTTCAAAATAAAAAATTTACCCTTTTTTTATGAAACTTATTTTCTAGAATCAAAGCCCAACTTTGCAGATACGACCTTTCAGCACTTCTGGAGGAATATTTTAAGGTTGTGCCTGCTAACCGGCCAAAACTAAAATAAAAACCCAAAGGTGGCCGTTTGTGCAAAATCAGCCTTCCGTCGTCCCTTTCGGTAACATTCTGCTATTCTTGAAAACAACAGCATCACCCGACAAAAAATTAAATTTGACATATTCTTTGTTTTGGCTATTTTTGCAAAAGGGAGGTTGGCCCTGATGGGGGTTGCCTACGTATCTCGCACCTGGTGAGAATCAAACTGGCGTAGTTTGGGAAAAACAATTTGTCAAAACCAAAATTTGTTGAAAAGGACCCCTTTTGTTTCTTTTTCTTTTTCCTGTTTTTCCTTCTTTTTAAAAAAAAATCCGGCAGCATTTTGGTGCTATTTGAGCATCGGTTTTGCAAAACAAATGGTTACTCTCATTGAGCCCTAATACTGTTATTTTCTCTATTTTCTCTCCTTATTCACAGGTCAATTTTCTCTCCTTATTCATAAGCTAGTCAACATGCAAATCCAAAGCAAATAAATGCGTAAGTAGCACGTAATATGCATCAGGATGGTCTTTTCATTTCGGGTCACCTGTCTTAGACGGGCCCTACCCCTCTGTTGAGTCTCCTAAGTCAAATACATGTGATGCAAGAAAACGTTCCTACTAGGGTTCCGACATGAGGCTTTGTTATTTAAGGTTTAGATCCTGGGTATTTGTTCTAGACCGTGTACCCGAGTGAACAACTCAAGTCGAGGAGGGGGCTACGTACCGAGGACCCGCAAGACCGTCCAGCTTAGTAACTTGTCTGAGCCTCTTTCTTATTTCAAGGAGGTATGATACTAACAGAATAGGGAGTCTCGACCAGCGAGCAGATCCCCGAAGATAAGAAGAGAAGGGTTTCGTGACAGTTTATAGATACAATTCATCCAATAAAAAAGCGGTAAAGCATTTAGTATCTATAGCATGGAACATGTAATAAAATCAGATAAAGCCAAATATAATAGTTATGCTAAGCTCAAATTATTGAACCCTGAACCAGAGATTTTGGGTTCTTTCCCCAGCAGAGTCGCCAGAGCTGTCACACCTCCTTTTTTACACGGCTACCCCAAAAGGTAAAATGCATAAGGGAGTTTTTCCAATTAAAGTGACATTATTTGAAATGGGATTATTTATTTATTTAGAGTCTCCACTTGGGATAGGTTTGGCTTTTGGTGTCCCAAGTAACCGATTTATTAAGAATCCCAAATCGAGGAAATTTATTGACTGCCCAAATGGAGTCTGCGAACTAGAAATTCTAAGTAAGAAATTCTGTTGACCCGAGGGAAGGTGTTATACACCCTCGGATCCCATGGTTCTAGCACAGTCGCTTATACATGTTCATCCTATAGTACAATTTTAATTTATTTTTTTACCGCTATTAATATTTTTTAATAGAAATTGCAATGTCGTTAAAACATGCCGCGAACCACGTCACATAAATACACTCGCAGTTTTTGACATATTTCAACTTCATTAAGATTTGGATTTGGGTCACATAAATGTGCACCCGTACTTAGGAAGGTAAAACTATTAAAGACGCGCCTAAAGTGACTAACATGTTATTATCTTTGCGGAAAGCCCTGAAGTTCGCTAAATGGCATGTCATGAATTTCTAAATATTTTTATATAAACATTTAGAGAGGGCCACGCAATTTATTGGTTCTGTTCGGTGCGGCACACCTCATTGTCTTATTCAAAGGTCGGCCAAAAGAAAACTAGGATTTCTAAAATTTTTGTCTCTAATAAAACTTAAGGTCTCAAATTCGAATCTCGATCTAAACAAAAAAGTTGCATTGTTCAAATTAAATCACTGGGCTTCCAGATCATCCCAATGAGGAAATGTTTCAATCAAGCCCATTGGCAACTTGCAATCCCAAGGAAAATTTGGAACTCCATTAGGTCTTATGGCTGTAGAACCTTATGGCAAATTATTCCAAAAGTATTCCGCGATAAAGAAATACAAAATGTTTTTCAAATAACCACTGGCATTTGGTTGAGTTCAAAATTATTTTCAAATTACATCCAACAAACTATTACATATACTTTAGGAGAAAACAGTGATCAAACTAATACAACCACTAATTATACTGAGGTATTAAACTCGAAACAAACCCATATTAACATGCTAAGACGATGTTTCCGCAATTTCAGGACCCGAATTGCTGAAGTGAAACTGATACTCATATGCTAAATTATACTGTGATAAACTACTAGACACATTACTCCTCAAATAGCAAGACATATTAATCCTACTAACCAAGTATAATCATGTGGACGATACTAACATAAATCACATTAGAACTAATCACATTCAGAACAAATGAAAGTCCACACAGTCCAAGTGTTCATTATTACAAAACAATTTCATTGAATACGTATTCTAGCAATCACTGAAACTAACAACATTTACATCTACCTTATCAATACAAATATGTACAGTCCTTCATTATCGAAACACGAAACTGTGCACACACATAGACTTGTACTTCCAAACCTCCTGAATTAGGGAAAATACCTGGAATTGTAATGAATTAAAGAGAATGGAGAATGTCAGCAGCAATCTAAGCAACCAACAATTGAACCAGATTTAATTCTAACACCTGAAGTCAAACTTGGCATTAAATTAATAACCACAAGAAAATAGTAATATCCAAAAATTAGGTTTATTTATGCTAACCCTAAACGAATCCCTACCACTCCAAATCAAGCAATTTTAACAAATAAAAACAATGATCAACAAACACAGGCGAGAGATCATAACACTAAATTTCAACCAAATTTAAACCAAAACAAATGAAGTATGTATTAAGGCCAAAAAAATTTGAATGAACTAAAAATAATAATTACCTTCAGAATAACTTACAAATAAAACTAAAACAAAAAAAAAACTAGACTAAAAATACATGAAGCATAGAACACGGCTGGAAACAGAACTAACTTACACTAAAATTAAAACTAGCAGAAAACTAAAATTAAAAGATAAACTAGAAGAAGAAACTAAAATTAACATAGACACTAGAAGAAAACTTAGCTTTATTTGCTCAAATCTCAGAAACATGCATGCATTACTGAGAGGGCTCCGGAAACCCTAATTCTGACTTAGAGAGGTTAGGAAACGTTCGAGGGCATAATATTATTTTTGTGGTGAGGAGTGTGAGGGTCACTCAGGGTGTGAGTTTTGTTTGGTTCCGAAGTTGGGGCAATTTTTGGTCAGATTTCAAATCAATATTCGAACCATTGTACTATGATTCGAGAGAAGCTAGTGTTAGATTCGGGTAGAGGAGGCAAAGGAGATGCTAGGGTGTAGTTTTGGTGGCCGTCTGAACCATCACCGACGTGGACGGCGGAGCGACTTTGACTTTAAGTGGATATTCGAAGCGACCGGCTCGTATTCGAAGGTTAGGATTAGGATTATTGGAAAGAGGAGGGGAAGGGGAACAAATGTTGTTAATTTTGGGTTCATTGGAGACCGGCTGCCGGCGGAGGCGATTCTAGACCGGCAGCGAACGGCGGAGGAGCTCTGGTTTTGCAGTGGTGTTATACCGGTGTAATTAGGGATAATAGGGAAATGGTACGAGGCTTTTGATCGGGGGGCGGGGGGGGGGGGTTAATATAGGTAACTTATATATCGTTACATCATCACATTTTATGGAGGTTTGGATTGGGGAAGGTGTGGAGATTTTGGGCCGGAATTAATTAAAGGGTGGCCCAAATTTATACCTCTTTCTTTTCCTCTTCTTTTTTTGTTTCTCTTTTTAATTATTTCTCTTTTTATTTTAATTTCTAGATTTTAGTAATTAAAAAAATAAAAATAGAAAAAACCAAGTTTAATTTCTATAAGATAAACTAATAAATTTCTAAAATAACCTAAATCCCAAATTTAAAAAGAAAACCAAAAAATGTAAAAATGACCATTTTTGTTATTTTTTCCTTATTTTGCAATATTAATTAACTAATAAACCTAAGAAAATATAAAAATTAAGTCCTAAATTCAAACATGTTATTTTTGTATTTTTATGAATTATATTAATTAAAAATGAACAAAAAATGCAAACAAACACAAAATCATGAAATTAATTCCTAAAATTAAAACAATAAAAGAAAAATCCCGATTTTAATGAATTCTATAGGAATATTTCGAGCGAGGCAAAAATCATGTGCTCACATGGCCAAAAGTGCGTTTTCATCTCCAACTTCATATTCTGAGTCCTCATCTGATGTTTCTCCCCAAGCAGCAACCATAACCTTTGTTGATCCTTTGTTCATTTTGGGTTGAACCTGTTCATTCTTCCTAATCCTTCATTGAGCCCTTTCCTACTTTCACTCAATTTCCTATTAAGGATAGTTCTTGATCATATGATCAGTCTTATCACATTTTTTGAAACCCTCATTGTCTGTATCTCAGTAACCCTTGGTTTGTTGAAGGTTGTACCTCTTTGAAGAACCCTTTCCTCTTATCAGGTACTTTTTAAAATCTATTGTGATCATGGCTATTTCATCATCCTCTATATCTGAACCTTCAGCTATTCTAAGAGCCAGAATTTTTTCCTTCTTGGGCGTATCCATTTTCATGGTTTACCTTATCAGTTCATAGGCAGTAAGGTTTCCAATCAGTTCATCATGCTTGAGGGTATCAATGCCCTTTGATTCATGAATAGTAGTGATTTTGCTTTACCAAGTCAGTGGTAATACTCTTGTCTAGATTTTCTCAACCTTATATTCTTCAAGGATAATTCTCCCAAGATATTTAAGTTCATTTTTTAGTATTGTGATCCTTGTGTACATCTCCTCGATAGATTGTCCTTCCTTAATACTGAAATTCTCATATTGAGAATATAATAGTGTTCCTCTTGATCTCTTTATTTGAGGAGTTCGTTCATGAGCCACTTGTAAAATGTCCCATATTTCCTTCGCAGTAATACAACTTTGAATCCTGTTGTACACATCTGGACCCATTCCACTTACAAGCCATTTTCTTGGCCTTGGCATTCTTCTCCCATTTCTTCAAATCTTTATCAGTGCAGTCAGCTCATGTCTTTGGCACATCCACTCCTTCAGCATTCTTCTTTGTAGTTGCCAGAGGACCATTAGTGACTATGCCTCATAGTTCATAGTCTTCTCCTGCAATGTGATCTCTCATCCTGTTCTTCCACCAAGAATAGTACTGGCCATTAAAGAGTGGAGGTTTAGCAATGGATTTCCCTTCCAAGTTTCCAGGTGGTGCACTCATTTGATCTTTTCCTTAGGTGTTAGCATCTTCAAGGAAAACCCGCTCTGATAACAATTGATGTTTTATACGTCAATGCCAGACAAGAAGGGGGGGGGGGGGTTCGTATGGTACCCAATTTTTGTTTATCTGAACTATAGAAGAACCTGGTTCTTCTATGTATTCCAACCACAACTATTTGTGGGATAATAAATACAGAAAATGAAGAACACAGAGATTTTTACGTGAAAAACACCTGGCTCAAAAGGTGAAAAAACTCGACCTACTACTCAGCAGGATATTCCCAAATTTTTACTAAAATCACTGAGCCAAAATAGCATTTACAAAAACCTTTTTTCAACCTAAGGCTTAACTCTAATCTCATTTTGGTACACAACCTCAACTGTTGCGACAACTTCAAGTTATCTATAACTCGAACATCCTAGCACCTAATACAATTGCTTCTATGAAAGCTGAAAGCTACAATTGTAAACCACCTACTATAATTGAATTAGAATAAAAGACTGACACAATGGAACTGGTTCTTCTATCTCGTTCAAGTAGCTTTAGGAGTGCACACTCAAATCACATATAAATTGCTTGCAAATAATCTTTCTCTTTTGCTATCAATTTAGTTTAACTTCTACGTATGTGCAATGCCTGTAAAAGAGAACAACACAGACATTTAATATGTTAGAAATTAGAGTTTGATTGGAACTCAATTGCTGCTCTTCTATCGTGGAAGAGTTCATGATGATCTCAAACTCTAACACTATATTCATCGTAGATTATGTTCTCTTTATATAAGGAGACTTTATCCCCTTATCTAATATGCAACTATTTCGATCAGATCAAGAGATATTGTTGCTTGATCAGTAGGTCTTATCTCTTTCACGTGCATCTCACATGTATAGGTTGAATGACTTTGCTTCACAAGATGGACCTGGTCCATGACTGAGTTCTTTTGTCAATCTTCAAAACTTCACCTATTCTTGGGCCAATAGTATTGATCACTTCTTTGGGGGAGACCCTGAGATAGACCATTAGAACGGTTCTCTTTGATTAATAATGAAGCTGAGTATGACGCTTTAGTTGCAGGACTTGAATTAGCATGGGAACTAGGCTCTAAGGTGATTCGACTAAAATGTGACTCCCAGCTTGTAGAGAACCAGATATATGGAATCTTTGATACTAAAAAAGCACATACATTAGTACTTGAATAATGTTTAATTTTACTTTCGCGAGTGCAGGTAGTAGTCGGTAATTCAAATATCAAAGAAAAAGAACATGGAGGCGGACGTATTGGCCAATTTAAGGTTGTCCACTAAAATGAAATGGGATGATTCCAGTGCAGTTATTCAATTGTTGCATTCGGTATTATACATAGATAGGTATTTCAAATTTAACTCGGCCAACCAAATCAAGGATTGGAGACCCGAATTTATAGAATATTTAAGGCATGGAAAATTGCCTAAAGATTTTGAAGCCTCCTAGGCGCTAAGAACTAAAATTGGTTGTTATTGCCGTATTGGTGGTCAATTATACCCAAGATCTTTCTAAAGACCGTTGGTTTGATGTTTAGGTACATTAGAGGATGATCATGTGATGAGAGAAGTTCAAGAAAGGGTTCGTAAAAATCATTACGGTGTATACTTATTGGTTCTTAAATTAATAAGGGTCGATTATTATTAGCTCCAGATAGCATAAGACGCAAAGGCATTTGCAAAAAATGTGAAAGGTATCAATGTCAAGCTTAGTTGGTGCATCAACGTGAGGAGCTTCTACATTCGGTGGTGTAACCATGACTATTCATGAAATAAGGATGGATATTTTTGTTCCTTTACCTCAAGGGCTTGGACATGTAACATTTTTTAGTTTTAGCTGATTATTTCAACATGTAGTTTGAAGTAGGTTCTTTCAAAAAGATTAGAAAGCGAGAAGTGAATGATTGCATTTGGGATATTATCATTTGCGGTTAGGAGTACCAAACCCAATAGCTTATGACAATGAGGCACAATTTATAGGTTGTAAAGTTACCAATTTTCTTGAAGGATTGAAGATCAAAAGGATCACGTCCTCCCATATCATCCAAGTGTTCATGGTCAACGGAGTCAACCAACAAGGTGATAATTCAAATCCTCAAAAATAAATTAGACAATGCAAAAGGTAGTTGTCCAAAAGAGTTGTCAGGAGTGTTATGGGCATATCGAACAACGGCAAAGTAAAGCACAAGATAAAGACTTTTTTCCCTTGTGTTCGGTGAAGAAGCTTTGATTTTAATGGAGATTGGGAACCTTCCATAAGGTATTTTCAGGAAAATGAGAAGGAGAATAATGAAGCAATAATGATTAACTTAGATTTACAGCATTAAAATTTATCCTATGTGAGTATGGTGGCATAGAAGTAAATGATGGAAAGATATCCTAACCACATGGAAAATCTTCGATATTTTAAAGTTGGAGATCTGGTTTTGTGGAAGGAAACTCAAATTACAAAAAAATCAATGATGCAAAGCTTGAACCAACATAGGAAGGACCTTACGAATTTCAATTACTAGTAAAGATTCATATGGATTGGAAAATGAAGATGGAGTAAAATTACAAAGCAATTGGAATGTGAATCAATTAAAAAGGTAATACAGTTGAAGATCCTTGATGATACTGAAAGTATGTTTGTACTCTTTTTTTCTTAATTCAATTTTTGTCCCAAATGGGTTTTCCTAGTAAGGTTTTTAATGAGGCATCAACATATAACATACTATGAAGAAGGATCGTCAACAAGAACAAAAACTTTGGAGTTTAATATCTCATGCTTTGCATCCGAACACTAAAGGAGGGTAACTTTCATATATTAGAGCATTAAAAGTATCATTAAAATCGGGAACTATTAGAATCGGAAGCTGTATCTTTTCAGGATCGCGGACTGCATGATCAGCCCCGAAGAAATAAGTAGCATTAGTTAGCCACATATATTGGCAACTTTATTTACATAAGAGAATTTTTGTCCATGTAGATGTACTTTTGAAAATGGAAGGAATAAATTAAAGCCCTTATGTTTTTATCTTATTTCTTGTTCAAATGAAATAATACAGTCTCTTTCATTTGAAAGTTAGTTCAACTTCAAATGCTAGTGCTAGAATAAACTGGAGACGTCCTCTTTAATGACACTGTAAATATAATTTCCCTCTCTTGTGACACCTTCATAGTTATAGGGTAAAAACTGGAAGTATGAATCCTTGGTATTAAATTTATCGAATGTAAAAAATTTCCAGTCTTTACCATTGGAAAGATGATTTTTTCTTAAAATTTAAGTAAAAGAAGTGTTTTATTTCTTATAATGCTGAACTTAATAGAGGCTCTTACATAGTTAGAAAAAAAATTACATTAATTTTTTCTATCAGCAGAGTCTCATGAAGGACGAGAAGTCTTTACTACGTGTTTTGAAGATTAATATTGTTCTACATCCGGTCCAGCGCCTTCATCCTTGCTTTATTTTCTTCTTCATCTTCCCGCTTAGTTTCAGAGGACTCAAAACAACTGCTCGAGGAGCTTGAAACAGTAGGTCGGATGGGAATGTTCTCGACAATAGTTCTCTCCAAATTGAGAGCTTCAACAATGCAGTCGTATGTGTTAGGATTACCTTTTTTGGCGAAGTTTTCTCAAGAAATAAAGAATGCTCTTGGTCCCATAGCTTAGCTGTGAACTTTTTGATTTTTGGGCTACAATTGGTTATTTCAGCCATCACAATGTCATAGGTCCGACAAAGGTCAGTATTTGCTTTCGCGTGTTCACTGTTTTGCTCCATGACCCTTTTGATCTTTTCCTCCATTATTGCTCTTTTCTCCTCAACTACATCAGCTTTCTCGATTTTGGAATGCAAGTTTTCTTCCACGTTGATTTGTTCCATGAAAGTAGGATCACGTTATGCTACCACAGTCACAACATCTTGTTACTCATCCCACTTGGCATTCATCTCAACAAGCTATGCATGCAACTGAGTAGCCCTTTGACTATGAACCATCTATTTTTTTTGCTCAGATTGCTCCAACCTAGTTCAAGATCTCCTATATTAGCAAGTAATGCCTCTAAAGCCGGGAGGAATTTGACAAGTTGATATCGTTCAACATCAATTTGATCAAGCTCGGTAGCGAGTTCTTTTTTTACTTAGATCATATATAAGCCCTTGGATGCAAGAAGGTTAGCGTAAAGAGTAAAGGTTTAAGGTTACTGGAGATAAATGGTTAGCAAGAAAAAGGGGGAAAGGGAACACAAGAGAAAGATTATACTTTAACAGCAAAGTGCATGCTGTTATTGACCAAAATTTCTATCGAAAGAGCATCCATATTTCGTCGGTCCTTGTTCAAAGGCAAAGGCTTCAAGTAGTTGGCAAATCCCACCAGCTTGGAACGTAAGTGGCACCCATTCAAAACCAAAAGAGTGACATTATATTTACCATTGGGGTTTCAGATGAGTGCAGAAAAAAGGGTTCTCAATGTTCCCATGATCAGGTAATCGAGGGAAGCGAACATCTTCCATTTGTTCAGTTGGTACCAGTGATAAGGTATGAGCTAGCGGTGTAATAACTAGTGCTGAAGTTTGAGGTGGAGGAATGTCAGAGTTAGAACTCCTCTGACTGGAAGTGATAAATGGGGCCCAGAAACAAGACTCAACATTTTCAACCATTTATCACTCTGTAAGGAGATTTTATCCAGTTGAGTATTCGATTGAGCTGGAAAAGTACCCTTTTTCTTCTTCTTTGAAGCAAAACTGCTTCATCATTGTTATCGGTTTCATCTTCATCAAGGACTATTGTGGTCAGTCCTAATGGGTTTCTTCTATTGGAGGTTCTCCTGAGCCTCGGCCTTGAAGGTACATCTTCTTTTTAGTTTTTTCTCCTTAGGTAGGGGACTCAGCGAAAAAGGACCTTCATCAGAAGCAAGAGCGGCATCACGAGCCATTTTTCGATCAAGAGCTTCTTGAATTTGGCTATGAGCTGCTTTTGGGCCATAGGAACCTCGATTGCAAGGAAAATAGAAGACCCCTTTAGAAAGCCTACATATCATGCAAGGAAGTCAACAAATTTATACTGCATCATGTTGAATATCAAGTGTCAGAAATTATTCATGAACATTCCCTCCATGAAAAGAAGTCTTATCTACTTCCTGATAATAAAACGTTTAGTCACTAAAAAGTAGGAGAACTATCCATATAGGGTAAAATTGTTAAATGATTGGTGAATGCTCATTGAGTTGACGCATGGCAGTGAAGTTAAATAGGATATGAGTCAACAAATAGCTGGTATCAATTATAGATATGTGACTGGCGCTGTGTGAGTTCCAAAGATATTAAAACCGAGGACAAAATCTTGAAAGAAAGATATTGGTTGGAGAATGCAACATTCAGTGAGCAACCATTATAAAGAATCATTGTATTTATAGTCAATTGTTACTCAACCATAAAGAGAGGTATTTGTTCAAATCAAATAAGAGCTTGATTTGGGATCTTATATCCCTAATTTTGGATATAAATAGAAGAATTTGAAACTCATTATAGACACAAAATATCTGTACGCAAAGAAAGAAAGGCTAAAATAACCCTTATTCTGTCAACACCATTCTTTCTTTCTAGTCTATACATTATTCTTATTCTTGCTTCCGAAGAAGGCTGAGGAGGTTGTGGGAGCTATGCATAAGATGATTAGGGAGATAGCGGCTGGGAAAAATAAGATTCCGGTGGAATTCTGGAAGTGTTTGGGGAGAGCGGGTTTGGAGTGGTTAACTGGTTATTTGATGTTATTTTTATGGCGAAGAGGATGTCGGATGAGTAGAGGAGGAGTACGGTGGTTTCATTGTATAAGAACAAAGGTGATATCCATAGTTGTATCAATAATATGGGTGTGAAATTACTGAGTCATACCATGAAAGTGTGGGAGAGTGTCGTCACAGTGAGGGTAAGGATGACCGTGTCTTTATCCGAAAACCAGTTTGGGTTCATACTGGGCCATTCTACTACAGAAGATGTACACCATGTCAGGAGGTTGGTAGAACTGTACAGAGAGAGGAAGAGGGATCTATAGATGAAGCGTATGACAAGGTTCTTAGATATGTTCTCTGAAGATTCTTGGAGGAAAAATATGTGTCGGTTCACTACATTATGTCAATTAAGGACATGTTTAATGGGGCTAAGACTCGGGTTAGGATAATAGGAGGTGACTCTAAGAATTTTTCGGTTATAATGGGGTTACACCAAGGATTTGAGCTCAGCCTGTTCTTATGCACCTTGGTGATGGACGCGTTAACAAACCATATTCAAGGGTAGGTGCCATGGTGCATGCTATCCATCGATAACATAGTTCTGATTGATGAGTCATGAGACGCTGTTAATGAGAGGCTAGAGGTTTGGAGACAGGCTCTTGAGTTTAAGGGTTTCAAGCTGAGCCGGACGAAGACGAAATACATGGAGTGAAAGTTCAGCGATGTGCCGAAGGAAATGGGCGTGGATGTGAAGCTTGAATCACATGTCATCCTAAGTAGAGGCAGCTTCAAGTACCTTGGGTCGGTTATTCAATGGGGAGGGGAGATCGACGAGGATGTCACATCCGTATTGATGTAAGATGGATGAAGTAGAGGTTAGAATTTGGAGTCTTGCATGACAAGATAGTGCCATCGATACTCAAAGATAAGTTCTATAAAGCGGTAGTTAGACCGACTATAACGTATGTGGCTGAGTTTTAGCCTGTTAAAAACTCATATATCCTGAAGATGAAAGTAGTAGAAATGAAGATATTGAGGTGGATGCGCGTGCACACTAGGATGGATAAGATTAGAAATGATGATATTCTGAGAAGGTGTGTGTGGCTTCCATTGATGACAAAATGCGGGAAGCAAGGCTCAGATAATTCGGGCATGTTCAAAGGAGTAGCTCAGATGCTTCCGTAAGGAGGTATGAGCGGCTGATTGTGGAGGGCACGAGAAGAGGTAGAGGGCGGCCTAAGAAGTATTAGGGAGATGTGATCAAGCAGGACGTGGTGAGACTTCAGATTTTCGAGTACATGACACTTCATAGGAAGATGCAGAGATCGAGTATTAGGATTGTAGGCTAGGAGGTATTTGAGTCTTTCCTTATTTTGTATTATTGTGAGACTAGTCGGGTATGATTTTTTTTCTAAATAGCTACTGTTAATGTTGTGTTTTACTATTTCATTTTTCAGTGCCGGACTTATTTACTAGCTATTGCTTTTGCTTTGCATCTTTCTTTTTGATTTCATGTTGTTCCTATTTTCCCTATGATTTCTGGGGTGATACTGATATTGTCTCATTTTGTCTTGTCTTTTTATTTTCTTGAGCCGAGCGTCTTTCGGAAACAGCCTCTCTACTCCTTTGGGGTATGGATAGGGTATGAATACACACTACCCTCCCCAGACTCCACCAGTGAGATTTTACAGGGTTGTTGTTGTTGTTGCTTCCCAGAAAGCTCATTTCACAGTCAGGGCTTGTGTTTTCTTCAAATTTCTTTAATTAATTTATTTTTATTCTTAATTATTTTATATTCTTAGATCAAATTAATTTACATATTTATAAATTACGTTATAAATTAAATAGTATTATTTCTTGGATAAACAATGAATAGCATAATTAATTTGTATGGAAGCTATTGTAAAATATAACCAATAACTATGGTGGTTCGTTGACAGGAAGGTCCATGATGTTAAATTCTATCTTGGGTTTCAAACTTTTTACATGCGAAAAGTAAAATTAGATTGTCATTCTTTGGTGAAGTTTGTGATAATCTTGTTTCCGTGCGTTTTAATTTTATCAGACGTCCCTTATGGACAATTGATTTTAGTACTTTAAAATGGACTTTTTCAACTAAAGACACGGATTTGGCCATATATACTTGTTGCAGATTTCGTATTTACATAGTTCAGAATTTATGATGAATTGTGTTTAGAATACTCTTTTAGTGCGACTCTACCAAGTTTCGTGTTTCAGTCATTTTCCCTAATTAACTGCAAATTGATGCAGAGTCTTAGTCAAAGTATTTACATTTCAATTAATTACATTATTAATTTTTTGTCAGAGCAAAGAACCAAACTCGAGCAGCACGTCAAACAGGATAAATAATTACGAAACAGTCTTGTCCGCAGCCACGAGGTAAACTGAACAAGAAGAATTTCTTTTTTCCTTCCACAATATAACTAATTGCTATTCAAGATACTAGATTTTAATTATAGCAGCTATATATCTTCCCCATCGCTAAAATAAAACAGAAAGATGTATGGAAATAGAGTTACTCTATTTGCTAGCCATATTTAAGAGTAGTTAGAACGTATGTGATTAATATTTGTGATAAAACGCATGTTAAAGGCACTCAACCATAAACATGAATCTTTTGGCCAAACTGCTAAAAACTACTTATTTTAAAAAATGCGCTTATTAAAAAATACTTTGTGAAAAAGTATTTTTGCAAAATAAGTAATTTATGTTTGACCGATTTATTTGAGTAATACTTTTTGCAAGCTCATTATGTTTGATCAATCTTTTAAAAAATATTTTTAATTATCAAGTTATAAAAAAGAGACAGTAAAGGTTCAATTGCGATTAGTATTATTTAGAAAAGAAAAATAAATTTAAATATTTTTTAGAAAAGAATACCATTAAAATATAAAATGTAAAGTATCAAATATAAATTGAAAACTCTCATTAATATAATATAGATATTCGATAATTATAATATTCAGTGTTTAATATTACTTATTATTTACATGATAATTTAAATATGTCAAAGTATGCCATTCAATATAAATTTAAATTGTACTTTTAGGAATAAGAGAAAGAGAATTAAAATGTGATTAAAATAAAAAAGAGAATAAATGTATTGCAAAAATAAAATAAAAGAAAAAAAAGGAAAAGGAAAAGAAAAATTAAATTAATAAGGGATAATTTGACAAACATAAATTTATTATAAGGTTATTTTTTTCTTGAATAAATTAAGTTTCTGCTTCTGCTTCGACTTTTTTGAAGAAGCTGGTATTTTAGCTTCTTCCTTGAAGTAGAAAAATTGTTTTTGCTGCTGCTCAAAAGTATTTTTTTTATTTTGGCAAAACATGTTAAAATTTTAAAAATAGTGCTTCTTTGACAAAAAAAAAAATACTTTTGACGTCCTAAAAGCTTGGCCAAATAGGCTCTAAAAGTTATGTCCTGTGAGGTACGTTATCACATCTAACTGATTGAGGAAAAGTGCTCCAATGCACTATATATATATATAGAGAGAGAGAGTATTAGTGTGCGCACTTTTTGTATGTAACATATATCAATGAATACACTATTTTAAAAATTATATAAATATGATTGAATAATATGTTTGACCTATAAAAGAAAAATTAAAGAAAAAGTATAAATTCCTAAAAATGGAGAATGTTGTTCTTATTTAGCTAGCTCAATAAGAAAAAGAGATTATGCACTTAATTGGTCAAATACCTTAATGTAAATTCTGAGAACTTCTATTTGAATATTTTACGAAATTGTTGTAATTTCTAACATGTAATACGAAAATATATAAAGTGTTATGAAATATTATACTTTGTAGTGGATGTCTATAACTTCTAAAGAAGTTACTCCCACTACTCTTCTCAATTATGTAGATAATCCCCACTACTTCTCACCATTATTGTTGTAACTCCCATACCTTCATAATTTACCCATGATCTTCCTCCATGATCTCAAATACTTAATGACATACTTATGAAATTCTTTTGGTATACCTATATGTTGTAATATAAATAGAGGATGAAAACTCATTTTGTAATACACTTGGATACATAGAAGAAATATATTCTCTTCTCTATTTCTCTCTACTTTGTTGTCTATCTTTTTGTTTATTACTTTGAGCTAAGTTTTGTAACACGTTATCAGCACGAAGCTCTACTATCTCAAGAATTTCTTTGAGAAAATTAAGGTATTTTTTTTTCCTCCTTAATTTGTTTTGACATTCATTTTTTTTAATTTCTTTTGTCAGAGAAGGAGAAGCATTCTCAGTTACTTCAATTGCTGTATGAAAGCTTGAAGATTCATGTGATTGATTTTCTTCTGTGTAGTGATAAAGTACCAAGGTGTTCTTTATTCCCCAGGTTTCAAAGTTGTTAAAAGTAGGAAATATTCTTGGTTTTTCAGATTTTAATGACCAACAACTGTTTGTCAAGAATAGTAGTAATTAAGTGTTTATTTGTTTGATAAAAGATTATTTTTTTCATAATAACCGCACTGAAACTATTATGTTGAATCATAGACTTAAATTTGTTTATTCTCATATCTATAAAAAAAATACTAATATTTTTCGTATATTTCTTTTGTATGTCAAACCATGGGAAGCAAATATGGATATCTCACAAAGCAAACTTGGATCAACGTCCAATTGTAAAAATATTTGTTTAATTGATTCATGTACCACACATACGATATTCAAAGAGAAGAAATATTTCTCTCATTTAAGTATGTGTAAGGCAGATGTTACTACAATTTCTGGCAGTAGTAAATTGATTGAAGGCTCCGGAAGAGCAACTATAACTCTGCCTAAAGGAACAATATTTATCTTAGAGAATGCAATGTTCTCCTCCAAGTCTAAGAGGAACTTGTTGAATTTTTAAGATATCATTCAAAATGGATATCATATTGAGACAATAGATGAGAATAATCTTGAATATCTCATCATTACAAAGAATGTCTCTGGCCAAAAGAGGGTTATTGAGAAGTTCCCATCTTTATCTTGTGGCCTGTATTGGACAAGAATTAGTGCAATTGAGGCACATTCTACCGTAAACCAAAAGGTTACTGATTCCAATACTTTCGTACTTTGGCATGATCGAATGGGGCATCCTGGATCAATTATGATGAGACGGATTATAGAAAACTCATATGGGCATCCATTAAAGAATTTAAAGATTCTTTTAAATAATGAATTTTCTTGCACTTCTTGTTATCAAGGCAAATTAATTATTAGACCATCACCAACAAAGGTTGGAATTGAGTCACCTGCGTTTTTGAAACGTATACAAGGGGACATTTGTGGACCTATTCACCCACCTAGTGGGTCGTTTAGATATTTTATGGTCTTAATAGACGCATCTTCAAGATGGTCTCATGTGTGCATATTGTCATCTCGCAACCTTGCGTTTGCAAAATTAATCGCACAAATAATTCGATTACGGGCACAATTTTCCGATAATTTAATTAAGTCTATTAGACTAGATAATGCTGCTGAGTTTTCATCCCAAGCATTTAATGATTATTGCTTATCAATTGAGATAAAAGTGGAACATCCTGTAGCTCATGTTCACACTCAAAATGGTCTTGGAGAGTCTTTAATTAAACGTCTGCAATTGATAGCAAGACCGTTACTCATGAAAACGAGGCTGCCCACTTCGGTTTGGGGTCACACCATTTTGCATGCAGCAATGCTAGTTCGTCTCAGACTGATAAATTATCACAAATATTCCCATTTGCAATTAGGTTTGGGTCATGAACCTATTATATCAAATTTAAAATTTTTTGGATGTGCAGTATATGTGCCTGTAGCACCGCCATATCGCACCAAAATGGGTCTGCAAAGAAGGTTAGGAATATATGTTGTGTTTGAATCGCCCTCCATTATTCGCTACCTCGAAACATTGACAGGGGATTTGTTCACTGCACGATTTGCAGACTGTCAATTCGATGAGGCACTTTTCACAAAATTAGGGGGAGAAGTTGGTGGTGAAACCAAACGGGTAAATTTTGTGGAAAAATCCATAATTATCTCATCTTGATCTGCGTGCCTCTATTTGTGAAAAAGAGGTGCAAAAGATTATTCATTTGCAAAGAATAGCAAATCAAATGCAAGACGCATTTACGGATTTGAAAAGAATAACAAAATTACATATCCCCGCAGAAAATATGATAGCACTATGTAATAAGTCTGAAAGAAGACAAAATTATTACCGTGAAGGTATCAATGGATATGGACGTGGCAATAGACGAAATTATAATCGTCATCATTATGATAATGAGAATAATAAGGATTCTCAAAATATTCCTTCACTCTGTGAAAGTAATATATGTCATCGATTTGACATGAGATTTTATGCAGCACATATAGATGATTATGATCCATTCATGGTGTGAATGTGACAACATATGATTTATGAATACATATTCATTATTGGAAGAATATGAACATGCTATTGGTATTGAATATACCACACTCACCTCTAGAAGGAGGGTTGAGATGATATAAGAAAATAATATCATTATTATGGCATGAATGGTCATTGGTCACGTACCTATTGTACGCCAAAATATTTTGGCAATATGATTATTAAAGGACAATAATAATGCAAGAAACATATATTGCATATAATTTTGACATGACCATAATGGTACAACTTTAAGAGCCAATTATATTATTTTGGAGAAACATAATTGATTACCAATAAGGTATTGTATTGTAGTAAGTCTCAAAGAAACTTATTCAGTTTCCAAAGTATATGCGAAGCGATTGATTATATCTTCTATTACTACAACTTGTAGCATGACAATATGCATGTGAAAAGCATCAGCTTTATTCTCCAATTTGTACTATACAAACAAAAGAATGCCACAATAAAGTGGATGTTTATTGATATAAAAACCCATATCATAATAAACTTAGAGTTTATCGATAATTGCACATGTCATGATGTAAACCTGAATTTTATCAATATTGATAATTTATTCAATTGGCATTCGGGATAGCCATATCAATTTAAGTATGATGTGCAACAATAATAGAGAATTCACATGGGTAAATATTAAAGAACTAGAAAGTTCTTTACGAATTCTCTTATATTACTTGTTCTCATTAAATAATTGACCAACTAAAGTTGGGGTTGAATCCCATAAATTCTGGAAATATCAAAGGCGAATATGGGCCCATTCGCCTGCCATGTATACCACATATGATGCATCTATGATATGGTTACATGTGCGATTATTATTAACCTGCAACCTGGCCGATGCTTGCGAGGTAACTTGCTCAGTAATCTAATTTCGAGCATAATTTCCAGATTTTCTATTCAAGATAGTTCATTTTGATAAGTTGGTTTACATCATAGTTGGTTTAGCAAAATAATTTACTGAGTGCCTCCACTTAATAGCTAAATTATTGCTTATGAGAACAAAGTTATCTATATCAATTTGATATACGTTATACACGAGAGTATATTATATTCTCCCCTCACAAGTGGTTCAGGGTGAGGAACCAAATAATTTTATCTTATTATTATTGATGTGCAGTATATATTAACATGATAATGCACAAAGATGATTTCCCAGAGTTGAGGAAATAAGTTAGTTTTTCTAACATGAAGGGGAGACGTGATAAACACTTGAGAAAAAGTTACATGGAACGAATTATCATTTGTATATATAGATCCTCGAATATTATAATATGAACTTGAAGTTCATAAAAAGATAATTCAATTGCAACATATTGCAAAGCATGCCATACGCATTTGTTGACCCAAAGAAAGTAACTATATTCTCACTGCAAATGCTCATATTAAGTCCTAGAAGGACAAAGTCTTTGATACGCTTAAAGCGTATAAACAAATCGGTTTCAAAAAGAACTTCTTAATAAAGAAGATGAGCAAATGATCAAAGTGATCATAATAAGAAGGCAAGTGATCTAGAAGATCACATGACATAACACTTCATAAAATCTCATGAGAGATTCAGGTACCTGAATATATGAATGAAGAGATCTCCATGTTATGTCTTTATGAAAATTTACTGGAACCGATATAAAATGTTCGTCGACGACATCTATGATAGCGCTAAATATCGATGATGATCTTAAGTTTGTCGAATACAAACAAAATATTGGCCAAATGGAAGAGATACAATTCAAGTAGAATTGATTCCATATGAAAGACATGTAGTTTTGGACATATAGTTCGAATACTTGAAAGTATAAAGTCAATGGTATGTGTAATCAGTTTTTCGATATCTTATACGTCTAGCATGACATGAAAACTTGATATGCATCTAATGTCTATAATATGGCTTATATGACTCAACTTATATGACAATCCATAAAGGATTTAAGTTGCTTGAAGCATCTATAATTCTTGATCTTGAGGTACCACTTCCTCAGTGCAATTTATGCACAAATGTATCTTGCTATAACTATAAGCATGATAATATGATAGCGATGATACACTTATGGAGATATTGAAAAGCCATTCCACGATATTTGTGAATACATTATATATCTACCACGAGTTATGATTTCAAGGTGCAAATATTCATTATAGTTAATATGGCTGATTTATTTATCAAATCTCTACCAACGATCTCTTGAAGATAGTGCACAAGATTGGAATGCGAAGGCTCAAGAATGTGAATTGATGCTCTTTCAGGGGGAGTTAATGCGCGTTGCACTCTTTTTTCCTTACAAGGTTTTGTCCCACTGGGTTTTCCTTGCAAGGTTTTTAACGAGGCAACAAAAAATGCATTTTGTTAGGTATGTGTACTCTTTTTCCTTTTCTAGAATTTTTTCCACATTGGGTTTTATTTTAGTTAAGGTTTTAACGAGGCACATTATCTATAGACATCCAAGGGGGAGTGTTATGAAATATTATACTTTGTAGTGGATGTCTATAACTCCTAAAGAAGTTACTCCCACTACTCTTCTCAATTATGTAGATAATCCCCACTACTTCTCACCATTATTGTTGTAACTCCCATACCTTCATAATTTACCCATGATCTTCCTCCATGATCTCAAATACTTAATGACATACTTATGAAATTCTTTTGGAATACCTATATGTTGTACTATAAATAGAGGATGAAAACTCATTTTGTAATACATTTGGATACATAGAAGAAATATATTCTCTTCTCTATTTCTCTCTACTTTGTTGTCTATCTTTTTGTTTATTACTTTGAGCTAAGTTTTGTAACATAAAGAATATACTTGTGAACAAAGATATATTAAAGAAACTAAAGGAAAAACTGAATTTCTCTGTCTTATTAGAATGAAGAGATTATTGTTATAACTCATAAAAATATTTTGATAAATTTCAAAGTGACTATTATTGACTAAATATTTTATAAAATATACAGATAGTTATCATTTGTTAAAATATTAACAATTATAATTAATGCCAAACCGTTTAGAATATATCTTGTCTTCTATTTTTTATCCATATTGCTTCAACGATGCACTTTTATTCTTAATGCTATACTATAACAGATTTTTTCGATTTTGTAATTTCCTTGTCATTTTAATGCTCGCCTTCTCGAAACAAATTAATATCTTATGAGTTCTGCCAGTTTAAAAATAATTTTACTTATACGAAGAATTTATAAACTAAATAAATTAGCTTCGGTAGTTAATTAGCTAATCTAAAGAGTTTGATATCTATTTTCAACATTAAGAAAAATAGTTTACATTTTTTGATTAAATTCTTCATATTAGCTAATTCATAGTTTTAAATATTTACTGTAATTGTTATTTTATCCTATAAAAATTTTATTTTCAAAAAGTAAAAAATTTGATCTAATATTTTCTTCACTTAAAGGGGCGTAACTATGTATTGGAGCATATGCCACATGCACTCATATTTCTATCTTCATATCATATATAATAATTTTATATTTCTTAAAATATGTACCAATATACATATGCAAATTCAAAGAATTTTATGGTACAATAATTATTCAGTACA
The DNA here is from genome assembly GCA_034376525.1 of Nicotiana benthamiana. Classification (NCBI taxonomy): domain Eukaryota; kingdom Viridiplantae; phylum Streptophyta; class Magnoliopsida; order Solanales; family Solanaceae; genus Nicotiana; species Nicotiana benthamiana. Next base: position 99,925,426 of record CM067331.1, read on the forward strand.
CCTTTATATGTAATGTTATAAGTTCAATTCTCAGTTTGTAGGAATATCTAATGTTCCCTCTTGTATTTTTACTAAGTTTTTTTAGTTTGATTTATTCATCCAAAATCCCAAATCTCACATGTTAATGCTTGATTGCCCTTTGTCATCATAAAAATTTATATAATTAAAATTAACAATTACTAATGATGTAACATGGTCCAAAGATCCTTAATATGTTTTATTTGGAGTATATATATATATATATATATGTCATACCAAATCACCAAAATTACACTTGCACAAAAAAAATATAACTTCTAAATGGTAATAAATTCATGGTAAAAACCTAAAGGTTAAATATATCAAATATAAATTCTAGATTCAATTTTTTGTAATAGTTCATCACTCTTCTTGAAAATTGGAATTCTAAGTCCACCTCTGCGTGTTAATATCTAATATTTTACTTTTGAATCTTTGGATTTGTAGAATCTTAAGTGTTATTACTTTCACACTTTCTTCAGTGAGCTACTTAAAGTTTAAGGTCAGGGGCACTTCTAGCATAGATTACCATTCTAACATGTCTTTGCGGGTAGATAGATGCGCTTAATTAGTTACGTGAATTAAAGAGGACTCTTGAATAAGGTGATTTCGCTTGGGTGTCATCTTTCCTTTCTTTCACTAGTTGAGTACTTCCTCTAGTCAACTTTCTCACCTACTTTTCTTCCTGTTTCTCTCTCTATTTTGTATTCTTAAATATTCGGTTAGTAATTTATTCATAATAATTAATCAATGTTATTTTCAAATATAATAATAATAATAATAACTATTATTATTATCAAAATAAAAATTAGAAAGAATTAAACAAAAAAATACACGCAAAAACCTTCTGCCAGCTTACGTTATTTCATGACTACAAGTTTTTGGTTTCGTTACGTGCCTTATCTTGATTGCTACTTCAAATTCCTAGCAAATAATAAGTCTCGAATATTATTTGATAGATTGTATTGGTAAAAGTATTCAAGACAAAGTTGGATAGTCTAGGATCATAAGTTGTAATGATAGAAAATCTTGGGTAAATTAACTTCCTAATACTAGGAACTTTTATATAATTTAAATTAAATAAGAAAAGATTTAGTAAAAAAAATTTAATTGATTTGAGAGTTCTAAATATTAGAGTGAAAATTAAATGATCACCCCTAAATAAACGGAAACAGTTAAAATGACTATCTTATCTAATGCAAACTTTATTTTAAAGAGGTAAAAAATGCGAACGGCATTTTGCTATGGGTTATATATATATATATATATATATATATAACAATGTGAATTCAATGTCTTCAATTAGTAGAGATTCAAAGCATTAACTGAATATACTGCAACAAACTATAGTCAATTTTTGGTAAATGTACCGCGTGATATAAACTATAATTAAACTGTTTCTCGATTAAGCTTCAACGTCTTAGTCAAATTACCAACTCCTCACGGAAGATATCCGCATAAATGGAGCCTTTAGCTTTGACGATTTTCGTGCTTTTGGACCATTATACCTTACTTAAGCTTTTATTTAAAAAAAAAAAAAATGGGGGAGGAGAGGAAGAGGGGGATCCATGTGAGAATAGAATTCGGTTAAGGGTCAAAACTGCCCTCAACCTATCGGCTCCGGAACAAAATTGCCCTCCGTTTACCTTTGGCGAAGAAAATGCCCCCACCGTTAACTTTGTGGCCTATTTCTACCCCTAAAATCTAATAGAATCTTGAATTTCATTTTTAATTTTTTTTAATGCCACGTGTCACGTTTTGATTGGGACATATAAAGAACAGAAAAATTGGGACATATAAAGAACAGAAAAAGGGTCAAAACTGCCCTCAACGTATTGACTCCGGAACAAAATTGCCCTCCGTTAACCTTTTTTGGGTCGGGTCGGTCGGTTGAAGTGTAATGTGATTTCCCGCTTTCCAACAAATGTAAAGAGCTTGATATATCACATATATTCATCTTCAGTTAAAGTGGATTTGTCATTCCTATCCAATTGGGGGCTGATTTTTCATGGCTTGTTTATGGGGGACGGGTTGGACGCCTGGTTCATGATGGAGGGGGGCTGTTTGGTTGTGAAGTTTTCCGGCGATGTGAAGGTGACGGGCTGGACGGGGAAGATGAAGCAACGGGGTAGCCATGAGAGGTCGTTTGGTGGTTTAGGGTTAGAGAGGGTGTGTTGTGAGGAAGATGAAGAGAGGGTTTGGTGTTTTTTTGGGTCGGGTCAGTCGGGATGCTTGTATTTAATTTTTAATTTTTTTAATTCCACATGTCACGTTTTGATTGGCCATTAAATAAACTTGACCCAAAATCAATTCTCACCCAAATTCCCACCCGACCCGACCCGACCCAAAAAGGTTAATGGAGGGCAATTTTGTTCCGGAGTCAATACGTTGAGGGCAGTTTTGACCCTTTTTCCTTTCTTTATATGTCCCAATTTTTCTGTTCTTTTTATGTCCCAATCAAAACGTGACACGTGGCATTAAAAAAAATTAAAAATGAAATTCAAGATTCTGTTAGATTTTAGGGGTAGAAATAGGCCACAAAGTTAACGATGGGGGCATTTTCTTCGCCAAAGGCAAACGGAGGGAAATTTTGTTCCGGAGTCGATAGGTTGAGGACAGTTTTAACCCTTAACCGATTAGAATTTTATGCTAAAGCTGTCTGAAAAACGACCAATACTATAATGTAATTAACAGAAATTTCAAAATTTTAACTAATGAAGCATTGGGAGAACGGAAATTATATCATTATTGGTAAAACTACTGGATAGGTTGCGATTTTTAATTCGTTATATTTTTATTTGCCGTTGTTTATTGCGGAAATTGATAAAGAACTAGGAATTTTATACAGTTTGATAGATCCTTATTTTCTATTAATTGGTATCAAAGCACATTCTTTTTAAAATGTTAACATCTAGAAGGATTTACATGGCTGTTCACCTAACTTTAAAAAAAAGACTATCAACCTACAGACAACTAATCTCGTCAAAGTCACACATCTATTTAAGGTTATAATATGAAACGACCAATGCAGTAGTAATACTCAACAAGGAGTCAGGGTTAATTTTCCAAAGGAAGCTATGAATGTGAGTTAGGAGTATATATGCAGTGTATGAGCTTGAACAATTTACCCTTTCACAAATTTGGGTTATTTCTACGACTAATTTAAACAAAGATTGCAAAATTAAGAAATGAAACTAGGAATTTATTTTTAGTTGTTTTTTGAATTTTGTAAAAATCATAGGGCTATGACCATCACCTAGGTATTTGCCTAACGGGATATAAACCTTAATGTTTGTTTTATTTGTCGAGGTGTAATATAGCTATCAACACTCAATACCTCTCGGTCAGAGAGTGACTTTACCCAAAATGGGTGTTGCACAAAATGGTTGAGAAAAGACTATTGTAGCTACTGATGTCAAAAGTTGACCTAAAAATATGAAACTCGTTTATTTATATGGGGCTGGAAATTTCGGACAAAGATGCCCTTTCAGAAGTTTTGTGGCCACACAATCGCATGTGTGGTATGTATTTTCTTTTAGCTTGACAGGATTGAAACTTCACGATCACATAATTCTGGACTGCGGCCGCACTGCACTCCTTCTGCGGTCTACAGATTTGTAATTGCGGTTGCACCTTGCTCTTCTATGGTCCGCACACTTGTAATTGCGACTGCATAGCTCTTCTTATATGGCCGCATAATAATTGTGTAGTCCGTACGTTTGACAGTCTTGAAATGTAGATTCTTTGAACTTTTCTTTTAACCCAGCTTTTGTGGCTGCACAATTTATGTGCGAACTGCACTTTGTAGCTTTTTCTATTGGCCTTTCATTCATACTCTGTGGCCGCACTTTTGAGCTTTTATTTCTTTTGTGTCCTTGAGTTCATATTGCTCCTTCTTGAGTTGGATTTCATCTTGGGATTTCAGTTCCAATATTCCTGCAATTAAGCATATTTTATTAGTTTTCAGGAACACAATTGAATGATTTTAGACTATAACAAAAGCTAAAAGGTGCTAATAAGTAGTCAAAATCTTGATTTATCAACACCCAAGATTCAATGGCCATTACTATGGTTGGTGAAAACTAAAAATGTATGATTTTATCATAACTGCAGATTTAGTGCTCTGGGATGTGATTTGTGATGAATGTTTTGTCCTCATGAAAACTATTATTGATGGAACAATTAGAGTTCCAAAGACAAGAAAGGAGTACAACGATGTTGATCAAATGGCCAGCGAGAAGAACTTCAAAACAAAGAAGATTCTTGTTTGTGGTGTTAGATCAGATCAATACAACTGTATCTTAGCAAGCCAGTCTGCCAAGGATATCTGGGAAGCTCTCCAAACTACATATGAGGGAACTACTCAGGTCAAGCAGTCAAAAATCGATATGCTTTCTACTGAGTATGAACTTTGCAAGATGAATGAGGAAGAGTCTATTGGAGACATGGACACACATTTTACCTCCATCATATATGAGCTTCACTCCCTCAGAGAAGTTTACCCTAGAAACAAGCTGGTTAGGAAAGTACTCATTGTCTTACCAGGTTCTAGGGAGAGTGAAGTTAATGCTATCACGGAAGTGAATGATTTGCAGAAAATGACCATTGATGAACTCAATAAAAATCTGAAAACATATGAGATGAAGAAGAAGAAGGTTATTGAAAGAAAGAGCCCAAAAAGGAGAAGAATATGGTTCTGAAGGTGGAAAACAATGCCTTAAGTGGTAATGAAACAGACATGGCCTATTTTACTCGAAGATTCTAGAAAATGGTTCATAAAAAATGGAAGAATTCCTAAGGTAGCTCTAGCAGAAATACCAAAGGAAGTGATTGTTGTGACAAGTGCGGAAAGACAGGACACTTGATCAAAGAGTGTCTTCTTCACAAGCAAGACCATTATAAACACAATGCTAACAAGGCAGAAGAGGAATTTGGTCCCTGGCAAGAGGGTCAAGAGAAGAGATGTGGCAGACAATGTTGTAAAGTAAGCTCTGATTTCTTGGGGTATTCCTCTAGTAAATTTGAGGATGATGATGACCAAGGAGGCACCTCCATGATGGCCGTTGAAAGTGAATCTGCAAAGTATGACTCTATATTTGCACTCTTGATAAAACTTGAGGATGATGAGGTAAACTTTATTGACGTTTAAGGAAGCTTGAAAACTTGCTCTCATATGAAGCTGGTGTCTTTAGAAAATATTTTAGTTGATGATTAACACAACCTTATTAATGATAAAAATTCTTTAACTGAGGAAACTATAGAGGTAGAACAAGAGAAAGATGATTTGGTGGTTGTAGTTGTAGATCTGAACGAAATAATAGAAGCAGTAACAAGAGAAAATTCCTTGTTAAAAAAACAAATGGAAAATAGATGAAGAGGGAAAAGAAGTGGCAAGTGAGGACAACTTACGCTTGAAAATTAACTTAAAAATGTGAAAATAAGTCTTGTTGTTGAACATAAAAAAGACAATTTCAGGAAGACTTTAGCAGGGGTAAAAATGATTTGGATAAATCACTTAAGTAGTCCTGGTCGTCTGATACAATCACTTCTATGTATAAAGGTAATAGGGGAAACATGCAAAGAATCGGGTACCATAAGTCTAAAGTTCCATATAACCCACATGAGCAATTATGGTACTGTGAATGGTAAATGGCTTGTGCTCATTATGGTCAAACTGGTCACTACATGAACTCTTGAAAAGCCAAATTTTAGTCCCAACAAAAAATCAAAGTTTTTGTTTAAAAAAGTACTCACGGCTAAGGTACCTAGTTCTATAAAAAAGAAATATGTGATGCATGCATGGACAAAGAGAAGTTTGATCCCCCAATTCTATCATTACAAAGGACCCAAACTGGTTTGGGTTCCTAAGTATAATGAGTGATTTTCATATGCAGGGAGAAGTGAGGGAAAGCAGTCAAAAATGGTAAATAGATAGTGGTTTCTCTAAACACATGACTGGAAGGAGGGATGATTTCCTCTCACTCAAGGCCGTCCAAAGTGGGAGTGTGTCATTTAGAAATAGTAAGAATAGATACATTCAGGGCATTGAAAAGAATGGTAAAATACTCTCTTGCTTAAGAAAAAATATGTGTTATGTAAATGACTTGAAATATATCATGTTAAGTGTCTCTAAAATCTCCGATAAGGGAAACATAGTGGAGTTCTTGTCAAAATAATGTACTGTCAAGAATCTCAGAACTAGTGAAGTAGATATGATTGCAAAAAGATTCAAGAACATCTATGTTTGACTCTTTGAATGATGGTGGTCTTACATGCCTAAGTGCCAGGCATGAAAGTTTTTTCTCGTTGAACAAGATAATCAAGAAGGACGTGATTCACAGGCTGCCAAAGGTAAAGTTCAAGGAACACAAACTGTTTAGTATATGTGGAAAAGGAAAGAAAGTCAAATCCTCATTCAAACCAAAGAAGGACGTGAGCACCTCAATGCCACTGGATCTTTTACATATGGATATGTATGGATCTATGAGGATACCTAGTGTAGAAAGAAAGAAGTACATCTTTGTGATTGTTGATGACTACTCCAAATTCACATGGACATTATTTTTAAGGACCAAGGATGAAACCTTTCTAGTTTTTGTTGCCTTTGTGAAGCAGATTCATGTAAAGATTGGATATAGTGTTGTGAGTATCAGATCTGATCCGAGTTTGACAATGCCAAGTTTGATGAACTCTATGCCAAAAAGGGTATAAGTCATAATTTTTCTGCTCCTCGAACAATCCAACAAAATATTATTGTGGAGAGGAAAAAGTCTATCAAATATAATCTAGGACAATGTTGATTGATTGTGGTGTATCAAAGAGCTTTTGGGATGAAGTAAAAAACACTACTTGTTATTTGATTAACATGTGAAGGATCCACTCCATGTTTGAGAGGATTCCTTATGATTTACTTAATGGGAGAAAACTAAAGCTAACATACCTAAGAGCATTTGGATGCAAATACTTTATTTTCAATAATAGCAAGGAAGCATTGGGAAAATTTAATGCAAAAAGTGATGAAGGAATCTTTATTGGTTATTCTTCTCAAAGCAAAGCATACAAAATCTACAACAAAATGATTTAATGTGTAAAAGAAAATGTGCATATGATCTTTGATGAATCTCACAACTCAAATGGGAAGGATTCACATAATAAGGATGATCTAGATGGAGATTTCTCAAAGGTCCCTAGAGAGGTTATTGATATGGAAAATAAGAAGGTTGATCTAATGAGTCAAGTCAAGGAGATTGGTGATTAAGATGCAACATAACTTTCATCTGAATCAGAGGAATTGGGTCCCTCTATCACCACAATTGAAGCTGCCAATAGGGTGGCTGAGGATGTATTTGGTACTCGTGATGCAGAACAAAGAAGTGGCATTCAAACTTCCGGTGATGCCAATAATAGGTCACACATGGAGGAACCTAGTCCTTCAGACCCTGAAGTTCAAGTGTCTAACTAGAAGCACAGGAGTTCACATCATCTTCAAAATGTGATGAATCCTTTGGATTTTGGTATTCAAATTAGATCAAATGCAAGAAATATGTTTACCTTCTCAGCCTTTGTGTATCAAATTGAGCCAAAAATATCAAGAAATCATAGAAATATGCCAATTGGATTGCTGTTATGCAGGAAGAGCTCCATCAGTTTGAGAGAAACAAAGTATGGCACCTCGTGCTCCTGCCATAAGATAGAACAATGATTGAAACTAGATAACTTTTCAGAAACAAACTTGATGAGTTTGGAAATACAACAAGAAATAAAGGTAGGCTGATAATCCAAATTTGCAATCAAGAAGAAGGAATTGACTACGATGAAACTTTTTCCCCATTTGCTAGAACGGACATCAACATTCTCATTGCATTTGCATCTCATATGAAATTCAAATTATTCCAAATAGATGTCAAAAATGCATTTCTGAATGGATATTTTAAGTAGGGATTTTTCTTCAAGAAACCACCTGATTTTGAATGTCATGAACATGCCTTCAAGCTTGACAAAGCTTTATATGGATTGAAGTAGCCCCCGTGCATGGTATGAGAGATTGTCTAGATTCCTTCTTGAGAACGGCTTCACTAAAGGAAAAATTGACAATCCTCTATTTTTGAAGAAATGAGGGAGAAGCGTGCTGATTGTGCAACAAATAATTTCCTTTGTGAGGAATTTACAAAGCTCATGGGAAGTGAATTTGAGATGAGCATGATTGTTACACCGCGTGTTTTCGTACATGATAGTATGCCATAAGTAAATTGATAGAAGTGAGATGTTACATCCCGCAATTTTGGACGTTAAAGTTTCGTCGTAAGTTAATTGACATAAGTTCGGGGATGATATTCTTTTGACATTATAAGCACTATGCTATTTCAGACAAGTGATGAGTAAATTCGTGATGGTGAGAGGGTAAGCAAATCAAAGAAAGTGAATTTCATCGAAGTTTGTCATTTTGAGATAAAATACAGTCTAAGCTATAATACCTAGTATTTATGAACTAGTGCCATACAAGGTACTACATGACCATGATAGTAAGGTGTGTTAAAGTGAGTAGTATTTTAAGTAATTTAAGATAACTCTTAGCTATGTGGGTAATTGGTTAATTATTGGATTAATATAGGATTAATAAGTTGATTAAGAAGTTGGTGGATGATTAAATAAGGTATTTGGATAAGACTAAGGAACCTAACATGGCAGAAAACATTGTCCAAGCAAATGACTCATAATTATTATGATAAGGTGTCACATTTAGTGGCTTAGTCTAATCAAGTGTGGGCCTATACCCACTTACGTAAAAGGCCTCTCAAAAGTACAAAATTGAGGCTTATGACAATATGTAGTAACAGGTGAAAATCATTAAGGGGATGGATATTCTCAAAAGGAATTCATATGAAAAGCTTGATAGAACGGATGGATTCTCAAAGGAATTAATATGAACTCCTACAAGTTGCAACGTAAATTGTGAATTTTAAGGGAGTATAGTGTAATATTTTCCAAGAATATTATATGGAATTTTCCCAACTCAATGATTACCTGTTTTGTTGCAATTGACGTGTGTTAGAGGGATTTTCAAGAGAGTCAACTCATATATGTTAAGGTTAAGTCCTTCCTTCATTTTGGCATGATCTCGTAATTACATGGTTTGGATAACATGGTATAAAGAGAAGTTCACGCTACTAAATTTATATATATTATCCTAGTCTCATAAATTACAATATTCTCCCTTATCGGGACTTCATATAGAATTGAATATTGTATTCTTCCAGTAAGGAGAGAGTGGGGGGTCTATATATATATATATATATATATATATATATATATATATATATATATATATATATATATATATATATATATATATATATATATATATATATATATATATATATATAGTATTACAATATTTTCACCACCATCGAGCTATAATCGGTAGGTAGTCCCCTATTGAGAAACCTCTGATAAGATGAAAAGTTATACACTGAGCCTATTATGGATGAGCACCTATGAGTGAGCCTAGCATGGCCGAGATATAAAGCCTAGTATGGAAAAGCGCATATGAGTGAGCCTTCTACAGCGGAGCAGTTACACATTCCAAGCCTTATAGGGCCGGACATATATTATTTTTACTATATTGAGAGAGTTGAGTCAGTATCAGAAAATAAGTATATCTCTAGATCATCTTTGACTCCCAGTTGCTTTCGGTTATTATATTATCAGTTCGGTTTCAGTTTTTAATTATTTTATTGCCTTGCATACTCGGTACCTTACTTCGTATTGACATCCCATTTTCTAGAGAAGCTGCATTTCATACATGCAGGTTCAGACATGCAGGCAGGTACACCTTCTCAGTAGGTGTTGCCCGAGATCAACTTTATCAGTAAGCTTCACGTACTTTGGAGTTGCCAGGTTTAGAGTTTTGTGTACATATTGTGTATATATTTATATAGGTTATGGGTAGTTCGGGGCCCATGTTTTGATTACAATATATCTATTAGTATATGCTCGTACACATATCCTGTTAGTTAGTGCGGTATGTTGGGCTTATAGACCTTGTATGTATATTGTTTTTGGTTTGTCTGTTGTAGTAGTTATGACAGCGTTGTTGGCCCAACTTTTATATTGATGTTTAGTCAGCATTAGCTTCTGTTAAGTTTAATATTTTTCTTTGCATATTGTCTTGCAATGTGGCCCATGGAAAAAGTATGACATAATATGTTCAGAGTCCCTTCGTCGCAAGTTTTTACGTACGGATAGGTGAGGCACCGGGTGCCCGTCGCGGCCCTTTAGTTAGGGTCATGAAAAATGTGGTATCGAAGAAGTTCTTTCCTAGGGATTCTACAAGTCGTGCTCGTAGAGTCTTTTTTATGGGTGTGTTGTGCACCACACCTATAAGCAAAAGGCTACATGGCATTTAGAACTGTCACTCTTATTTCTTACAATAGATCGTGTGGTAGAGCTCCTTATAAGAATTAAAACTCCTAGCTTTATTTTATTCGTAATATGACGATACCTACAGTTGGTAAGAGATGGGATGTGGCTATGAAAGAGTTGAGTTAGAGGAACTCAATTTTTTATAATGCTTATAATGAGTAAATGTAATTTTTCACTAGATCATGTGTATACTAAGATGTGTAATCCTCTTGATAAGGAGCCTTAAGACAAGTATATCTGTCCACCCCTATGGTAAAAGGAAATAAGAGATTCAAAAGATAGATACAAGTTTCAACAAGTAAAAGAAGCAAGAGGAAGAAAGGCATGAGGCACCCAGTTAATGGAAATTATCAGTCTTTATAATTTAGGCGGAGAAATATAAGTATTTTGAGTTACCCTCAACAGTGACAGGATGTATGTAATATGGGCCACACCCATCTTAGTTATGTCCTATGGGAGATAAAATTATAGTTAAGAGAAGAGCAGTGTTGATACAACAGGTACATGCATATGCGAGCATGCCTAAGAGTTTTGATATTTTTTAAAAAAAATTCAAAATTAATTTATTGTCTATTTTAGCAGTACAAATTCCAATAATTATTCTCAAGATTATTTTTGGTAAATAACTTATTTGTATCCTCATATTTATGCTAATATATAACTAAAGTAATTTTGTATATTCTTATAAATTTATTTGGTATTTTAAAAGCTAAACTGCATATAATAACATTTTCGCCTATTTTAAGATTAATAACATTTTATAATTGTAAAATTAGTTTCAATATTTTTAATTAATATTTACTGGATTAGTACTTTTAATTGGCTTTTAGAATCATTTTTTATTATTTTAAAATAAAAAAAGGGAAAATGTTGCCATTTAAATACGAGCCCTATTTTATTTAAATTTTAGCCTAAATCAACCCCCAAATTAACCCAATTTCAAATTCTAAATGGGCCAACCTATGACCTAATTCTAAAAGACCCAACCTGTTCCCTACCTACCCACTTAAATTTGGACTGTTGATCCCTCAAGATCAATGGCCAAAACTCACCCTTGCCTTTTTTAACTCCAAACGACTACCCTAATCCCCCATTTCCCATCTCCCAGCCGCCTTTGAAACCCTCGTCTCTCAAACTCTCTCAAATTCTCTGAAACCCTAGTCTCCTTCTACCATCTTCAACCACCACTCTACCGGAATCCATGGCTTCTCAGGCCATGGATGGTTGGTACTCACTCCCCTCTATTAGTAAACCATGGTTGTTCAAAGTTTCGAGACCGGACCTAGATGGTTCCCTTTGAGATCTTCTTAGATATGTAGATCTATGGTTTCTTCGGCCATTACTCCGGCATATTCGAAAAATATGAGTCTTTTCAACCTAGGATCTGACATTCCTCAAGACCTTTCTCATTTTAGGGTTCTTTTGAAGCCCTGGATATTCGAGGTTCTTTTTAATTTTTTCTTAGATTTGTAACGTATCTATGATCCGCTTGGGGTTTTAAACGGTTTCCCTAATTTTCGTTTCAAACATTACTTTTAAAAATCGCTTCTCTTCGATTTAGGGTTTTCTGAGAGATTTAAAATGTTTATCCGACTTTTCTTTTCCCTTTGTTTTGTGTATTTGCTTGCTACTGCTTTCATATGTTTCCTTTTACCACACATGTTCTTATGTGTTTTTGTATCTTTTGTTTTCCTGTTGTGTTTCAATACCATGCTCACATGGTAAGCCGCGATGTTTTCCTTATTCTTTGTTATTTGTGTTTATGGTTGAGTTCTTTGATTTTGTTTACTTTAACTGAACTCTGTTTGTGTTCTTGCCAAGCATATTTCATCTACTTTTGCAAAGCTCATATCATCTCTTTCTTCTGAACTTCTTTAAATTCTGAGTTTTCTCACGACCTTGAATTTGTCTTCTTTCTATCATGTATGTTTGTTTTTTTATAAGTCTTTGGAAAAGACTTTTTAGCCTCTCTTAAGTGGTTTGCTTCTCATCTCTATTATGTAGCTCAATTCAAAACCCTAGGATTTGGGGATTTTCTGGCAATTACGATTTCTTGTGTGCGAGTTAGGGTTCCACTTTGGGACCCTGGACTCTTAGACTCAATTGGGTCTGCAAACTGGACTTGTACTATTTTGCCTATGATTTTAAATCTTTCTTTGATTCAAATCTCTTCTAAGTGACTTGACAATCCCTTCTTGGTTCACTTATTTATGTGCTTTATATAGGAGAAATTTCTCTTTCAAAAGATTTTTACCAACTAATTGATTGATTCTAAAATCCTTTTAATAAGGCTGACAATTTGTCACTGATTTTCTTTGATTGAACCTCCTTTACCTTTTTCTTCACTTGGTTCATTAAAATTGAACCTGTAATTTTGGTTTCATTAGCTATTTGATTGATTTGCTTTCCATATTCGTCACGAACCATGTACTATTGAATTATTTCCTTAAATGACTTCTATGTATTTACCCCTTTTTATGCTACTTTAAAAAGGTTTTAATCAAAACCTCTTCCCTTAATTGGTTTTTACCTATTGATATTAGAATCTCTTAACTAAAGGGAGATTGATTTTAATGAATATTTCCTTAACTTTCTAACTTGTTTTCTGCACTATAAAAGGGACTGCCCTTCTGCACTTTTAACACACACCACAAGGACAATCATCCCTAACTCCCAATCCAATACTCTCGCACACTTACTGTTTTGAGTTCAATACTCTTCCAATATTCTACTTTTTCTTGAGATACTTTAGAGTTGTTTTGCATGCAACTTGGCTTCATTAAGACTCCTACTTTTACTTGCTTTTCCCTGAAACTGGTATGTTCTGATTTAATTTTCTGCTTCACCCATATGTGTTTACTTCATATTTTCAACATTCTTGTTACTTTGCTATTGTTTTTCAGTGATTACACTATGTATGTAGTTTCCTTGCATCAGTTCCTATTGTGAATCCCTACCTTCTGTTCCCTTCTATATGTTTGAGTAAAGGTTCTTGGACTGGCAGTATCCAAATTACTGCGCATGTCATAACCTGATCCACCAGCCTGCCGTGGCTTTCCCTAATCCCCTCTTTATGAACTTGCAATTACTCTAAGACACTAAGTTCTACCCCCTCTTATGAGCCTTGCTTTGGGACCTTAAGTTCCCTCTGAACTTGGACATTTGAGGGCTGGCCTTTCCATATTGCACTATGACCTTATTTTGCAATGTGTTTGGGGTGTAAGAGTTTCCTGGAGCCCTTTGAGACTCGTGGGAACTTTGACACATCCCAAATAATAGAAAGGATTTTGGAAATCTGATCCTGTATTTTGGTTTATCTCATATTATTAGACCTTGAGTTTGAATTAGGCTGTTTGGGTGTAGCTTGAATTTCTGATGTAATTTTATTTCAGTTTTTCTTTTCCTGGTTTATTTTGGTCTATAATAATTTGTAATAACTATTGGGATAGTTAGTGGAATGGGATGGGGGTGAGTCTATGCAAAGGGTAGATAACTTGAATATAGGATTTTATGATTCTTGCATTCACATAGACAACATGCCTATATGTTACTTATAAATCTCTGCATTTATATAGATAACTTGCCTATAGGATTTTGATTTTTGCATTCACATAGATAGCATGCCTATAGGTTATTTATAAGTTTTTGCACTCGCATAGGTACCTTGTTCATAGGAATTTTTGAGCTTCTGCATTCTCATCTTAGAAATCCTGTCTATATGTTATGCACTCCTCTGTATACAAATCATGTCTCTAAGTTTCTGCATTTCTGCATATAGAAATCATTATCATTGGGTTTTTCTTGCACTTCTGCCTATACATGTTTTTAGGAAAACAATCATAGGTTTAGTAATAATCTGCATATATCTGACATTAGTCAAACAATCATAAGTTTAATAATAATGAACTTCATTCTAGATACCATGCCTATAGGACTCATGCACTTATGTAATCATTTAAAATCAACAATGCTTAGAAATCATGCCTATAGGAGTAATCGGTTGAATCAGTTTCGTCTATTTCCTCTATGAGTCTAAAATTAGTAGATAAGGTCATTTAAAATCTGCATAACCTTTGTTTATAAAACTAGTAATCCTTTCTTTTAAAACCAGTACACCTTCTACACTGTTAAATATCATGCCTATAGGTCTCACCTAGGCAAGCCATTAGGTGATTAATCAACTGTGTCAATTCTTAATAAATTACAACCAAACCCAGCCTAATACGGATTTGTTATCTGAGAAATATGTGATAAATCAGCCTGTCCTAATGCTTTAAAGTTAATTCAGGCCATAATTAGTATTTGAAGTCATGCTATATAATTTTCTCCTTTAAGTTAAGAGGCCTGTTTTAGCCTTAGCTGCTACTTGTACTCCCCCTACCTTCTTATGTGTTTTTGTTTGTCGCCTAAGACTTTTAGTCTTTGAAACACTGAAAAGCCCCAGCTCTCCCCCTTTAGGATTAGTAGTCCTAACGCCTCCGGGACTGATAGGATTGGGACGGGTAATAGCATGAGATAAGTGACGATACTATTCCACGCTTTAATACTTTAACGGGGTGGGAAGGGTAGATATGTATATGATGACCGGTGCGCTAATACCTCATGTAACCCCTCTCTTTGGAGGAGTGATCATTGGGTATTTTATTGACATGATCCATGTTAATCCTAAACCTAGGACCCCCATTCCTTTACTTGTTTCATAGTTGTTTAAATCTTTTCTTAAGATTTCTGTCCTTTTTATTTTCCTCAAATATCAATTTACTTTCAATATTATGTGAAAACACCTTCTACTTGAGCCCTTATTTGCTTACTTGGTACATAAAATCACAATTGTAGCATCGTCGGGAACCATACTAGTGGATCTTGAGGGGTTCCTAACACCTTCCCCCCGAAATAGTTTCTAGCCTTACCCAAACTCTGGATTTCAAACTCAAATCCTTCTTTAGTGTCCTAATGCACTTTAATCATTAGGTGGCGAATCTTCAAATTCAAAACCCAATTCCCAAAAGGGAACAAGTTGTCCTCCCAAATGTCTTAAACGCTATTTCGCAAGAAAGAGGGGGCATCGACAACATGGCGACTCTACTGGGGATATTTAGGTTTTTACCATTTCATGTTATTTGTGACTTTACTGCTTCTTTATTGCCTTTATTTAATGTTTTATATCTTTTCTACTATGAAACTGACTTGGCTCTCTATTTCTTTTCTTTAATGCTTTCTTTTACCGTTTTCTTTCAATACTGTTGTAATTATTGTAATCATGAACGTGCAAATACGTGACAACTTGTTTCATTCTTGTAATTGTATATTCAACATCATATTCCACTCATGCCAAATAAAATACCATAGCAACACTTATAATGAGTGGTTGTACCCTTCCGATAATATCACACCGTAAGTTTGGCAAAGCGTGTGTGGTAAAACAAGCTGATCAACGGTGTAGTCGAGCAAGGGTACCGGTCTAGCAACCCATAAAAACCTTACTCTGTTTAATTTTGCATGCATCATCCTCAAACCTACCCGAGTAAGTTTTGTTGTCCGCGTAATGACTCTTTAAGATAGCCTTGTCAAAAGTAGACCGGGTTTTCCTAGAATCCAAACGGACACTACCACGTATGTGCATTTATTTGGAGAACTAAAATGCTGCTTATGCCAATTATTGATATTTAAATAGTCAAGTCTTGCGGGGGTCAGGGCCTAACACTTTGTTTTGCCAAAAATGAAGCACAAAATCTCCATATTCGGCATGGTAACCAACATACACCCAAGGTTGCTATGTTGGTGGGAAGACCTTCACTGCAGTGATCAGACCCTCGTCCATAAGAATTTGGGAAATTTTCCTTGTCTTATAGAAATCCAACCCAACAAAAAAATCGTAGAGGCTACAACATTATTCTGGGATGGCGATAGGTCTGTGTTCCATTTCGGGGACCTTGAAATGATACCTCTGCTCGAGGAAATAGGAAGGCTAGCTGGTATCCTCTAGGAGACTCTGGTTTTGCATATGCCGAAAAATAGCAAGGTTAGGGGTTTTCTCAAAATGATGGGACTAAAGAAGAATCCAGACATGACCTACTCGTACATTCCTTTTGGCTATTGGTACGAGAGATACGACCATAACAAGTCCGACCGCACTTACCCAGATGAATTCGCCCTGGCATCATTGGGGCATATCTGCATAATAGTCTTCGTCCTTATGTTCTGCTTTTTGGGGATGGTAGTATTTCTTATAAATAAGGCTAGGATCTACACTAGATTAGCCATAGTTACCAAAACCTTAATGGAAGGAATTGGCAGGTAGCCTTTTAGCATAATACCTATGATCGTTGCAGAGGTATACTGATCCCCGGAGAACTGTTAACAAGTGGCAAAACACTTTGAGAGTTGTAATTTACTGCTCCAACTATGGCTCATGAAACATCTCCAAAAGGGTGAATATCAACAAGAGATCCTGCGCAGGGACTAGGATGATCATATCGCCTTCCATCAGCCAAGGAGAATGAACGATATGCCTAACATGTTTGCTCTACCGGAAGATGCTAAAGGATCGGTAGAGTTGTTCGAAAATCTAAAAGAGGACCAATTGCAATGGATGTTTGAATGGTTCCCTACTGGAGAGTTCATTGTCCAATCTCGGGATGCATCGTTTCTTATAATCATTGGTCTGAGATAAACTTATCCATATGTCCCTCTCCGAGTCATGACGCAGGCCAGAAGAAAGTAGGTTATACCAAGAGTTGAAAAAATGAGTCACTCAGGGCCAACTTTCAGGATGATGATAGCCCTAACAAGTGCCAAGCCTGTGGCACTGCAAAATCGTCATGGGAAAATGTACTTTTGAACCGAACGGGTACCATGCTGGATATACTCTATGTTATCCAAGTTGGCTGGAAGACAATCTAATGGGTTAGGACAACCGGGGTTTGTTCGAGGACACATGATCATTGATTAAGAGGCTGAAGTGTAGGTAAAGTACAACCAACTGCGTAAGAGGATGCAAGAATGCAAAAATGAGCACCCTGAAATACAAGAATGCAATCAAAAGTTAATTGGAGAATGGAAGGATATGGCTGTTAGTGCCAACAAACGATTGATCTATTTGGAACGAGGTATAATAGAGTTGGAAAAGAAGTTTCTGAAGAGGGTCGAAGATTGCCGAGTTAGTGAAGGAGATGAAGGCGGACGTCTAACTAGCGCCTACTTGCTGCTAGGATTCTGCAAGCTGGGAGAGATGTACGAAGGAGCTAACATTGCCAAATCTAGGGAAGGTTATTTTAGGACCAAATAGATCGGAGTCCTTTTACTTTGAAAATGTAATAAGGCCTACGACCATTATGACATTTTATTTCACGTTATTTAATGTCGTTTTGGGATTCATCTTATTTTCTTACCAATAAAATGAGGCATTTAGCATTGTAACTTCTCTAAATTTATTTGTTTCTAGCCCTACCTCGGGCACAACGAGCTCACCCAAGAATAGGACATGTTTTATATCCCCTACAATACGTGTTTATATATTGCAACATCTTGTCTTATGATCCTTACTAACTTGCTACCTTTTTGTTTTTCCCTTTTTTGTTTATTCCCCTTCCCAAAGGTTAGTTTGTGAACTCTGGAATCATCCTCGTATTCCACAAGATCGAAGGACCTTCAACCTACTCCTCCTCCTAGTCCTATCAGAAGTAGGAACAAGGGATAGATGGAATATTTAAGCAACATCATAAAGAAAAATTCAGTCGAACAGGTAGAGGTTACTTAGGGTATTCAGGTTTCTAAGGAGAATGCCTCTCAGATAGAACAAAAGTTACTAAAGTTCCAAGAAGAGCTTAACCAAATTCCGGAATTTTGCAAGTATGTCATTTTCCCTTGATGCTCCAGAAGTCACTCAGAATCCCACACCTCTACAAAATGTCCCAAACCATTTCACTCCTCACCACAACTGCAATAATTGCTAGATTCCCAACAACACTCCATTGCTCATCCCCGAACAATTGAACCCCACAAATGACCATTGCCACAAAACACCCCCATATATGTGGAAACCATTCCTATCTCAAGCATACTTGAGTCCGATGGCAAAGACTCTCTTATCAGAAATTTGGCTGAAGAACTTAAGAAGCTGACCACAAGGATCCAAGGCGTTGAAGGCAGTAAATGAATTGAGGGACTAAACTATGAAGATTTAGTCATACAACCCGATGTCGAACTTCCTGAGGGGTAAAAACCTCCAAAGTTCAAAATATTTTATAGTATAGGAGATCACATGGTTCACCTGAGAACATACTGCGACAAGCTGGTCGGAGTAGGAAAAGAAGACAAGATTTGCTTGAAGCTCTTTATGAGAAGTCTGAAAGGGGATGCTCTATCTTAGTACATTAGCCAAGACCCAAAGAAGTGATCAGATTGGGTGAGCATGGCATCTGATTTCATGGATAGATTCAGATTCAACACGAAAAAGTGTGCTAGATGTGTTCTACATCCAAAACTTACGGAAGAAACCTACAGAGACGTTCTGCGAGTACGCTACTCATTGGAGATCAGAAGCTGCGAAGGTCAGGCCAGTTTAGAGGAAGAACAAATGAACAGGTTATTCGTCCGGGTTCAAGACCCACAGTACTATGAAAGGTTGATACTTGAAGGCCAGAAATTTTCCGACATCATCAAACTAGGGAAAAGGATCGGAAAAGGTATCAAAACTGGTATGCTCACTAACTTTGAAGCTTTGCAAGCCACCAACAAGGCTCTGCAGTCCAGAAGTACATCCAAAAAGAGGGATGTAGGTGCCATAATGGTTGCACAAAGAACCAAATCACCAGTCATATACCAAACCTACCCGATATCTCCACTCACATATCAACCTACTCTAAATTACAAAGCACCCTTGCCTTCTTACCAAGCTCCACCATCCACTTACCAGTCACCTCCACCACACCTCCACCACTCGCATATTAGACTACTTCACCTAAATACTCCCAACCCGCACACGTCTACCAAGCCTACAACACTCAACTGTTCCACTATCAATCACCTCCCCTCGCCAATATTTTCCTAGAACCCGACCAAACTTTGATCACAGACCTCCCAAACAATACACCGCCATTGTCGAACCTATCGGCCAGCTGTATGAAAAGCTCAAAGCTATTGGTTATGTGACCCTTATCCCTGCCGTAAACCTCGAAAACCTTTCCCAGTGGGTAAACCTAAATAAAACCTGTGCATGCCTTTCCGACATGAATGGGCATACCATTGATGAATGCTTCTCCCTGAAGGAAAATATCCATATTTTGATTCGTGGCAAAGGAGCGTTCCCTGAATGTCCGTAATAGCCCTCTACCAAACCACAAGGGTTGAGGTATACACATGATTGAGATAGAAGATGATTGGGACCCCGAGGGATCAATCGGGTTGATAGCAGAAAACGAAGATCCAAAGAAACCAATAGTCACTTTCAATCTGATTGTAGTTGAAATACAGCCTTCTAATGATGCTGAGATACACTTTTCGATACCGCTTGAGTTTGAAGTACCAGCCTCTGCGAAGGCGCCAACACCGATCGTGGTCGAGTTTGGATCCCAAAAGATGCATGAGCCCTTTGAAGTCACTGTATTACCTTCCAAAACAAGGGTGCCTATTCTAGTGGCAATGACAGCCGTAACACCATTCCACACAAAAGGCATACCATGGGACTACACAGTCGAGGCAAGAAAGAAGGGAAAAGCCAAGTTCGGGGAAATGATTATAGCACAGGGTATGACAAGAACCGACACGTTTTATATCCTAGAAAAGTTGGCCGAGTCAAGTAAGTAGACCTCTGGTCGACAAGCCATCATTTAAACTTGACCCGGTGATCTTTGGAGAAAGATACAAGCCAAGGAATACTCGGTCATTGACCAGGTGAGCAAAAAACCAGTACAGAACTCTATCCTGGCTTTGCTACAAAGTTCTGGCACACACAAGAATGGCTTGTTGGATGTGCTGACTGAAGCTTATGTGCCCAGCAACATCACTGGAGGAGAAATGGATAACATTGTGGGTCAAGTATTGGAAAGTCACAAAATCACCTGCTACGAGGATGAGCTACCACTGGAAGGACTAAGCCATAACAAGGCATTGCACATCATTGTGCAGTGCGAACATTGTTTTATCACCCAAATCCTGGTCGATGAGGGGTCCAGTCCGAACATTTTTCCTTAGGTAACACTCATAACATTAGGAAAAGGGCTGCATGAAATCAAGGACGGGTCCATCAACGTCAAGGCTTTTGACGGATCTGAAAGGTACACTATTTGAGAGATTAGCCTACGTTTGCAAATAGCCCCCAACTGGTTCGATATTGATTTTCAAGTAATAGACGTATCGGCATCTTACAATCTACTGTTGGGACGACTGTGGATTCTTGCCGCTAGGGACATGGCATCAACACTACATCAGGCAGTGAAATTTTAGTGGAATAACCAGGAGGTAATCATTCATGGTAACACTAGCAACCACATATATAGCCGCCAGACCATCCCAGCGATTGGATGAAAAAGAAAGATATGCGGAGAAACATACCATCACATCGAGCGACTCAATGCCGTAGACAAGTAGTGGGATAATAAAATCAAAATCATACTGAACTAGTACGGGCAAAGGACTTGGCAAGAATCTCCTAGGAATCGCTAAGCCTATCAAACTAATGAAATACGGTTCCACATTTTGTTTGGGGTATGAGTATACCTGGAAGAATTCAAGGACTGGTTGCCATCCCCGCGTGGCCCTTACTATACATTGGAGCAGCCAATACCCCATATGGAACAGATTTTCCAACCATTCGAAGTCATCTATGGGTCAGAAGAAGAGGAAGCACTAGCAACAATGAAGAATTTGTTTTTGGAAGAAGATAACACAGACTAGTGTTTCATCTTCATGGAGGAGGGGGAGGAAGGCCTTTCCATATAAGTCGTGAGACGAGGAGAATAGCTCAACAATTGTTCCATCAGAACTAGCAAAGCCCAGCGTGCCTCGGGATAGCAAGGCTAAACAAAGAACTACACACTATTTTGTTTATTTCCCTTTTACATTTTCATTTTTTTTCAAAGAAGAGCTCCGATGTTCAAAACCCTCATGAAATTTGTTAAAGTATTTCATTTTCATATAAATTATACACTTATTATTTTTCATTACTTTTGTAAAAAAAATTACCATTATTTTACATGATGAACCAATGATAGTGACATGCAACGAGACAACGCGACAAATGAACATAGATTCAGATGAAGACGATATACCAGAAGAGATTGTTAAGGGAGTTGAGAATTTCGAGAATAGACCTAAGTCCAACTTGGACGAGACTGAGATTGTCAACGTGGGAGATGTAGAAATTATCAAAGAAACACGAATCATCCCATTTATCACCGTCAAAAAAGAAAGAACATACAGTGTTCTTAAGAGAGTATGAAGACATATTCGCCTGGTCATACGACGACATGAATGGTCTAAGCACATCCATCGTGGCTCACAAATTGCTGACCGATCCGGACTGTCCGCCAGTAAGGCAGAAGCTCAGGAAGTTCAAGCCAGATATTAGTCTAAAAATCAAGGAAGAAGTCACTAAGCAGGTCGAAGCTAAAGTTCTCAGGGTGGTAGAGCATCCGACATGGTTAGCCAATATTGTGCCAGTACCAAAGAAGGACGGGAAAGTTAAAGTCTGTGTCTACCATCGGGACCTCAACTAGGCCAGTCCAAAAGACAATTTCCCCTTCCTGAACATACACATCTTGATTGATAATATTGCCAAGCACGAGCTGCAGAAGTTCCTTGAGTGTTTCGCTGGGTACCGTCAGATATAGATGGATGAAGATGATGTTGAGAAAACAGATTTCATTACGCCATGAGGGATGTACTACTAAAAGATGACACCACTCAGGCAAAAGAATGGAGGGGCCACCTATACGAGGGCAATGACTACCCTTTTCCATGATATGATACACAAAGAGAACGAGGTGTATGTACATGACGTCATCATTACGTTCAAGAAAGTCGTTGATCTCTTGGATGATTTAAGAATATTCTTCAATACACTGAGGAGGTACAACCTAAAATTGAATCTCGCAAAGTGTGAATTCGGGGTTCCAGCTGGTAAATTGCTTGGGTTCATCATGAGTTGCTGAGGGATAGAGTTGGATCCACCAAAGGTCAAAGCTATTCAAGAATTGCTACCGCCAATGAAGAAGAAAGAAGTAATGAGTTTTTTAGGGAGACTTAACTATATCAACCGGTTAATAGCAAAATCTACTATCATCTGTGAGCTGACCTTTAAGATGCTGATGAAGGATGCCGCTACCAAATGGACTAATGACTGCCAAAAGGCCTTCGACAGAATAAAGGAATACTTGTCAACACCGCCGGTCTTGGATTCGCTCGTGCCAAGAAAACCCCTGTTACTCTACTTTACGGTGCTTGATGGAGCGTTCGGTTATGTTCTGGGGAAGCACGATGAAATAGGGAGAAAAGAGCATGCCATCTATTAACTCAGCAAGAAGTTCACCCCGTATGAAGCCCACTAATCTTTGTTGGAATGGACCTGTTGTGCTCTGACTTGGGTAGCTCAGAAGCTGAGGCACTATTTCTGTGCTTACACCACGTATCTCATATCAATAATGGACTTGTAAAGTATATCTTTCATAAGCCCATGCCCACCGGCAAGCTAGCCAAGTGGCAGATCCTGCTGAGTGAATTCGACATTGTCTACGTGATTCAAAAGGCAATCAAAGGACAGGATTTAGCAGATCGCATTGCAGAAAACCCCGTGGATGGAAAATACGAGCCCCTAAAGACACATTTTCCTGATTAAGAGGTATCCTTCATAGGAGAAGTCATTGCAGAATCCTATGACAGTCAGAGGATGTTTTTCGATGGAGCAGTAAACTTCAAAGGAGTTAGCATATGAGCAGTCCTGGAATCAGAAACTTCCAGCACTATTCGGTATCCACCAAGCTCAGGTTCCCATGCACCAACAATATGGCCAAATACGAAGCTTGCATCTTAGGGCTCAAGATGGCCATTGATATGAACGTCTAAGAGTTACTAGTGATTGGAGATTCAGATTGGCTTATACATCAGGTTCAAGAAGAATGGGCAACTAAGAATTCCAAGATACTCCCGTATTTGCATCATGTACAAGAGTTGAGGAAGAGATTCACAAAGACAGATTTCAGCATGTTCCTAGAGTCCAGAATGAGTTTTCCGACGCATTTTCAACCATATCATTTATGATTCACCATCCAAATAAGAACTTAATAGACCCTATTCCGGTGGAGATTCACGATCAGCTAGCTTATTGTGCTCATGTCGAGGAAGAAGCGGACGGAAATCCTTGGTTTGATGATATCAAGGAATATTTGGCACGGGGAGAATACCCAGAACTTACAAATCCTACACAGAAGCGCACATTCCGAAGGTTGCACAACAGAGGAATCCTGTATAGGAGGACTCTTGATTTGGGATTACTGAGGTGTGTCGACGCAAAGGAAGCATCTAAACTAATAGAAGACATCCATGCTGGGACTTGCGATCCACACATGAACAGTTTTGTATTAGGCAAGAAGATACTCTGGGCAGGTTATTTTTGGATGACTATGGAAGTGGACTACATCCAGTTTGTCCAAAAGTGCCTCGCTGTCAGATACATGAAGATATGATAAAGGTTCCTCCGAACGAGCTTACTACAACAGGCTCGCCATGACCATTCTCTGCTTGGGGAATGGATGTCGTCGGATTTATCGAGCCCGCCGTATCAAATAGGCACAGGTTCATTAGAGTGGAAATTGACTATTTCACCAAATGAGTTGAAGCAGCATTATACAAAGCAGGGACAAAGAAAGTTGTGGCATATTTTGTTCGCGGTCGCATTGTTTGCCGATTTGGGATTGCAGAATCGAACAACACTAATAATGGTTCCAATTTCAACAGTGATTTGATGAAAGCCATGTGTGAAACCTTCAGGATCAAACACAAGAATTTTACAGCTTACATACCTCACATGAATGGTGCTGTAGAAACCACCAACAAAAACATCAAGAAGATACGAAGAAAAATGATTGAGAAGCATAAGTAGTGGCACGAGAATCTATCATTTGCTTTATTGAGATACCGCACCACATTCCGCACATCAAATGGGGAAACTCCCTATATTCTTATGGTATAGAGACAGTCATTCCCCCCGAGGTAGAAATTCCCCCATTGAGAATCATACAGGAAGCAGAACTCGTCGATACAATATGAGAAAAGAGTCGCTACGAGCAGTTAGCCCTCATAGATGGAAAAATAATGAACATAGTCTGTCATGGTCAACTTTATCAGAACAGAATGTCAAAAGCCTTCAATAAAAGAATCAAGCCGAGACGGTTCACACTAGGGCAACTGGTTTTAAGGAATATTTTTCTGCATCAAGATGAAGCCAAAGTGAAATTCTCTTCCAACTGGCAGGGTATGTACATGGTTAACCGGGTTCTAACAGGATGAGCTCTCATACTTGCAGAAATGGACGGAGAAGTTTGGTAAAAACAAATCAATTCAGATGCAGTGAAGCGATACTATGTGTAATCTCTATGATTTCATACATGATGTAATTTGAACTACGTCTGACCTGATTCCCATTTAAGAGGGGATACGTAGGCATCCTTATGGGTTCCATCATAATTCAATAATTTATTATTTCCCCTTGCAATTGGAAACTAGGGCAAAATTTTGAGGAGGACCCTCAAAATTTCAAAGTAACTTTAGCCGATCATCACAAACAGCCATCAGATGTATCGACCCAGTAAAATGGGGAAGAATTTTGAGGAGGGCCCTAAAATTTTCAAAGGAAGAGAGGTCGCAATGTTGCGAACCTTGTCACAGTCGTTGGTTCATTGAAAGAAATCTATTTTTATTTATTTATGTTATGTTTTAGAAAATCATGATTGTTTTGTTTAGCGACCTACCCCAATGATACACAACTTCCCTTAAAACAATCTCACGAGAATACATTCTAACCTTTCCCATTTACAAACTCACGATTTTTCTTTGGATGCAGAAACCCAAGTTGCAAATCCACCGAATACATTTATACACACATACTTCTCAGATATACTACCCTCAAAACCATCACCTACGCACATTTTCTATACGCACGCGACATCATCATAAGCCAAAATATCACAATCCACTATCAGCTATTAAGCCATCAACTAAGAATTCTATCTCCATTTGCATTTTCTGCATTGAGTAAGGCTACTATTCTGCCCTCCGAGACTAAGAATTCTATCTCCATTTGCCTTTTCTGCATTGCATAGGGCAGCTATTCTTCCCTCTAAGACAAAGCTCTATCTCTACCAGCATTTTTCTACATTGCATAAGGCTACCATTCTGCCTTCCGAGACTAAGCTCTGTCTCCATTTGCATTTTTGCATTGCATATGGCTACCTTTATGCCTTCCGAGGTTAAGCTCTACCGCCATCTATATTTTCTACAATGCATTGGGCTATTATTCTGCCCTCTGAGGCTAAGCTATGTCTCCATCTGCATATTTGTATTGCATAAGGCTACCATTCTTCCTTCAGACACTGTGACATGCAATGAGACAACACGATAAATGAACATAGATTCAAGACGATAAACTAGAAGAGATTGTTAAGGAAGTTGATAATTTCGAGAATACACCTAAGTCCAACTTGGACAAGGCTGATATTGTCAATCTGGGAGATGCAGAAAACATCAAAGAAACACGAATCAGCGTCCATTTATCACTGTCAGAAAAGAAAGAATATATAGTGTTTCTAGGAGAGTACGAAGACATATTCGCATGGTAATACAACGAATTGAAAGGTATAAGCACATCCATCGTGGCTTACAAATTGCCGACTGATCCGGCCTGTCCGCCAGTAAAGCAAAAGCTTAGGAAGTTCAAGCCAGATATGAGTCTGAAAATCAAGGAAGAAGTCACTAAGCAGGTCAAAGCAAAATTTCTCAGAGTGGTAGAGTATCTGACATGGTTAGCTAATATTGTGCCAGTACCAAAGAAGAACGGGAAAGTTAGAGTCTGTGTCTACTACCGGGACCTCAACTGGGCCAGTCCAAAAGACGACTTCCCCTTGCTGAACATACACATCTTGATTGATAACTGTGCCAAGCACGAGCTATAGTTGTTCGTTTATTGTTTCACTAGGTACCATCAGATAAAGATGGATGAAGATGATGTGGAGAAAATAGCTTTCATTACGCCATGGGGGATATACTGCTACAAGATGATGCCACTCCGGCTAAAGAATGCATGAGCCACCTATGTGAGGGCCATGCTACCCTTTTCCATGATATGATACTCAAGGAGAACGAGGTGTATGTTGATGATGTCATCATTAAGTTCAAGAAAGCCGCTGATCAATTGGATGATTTAAGGAAATTCTTCAACAGACTCCGAAGGTACAACCTGAAATTGAATCCCGCAAAATGTGCATTCGGGGTTCCAGCTGGGAAATTGCTTGGGTTCATCGTGAGTTGCCGATGGATAGAATTGGATCCATCAAAGGTCAAAGATATATAAGAATTACATTTGCCAATAAACAATAAAGAAGTAATGAGTTTTTTGGGGAGGCTTAACTACATCAGCTTGTTCATGCCACAAACTACTATCATCTATGAGCCGATCTTTAAGATGCTGAAGAAGGTTGCCGCTACCAAATGGACTAATGAATGCCAAAAGGCCTTCGACAGAATAAAGGAATACTTGTCAACACCACCGGTCTTGGTTTCGCTTGAGCCAGGTAGACCCATGTTACTCTACTTTACGGTGCTCTACGGAGCGTTTGGTTGTGTTCTGGGCCAACACGATGAAATAGGGAGAAAAGAACAGGTCATCTGTTATCTCATGAAGGAGTTCACCTCGTACGAAGCCCGGTATTCTCTGTTGAAACGCACCTATTTTGCAATGACTTGGGTAGCTCAGAAGCTAAGGCACTATTTCTGTGCTTACACCACATATCTCATATCAAGAATGGACATGTTATAATATATCTTTCGTAAGCCCAAGCCCATCGGCAAGCTAGCCAAGTGGTAGATCCTGCTGAGTGAATTCGACATTGTTTACGTGATTCAAAAAACAATCAAAGGTCAGGATTTAGCAGATCGCCTTGCACAAAACCCTATGGATGGAGAATACAAGCCCTTGAAGACATATTTTCCAGATGAAGAGGTATTCTTCATAAGAGAAGACATTGCAGAATCCTATGACAGTTAGAGGATATTTTTCGACGGAGTAGAAAACTTCAAAGGAGTTAGCATATGTGCAGTCCTGGTATCAGAAACCTGGCAGCATTATTCGGTATCCACAAAGCTCGGGTTCCCATGCACCAACAATATGGCCGAATACGAAGCTTGCATCTTAGGGCTCAAGATGGACATTTACATGAACGTCTAAGAGTTGCTAGTGATTGGAGAGTTAGATTGGCTTATACATCAGGTTCTAGAAGGACTCCCGTATTTGCATCATGTACAAGAGTTGAGGAAGAGATTCACAAAGACACAATTTCGGCATGTTCCCAGAGTCTACAATGCATTTTCCGACGCATTGGCAACCCCATAATTTATTATTCATCATCCAAATAAGAACTTTATAGACCCTATTTCGGTGGAGATTCATGATCAGCTAGCTTATTATGCTCATGTCGAGGAAGAAGCGGATGGAAAGCCTTGGTTTCATTATATCAAGGAATATTTGGCAAAGGAAGAATCCTCAGAACTTACAAATCCTACTCAGAAGTGCACATTCCGGAGGTTGCACAGCCGAGGAATCCTGTATAGGAGGACTATTGATTTGGGATTACTGAGGTGTGTCGACGCAAAGGAAGCATCTAAACAATTAGAAAAAATCCATGCTGGAACCTGCGGTCAACACATGAACGGATTTGCATTAGCCAAGAAGATACTCCAAGCAGGTTATTTCTGGATGACTATGGAAAGGGACTGCATCCAGTGTTCGAAAGTGCCATGCTGTCAGATACATGTAGACATGATAAAGGTGCCTCCAAACGAGCTTACTATAACAAGCTCTCCATGGTCATTCGCTGCTTGGGGAATGGATCTCGTCGGACCTATCGAGCCTGCCGCATCAAATAGGCACAGGTGCATTCTAGTGGCAATTGATTATTTCACCAAATGAGTAGAAGCAGCATAATACAAAGCAATAACTAAGAAAGTTGTGGCAGACTTTGTCCACGATCGCATTGTTTGCCGATTTGGGATTGCAGAATCGAACACCACTAATAATGGTTCCAATCTCATCAGTGACTTGATGAAAGCCATGTGTGAAACCTTCAGGATCAAACACAAGAATTTTACAACTTACAAACCTCAGATGAATGTAGCCGTAGAAACCGCCAACAAGAACATCAAGAAGATACGAAGAAAAATGATAGAGAAGCATAATCAGTGGCACGAGAAGCTATCATTTGCTTTATTGAGATACCGCACCAGAGTCCGCACATCAACTGGGGAAACTCCCTATATTCTTATGGTACAGAGGCAGTCATTCGCACCGACGTAGAAATTCCCCCATTGAGAATCATACAGGAAGCAGAACTCGATGATACAGTATGGAAAAATAATGAACATAGTCTGTCATGGTCATCTTTATCAAAATAGATTGTCAAGAGCCTTCAATAAAAGAGTCAAGCCGAGATGGTTCACACTAGGGCAGCTGGTGTTAAAGAAGATTTTTCTGCATCAAGATGAAGCCAAAGGGAAATTCTCTTCCAACCGGCAAGGTCTGTACATGGTTCACCGAGTTCTAACATGATAATATCTCATACTTGCAGAAATGTAGTGAGAAGTTTGGCAAAAACCAATCGATTCAGATGCAGTGAAGCAATACTATTTGTAATCTGTATGATTTCATACATGATGTAGATTGAACTACGTCTGACCAGATTCCTGTTTAAGAGGGGATACGTAGGCAGCCATGTGGGTTCGGTCAAAATTCAATAAATTTGCATTTCCCCTTGCAATCGGAAACTAGGGAAGAATTATGAGGAGGACCCTCAAAATTTCAAAGTAACTTTCGTCGATCATCACAAGCATAAATGAGAAGTGTCGACCAAGTAAACAGGGCAGACTTTTGAGGAGGGCCCATAAAAATTCAAAAGGAATAGAGGTTGCAATGTCTCGAACCGCGTCACAGTCATTGATTCATCTAAAGAAAACTATTTTTTATGTATTTATGTTACGTTATTACAAAATGATGATTGCTTTGTTTAGCGACACTACCCCAATGATGCACAACATCCCTGAAAATAGTCTCACGAGGATACGAAGTAACCTTTCTTCTCAACAAACTTACGATTTTTCTTTGGATGTAGGAACCTAAGTTGCAAATTCACCGAATACATTTATACCCTCATACGTCTTGGCAACGCGACCCTCGAAACCATCACCTACGCATATTTTCTATACGCACGCGACATCCTCAGCAGCCATAATATCAGAATCAGCTATTATGCTGTCGGCTAGTAGTTCTATCTCCATTTGCATTTTGTACATTGCGTAGGGCTACTATTCTTCCTTCCGAGACTAAGAATTCTATATCCATTTGCATTTTCTGTATTGCATAGGTCTGCTACTCTACCCTCCGAGACAAAGCTCTATCTCCACCAGTATTTTTCAACATTGCATAAGGCTACCATTCTGCCTTACGAAACTCAGCTCTGTCTCCATTTGCATTTTTGCATTGCATAAGGCTATCTTTCTTCCTTCCGAGGTTAAGCTCTACCTCCATCTGTATTATTCTTCATTTCATAGTGCTACTATTCTGCCCTCTGAGGCTAAGCTTTGTCTTCATGTGCATTATTTTGCGTTGCATAAGGCTACCAATCTGCCTTCAGATACTAAACATTGACTCTATTTACATCCTCCATCGGCTTCTTGATCACCATTTTATTTATATTCCTTGCATTGGCAGAAATATTGCCACCCTATTAACATCCTGCATCGGCTGAAATATCGCCATTTTATTTACATTCCCTGTATCGGCTGAAAGACCGCCCCCTCATTTACATTCTGTGTCGGTTGAAATATCACCATTTTACTTGAATTCTGCATCAGCTAAAAGATCACCATTTCATTTGCATTCTGCATCAGTTGAAAGATTTCCATTTTATTTACTTTCTGCATTAGCTGAATGATCGCCATTTTATTTATATTTTACATGGCTGAAACATCGATGCTTCATTTAAATCTTGCATCGGCTGAAAGATCCTTGTATTTGTTTACACTCTCATGGGCTGAAAGATCACCACCTTTTGCATTTCATGGGCTGAAAGATGGCCAAGTTGTCCGAAGGCATCATTGTTCGGAGGCACCATCTTCATAGCCCGAAAACTTCATGTCATAGCTTGACGACCCCATTTTATCTTTTGCATATCATTTTGCAAAGGCATCATAGTTCGGAGGCATCATTCTTATAGACCTAGAACATTATTTTATGGCCTGCAAATCCTCTACATGCTTCATGGCCCAGGACATAGTGGTCCGAGGACGTCATCCTAATCGTCAAAATACAACATTCATGGTCCATTGGGAACTTGCATCACGTTTATATTTATGCACGATATATGTTCGTACTGCTAAATTGTAGGTACACCATCTAGTAAGGACCGTCTCAGCAGGAGTGATCCCGCTCATGTTCCTACAACCCTACTGGACTATAACCATCCACTATAACCGAAATATCGCGTCCCTTCTTAAAAGACCTCTATCGGCATACTCTGCTGAAGTATCTTGAACTACATACGGCCTGATTCCTATAAGTCTAGGGATATGTAGGCAGCTAAAAACTAAAGCACGTCATAATTCTTCAAATCATTTTCGATCAATATTGTCCATCATATCTTTACCCGAAAACTCTTTCATTCTTTACATGGTAAAGAGGGCAGATCCGCAGATGTTGATACCAGATTTTTTCCTATGTATTTTTATATACAAAATACTTTCAAAATATCAAGTACATGCATTTGTGAGCATGCCCAAGAGTTTTTATATTTTTTAAAGATTTTCAAAATCAATTTATTATCTATTTTAGCAGTACAAAGTCCAATAATTATTCCCAAGACTATCGTTTTGGTGAATAATTTATTTTGATCCTAATATTTATGAAAAAATATAATTAAAGTAATTTGGTATATTTTAACAAATTTATTTGATATTTTAAATGCTAAATTGCGTATAATTACATTTTTAGCCCATTTTAAGATTAACAACATTTTATAATTGTAAAATTAGTTTCAGTGTCTTTAAATTAATATTTAAATAAAATTAACTAGCTCAGTACTTTTAATTTGTTTTAAACTTATTTTATTATTTTTAAAATAAAAAGGGAAAAAGTGGCTATTTAAATACCAACCCTATTTTATTTCAATTTTAGCCAAAATCAGCCCCCAAATTAACCTAATTTCAAATCTTAAATGGGCAAACCACGACCCAATTCTAAAAGACCCAACCCGTATCCCACCTACCCACTTAATTTGGACCGCTGATCACTCAAGATC
The DNA here is from genome assembly GCA_034376525.1 of Nicotiana benthamiana. NCBI lineage: Eukaryota > Viridiplantae > Streptophyta > Magnoliopsida > Solanales > Solanaceae > Nicotiana > Nicotiana benthamiana. Next base: position 99,957,423 of record CM067331.1, read on the forward strand.
AACGGCCAAAACTCACCCTTACCTGTTTTTAACTCCAACTGACTACCATAACTCCTCATTTCTCATCTCTCAGCCGCCTTTGAAACCTCTCATTGCTCAAACTCTCTAAAACTCTCTACGACCCTAGCCTCCTTCTACCCCTCTAAAAGCACCACTCCACCGGAATCCACATCTTCTCAGGCCATGGATGGTTGGTACTTACTCCCCTCCATCAGTAAACCATGGTTGTTCAAAGTTTCGAGACTAGACCTCGATGGTTCCTTTTCAGATCTTCTTAGATCTATAGATCTATGGCTTCTCCTGCCATTATTCCGGCATATTTGAGCAATATGAGTCTTTTCAACTCGGGATATGACTTTCCTCAAGACCTTTCTCTTTCTAGGGTTCTTCTGAAGCCCTGGCTATTCGAGGTTCTTTTCTAATTTTTCTTAGATCTGTCGTATCTGTGCTCCTCTTGGGGTTTTAAACAATTTCCCTTATTTTCCTTTCAAAACATACTTTTAAAAATCGCTTCTCTTCGATTTAGGGTTTTCTGAGAGATTAAAATGTTTATCTGACTTTTCTTTTCCCTTTTTTTGTGTATTTTACTGCTATTGTTTTCATATATTTCCTTTTACCAGACATGATCTTCTGTGTTTCTATATCTTTTTTTACCTGTTGTGTTTCTATACCATGCTCACATGGTAAGCGATGATGTTATCCTTATTCTTTGCTAGATGTATTTATGGTTGAGTTCTTTGATTTTGTTTACTTTAACTGAACTCTGTTTGTCAAGCATGTTTTGTCTACTTTTGCTAAGCTTATATCATCTCTTTTTTCTGAACTTGTTTAAGTTCCAAGTTTTCTCAAACATGTTCTCATGACCTAGAATTAGTCGTCTTTCTATCATGTATGTTTGTTTTTATATAAGTCTTTGGAAAAGACTTCTGAGCCTCTCTCAAGTGGCTTGCCTTCTCATCTTTATTATGTGGCTCAATTCAAAACCCTATGATTTGGTGATTTTTGGCAATTTTGATTTCTTGTGTGCGAGTTAGGGTTCCACTTTAGGACCCTGGAATCTCAAACTCGTTTGATTCTGGAAACTGGACTTGTACCATATTTGCCTATGATATTGAATTTTTCTTTGATTAAACTCTCTTCTAAATGACTTGAAAATCCCTTCTTGATTCACTTATTTGTGTGCTTTAATTTGGAGAGACTCCTCTTTCGAAAGATTTTACCAACTAATTGATTGATTTTGAAATCCTTTTAATAACGCTGACAATTTGCCACTGATTTTCTTTGACTGAACCTCCTTTACAGTTTTCTTGACTTGGTTCATTCAAATTGAACCTGTAATTTTTGTTTCATTGGCTATTTGATTGATTCCCTTTCCATATTCGTCACAAATCATGTACCATTAAATGCTTTCCTTAAATGACTTCTATGTATTTACCCCTTTTTGTGCTACTTTGAAAATTGTTTAATCAAAACCACTTCCCATAATTAGTTTTTCATGATGAATTTAGAATCCCTTAACTAAAAGGAGATTGATTTCAATGAATATTTCCTTACCTTTCTTACTTATTTTCTGCACTATAAAAGGGACTGCCCCTATGCACTCTTAACACACACCACAAGTACAATCATCTCTAACTCCCAATCCAATACTCTCACAGACTTACTGCTTTTAGCTCAATACTCTTTCAACATTCTATTTTTCTTGAGACCTTTTAGAGTTGTTTTGCCTGCAGTTTGGCTTCATTAAGACTCTTGTTTTTACTATCTTTTCCCTGAAACTGGTATGTTCTTATTTAATTTTATACTTCACCCCTATGTGTTTACTTCATAGTTTCACCATTCTTGTTTACTTTACTATTGATGTTCACTTATTTGACCATGTATGTCCTTACCTTGCATGAATTCCCATTGTGAATCCCTACCCCCTATTCCCTTCTATGAGTTTGAGTTAAGGTTCTTGGCCTGGTAATAACCAAATTACTGCCCAGGTCATAACCTGATCCACAGTGGATCCTAACTCCTAAAGATTGGGCTAACATGCTGGTTAGGGGTGTGCCAGTACTCCCAATTGCTGGGAAAGACCACCAGCCTTTCATGGCATTCCCTAATTCCACATTTATTCACTTGCACATAATCTTATACCCTAATTTCTGGGCCCCTCTTATGGGCCTTGCTTTGGGACCTTGAGTTCCCTATGAACATGGACATTTGAGGGATGGCCCTTCCACACTACACTATGACCTAAACTCTGCAACCTATTTAGGGTGTAAGCACTGCCTGGAGCCGTTTGACAAACATGGGAACTTTTACACATCCCAAATAAAAGGAAGGCTTTTGGAAATCTGATCCTTGAAGTCGATTTATCTCATATTATTAGACCTTGAGAATGAATTATGTTGTTGTGATGTAGCTTGAATTTATGATGTAATTTTGTTTCAATTTTTCTTTTTTCTCGTTCATTTTGTCTATAATAATTTGTAATAACTATTGGGATGGTTAGTGGAAAGGGATGGGGATGACTGTATGCAAATGGTAGATAACTTATCCATAGGAATTTATGATTCTTTCATTCACATAGACTGCATGCCTATAGGTTACTTATAAATTTCTACATTCATATAGATAACTTGCCTATTGTATTTTGATTCTTGCATTCACAGATACAACATGCCTATAGGTTATTTACAAGTTTCTAAACTCACGTAGGTAACTTGTACATATGAATTATTGAACTTATGCATTCTCATCTTAGAAATCTTCCCTATAAGTTCTGCATTCCTATATACAGAAATCATGTCTCTAAGTTTCTGCATTTTTTCATATAAAAATCATGATAATAGGATTTTTTTGCACTTTTGCATATACATGTCCGTAGGCAAACAATCATAGGTTTAATAGTAATTTGCATATATCTGACATTAGGCAAACAATCATAGGTTTAATAATAATCAACTTCATTCTAGATACCATGCCAATTTGACTCCGGAACATATGTAATCGTTTTAGATCAACGATGCTTAGAAATTAGGCCTATAGGAGTAATCAGTTGCATCAGTTTCATCTATTTCCTCTATGAGTCTAAAATCAGTAGATAAGGTCATTTAAAATCTATAGAACCTTTGTTTATAAAACTAGAAATCCTTTCTTTTAAAACCAGTACACATTCTACACTGTAAGATATCATGCCTATAGATCTCACCTAGGCAAGTCATTAGGTGATTAATCAATTTTGTCAGTTCTTAATAAATTACAACCAAACCAAGCCTAATTCGGGCTTCTTATATGAGAAATACGTGATAAATCAGCATGTCCTAATGCTTTAAAGTTAATTTAGACCATAAATAATTGACGTCATGCTATATAATTTGCTCTTTTAAGTGAGGAGGTCTGTTTGAGCCTTAACTGCTACTTATACTACCCCTAAATACTTATGTGTTCTTGTTTGTCGCCTTTGAATTTTATCCTTTAAAACACCGAAAAGCCCCAACTCCCCCCTTAGGATTAGTAGTCTTAACGCCTCCGGGACTGATAGGATCAGGACGGGTAATAGCATGCGATGGGTGACAATACTATTCTGCGGTTTAATATCTTAACACATTGGGAAGGGTAGCTATGGATATGAGGAGCGGTGCTCTAATACCTCTTGTAGCCCCTCTCTTTTGAGGAGTGATTATTGGGTATTGCATTGACGTGATTTATATTAATCATAAACCTAGGAACCCCTTTCCTTTACTTGTTTCAAAGTTGTTTAAATCTTTTCATAAAATTTTTGTCCTCTTTAATTTTCCTCAAATTTTAATTTACTTGCAGTATTATGTGAAAACACCTTCTACTTGAGTCCTTATTTACTTGCTTGTTACATAAAGTCACAATTGTAGCATGGCTGGGAACCACACCAGTGAATCTTGGGGGGTGCCTAACACCCACCTCACGAGATAATTTCTAGCCCTTACCCAAACTCTAGTTTTCAACTCAAATCCTTCTTTAGTGTCCTAATGCACTTTAATCATTAGGTGGCAACTCTTCAAATTAAAAACCCAATTCCCAAAAAGGAATGAGTTGTCCTCCCAAATGTCATAAACCGGATTTTGCAAGAAAGAGGGAGCATCAACATGCGAGATGTCAGGATTTGGTTAGGGTTATAGTAACCTAAGATGGTGAATGGATTGTTTGAGTTAGTTGACATTTCCAAAGAATATTACAAATGTGCTAATAAATCTAATTGTGAGACACCTAGATGGTGCACTCTAGAATAGTACAACTAGATATGAGTATTACGAAGGCAAGCACTAGAATCCTGGAAGGGATAAATATGACCTTTGTATGGCTCATGTCCCTAGTAGAGCGAGAATGTTAGGCAACCCAAAGAGCCAGGGGACGGAGCAAGGGTAGCTAAAAGCAAAAGAATGTCTTTTTGAAGGATGTAAATAGAATGATAGACATGAATATTTGCAGGGAAATAAGAAGCGAGATAATGAAGCATTATGAGTAAGATGTGAAACATGGATGACAGTAGTACTGAGTTTATAGTCAAAAGATGGAAAAGACGAGAGGTGACATGTCTTGAGACAACAAAAGAGTATAATCCATAAAGTCATATCCTCATTTCGAGAAATAAGTTCGTTTTCTAACATGATTACCAGAAGGGAATATTAGACCTCAGAGTAATAGAAATTATTAGTATGGACTGGTGAACAAGATAAACTAAACATGAACAAGGGACTAAGTAATCTGATAATAGTCAACATCGTGAAAAATTCAGAGATTGCATTTTGGTGATAATAGAGTGGACGATAGAAGAATAATCTTTAAAGTTCATTCAGAAAGACGTCTCCCTAAAGCAAGCAATGTGAGCAAAGTTAAGCTTATGGGTCTATGTGTGCTAGTTATACTAGGTTTCACCCTGGAGAGTAAGGAATTGTGTTATCCTTGTACATTAGGATTTTCACAAGGCAAGTAAAGGTCGTCGATGATGTGAAAATATGCCAAAGATAGAGATAAAACATATATCCATAGATTATCATAGCACTAAATCTTATTACTCCCCTAAAGGGGGGAATACTGAGTGATGTGTCATTAAGTTAGAATAAAGTGGTTCTAGTAACTATTGAATGGTAAAGGAAGAAAGCGATTAAAAAATTAGAAAGGGATAAGGTTTCACTTATTCAAATTCAACAAAAATGCTACAACTCCAAAACATTATGCAAACACGATGTGAAGAAGACGAAGTAAGGATCCTACCCGGATAAAGGAAATAACCCAAGAAAGACTACACGAAATATTGAGATGAGGATGGGCCAACAAGTAGTTAGTAGTTGACTAAAGAAGAGCCTAATTATGTCTAGATAAGAGGATATAGGAAAATAAGTAGATCATGCAAGATAAACAGAGTGAACCCTAACATGGGGAATTATGTTTTGGAGATATAACATCGTGACCCTTGAGAAATATTCAAATAAAAGTTGGGACAGTTAAAGGTATCATATGAATGTTATGGAAATAAAAAAGAATCTTACTAGGAAGACAGTCAAAACTTCAGTACAGAAGCAACTGTACGAGCATAAGAGCGCGGAGGTAAGTAACTAAGGATAGTTATAGGTGATAAAGAACATCAAAAACTCCGCCGAGTATACGATGTAATAAGCTCGCAGCTTTGCAAGAGTTAGAAGATCCTCCTTCAGTACTACAAAATGAAAGATTATCTGTGAAAATAAGGAAGTATAGTAACTTGAGGAAAATGGTCTTGTAACAACAGTCTCACAATAACATTTTATGTACTACATAAAAAAGTGGCACCTATCGTGTCTATGAACGGAAAGAAGAAAAAAAAATCAAAAGATGATATTCAAGATCATATGGGTTATACGGAATTGTAATATGTGTGGGCACTAAGAGAAGCCAAGTATTCATGCAACCCCCGACAGAACGACCAAGAAAAGTAATTGCTTACATTAAAAGAAAGTTGAGAAGGAATGAAAGCAATTATTTAATAAATGATCCAAAGTTAGTTACATTATGAATAAGCTCAAGATTTTAGAGTATTATCCATGCAACATATATGTTGACAATCATACAGTTGTAGAAGACTCTGCATAAGTTAGAAGAAAGAATTGAGTCCAAGTCACAAACAAAGGATCGAATTAATAGAAGATTGTACCATGGATATTCAATATCGTCCTTGAAAAGAAAAAGTAATAACTAATGCCATGAGCCACAAAACAGAAGATAGCTTAAGCCTACATAAAGGCTAATAAGAAGAAATAGGAAATTAAAGAGTTACATCAACCAAGTAAATCAGGAGTCTGATTATTTTGCTAGACAATTATACAAAATCGTGATTGAGAATATTGCAGGATCATCCTTAATATTAGAGGCACAAAAAAGATAGCACTACATCCGTATTCTATAAAGGCCCTACGATAGAGCCAGTTAGAAGAGTACCAGCCTTATAAAAAGTTAGTAAGGAACTACTACTAGATTGTGTATGCACCAGAGGCACAAGTATTATAAGAGAGCGTCAAGTTGTGAATGTAAATTACACCTATATGGAAGGGAGTTCATAAATAAATAGAATTAATGATGTGAGACTTTAAGATAAGTAAGTAAAAGGTGGACAATGTACGAGATACTCAATTACAGAAGGTTGTGAATAGTCCTTACTTCGGATAAAAGGCTAGAAATGCAGGGATTCCGTATCCAGGAAGGATAGCGGCATCGTTAGTGGAATACCTATGGTTTCTAAGTATTGAGAGGCCTACTTAAGAGAGTCAAGAAGGGTTAGAAACTACGTGATGTCTCGCTTGATGTTCAAGAATAACATAAGGAACTCTATGGTGCAAGTAAGTTGAAGGGAGGTTACGGATAGTAGAACTGGATATGTATAGGTTGGAAACTAAAGAATGGTAGGGCGACACGGTTTTAGAAAAACATGAGTAAGGATAAGTAAAGGCAAGTTAGAAGGTATGGATAAGTCCTCGGTATTAAGCCCATGAAAACAAGAGAGAAAATGGTTTCTCTAAGTTATAGAAAGCTCAGTATAACCTGAATGAATTCAAAGGAGTTTTAGACTGGTAGCATTTGTAGTAGAATAAGGATGTAATTGTCATAGATAAAGGATGACGTTTGGTCCTTCGATTGAGTAATGATTTGACGAGGATTTCATGAATTGAGATGGATTAAAATACCCATGTAAGGTGAATCACATTGGGATGTTATGAAATACGGTATGGAAGTATAGTATTTCCCCCAGGTGGATAACGAAAATCACTTCAAATGTTCCATGATGCAACATGAGCCCTAGTGATTACTTAAGAGGTTTCAAGTTATCAGTGGTAGATTGTAGATTAATATTGAGGTGAGTTAATCATGGATGGACAAAATTCACAAAGTATAAGATGAGATTAGGTTGTCATTCTTAAGATGAACAGTAATGAGGAAGCATTGAAGGACTTAGATTTAAACATATCGGACAAGTAAAGAAATTCACATGGAGTTTTGTAATAGACCTCAGTAATACTAATTCAAGGTAAGAATTATGGTATAGTATGACCTACTTAGATGCAGTAAAGTCATATGGATAGATAACTAGGCCTATGGAAGAATATATATCAATATTCGTAAGTTTGAGAAAGTACCGAGCTAAGAGCTTCAATATACCTATAGATGCCCAGAGGGATATCTTGTCAAGTTATATATTTTTACAAAATGAGGTATAAAGATTGGAAAAAAAAACTAGAGGAAAAAAGAAAAAAGAGTCGCATAGGCGCACTTACAAGGTTAGAGTCCTACAGAATGCAAGATAGAAGGTTGAAAAGGTTATGAGATTGAAAGGATTCGGAGCACAAGTCGTGGTGTGAGAAATAGGCCTAAAGGGGGGGAATACCTTTGCCTCTGTAATTATTCACAAAATAGTTGCCTAGATGGCAAGGAGAGTACAAAAGTATTCACAAGAGCTATATGTTATGATAATGATAAATGCATCAGTCAACATTCGATGAATGTTCGAAAGAGGGGAATGATGTTACATCCCATGTTTTTGTACATGTAAGTACGCCATACGTAAATTGTTGGAAGTTCGGAAGTGAGAAGTGTTGATGCCCCCTTTTTCTAAAGGCGAAATCGGGTTTATCACATTTTCGAGGCAACTCGTTCCCTTTTGGAAATCGGGTTTGCATTTGAAGAGTCGCCACCTAATTATTAAGTGCACTAGGACAAAAAAGGGGTTTGAGTTTGAAGAACCAAAGTTTGGGTAAGGGCTAGAAATTATCTCGAGGGGAAGGTGTTAGGCACCCCTCAAGATCCACTAGTGTGAATCCCGGCCGTGTTATAACTGTGACTTCACATAACCAAGTAAGAAATTAGGGGTTAAAACTAGAGGGACTTGTATATGACATTACAAATAAGTAGGAATCTTTTGAAGGTAAGTAGAGAGGGCATAAATTTTTTTAAAAAAAGACTTGAATAGTTTTACTAGAAGAGATGAAAGAAAATAAAGGGAGAGAGGTCCTAGGTTTATACTTAATATAGATCACATAAATGCAATATCCAGTAATCACCCCTCATAAGAGGGGATACATGAGATATTAGCACATCGGTCATCATCTCCATATTCTACCATTCCTATCCTGTAAAGGTTATTCAAACGCGTGTATTAGTCACGAAAGCTTATTGAATGCTATTACCCGTCCCGTCCTATAAGTCCTAGAGGGTATTTAGGACCACTATTCCTACAAGGTAAGGACTAGGCTGAACCCATAGATTTAATGGATAAAATGCTAAGCGACATGCATAACAAGTAGGACCGCTCATAAGGGAACATACAAAGACAAATAAAGGCTTACAGATCCCACCACAAATGTACACATAATTAACACGTCTCAAACATATTTAAGATCTCAACGATGGGAGCTAAAAAAAAAGATGGGAGCTAAAAAACAAGAATGTTGAAGTTAAAGCAGTAGGGTTTAAAAGAGTATATTTTGGCGTATTAGCAGTAAAAACAGAAGATTCGATAAGCCTGAGTGAACATCAGCCCCTAATCAAGGAACTGGCATCAATCCATTTATGTACTCCCATTTAATTAAGGAATCAAAGTCAAACTGTAATGAGCAGAAATTTAAAAGGAAAGAGATCACAAGCATGGAAAGGAAACAAAATAGTATAAAGTACGCAATAAAGACTAGGTGCATGATACTCTAATTAGGGAGATAGGTCAGGCAAATCAATAAACATATTTGTGCACACATATAGGGAAAAAATACCACTTTGATTCTGGAAAATAGTTTTTAGAACAATGGACGAGATTGAAAACCTAGGAAATCAGTATTAATTGAGGAAAGTATCCTGCAAATTAAGGAAGAAATTTGAAATCAGTACCAAACCATAAGGAAAGTACGCAGAATCGCAATATAAGGCAAGTATCGCAGTCACAAAGAGGGCTTGCAAGAATCATTATAAAAACACCATGTATAATAAGAGAACCCTAAGCGAAAAACACAAAATGGTAGGGCAACGGAATGCTAGCAACAAAATTAAAGCAAAGGGCACGAAACTAGAAGAACACAGAATCGAACAAATAATACAAACACAAAAATAAAGCTAGGGTTTCATCAGACTTAAGAAAAAAAAAGTATAGAAACAGTACTGAAAATCACAAGTTAGTACTCAAAATAAGAAAATAAATTGATTTTAAAAGGGGTTCAGAAACCCTAGTTTCAAAAAGAGTACAATAACGTTTAAAACTAGAGTGATAGTAAAGATCCGGTAGAAAATAGTGCAAAATATAAAGGTAAGAGATAAAATCATGTAAAAAATTAGACGTTTGAGAGGTTTGGATCAAGATTAGGGTTTCATATGAAACCAGTGAGAGAAACTAGAGAAACGTGGCTGTGAAACTCGAGGATAATGGATTTTACAGCACCATCGGATCAAAATCCATCGGAGAAAGGCCGGAAACAAACCTTGTCAAAGCTTCAGTGACCATCTTTTATGATGGAGTCTCATGGGTTATTAGGGGTGGAGAGAACAGGTGAGATAAGGCTTCACGCGCCTAGTGATTGAAAGAGGTGAGGCTGGAGGTGGTCGGAAAGATGGTGAAAGCCATTGGAGAAAGTGAACTAGAAGGTTCTAGAGAGTAGGAGGAGAGACAGATAGAGAGAGAGAGAGAGAGAGAGAGAGAGAGAGAGAGACTGGTCACGAAGAATGAGGGTCGAAGGGGGGTAGTTTAGAATTTAATTAAGAAAAATAGATCAAGGCTGTCGATCTTATTTGATCGACGACTCAGATCAATTCAGAGCCGGGTCGGGTTAGCTTAGATATTGGGCATGAAGGATTTGGGTTGGATCTTGGGTCAAACGGGTTTAATTAAATCTGATAGTGGTGGGGTTAAATAGGGCTAACATTAAAACAATAAAGGGCTATTTGTTAAATAGCCAATTTCCCTTTTATTTTTTATTAAATAGTTAAAATAATTTTAAAAATAAATTAAAGGCACTAAATAATTAATAATATAAAAATATTAATCTAAAAATACTGAAAATGATTTTATGATTTTAAAATTATATTATAATTGCAATTATATACAATTTAGCCTAAACAATACCAAATAAAATTTGTAAAAATATGAAAATATAACCTTAATTATATCTTGGTGTAGATACGAGAATGGAAATAAATTATTTACCAAAATGATAGTCTGGAAATAATTATTGGATTTTGTACTGCTAAAATATACAATAAATTAATTTTGAAAATCATAAAAAAAATTAAGAAAAATACCAAAACTCTTGGGCATGCTTATATACGCATACACATGCTATTTTGAAAGTATTTTGAGTATGAAAATCCACAGGGAAAATTGGGTATCAACTGCTTCCCATCTTTATCCGAGAAGCATGAAAAAGTTATCAGGTAAAGATATGATGGCCAATTTTGACCGAAAGAAACGATTTGAAAGGTTTTGACCAAGATTTGCTTCCCGAGCTGCCTACATATCCCTGGTCTTATAGAGTCGGGTCATATGTAGTTCAAGATCTATTGACATCATATGCCGATAGGGGTTTTGAAAGGAATGGGCGTGATGTTTAGGTTGGGAAAGACAGTTGAAGTCTGATAGGCTGTGGGATCGTGAGCGGGTTCGCTCCTACCGAGACAGCTGTTGCTAGCCGGTGTACATGCAAGTGAGCAATGCAAACGTATATTGTGTATAAATTTAAACTTGATGCAAGTTTCTGTTGGACCATGAATGTTGTCTTCGGACGGCTAGGATGATGTCCTTATACCATGACGTCCTGGGACATAAAGCGTATGATTTAAGATTCGCACGCTATGAAATGATGTTCTCCGGTTGTGAGGATGATGCCTCTGAACCGTGATATCTTTGAATGATGATATGCAAAAGATAAAATGGGGTCCTCAGGTAATGGCATAGCGTTCTCGAGCTACGAAGATGGTGACACAAAACAATGAAACCTTCGGACAATTTGGAGATCTTTCATCCTATGAAATGCAAAAGGTAGTGATCTTTCAGCCGATGCAGAATGTAAAATGAAGTGGTGATATTTCTGCCATACAAAATAAGGTGGCGATATTTCGGTCCTACAGGATGGAGACAATGCTTAGTTCCGGAAGGCAGAAAGGTAGCCTTATGCAATGGGGGAAAATGCAAATGGAGGTAGAGCGTAAGCTCGTAAAGCAGAAAAGTAGCCTTATGCAATGTAGGAAAATTCAAATGGAGGTAGAGCTTAACCTAGGAAGGCAGAAAAGTAGCCTTATGCAATGCAGAAGATGTAGATAGAGGTAGAGCTTAACCTTGAAAGGCAGAAAAATAGCCTTATGCAATGCAGGAAAATGTAGATGGAGGTAGAGCTTAACCTCAAAAGGCCAAAAATTAGCCCTAAGCAATGCAGAAGATGTAGATGGAGGTAGAGCTTAACCTCGGAACGAAGAAAAGTAGCCTTATGCAATGCAGAAGATGCAGATGGATGTAGAGCTTAACCTCGGAAGGCAGAAAAGTAGCCTTATGCAATGCAGAAGATGCAGATGGAGGTAGAGCGTAACCTTGAAAGGTAGAAAAGTAGCCTTTTGGAATATAGAAGATGCGGATGGAGGTAGAGCTTAACCTTGAAAGTAGAAAAGTAGCCTTATACAATGCAGTAAAACGCAAATGGAGGTAGAGCTAAACCTCGAAAGGTAGAAAAGTAGCCTTATGCAACACAGAAGATACAAATGGAGGTAGAGCTAAACCTTGAAAGGTAGAAAAGTAGCCTTATGCAACACAGAAGATACAAATGGAGGTAGAGCTTAACCTCGGAAGGTAGAAAAGTAGCCTTATGCAATGCAGAATATGCAGATGGAGGTAGAGCTTAACCTCGAAATGCAAAAACGTAGCCTTATGCAATGCAAGCTTAACCTCGAAATGCAAAAACGTAGCCTTATGCAATGCAGAAGATGCAGATGGAGATAATGCTTAGTCTCGGATTGCAGAAATGCAGCCTTATCAATGCAGAAGATGCAGATGGAGGTAGAGCTTACATTAGAAGGTAGAAAAGTAGCCTTATACAATGAAGAAGATGCAGCTGGAGGTAGAGCTTAACCTCGGAAAGCAGAAAAGTAGCCTTATGCAATGTAGAAGAGGTAGATGGAGACATTGCTTAGTCTTGGAAGGCATAAAAGTAGCCTTATGCAATGCAGGAAATGTAGATAGAGGTAGAGCTTAACAGCAGAAGGCAGAAAAGTAGCCTTATGCAATGAAAAAATACATATGGAGATAGTGCTTAGTCTCAGAAGGCAGAAACGTAGCCTTATCCAATGCAGAAAAATGCAGATGGAGACAGTGCTAAGTCTCAAAAGGCAGAAAGGTAGCCTTATGTAACACAGAAAGTAAAGGCGAATAGTACTAAAATCTTTTAGCTGATATATGAAAGCTAATAGCTTATTGTTGTACTGTGGCTACTGGAGATGTCGCATACGGATAGCAATTCTAAATAGGTAATGATTCTAAGAGTTGTATTCCTGAAAACGTATGTGTGTTTAATCGTATCTGATGACTCTGCATCCAAAGAAAAATCGTGAGTTCGTAAAGGGGGAAGGTTAGTCTGTCTTCCCGTGGACTTTGATCGTCCTGCTCGACGTTGTGTTTTATTGGGGTAGCATCGCTAATAAAATAATTTCAATAATAATCATGCATGGTTTAGTATAAAATCTAACGTAAATCCATAATTGAAAATAGCTTCTTTTAGATGAACTGGCAACTGCCACGTGGTTCAAGACATTGCAACCTCTCTCGCTACGGAATTTTGAGGGTCCTCCTCAACATTCTGCCCGAGTTTACTGGGCGGATGCTTCTGACGGCTTCGTGCGATGAACGACTGAAAATCAATTTCGAAATTTTGATTGTCCTTTTTAAAATTATGCCCCAGTTTCCAATGGCGGGGGAGAGATGAAACGTTTATTAAATTGTGATCGAATCAAAAGGGATGCCTACATATCCCCTCTTAAATAGGAATCAGGTAAGGCGTAGTTCAAAATATATCATAAAGGGAATAATAAGTGGTTACACATTGTATCGCTTTACTACATCTAAATTGATTGGCTTCGGCCAGACTTCTCCATCCATTTCTGCGAGTATGAGGGCTCCTCCGATTACAACCCGATGAACCATGTATGGACCTTGCCAGTTGGGAGAGAATTTTCCTTTAGCTTTATCTTGAAGCGGCATATTTTCTTCAACACCAGCTGTCTTGGTGTTAACTTTCTCGGCTTGACTCTTTTGTTGAAGGCTCTGGACATTCTGTTCTGATACAATTGATCATGGAAAATTGTGTTCATTATCTTCCCATCTATAAGAGCTAATTGTTCATATCGACTCTTTACCCATTATGCATCATCGAGTTCCGCTTCTTGTATGATCCTCAAGGACGAAATTTCCACCTCGGCGGAGATGACTACTTACGTACCATAAACCAGCATATAAAGGGTTGCCCGGTTGATGTGCGAACGATGGTATGGTATCCCAATAGAGCGAAGCTTCTCATGCCACTGCTTATGCATTTCTATCATTTTCCTTAGTATTTTCTTGATATTCTTATTGGCCACTTCTACAGCTCCATTCATCTGAGGTCTGTAGGTTGTAGAATTCTTATGTTTAATCTTGAATGTTTCACACATTGCATTAATCAGATCACTTTTGAGATTAGAACCATTATCAGTAATAATTGACACCGGAATTCCGAACCGAAAAGCGGTACGGTTGCAGACAAAGTCAGCCACGACATTCTTAGTCAGTGCCTTATATAATGCTACTTCAACCCATTTGGTGAAATAATCAATTGCCCCTAGGATGAACTTGTGCCCATCTGATGTGGCTGGTTCGATAGGTCTAATAACATCCATTCCGCAGTTGGTGAACGAACATGGTGAGCTTGTTGCAGTAAGCTCGTCAGGAGGAACCTTTATCATGTTGGCATGTATCTGACAGCGATAGCAGTTTCAGATATACTGGATGCAGTCTGTTTCCATAGTCATCCAAAAATAACCTGCCCGGAGTATTTTCTCTGCTAAGACAAAACCATTCATATGTGGACCGCAGGTCCCGGCATGAACTTCTTCTAATGACCTGGATGCTTTCTTTGCTTTGACACACCTTACTAATCCCAAATCGGGGGTCATCGTATATAATATTCCTCTGCTGTGAAAGAAGTTGTTAGATAACCACCGAAGTGTGCGCTTTTGAGCGACGTTTGCAAGTTTTGGATATTCTCCTGTTGTCAGATACTCCTTGATTTCATATAACTGTGGTTTTCCGTCTGTTTCTTCCTTGATGTGAGCATAACAAGTTGGTTGGTCATGAATCTTTACCGGAATAGGATCTATGAAGTTCTAATCTAGGTGCTGAATATTAGATGATAGGATAGTCAACGCATCGGCAAACTCATTCTGTATTCTGGGGACATGCTGAAATTCTGTCTTTGTGAATCTCTTCCTCAACTCCTATGCATGATGCAGGTAAGGGAGTATCTTGGAGTTCTTGGTCGCGCTATGTACAAAAAATTCTAAATCCTCGATCACTAGTAACTCTTGAATGTTCAAATCAATGGCCAGCTTGAGCCCGAAGATGCAGGCTTCGTATTCGTCCATATTGTTAGTGCAAGGGAACCTGAGTTTGGCAGATAGTGGATAATGTTGGCTAGTTTCTGATACTAGGACAGCTCCTGTGTCAACTCTTTTGAAATTTACTACTTCGTCGATAAATATTCTCCAACCATCATAGGATTCAGAAATATCTTCTCCTATGAAAGCTACCTCATCATCAGGAAAATACGTCTTTAGAGGCTTGTATTCTCCGTCTGCAATATTCTCAGCGAGATGATTTGCCAATGTTTGTCCTTTGATTACCTTCTGAGCTACGTAGACAATGTCGAATTCGCTCAGCAGGATTTGCCACTTGGCTAGCTTGCCCGTGGGCATGGGCTTCTGAAAGATATATTTTAGCAGATCCATTCTTGATATGAGGTAAGTGATATAGGCGTAGAAATAATGCCTTGACTTCTAATCTACCCAAGTCAGGGCATAATAGGTGTGTTCCAACAAGGAATAATAGGCCTCGTACGGAGTGAACTTCTTGCTGAGATAGTAGATGGCCTGCTCCTTTCTCCTTGTTGTCATGTTGTCCCAAAACGCAATCTAATGGCCCATCCAATACTGCAAGGTAAAGTAATAGAGGTCTACCTACCTCGGGCGAAACTAGGACTGGTAGTGTTGAAAAGTATTCTTTGATTATGTTAAAGGCTTTCTGACAATCATCAGTCCGTTTGGCAGCAGTGTCCTTTTTCAATATTTTAAAATTGGTTCATAAATGACAGTGGACTAAGCTAAGAAACGGCTGATATAGTTGAGTCTCCCTAGGAAACTCATCATGTTCTTCTTGTTCCTCGGTGGTGGCAATTCTCATATGGCCTTAACCTTTGACGGGTACAATTCTATTCCTCATCGACTTACAATGAACCCAAGCACTTTTCCGGCAGGAACTCTGAATGCACATTTGGCAGGATTCAGTTTCAAATTATACCTTCTCAGTCTGTTGAAGAACTTTCTCAAGTCTTCCATGTGGTCAGTGGATTTCTTGGATTTGAAGATGAGATCATCTACACATACCTCGATTTCTTTGTGTATCATGTCATGGAAAATAATAGTCATAGCCCTCATGTAGGTGGCCCCAACATTCTTTAGTCCAAATGGCATCATCTTGTAGCAATACATCCTCTACGGCATAAGGAAAGCCATTTTCTCAGCATCTTCTTTGTCCATCCATATCTGATGGTATCCGGCAAAACAATCAACAAATTACTGCAGCTCATTCTTAGCGGAGTTGTCAAGTAGAATGTGTATGTTTGGCAAGGGGAGTCATCTTTGGGACTGGCCCGGTTGAGCTCCGGGTAATCGATGCACACTCTAACCTTCCCATCATTCTTCGGCACCGACACAATATTGGTTAACCATGTTGGATACTCTACTATCCTGAGAACCTTGGCTTTGACTTGCTTGGTGACTTCTTCCATGATTTTCATACTCATGTTAGGTTTGAACTTTCTGAGCTTCTGTTTTAGCGGCAAACATGTTGGATATGTTGGCAGTTGGTAAGCCACAATAGATGTAATGAGACCGGTCATATCATCATATGACAAGGCGAATATATCCTTATATTCCCTTAGGAATTCCGCGTACTCTTTTTGTCTGATGGTGATAGATGAACACTGATGCATGTTTCGTTGACATTTTCTATATTCCCTAAGTTGACAACCTCAGTTTCGTCTATGTTAGACTTAGGCCTACTCTAAAAACCTCAACCTCTTTAAAAATCTCTTCTGTTATGTCATCCTTTTCTGAGTCTACGCCCGTTTGTTGTGTTAGCTCGTTGCAAGTCACAAATCATCGATTCATCAAGATAAGTAATAGTAATGCTATGTAAATAATTTAAACGATAGAAAAATAATAAGAGCGAGATTCATAAGAAACTTGAAATGCTTTGATAAATTTCATAAATTTTTTGAGCATTGGAGCTCTTTTCGAATTTAAAGAAAATACGAAAAGAAAATCAACTAGAGAAAAAGTAATATGTCATTTGTTCAGCCTTGCTACCCCGATGTTTTCCGGGACCTGGTGGTTCTGATTGACCAATTGTTAAGGTGTGCTCCTCGGCTCATAGCTTTTATAGAAGGGCCTTCCTCTCCTTCCTCCTCGAAAATAACACATCATTCCATATTGTCATCTTCCAGAAATAAATTCCTCACTTTGGCCAACACTTCCTCTTCTTCTGACCCATATATGACATCAACTGTCTGGAAAGTCTTCTCTAGGCGAGGTATCGGATGCTCCAGTTGGTAGTTGGGACTGCGCCATGGTGGCGACCAGTGGTTGAACTCCTCTCAAGTGTATTCATATCCCAAACCAAAAGTGGTACGATGTTTCTTCAGCTTGATGGGTTTCGCGATTCCATGGAGGTTTTTGTCGAGTCCCTTTCCAGGCGTGCATCCACACCAATTCAGTATGCTTTCAATCTTGTCGTCCCACCATTTATCCTTGTCCACGGCATTGATCCGCTCGATGTGGTGGTAGGTTTCTATGCCTATTTTCCTTCTTCCTCATATTGTCGGGATAGTCTTGCGACTGTATATTGGATAGCTACCATCTCCATGGATAATCACCTCTTGGTGATTCCACTCAAATTTTACTTCCTGGTGTAGGGTTGACTCCACGGCCCTAGCGGCGTGAATCCAGGGTCGTCCTAACAGTAAATTATAAGATGTTGGGACGTCTATTACTTGAAAGTCAAGGTTGAACCATGTTGGTCCCATTTGCAGACCTAACATGATTTCCCAAGTAGAGGACCTTTGGGAACCGTCGAAATCTTTGACATTGATGGCTCCATCCTTGGTATCATGTAGGCTCTTTCCCCTTGTTCTGAGAGTTACCAATGGACAAATATTGCGGTTGGATCCTCCATCAATAAGAATTCTTGTGATGAAATAACCTTCGCATTGGACAGTGATGTACAACACCTTGTTGTGGCTTAACCCTTCTGGTGGCAAGTGATTTTATGGCTCTCCAACACATTCCCTACCATGTTGGCCATTTCGCCTCCGGTTATGTTGTTGGGCACATATACCTCGCTCAGCACTTTCAATAAGGCATTTTTATGTGCTTTAGAGCTTTCTAGTAGGGCTAAGATGGAGATCTGGGCTGGCATTTTATTCAACTGACCGATGACTGAATACTCTTTCGCTGTATCTTCATCTAGAGATTATTAGGCCTGGTTTCGGTCACTCGCCCAGAGGCTTGCTTACTAGGCTCAGCTAGATGATTTGGTGTATCAAAACTATCGGTTCTGGTCATACCTTGTGCTGCAGTTGCTTCTCCATATTTTGTTATCCCTTTCCTTTTCACCTCGGTGGTGTAATCCCAAGGAATGGCCTTCATATAGAATGGTGTTGAGGCTGACATAGCTAGTGGAATAGGTACACTTGTCTTGGAAGATAACATAGCCACTTCAAATGGTATAGGTGTTTCCGGGGATCCAAACTCGATCCCAATTGATCCTGACGCCTTTGCAGAAGAAGGTGCTTTGAACTCAAGTGGTATAGACATGTTTAATTTATCGTCCCCAGAAGGCTGGATCTGGACAACAATCAGGTTAAGTGTGACTGTCGGTTTCTTAGGCTCGTCACCCTCAACAATCAATACAATCGATCCTTTAGGGTCCCAATTGTTCTCTATCTCGATCATGTGACCGCCTCCATCTTTTTGGTCGGGCAGAGGGTTGTTGTGAACATTAGGAGCAAGCTCCTTTTCCATGATAATCTTATTGTCAATTAAAGATTGGATCTTATCCTTCAGCGAGCGACACTCGTTAATGGTATGCCCCTTCATGTCGGAAAGGTATGCAAAGGTTTTATTTGGGTTGATCCATTGGGAAGGGTTTTTGGAATTATGGTAGGATAGGGGTGACATAACCGGCTGCTTTGAGTCCTTTATACAGCTGGTCGATCGGTTCGGCAATGGCATAATATTGTTTGGGAGGCCTGCGGTCGAAGTTTGGTCAAGGTTTGGGAATGTTTTGACAAGCAGGAGTGATTGATAATGAGAGGGTTGAGTGTTGTTGGCTTGGTAGACATGTGCGGGTTGGGAATATCTCGGTGAGGTAGGTTGATATGTGGGGGTGGAGATGATTGATAAGTAGGCTGTGGATCTTGGTAAAGAGGCGATGGTGCTTGGTAATATAGGGTTGGTTGATATATAAGAGGAGATATTGGGTATATTAGGTATTTTATTGGGTATTTTGTTCTCTGTGCAATCATCACGGCACTCACATACCTTTTATTCGATGCGCCGCCAGATTGTAGAGCCTTGTTGGTGGCCTGCAATGCATCAAAGTTAGTGACCATACAACTTTTAATGCCTTCCTTGATCCTCTCCCCTAGATTGATGATGTCAGAAAATTTCTGGCCTTCAATCAACACCAACCTCTCATACTACTGTGGGCCTTGAGCCCGGATGAAAAATTTGTTCATTTGTTCTTCTTCTAAAGTCAGCCTGACCTTAGCAGCCTCTAATCTCCAGCGAGTAGCATACTTGCGGAATGTCTTCGTTGGTTTCTTTTTTAAGTTCTGGGCGTACAATATATCTGGCGCATTCTCCATATTGAATATGAACCTTGTCCATGATATCGGACGCCATACATACCAATTTGTCCACTTCTTTGGGTCTTATCTAATGCACCAAGATAGAGCATCTCCTT
This sequence comes from Nicotiana benthamiana, assembly GCA_034376525.1. Taxonomy (NCBI): domain Eukaryota; kingdom Viridiplantae; phylum Streptophyta; class Magnoliopsida; order Solanales; family Solanaceae; genus Nicotiana; species Nicotiana benthamiana. Next base: position 99,977,215 of record CM067331.1, read on the forward strand.
TCAGACTTCTCATAAAGAGCTTCATGCGAATGTTCTCATCCTTTCCTACCCCAACCAACTTGTCGTAGTAGCTCCTCAAATGAACTCTGGGATCCCATGTGCCATCAAACATCTCGAACTTGGGAGGTTTGTACAACTCGGGTAGTTTGACATCTAGCTGAATACAATGGTCCTCGGAACTCAATTCCTCGATACCTTTGTTTCCTTCAACACCCTGGACTCGGCTAGTCTACTTCTTGAGTTCTGCGGCCAGGTTTCTGATAAGAGAGTCTTTGTCATCCGGCTTCGTGTGCTTGAAATAGGTTGAGCATAGTGTGGTATGGTTTCCACATAGGCGGGGGCGTTGTGGGGATGATCATTTATGGAGTTTAGTGTTTCAGGAATGAGTAACGAGGTGTTGTTTGAAGTGTGACATGTGTTTCATTGTCGATGGGGAGTGTGTTGTTTTTGTGGTTTTGGGATATTTTGTAGAGGTGCAGGATTTTGAGCATTGGGAAAGTTCACATCTGGGGTACTGAGGGAAAATAATTAGTTTTCCAAGTTCCGAACATGGTCCAGCTTTTCCTGAAATTTCAATATCTTCTGTTCGAGTTGGGCGGCACTTTCTTTAGAAAACTAAATACCCTGAGGAACCTCTACCCTTTTGGCTGAGTTGTTCAAACCCTCCATTTTTCTTTTGTTCTTGTTTCTGATAGGACTTGGAGGAGGAGGAGGTTGAGGTCCCTTGGATCTTGTAAAGTAGGATGGTAATGCCAGAGTGCACGAACTAACCTTTGAGGAAGGGGAATAAAACAAAATGTAAAAACAAAAAGGTAACAAGTTAGTGTGGATTATGAGAAGAAAACATTGCAATATTTAAACACATAGTACAAGAATATAAATCGTGTCATAATTTGGGAGCCTCGTTGTGCCCGAGGTAGGCCTAGAGACAAATAGTTTAGAGAACTTATAATGCTAAATGTCTCATTTTATTGATAAAAATAAGACAAATCCAAAAACGACACTAAAAATTGCAGAAAAATAAAATGTCACTAATGGCCATCAGCCTTATTACATTGAACAATAAAGACTACTAGCTACTTGGTCCCAGATGGACCTTCTCTAGACTCGGAATCTTTAACTCTATCGAACAGCTTCACCAAATCACGCAGTCCTAGTAGCAAATAGGCTCTAGCCTAGTGTCCTCCTTCACTTCCTTCAGCATTCTTGGAGTTTTCAATCCTTTGAACAAACTTCATTTTCAACTCTAATAAACCTCACTCAAAATATGCCAGTCGCTTATTGGCGCTGATGGCCCTATCTTTCCATTCTTCAATCAACTTTTGATATGCTTCATGAATTTCCCCATGTTCACATTCGCATTCTCGAATCCTCTTGCGCAATTGATTGTACTTAACGCGTACTTCAGCCTTTTCGTTGATGACCCTATGACCTCGGACGGACCCGGGTTGTCCCACCCCAGCATGATCGCCTTCCAACCAACTTGGATTGTATGGGGTATAACCAGCATATTATCTGTTTGGTTCTATGGAATCCTTTCCCAAGATGATCTTGCAGTGCCACATATGCTGGGCCTGGCACTTGTGAGGGTTATCGTTGTCTTGAAAGTCATCCCTGAAGTGACTCATCTTCTCGAACCTCGATATAACCTTATTTCTCCCTGCCTCCCTCATGACTCTATGAGGGACAGAAGGATAAGTTCCCCTTAGACCGATGAGTATAAGAAGCAGTGCATCCCAAGATCGGACGATGAACTCTTCAGTAGGGAACCACTCAAACATCCACTGCACTGGGTCTTCTTTCAGATTGTCAAACAACTATGCCCTTAGCATCTTCTGGTTGAGCAAACATGTTAAGCATATAGTTCATTTGCCTTGACTGATGGAAGCCGATGTGTTCATCCCAATTTTTGTGCAAAATCTCTTGCCGATATTCACCCTTTTGGAGGTGCTCCATGAGCCAAAGTTGGAGTAGTAAGTTACAACCCTCAAAGTGATTGGCCCCTTGTTGACAGTTTTTCAGGGCTTGTTATATCTCCGCGCCAATCATTGGTACTATACTAAAAGGCTACCCGCTAATCCCTTCCATTTGAGTCTTGGTAACCATGGTTAGTCTGGTATGGATCCTAGCCTTCTTCATAGGAAATACTATCATCCCCAAAAAGAAGAATATAAAGACGAAGACCCTTCTGTGAATATGCCCCAATAAGGTGAGGGAAAATTCATCTAGGTAAGTGTGGTAGGAATTGTTGTGGCCGTACCTTTCATACAGATAGTCGAAACGAATGTAAGAGCTACTCAACAGGTCAAGTATGCGTTTTTCTTTAGTCCAACCATCTTGAGGAAACCCCTACCCTTGTAATTTTTTGGCATAAGCAAACCCGACGTCTCCCAAGGAATACCAGCTAACCCTCATATTTCCTCGAGCAAAAGTGTCATTCCAAGGTCCCCAAAGAAAAACACAGATATGTTGCTATCCTAAAATAAAGTTGCAGCCTCTATGATTTTGTTGTTGGGTTTGATTTCCAAAAGAGAAGGCATATTTCTCAAATATTTGCGGACGAGAGTCTGATCACTAGTGTGAAGGTATTTTCACTAGCTTAGCAACCTTGGGTGAATGTTGGTTACCATGCCGAATCTGGGGACTTCATGCCTCATTTTCTGCAAAACAAAGTGTTAGACCCTTACCTCGCCGAACTCGACTATTTAAACCAATGATTACCACAAACAGCATCTAGTTCTTCAAATAAATGCACAAAATATGGTGGCATCTGTTTGATTTTCAAAAAAACCTTGTGGACTTTGGACAAGGCTATATTAAAGATTCATTATGTGGACAACATAACTGACTCGGCTAGGTTTGACCATGATACATGTACGGTTAAATAGTGTAAGGTTTCTATAAGGTGTTAGACCAGTACCCTTGAGCGTACAACTCAAGAGGGAAAGGCACGGAACCGTCGACTGCACTACTTATCGACTAGTTTTACCACAAATACGCCTTTACCAAATTTAGGGGGTGATAATATTGGAAGGGCGCAATGACTCATTATAACCATTGCTATGATATTTTGTTTGGAATGATTTGAAGATGATATTGAGGATGCAATTACAAGAATAAAACAAGTTTCCACGTATTTGTACATTCATTAAGTAATGATTACAATGATTGCTCGTAATTACAACAATATATAAGGAAAGCGGTAAAAGAAAGCATTGAAGTAAAAGAAACAAAAGCCAATTCAGTTTTGTAGAAGAAAAGATAAAGACATTTAATAAAGGCAATAAAAGAAATAAAGTCACAAATGACACAAAATGGTAAAAGCCTAAAATTCCTCCGTAGAGTTACCATGCTGTCGATGCCCCCTTTTTCTAAAGGCAAAATCGGGTTTATGACATTTGGGAGGCAACTCATTCCCTTTTGGGAATTGGTATGCATTTGAAGAGTCGCCACCTAATGATTAAGTGCATTAGGTCACAAAAAGGGCTTGAGTTTAAAGATCCGGAGTTTGGGTAAGAGCTAGAAATTATCAAGAGGGGAAGGTGTTAGGAACCCTTCAAGATCCACTAGTATGGTTCCCCGCCGTCTTATAATTGTGACTTCACATAACCAAGTAATTAATTATGGGTTCAAAATATAGGGACTTGCATATGACATAACAAATAAGTAGGAAACTTTTGAATGTAAGTAGAGAGGGCAGAAATTTAAAAACAAAGACTTGAATAGTTTTACAAGAAGAGATTAAAGAAAATAAAGGGAGAGGGGTCCTAGGTTTATAATTAATATGGATCATGTCAATGCAATATATGGTAATCCCTCCTCAGAAGAGGGGCTACATGAGATATTAGCGCATCGATCATCATCTCCATATTCTACCCTTCCCATCTATAAATGTTATTCAAACGCGTGGATTAGCCACGAAAGCTTATTGCGTGCTATTAACCATCCCAACCTATAAGTCCTAGAGGGCATTTAGGACTACTGTTCAAACAAGGTAAGGACTAGGATGAACCCTTAGGTTTATAGGATAAAACGCTAAGCGACATGCATAACAAGTAGCACCGCTCATAAGGGAACATACAAAGACAAATAAAGGCTCACAGATCCCTCCACAAATGCACACATAATTAGCACGTCTCAAACACATTTAAGGTCTCAAAGATGGAAATTCAAAAAACAAGAATGTTGAAGTTAAAATAGTAGGGTTCAAAAGGGTATATTTTGGCGGATTAGAAGTGAAAGCAGAAGGTTCAGTTAAGCCTGAGTGATTTGAAGAATGATTGATTTTCAGAAATACCACAGTTTAAAGGCAACACTAAGATTTAGAAGTATACATCAGTTTAGAGCTTAGTAAAATATAGATAAAACCGTTAATGAATGGTTTTTTAAAATAACATAGTGATTCGAAGAGAAATGGCTTGAAGATACAGTAGCTTCACGAAATGCAGGACAAGTATTCAAATAGCACGATTCTGGGCAGAGAATAGTAAGCCAATAGTTTTAAAATATAATGGAACAAGAGTTAGAAAATCAGTGCACAATTCAAGATTGTTTTAAGATAGGGTGGGAGTTTTAATAAAAGCAGAGTGAACTTCAGAGAGGCAAAACAAGAATGGGAGCAGCAGAGTTCAATATTAATAGAGACCAATTGGTCCTAAACCGGTAAAACATGATTAATTTATTTTATGCGCATTAAGCCTAAAGTTTTCCTAGGCGTCGTATGTGTTGCCTAATTATCTTAGAGGGTGAACATGCCTATTTGATTTCTAGTTTTAAAATATACAGTTAACCAAACCTGTGTCGTTAGATTAACATACTAATGGGGTGTTTACGATTACAATTCAGGAAAAATAAAACCCTAAGTAACAGGATGTCTAATGCACATAGAAGTTCCTAAAACATGGTCTCTAAATGCTAACGAGAATGCAGCAGTAGTTTGATAAAAGTTATTGGCTTGTTATTAACTGATCATGGTTGCGAAATGAGCATGATAACAGTCTAAAAGTAAAGAACCTAAAATAGGATCTCTAATGTATGAGATGCATGTCCTATACAGGATATCTATTGCGCAAATAAGTAAATAAAATCCTATAAACATGTTTTCTACCCATTACTTAAACTAAGCATGCATAACCCCGACCCAATTTCATTATAACCCCAATCATTTGTTTACAAATTATTACAAACCATGGATAGCCGAATTACAGTAATAAAGAATAAAAAAAGAAATTATTCTATCGAGAGCCTTCAGTCAGGCCCAATCTTCCAACCTCACTCCTTTCGAGTTTCACAGCCTTTGCCATAGTCTGGGTGCGGCAGAGCTCCCTAAGGCTCCATTGGATCCCTGGCGAATAGCAGCACCCAAAATCTTATCAAACATGTTGAACAACTGAAGTGTGGAATTACCAGCCTTGTGCATCAAAGTTCAGTGAGTACTTAGAGGTACCCAAAGCAATGCTTACACGAAGGGGGTAGAACCTAATCTCTTAGAGTAGTGCAAAGTTCAGGAACGAGAGGAAAGTTGGTAGTTTAAAGATATTACAAAAGAGTAAGTTAGAGAGTTGCACAAATGGGTAATAGGTAAAGAGTACAAATAAATCACATGCAAACTCACAAAACCAAAATCTTTAAGAGACCTTGATATAATTGGATTAAGACACAAAGTAAGTAGCAACAGAATTCAGTCATAACAATAATAATGAGCATGCACGTTCTGACAGGCAAACCAGAAAGAAATCAGTCACATGTTGCACAGCAGAAATATAAGTAGAAAACGATTAGGAATAGCACATACTGAAGTAGTAATAAACACATCGCTTTGGAGCATGGAATTCAATTAGGACATACCAGCAACAAAGAGAGCACAGAAAAATGCAAGAGCCAAGTATAAGCACGATATTATCCTTAGCCGTTCAGCTGGCTAATGACAGTCAAGAGCATGGAGCAACAACAGCACGGGAGAGAAAAGGAGAGAAATAGCACAATAGAGGATAATTTGATTACTATGTGTGTCTGTCTTTATGATATGCAATGTGTTTGTCTTGCAAAAACAAGGGGAGGGGGTACTTATAGTACTGAATATGAGTAAACAAACAAGGTAGAAACCCCTAATCAAGGAACTGGCATCAATCAGTATATGGTCTTCCCTTTAATTAAGGAATCAAAGTCAAATGGGAAAGAGCAACTATTTAAAATGAAAGAGATCACAAACATGGTATAATCATATAAGGAAATAGAATAGCATCGAGTATGCAATAAAGACTAGGTGCACGATACTCTAATTAGAGAGATAGGTCAGGCAAATCAATCAGCATATTTGTGCACACATATAGGGCAAAATACCACTTTAATTCTGGATAATTTTCAGAATAATGGATGAGATTGAAAACCTAGGAAATCAGTATTAATCGAGGAAAGTAACCCTCAAATTAAGGAAGCAATTTGAAATTAGTACCAAGCCATAAGGAAAGTATGCAGAATACAATATAAGGCAAGTATCGCAATCTCAAAGAGGGCTTGCAAGAATCAGTATAAAACCACCATGTAAATAATCGTACTAAGCGAAGAATACAGAATGGCAGGGGAACAAAACTTTGAAACAAAATTAAATAAAAGAGCATGGAACTCAGAGAAGAACTCAAAAGAACACACAATCAAACAAATCATACGAACACAAACATAAAGCTAGGGTTTCGTCAGACATAAGGAAAAAAATGTTTATAAAAAGTACTAAAAATCACAAGTTAGTACTTAAAATAAGAAAATAAAGTGATTTTAAAAGGGGTTGAGAAACCCTAGTTTCTAAAAGGGAACAAAAACCTTTTAAACTAGGTTAATCGTAAAGATCGAGTAGAAAATAGTGCAAAACATAAAGGTACGGGTTAAAATCGTGAAAAAATCAGAGGTTTGAGAGGTTTGGATCAAGATTAGGGTTTTATATGAAACCAATGAGAGAAAAAAGAGACACTTAGCTGTGAAACTCGAGCATAATGGTGTTTACAGTACAATCTGACAAAAACCCATCGGAGAAAGGCCGAAAACAAACCACATCCAAGCTTCACTGACCATTTTGGGATAGAGAGAATCAGTGAGATAAGGCTTCACGGCGGCTGGTGATCAAAAGAGGTATGGCTGGAGGTGGCTGGAGAGAGGATAAAAGCCATCGGAGAAAGTGAACCAAAAGGTATTAGAGAGAAAGAGGAGAGACGGATAGAGAGAGAGAGACAAGTCTCAAAGAATGAGGGGTCAAATGTGGGGTAGGTTAGAATTTAATTATGGAAAATATATTTGGGTCGTCGATCTTATTTGATCAATGATTCAGATTAATTTTGAGCCGGGCTGAGTTAACTTAGATATTGGGATGGCCGTATTTGACAGAGAGACATCTATGGCACCTTCAGATATACTGGATGCAGTCTGTTTCCATAGTCATCCAAAAATAACCTGCCCGGAGCATTTTCTTGGCTAAGACAAAACCATTCATATGTGGAGCGCAGGTCCCTGCATGAACTTTTTCTAATAACCTAGATGCTTCCTTTGCTTCGACACACCTTACTAATCCTAAATTGGGGGTCCTCCTATATAATATTCCTCCGTTGTGAAAGAAGTTTTTAGATAACCTCTGAAGAGTGCGCTTCTGAGCAGCGTTTGTAAGTTCTAGATATTCTCCTATTGTCAGATACTCCCTGATGCCATAGAACCATGGTTTTTCGTGTGCTTTTTCCTCGGTATGAGCGCAATAAGTTGGTTTGTCATGAATCATTACCGGAATATGATCTATGAAGTTCTAATCAAGGTGCTAAATCACAGATGATAGGATAGTCAACGCATCAGCAAACTCATTATGTATTCTGGGGACATGCTGAAATTCTATCTTTGTGAATCTCTTCCTCAACTCCTGTACATGATGCAGGTAAGGGAGTATCTTGGAGTTCTTTCTCATCCTATGTATGAGCAAATCTGAATCTCTGATCACTAGTAACTCTTGAATGTTCAAATCAATGGCCAGCTTGAGCCTTAAGATGCAGACTTCGTATTCATCCATTTTGTTAGTGCAAGGGAACCTGAGTTTGGCAGATACTGGATAATGTTGGCCGGTTTATGATACTAGGACTTCTCCTATGCCAACTCCTTTGAAATTTAGTGCTCCGTCAATAAATATTCTCCAACCATCATAGGATTCGGCAATATCTTCTCATATGAAAGATACCTCGTCATCAAGAAAATATATCTTTACAGACTCGTATTCTCTGTCCACGGGATTCTCAGTGAGATGATTTGTCAGTGCTTGTCCTTTGATTACCTTGTGAGTTACGTAGACAATGTCAAATTCGCTCAGCACGATTTGCCACTTGGCTAGCTTGCCGGTGGGCATAGGATTCTGAAAGATATATTTTAGCAGATCCATTCTTGATATGAGATGAGTGGCATAGGCATAGAAATAATGCCTCAACTTTTGAGCTACCCAAGTCAGGGCATAATAGGTGCGTTCCAACAAGGAATACTAGGCCTCGTACGGAGTGAACTTCTTGTTGAGATAGTAGATGGCCTGCTTCTTTCTCCTCATTTTGTCATGTTGTCCCAAAACGCAACCTAATGCCCCATCCTATACCGCAAGGTAGAATAATGGAGGTCTACCTGGCTCGGGCGAAAATAGGATGGGCAGCGTTGACATGTATTCTTTGATTATGTTAAACTCTTTCTGACAATCATCGGTCCATTTGGTAGCTTTGTCCTTTTTCAATATTTTAAAGATTGGTTCATAAATGACAGTGGACTGAGCTATGAACCGGCTGATATAGTTGAGTCTCCCCAGGAAACTCAGCACATCCTTCTTGTTCCTCGGCAGTGGCAATTCTTGAATGGCCTTAGCCTTTGACGGATCTAATTCTATTCCTCGGAGACTCACAATGAACCTAAGTATTTTTCCGGCAGGAACTCCGTATGCACATTTGGCTGGATTCACTTTCAAATTGTACCTTCTCAGTCTATTGAAGAACTTCCTCAGATATTCCATGTATTCAGTGGCTTTGTTCGATATGAAGACGAGATCATCTACACATACCTCGATTGCTTTGTGTATCATGTCGTGGAAAATAGTAGTCATGGCCCATATGTAGGTGGCCCCAGCATTCTGTAGTCCAAATGGTGTCATCTTGTAGCAATACATCCCCCACGGCATAATGAAAGCCATTTTCTCCGCTTCTTCTTTGTCCATCCATATCGAATGATATCCAGCAAAACAATCAACAAATGACTGTAGCTCATGCTTGGCGCAGTTGTCAAGTAGAATGTGTATGTTTTGCAAGGGGAGTTGTCTTTGGGACTGGCTCGGTAGAGATCCTGGTAATCGATACAAACTCTAACCTTCCCTTCCTTCTTCGGCATTGGCACAATATTGTCTAAACATGTTTGATACTCTACTACCCTAAGAACCTTGGCTTTGACTTGCTTGGTGACTTCTTCCTTGATTTTCAAACTCATGTTAGGTTTGAACTTTCTGAGCTTCTGTTTTACCGGCAGACATGTTGGATCTGTTGGCAGTTTGTGAGCCACAATAGATGTACTAAGACCGGTCATATCATCATATGACCAGGAGAATATATCCTTATATTCTCTTAGGAATTCCGCGTACTCTTTCTTTTCTGATGGTGACAGATGAACACTGATAAGTGTTTCCTTGACATTTTCTGATGAAAATATACAATAAATTGATTTTGAAAATCTTAAAAAAATAGGGAAAATACCAAAGCACTTGGGCATGCTTTTTTTTAAAATTTTGAATATCTATCTTTTTTTTTGTCAATCCACTAGGAAAACGCCTAGGGCTAGATTTAATTAATAATATAAAAATGAAAATTACAACAAACGGGAATGCTTATATATGCATTCACATGCTATTTTTAATATATTTTGAGTATGAAAATACACAGGGAAAAAGTTAGAATCAACAAGATGTTGTTACACCCCCTTTTTCTCGTGAAATCAGGTTTATGACATTCGGTTGGGACAACTCTCTCCTTTTGGGAAGGGTTTTGCATTTTTGAAGAGTCACCACTTAATGATTTTAAGGTGCGTTTGGGAACCTATGGGGCTCAACTACAACTATGTTGATCACCAGAGATAGGGTAAGAGCTTGAAATTATCCCAAGGGGAAGGCATTAGAAACCCCTTGGGATCCACTAGTATGGTTCCCGGCCAAATAGTTTTTTGTGAATTTGTGCAATAAACAAGTAAAAAAATAAAGCTCAAGTAATGGGGGATTTTGCATTTTAATACATAAGTGTTTGTTTATAAGACAAAAATAAGCAAGGTTTTGAAAAAACAAAGAGTTATAATCTAAGCATGCTGATGAATGTAAAGGGGTCCCAGGTTTGTTTGTCATATGGATTATATTAATGCAATATTCGGTAATCACTCCTCAAAATAGGGGCTACACGGGGTATTGGAGCACCGGTCATCATATCCATATCTACCATTCCCACCCCGTAAAGGTATTAAAGTTAGGATTGGTCTCTACCTCTATTGCATGTTGTTACCTATCCCGTTCCTATTAGTCTCAGAGGAATTGAGAACAACTATTCCTATAAGAAAGAAGTTCTAAGCGGACTCCTAAGTGTAAAGGAAAATGCTAATGCAACATACAAAAACAAGTAAAGGCTCATGTATACCTCCGCAAACAATGTATATAAACAGCATGACTTAAACACAACTAAGGTATGAATTTCAAATCCAAAAGAAAGGTGTTTGAGTCAGAACCAGATTCATTATATAACTCAAAAAAAGAAGTCCTAGTTAGACCTGTCTGTTGGTTGTAGCAATTGATTATTAAACAACGGTAGTTCCAATTTTATTTAAGTGATTATCTAAGCCTTGCCTAGGCTCGAACAGGATTCAAAAGTTACTCAAGATTACTGACAGCTGGAGATTGTTGTTATTACCTAAATATGTCGTTCTAGGTGTTCAACACATAGAAATTATGGCCAATTAGTTGTAAACACTGAATGAAATTGTTTTTATTCCTTTTCATGCATTCGTAATTAGCCTAAGTATGCTTAAGCGACTATAAGTGAGATCCTAAATAGATGGTATCTAAATGAAAAGAGGTGTAGAATGATTCATATATGTAGAAACCCTAAATAGAATTTCAATATGCACAAGTATTATAGCGTTTAGAACAGTAATTACTAGGATATGCAGAGATGATATATTTGTTAATGTTGTTTAGCCTAAAACAAAATCTATAAGTGTACATGGTAGTAGGAACATGATTTTAGAAATACTGGTTATTAATACATATAATGCAGGAATTTCTAAGTGATGTGACAGTGAAAATGGGCATTGCTGAAAACAATAAGTGTAAATCCTAAGAAACATGATTTCTCCTACATGAAATGAGTCCTAAGCATGGATTTTATTGTGTAAGCAGGAATGTAAACCTAGTAAGATACTTTCTACCCATTTAATACTAAAGCATGAATATTTCCCAACCCTTTTCACTAGCCAAACCCGTACTAGTTTACAAATTATTACAAAGAAAATGATTGAATTACAAAAGATAAGAAGTTACTACCATAGGAAGCCTGATCTTGACTTCCTCTCTAAGATATACAATAAACCACATCAATGACATTGTTATTCCAAAGCCTTTATCATATCAAGATGTGTAAAAGTTTCTTAAGGACCTCAAGGGATCTCGGGCAATGCTCATACCAAGATTTGCATAACCAAACAGAATGAGTGCAATGTGGAAGGGCCAGCCTTTATGTGTCCAAGTTCAGAGGGAGCTCAAGGTCCTAAGGCAAGGTTTACACAAGAGGGACGGAACCTAGATTCTATGAATATAGTGGAAGTGCAGAACACATGTTTATAGATATTTTGTTTAAAACGATGGACTGATAGACCTTTTTTTAAAGCAATTAGTAACAGAGGTGATAGAAAGCAGTTGCAGTAGTAAAACTCAAAACTACTCACAATTAGTAGTCATTCAAAGGGGCAAGGGATTGTGGGGATATATTGTACAACCTCAGAAGGGTCTAATTTGGTCATGCACAACAACATATGATGCTGGCATTGCCACAAATCAGCCAAATAAATACATATAGGGGATAAAGGGGTTTGGGATTCATAACGTAGCAAGTACACAACAAATAACTTACAGGGTACACACATAGGGAAGCATTAATTTAAAAGAGGAGGGCAATGCATTATAGCATGCAATAAAGTATGATTACAGAAACATAAGCAGAAGTAGATAAGAACGAGAAACTGAAGCAACTAAAGAAAGCATGTTGTTGTTGAAACTTGAAAATTAACTAGGACATACCAGTAGAGAAGTAAAGTGTAGAAAGGAAAAGTAAGCAAGATTCCACAGTCTAGCCTTAGCTTCCAACCGGTTCGAAAAAGTAATTGCACAAGTAGCAATAAAGAAAAATGGAGTTTTGAGTGTAAGTGTGTGTTCTGAACTCAAGTTGTTCGTGTCTTTGAAAAAAGAGAGGGTAGGGTATTTCTAGTTTTGAAAACGAGTGCAGAATAAGGTAATAAGTAAAGTTTTAACCTAAACATGGAAAAAATCACAATCAGAATCAATTAACACAAGTGATTCCCTTCAATTAAGGAATCACTACTTAACGGATACTAACAGGTTTAATTAAGGAAAGAAATCCGTTTGGGGACAAATCTATTATTGCCATATAAAGGGGCAATAAAAGTATGAAGTAAATGATTGAGTCTAAGTACAAAAATATGCTTAATTTTTTAAAAAAAGACTTAAGGTAAAAATATCACATTAATTAAAGGAGCGGAACAAATCAATTTAAGCAAACGAATAAAATTAAGTCTCATAAGAAAACCTTTTGCAATCAGTCACAACATTGAGAGAGTCAGAATCAATCAAGAAAGGCTCATGATTCTACAGCTCAACATATAAATAGCAAGGAATAAAGAAGCATGCATTGTCAAACATGTTGACAAAAAGAAGCAACACAAACACATAGTAGCAGTAGGGGTAAGCTAGTATACAATAGTAAAAGAAAGATATGAAAAGTATAGTAATCAAGTAGTTCAAGTAGTCACATAGAATCAAAATGTAGAAAACAAAACTAACAGGTAAGAGAGTTAGAAACAAGTAAAGGTCTCACAGTAACACGTGAAGAAAAACTTTTAAGAAATTTGGGTTTCAACAATAGTCAATTTTAAGAGATGATAAGAACTCAGAATTAGATAAGTCAAACAAGAAAAAGAATTTAATCGAACAAGTATATACTCAAACAAATAAGGATAGTTTAAATAACCGGATAAGACCAAAAGAAAACAACCTAGGGTTTTCAACATGCTGAATCAGGTAGAAGGAAGGCATAAACAAGTCGTTTAAACATAGCACAATCATAAACAACATAAAAATTAAAGAAGAGATATGTAAGAAAAAATATTAAGAGAAAACCCTAATCATTGAAAATGGAGTCATTTGGGAAGAAAATCGAAGAACCTTCGAGAATCACTTAAGAAGTTCGTAATAAGCACATATCTAAGATAGATCTGAAAGAAAATCAAACATCTGTTAGAGCTAGGGTTTCGAAAAACCCAGATAAAGTGAGAAAGGTTTTAGAAAATACTGACCTAGAAGTAAAAGTCAAGGATCTGACTTGAACAACCATGGATGGCTGGAACAAAACCAAAGATCGAAGTCGAGCAAGGAGTGGACCAAATCTCTTCGATATTTGTCCATGCGATCAAGCAAATATCCCATTGGAGGGTGTAGGAGGCCGATATACATCGCAATCTTCCATGGGAGGCCGTAGATTAGGCTGGGATTGAGGTAGATTAGGTTGAAAATGGGGTGGCGGCAGCTAGGGTTTATGTGAGTCCACATAGATAATTGAGATAAGAGGGATTCAAGGGCCACGTTTGGTGAAAAGTGAATTAGGATAAGGGTTTGTTTGGGTTTATTTTAGGAAGGGTGATCAGTGATCGTTGATCTGGATGATCAACGGCTTGGATTAAAAGGGATGTGGGGAATCCGGGTTTTTGTTGGGTTTAATTGAAATTGGGTCGGGGAAATTGGTTTTCATTTGGGGTTAATTTTAGGCTAAAAATCAAATACAAATGGGTTGATATATAAATAGCCAATTTTCCCCCTTTTAAATTATAACAAATAGTAAATAAATTTCTAAGAATAAATTAAAACCAAATAAAATGGTTCACAGCGTGTAAATATAAATTTTAAAATATATGGCTTATTTTAATGAATGTAAAACACAATTAAATCTCAAAAAGTCTAATATAGCAATTATAGGTAATTAGCTTTAAAAAAATACCAAAAAATTATATAAATATGAAAAAATTACCTTAGCCATATTTTGGAATAAATATAAAGATTCAATAAATGAATCATCAAAAATAATAATTTTTGACATAACTATTGGGATTTTACGGTTGAAAAGGGGAAATAAATTGATTTAAAAACCTACAAAAATTATAATATATATATATATATATATATATATATATATATATATATATATATATATATATATACATATGCAATTTATAAGTTATTTTGCATATTGAAAATATATAAAAAAAAATTAGGTGCCAACAGTTGCTATATCCCACATTTTCGAATGTTAAAGTTTCGTCATAAGTTAATCGGCATAAGTTCAGAAATGAGATTATTTTAAGATTATAAACATTATGCTATTTCAAAAAAGTGATGAGAACATTTGTGAAGGTGAGAGGGTAAGTAAATCGAAGAAAATGAATTTCGTTGAAATTTGTCATTTTGAGATAAAAATACGGTTCAAGTTATGATATCCGGTATTATGGACTAGTGACATACAAGGTACCACATGACCATGATAGTAAGGTGTATAAGGTATGTTAAAAATGAGTAGTAGTTTAAGTAATTTGAGATAATTCTTATCTGTCTGGATAATTGGTTAATTATCATATTAGTGTGGTATTAATACGGTATTAATAAGTTGATTAAGAAGTTGATGGATGATTAAATAAGTTCTTTGGATAAGACTAAGGAACCCAACGTGACAGAAAACCTTGTCCAAATTAACGACTCATAATTCATATGGTAAAGTGTCACATTTAATGGCTGTCTTTCAAGTGTGGGGCCCACACCCACTTATATAAAAGGCCTTTCAAATCGACAAAATTGAGGCTTATGACGGCTTGTAGTAACGGATGGAATTCATTAAGAGGATGGAGATTCTCAAAGGAATTCTTATGAAAAGCTTGCTAGAACGGATGGATTCTCAAAGGAATTCTTATGAACTCTTACAAGGTGCAACGTCAAATTGTGAATTTGAAGGGAGTAAAGTGCATTCTTTTCCAAGAATATCGTATGAATACTTCCCTACTCGATCCACTGTTACGTCTTTTGCCACAATTGACGTGTGTTAGAGGGATTGTCAAGAGAATCAACTCAGGTCTGTTAAAATTTATCCCTTCCTTCATTTTGGCCTAATCTCGTAATTAAATGTGTTTGATAACGAGGCATAAGTAGAAGTTCATACTCCCGAATTTATATACATTATCCCAGTCTCATAAGTTACAGTATTCTCTCTTATCAAGACTTCATATTCAATTGAGTATGGTCTTCTTCCAGTCAGTAGAGCGGAGGGTTTACATATATATATATATATATATATATATATATATATATATATATATATATATATATATATATATATATATACATAGAGAGAGAGAGAGATAGAGAATATTACAATATTTTCACCACCATCGAGATATAATCGGTGGGCATGCCCCTATTGGGCAACCTCTGATAAGATGGTAAGTTATATAAGCATGGCCAGATATAAAGCCTAGTATGGATGAGCTCATATGCGCGAGCCTACTACGGTAGAGCAGTTACACGTTCCGAGCCTTATAGGGCCAGACATCTATTTTATTTACTTTATTGAGAGAGTTGAGTCACTACTAGCAAGTAAGTATATCTCTAGATCATCTTTGACTCCCAGTTACTTTAAGTTATTATATTATCAATTCAATTTCAGCTTTCAGTTATTTATTACCTTCATACTCGGTGCATTATTTTGAACTGACGTCTTTTTTTCCGGGGTTGCTGTATTTCATGCGTGCAGGTTCATACATATAGTCGAGTAGACCTCCTTAGTAGGTGTTTCCGGAGTTCAGCTTTATCAGTAACCTCTACGTCCTTCGAAGTTGTCGGGTCTAGAGATATGTGTACATCTTGTATATATATGTATATAGGTTCTGGGTAGGTCGAGGCCCTATTCTGATCACACTACATCCATCAGTAGAGGCTTGTAGACATATCTTATCAGTTAGTGCAATATATGGGCTTGTAGGCCTTGTATGCATATTTCGTTGGTTTGTCAGTTGTAATAGTTATGAAGGCCTTGTCGGCCCAACTTTATATTGATGTTTAGGCAGCATTAGCTTGCGTTCATTTTTATATTTTGCTTCAAAAATTGTCTTGCAATATGGCTCATGGCCAAAGTATGATATTATATGTTCAAAGTCTCTTAGTCATAAGTTGGTATGCAAGGATAGGTGAGGCACCGGGTGCCGGTCTCGTCCCCCGGTTCAGGGCGTGACAATGATGAGGGAACTAAACTTCTTCATTGGTATATAAGTAAAGAAAACCTCAAAAGGAATAATGATAAGTCAATAGAACTATATCACAGAGTTGCTGAAAATATTTAAGATAGAAAGCTCAAAGACCATTGATACTCTTATTGCTACTATCACTCGTCTAGACATGGACAAACCTTGTTCCCTTGGAAACTAAACTATACATGTAGGTATCATTGGATCACTTCTGTACCTGAAAGGCATCAATCCTGACCTTGTTTTTAGTGTTGGATTGTGATCTAGATTTCAATCTAGTCTAAAAGAATATCATTTGAAGGCTTCCAAGAGGATCTTGAGGTATCTCGAGGGAACGCATGACCTGGTCCTCTACTATCCCTCGGGAGATAATTATGACTTAATTGGGTATGCTTATACTGATTATGATGGATATGGAATGGATAGAAAAAGTTATTTGGAATGGCATATTTTATGGGGTCATGCAGGATCTCATTTGGGTACAAAGAAACAAAACTCTATGGCCCTCTCCAGTGCAGAAGATGAATATATGGCAGTTGCTTTGTTTTGTGCCCAACTGATGTGGGTTAAGTAGTAACTAGAAGAATTTGGTGTGTCTTCAGACTGTTTGCCATTAGTGTGAGATAACACAAGTGCTCTCAATATGGAAAAGAACTCGTTTCAGCATAATAGAACAAAGCACATTGATGTGCGCATCACTTCTTGAGGGATAATGTTGAAAAATGACTCGTTTGTATGTCGTTTTGCAAAATGGAGGACTAAGTAGCAGATATCTTCACCATGTTTGAGTGATGCTTAGCTCGCAATTGTGAAAAAGCTTCATGTAGAGGGTAGTTCATATTTGCGACAAAAACGCCGCATTTGAGATGGAGACAGGCTTCGAAAATGTGAAGCCAGAGTTGCAATTATGACCTCCTTATTTGGATGATAGTGGCTTCGTTTACAAGAAATACTTCGCAATTGCAACATCTTCAACTAATCAAAAGGGATGGAAGTTAGGATTTATTTCTCATTCTCTCATTTTTTTGAACCTTAGACTCAGTAGGAGGCGATTTGGAGATTGATGTTTCACCTGCACACCTTGGGTAAATTATTCTAATCTATTTCTAATCATATTGCATCAACATATCTTAGACTTTAACATCAAACTCATGGGGATCAAAGTAAAAATTTGTGAAACTTTGCCAAGTTTTATAAAAAATAAGAATTAAGTTTTGAAAGTTGATTTGGACTCATATATTGAAACTAATCACAAATATGAATTTGTGGGTTCATGGCTAGACATAATCCACCGTTGGACCTGGGTTTTGATCGGGCGAGCCTCGGATTGGCTTTTGTTGACCTTGTAGGAAAAATGTAAAAATCTTAGCTTTATCTATTGCCATTATTTTCCCTCGCATTGTTTGATGATATTAAGTAAATTTTGGATAGATTTGAGTAGTGTGGAGGAAAAGTTTAAGGAAAAAACTATTTTCGAGTGTTGAATTGGCCTAGTTTAGTAAATGCATTACCTAACTTAGTATGGGGAAACTACCCCTTAGAATTGGTAGTGATTGATTCATTTATTCTACGTGAAAGCCATGTACACAACGTGACGAGTAAGTACACGGGTTGTACATGGCATTTGATCGATTAGGGCTATTTAGAGTATTTCTAAGTTTTAATTGAAATGCCATGACATGTTCTAAATTCTCCTAGTCAGTCTATTCTTACTTGTGATAGTCTATCCTTACATGCCTTAAATGATTTCATTAACACTTGTTCTACCTCCTAATTGTTTAATTACTCTCATGCTTTAGTTGAACTTGTTGCCTCTTTATTTATTACATGATAACTTCGTTGTTGATTATCATTAATTAAAGTTATTGTTCATGTTACCTCTTTCGTTATTGATTAGCATTATTTGAATTTATTGTTCATGTTACCTCTTTCATTGTTGATTATTGTTATTTGAATTTTAATAGGTTACAAATACTTTGGTAATAAGTACTTTACTTTATGTTTTGATTACCTAACAAACTAGCATCCCGAACCAGATAAGGAACTTGTTATACATTTACAAGACATTAAGATCACAAAGTTCCAGTTTGGGATCCACCATGGGATATAAATCAATGATTCAGAGTGGAAGGAATAACTGACAGAATAGATCCGTACCAGTTCCTGAGCAAACAGTATGCAGTCGACTCTCCAACTGGAAAATTGTTGCTTGCACATGCTACTGTACAGGAATAGTGCAGCAGTCAACTTCCTGTGGAAGGCTTTTTACCTACCTTGCTTACATCATTGAAAGTGATGTCACACATGTATAAATACAGTCAAGGAAGGTAAAATAACTTGCTTCATGAGAGAGCCAGATAAAGGACCTCAAGCATGCCTGGTACAATGATTCAAGTTAATCAACTCAAGATAATCTGCGCAGTGTGCCTTTAGATTTACAAGAACAATATTAGGGACTTGATCCCTTGGTGATCCCCTAATAGAAGAATAAGTCAACTATACAGCCGCGAAGTAACTTCAGAAAGTGTTGCCTGCAATTGTACAAGCGATAGTGCAGTAGTCACTTCCCATTGGGAAGAGGCATTTACTAACCAGGAATTGACATCACCATTGTAAATTGACATCTCCACAGTGATTTCTTTTGTGATATAACAACCTGTTTCAAGGTACATGACAAGTACTTGAAGACTTGCAAAGTCAAAAAGAAAATATTTTTATTCAAATGCTTGCCAAAACCTCTCTCAAGAACAAAGATGATGCAACCTTAAGGACCGG
Source organism: Nicotiana benthamiana (assembly GCA_034376525.1). NCBI lineage: Eukaryota > Viridiplantae > Streptophyta > Magnoliopsida > Solanales > Solanaceae > Nicotiana > Nicotiana benthamiana. The sequence continues at coordinate 99,996,595 of CM067331.1, forward strand.
ATCCAAGACTGAAGATATCTTAAGTCCTTAGGTTTGTTGAGTCTTTGTTATTTCTTTTTCATTTGTAACTCCTACTTAGCTTAGTTAGAAGCATTATGTAGGAAACTCTTTGTAAATCATAAACCCTTTTATTTGTGTCATGGCTAGAGTTAGTCAAGTTGTGAAGCCTTTGTAATAGAGTTATTAGAAAGTGGCTTGTAATAGTCTTATTACAAGTTAGAGTGGTTAAAGTCTTTGTAACTAGAGAGTGACAAAGTGGCTTGTGATGAGAGTATCACAAGTTAGCTAAAGTCTTTGTAACTAGAAAGTGACAAAGTGGCTTCTGGTAAGAGTATTACAAGTTAGTTAAGTTGAAGTCCTTGTAATGTATTCATTACAAAGTGGCTTGTAATAGGTGTTTACAAGTTAGTGAAGTAAAAAGCCTACAAGTGTAGGTCGTGGTTTTTGTCCCCGTGAGTTGGGATTTTTCCACCTAAAAATCCTCTTTTTTCTTTATTTATTTCCGAGATACTGTGGGTACAATTAGAGAACCTGATTCCCTATACTAGTTGGTTTTACAGTTTGTTTCTCATAGTGGTAACTGATAGAGATTCCAGTTCTCTATACAGTCTGGTGGACGCTTAGTTTCTTTCAAAGTTATTGTTCATGTTATCTCTTTCATTGTTGTTTTCCATTATTTGAAGTCATTATTACACATTATATCTTCCATTGTGAGTTCTTATTATTTGTTATCGTGGCCATACATTATCTCTCTTTTTGTTGAGTTATTGGCGTTGAAGTTGTGAAAGTCGTCATAACGTTGAGGCAAAATTGTTATTGTTGAAACTTATTCCTTGTTGAGAATTTTACATTCATTAGTGTTGTTCATATTCTTGTACCTATTGTGGTGGAGCCATGGGCTATTGTTTTGGAAACTTTGATACTGTTTCTTGTTGGCAAGTTTTAATATATATGCGTTTATGGTGCGAGTTATTATTGTGATATGTTATTGAAGTGCATGTGGTTGTACAAGGCTTGTTGTTAATCTACATGTGGTAATTTAAGTTGGGACTTATGTGCATGTTACTTGTAGCGGAATTACATGAAGTCACGCGGCGTCATAAGTGTCATGACTCCGGATTGCCCTCTGTGAACCATCATGACGGCACCTAGTCTTCCATGACTAGGTAAGCCTAAATGCAGAAAATAAACACAATTTCGGAAGAAAACAAGTTAAAAAAGAGATAGAGTAATAAAACAACGTTTAAAAGTGCCATTCGGCATACACAATGTTGACTTTCAAAAACTAATACATACTCCCAAAACCCGAAAACCCGTGAATCATAAGCTATGAATACAGTAAAAATGCTCTAACTCTGGAATGTCTACATCAACAGTAAAGATAGAAGGTATCACTATAAGAGAGAATTGAGCGAGACTCCTCGGTTTGCGGACGCGGTATATATACCTCGAAGTCTCCTAAGGATCACCTCACCTCAAGGATGGTAAATCTGAGTCAAAGTACCTGGATCTGCACATGAAAACATGCGCAGAAAGGGTATGAGTACACCACCGCAGTACTCAGTATGTGTCAAGCCTAAGCTTTGTTGCATAGTGACGATGAAGTTCAGGGCCTTACTAAGATAATAATAGTATATAAGGTATGATAGAATAAGATAAGCAATGCAATTGAAAGCTAATAATAAGAATTTAATACGAGAACATAAGGAATGCAATAACCGAAACAGAGGCCAAAACAAACACAAGGATAATAACTGGGGATCTCTTAGTATCCCGAGGATCTCTTAGTATCCGCAATCTATACTAAGGATCTCTTGGTATCCCGAGGATCTCTTGGTATCCTCAATATATGCTAGGGATCTCTTACTATTCCGAGGATCTCTTGGTATCCTCAATAGACATGGTAAGGATCTCTATATATCCTCAATATATGTGCCAAGGATCTCTGGTACCCTGCACCTCAATTCAATCATAAATTTATTCAGGGTATCTCCTGGGATGCATTTCCATAGTCCCAATGTAAAATACACAACAATAGCAAAAAGGATTACTCAATTACGCGCAACTTCATATCAAAACCAAACAGATAATTCCTAACCTAGCATGCTTCTTCTAATACAAATAAGGCAGTTAAAGCAAATAAAACAATTTAGTCAATTAGACATGTTTCTCAAGGCTAGCACCAGGCTTAAATTCCAAGTAGTGTAAGCAAGAAAGGAAAAACACAATTAAGACTATTTTAATAAAAACAGGATTTTCAACTATTAGTACAAGCACGCACTCGTCACCTCACGTACAAGGCATATCGATAATCACAATACTAATCCTAAGGAGAGAGTCCCCCACACAAATTAGACAATCCACTTACCTCGAACCGGCTCAATAATCAATTCTAGACCACGTTCTTGCCACGAGTACTCGACTCCAAATTTTCCAAATCAATTTAGTTAAATTTCATACTGTAAATAACACCTTAAGTAACTGATTGTATAAAGAAATTCTAAGCTAATACAAGAAATTAGGTAAAATAACCAAAACGTCCTTCGCGCCCACATCTCAGATTTGGGTAAAATTTACAAATTCTTAATCCTCGTACTCTCAAGATCTCATATATATAAAAAAATTACTCCAATCCGACATCAAAATCGTAATCTAAACTTAATTGTTTAGCTTAGGAACTTTTTTCAATTTTCCACCATTTATTCAAAATTTAATGATGGATTTAAGGTGTAAATTCATGGATATTAGTCTAATCCGAGCAAGAATTACTTACCCAAAACACCCAGGTGAAAATCTCTCGAGCTCCCAAATCAAATATTCAAAGTTTGGAGCTAAACCCTCAAAACTTCATATTTCTGCCCAGCTATTTCCGCATCTGCGGTCCTGGGACCGATTTTGCGGAATGATGGTCGCATATGCGACTTCTCACTTAACGCTTGATTTTTGCATCTGTGGTTAACCCTTTGGAGATGCGGGGCCTCTTCTGTGGTGAAGCTTCCGCTTCTGCGGCCCTTGCTGGCCTTCTCCCTTTTCCGCTTCTATGGGCACTCTGCCGCTTCTACAGCTCCGCACATGCGGTTTCGTTTTTGCAGGTGCGGTTATGACAGATATCAGCAGCAGTAGTTTCTTCAAACAATTCCAAAACCTCCCCTCAACCATACAAAATCCTCCCGAATCACCGGGAACTCAACCAAAGGCACCAACAAGTATTATACCACTGTCCAAACTTATACTAATTAAAACACCTAAAACAACATCGGACCAATAAATCAACAACGGATTAAAACCTCAAAACTCCAAAACTCTAGAAATGCACTTTCGATCAAAAAGTCTATCAAACCTCATCCGAATGACCTGAAATTTTTCACTCACGTCACATTCAACACTATGGAGCTACTCCAACTTCCGGAATTCTAGTTCGATTCTCAGATCAAAATCTCACAATCGAACCGAAAAACTTCAAAATTTAACTTTTGGCATTCCAAGCCTAAATTAGCTATGAATCTCTAAACCACAATCCGAACATGCCCCTAAGCCCGAAATCACCCAAGGGAACTAACAGAATCTTCAGATGTCCATTCCAAAGCCATCTTCACACTGTTTCAACTATGGTCAAATTTACAACACATAAGCTCTCATTTAGGGACCAAGTGTCCCAAAACTCTCCGAACTCAAAACCGAACATCCCGACAAATTCGAAATATCAGAAATAAACTTGGGGAAATCTCTTAATAAGGGATCGAGGCGTAAATTCTTAAGACGACTAGCCGGGTCGTCACAATAAGGTGGTGGCCTAAAGTGTGTGTAGTTATTTCAATCAAAATAGTTTCAAAACCTATTTCAAATGTAAGATTCACGGGGCAGTATAAGGAAAGATTTTGATTGAGATTGCACATTGTGAATACGAGGTTGTACCTCGGTTTTGATTCTTAATTTATATGAGATGGTACCTCAGTGGTTATTCGTATTGTACACAAGGCGGTACCTCGTGGTGTTATTTTATTGTTTATCTAAGGTTGCAAAGAGCTTTTGGCGACAATGTTCTTGTTATGTTTTTCTTATTTGTTCTAGCAGTTGTTGTATGTATACTATCATTTTAATTCTCTTAGTTTTCTTCTTTAATCTTATTCCCAAATTTAATTTTCTGTATTAGTTCATGTTATTATCTTGTTTCGTATAAATTATTTATTCGCTTTCTATTATTTATCTTTATTATTTTTTTTACTACTTATTTATATCCTAGGTGTTTTGACCTGGCCTTGTCACTACTTACTGAGGTTAAGCTTGATGCTTACTGGGTACTGTTATGGTGTACTCATACTATACTTCTATATATTTTCATGCAAATCCAGGTACGTTTGCTCCTGCTGGTCGTTATAGATTATTTGTAGCTACTTTACAAACACTTCAAGGTATGCATGCTTGGTGTCCAAAGGCCTTAGAGTCACCTTCCTTTGCTTTGCACTACTAATACATTTATTTTCTTTCATAATGTGATGTATTAGATATTCTAATTTCACTATATAGATCTTATGATTCAGTTCCACAAGTTTTGGGGGAGTGTAATGTTGTTGATCCAATTTTCGAAAGTTTATATCAGCTATTCAGCCTTCTTCTATGTCACGACCCTAGTTCGCCCTCCGTGAACATGTCGTGGCGGCACCTAGTCCCTACAACTAAGTAAGCCTAACAATGCGGAAAAAAAATAATCAGTGAAAATTATCACTAAAAACCCAAATTTAACAAAAAAGGAAAGCGGAATGTAAAAGGTCACTCCGCACATACTGCACAATAGCTCAACTACTACAATACTATCCCAAAACCTGAAAACTTACCGGAACACAAGCTAACAAAATATAATACACTACTCTAATTCTAGAATGTATAAAATAATTGTACGAACGGAAAAGCTAACTGCTAAAGCTAGAATAAGATAGAGACTCATGGTCAGAGGACGTGGCAGATGTACCTCAAAGTCACTGCTAGATCTCTCCGCCTTGAGGATGATACGCTTGGGTGGAGGTACCTGGATCTGCATATGAAAAACATGCACATAATGGGCATGAGTACACCACGGTGGTACTCAGTAACTGCCAAGCCTAACCTTAGTCGGGTTGTGACGAGGAAGATCAGGGCCCTACTGAGAATAAACATAATAACTAATCTTGCAATAGTATTAAATAAATAGGAATAATGAGTACAGCTATGAAGTAAGACAAGTGATACAAGGTAACAAATAACACACAAAAAATAAGGTAACGTGGAGTGAACAGCTCAATACGAGTACCAACAACGAGGATCTCCCATGATACCGTCCTATATTCCATTCCCTCAAGTGTCCAAGAATCACCCGGGATACGGTCCTATAGTCTATCGTATGTGTATATCTGAAGGATCTCCTAGGATACCGTCCTGTAGTCCAACTATCAATGCGCGGGGATCTACGGGAATTCGATCGAGAGTCCCAAAATTAATTTGCTGGGGGATCTACTAGGAATATCACCTGTATCCCAAAGTAAATGAGCAGGGGGTCTATGGGGAATCTAACCCATAGTCCTAATGTAAACAAATAAGGGGGGAGCTACTGAATCCCACATCCGTAGTCTCAATGTAAATACGCAGTCATAACAAGAAGATATCCAGGAATAGAGTGCAAAAGAAATACCAGGAAATAAGTAGTTCTAGCGTAACATACCTCACGTAGTACAATCGGAGCAACTTAAGTAAATAGGCAATAGGTCAACTAAGCACACTTTTCTAAACTGACACAGGCTGTAAATTGCAAGTAGAATAATGCAGGTAAAAAATAAACTCAGTCTAAATATTTAAATGTAAACTGGACTTTCATCAATTAGCTCAATTATGTGCTCTTCACCTCAGTACAAGGTATTCAATTACAAAATAACATATCCTAGGGGAAAGGCCCCACACACAAGTTTAGACAATCCACTTACCTCGAATCGGCTCAAAGTCAACTAGAAATCACGCCTTTGCCGCAAGTATCCGACTCCAAATGGCCCAAATCTATTCAATTCAATTACATATCGTAAATAACATCTCAAACAACTGATTCTATGATACAATTCATACTAAGATGTGAAATTGGGTAAAATAACAAAAATACCCCGACGTCTCGAAGACGGATGAAACATATATTTTAGGAAACCTCATACTCTCACGAGTCTATACAGATCAATTGACCCCGCAAATTCCAGATTAATATTTGAAAATCCCAAGCCCTTATTCTTCCATTTTTGTCCAAGTTTCCTTGAATTTCTAGGTTAATTTCGCAATAGAATCACGTTTTAGGTTCAAAAATCTTACCTCCAATCTATTCCCCTTGATTCCCTCTTGAATCTCCCTTAAATAAGCTCTCAAATGCTTAGGTATGGTGGAGAATAAGGCTCAAATCGAGGATGAAATGTTTTATAACTTCACTGCCAGTTAATTTATTCAATGTGATCGCACGAATACATCTGAGATTGCAAAGAATAAAGCTTAAAGGCTCCAAAAATAGCCTATGTGAATGCAACCCAAGCCATACGATCGCAGAAGAGAAAGAAACATACTATGCGATCGCGAACAGTGCCACGCGATTGCAAAGAGGAAATTGCAACGAAGTACCAGCTCCTAAGTTCTACTATGCGGACGAGGGAGAACAATTGCGAACGTGAAGAAGGGAAAGGCTGACTATCGCGATCGCGAACCAATTAATGCGATCCCGTAGAACAAAATCATCACCCTACGAAATTTGACTATGCAATCGCGGAGGAAAAGCTGCGATCGTAGAGAAGGAAAACATGTAGCAGAATTGAAGAAAAATCTGCAACTTTTAACAACACAAAAATGCCCCGTTGAGCATCCGAAACATACCCCAAGGCCCCCGGGATCTCAGCCAAACCTACTAACATATCCCATAACATCATTCACACTTGTTACAATACTTAAACCACCTAAAACAACGTTGGAAACTCGAATTAATCAAGGATATAAGCCTAAGAACTTCAAATTCCTTCAAAATACACTTTCGATCAAAAATCCAACCTCACCACATCCGAAAGACCTAAAATTTCGCAGACACATCCCAAATGACATAACAAAGCTACAACAACTCTTGGAATTCCATTCCGACCCCCTGATCAAAATCTCACCTATCAATCAAAAGTCGCCAAAATACCAACTTCGCCAATTCAAGCCTAATTCTACACCGGAACAAAACCATCAGATTTCCATTCCGATGTCGTCTTCACACTCTTCTGACTATGGTCAATTTTCAACCACTTAAATGCTCATTTAGGGACTAAGTGTCCTAGAAATCTCCGAAACTCAAAACCAAACGTCCTGGCAAACCAAATTAGCAGAAATAAAATTGGGAAAAGCAGTAAATCGGGGATCGGGGCATTAATTCTTAAAACGACCATCCGGTTCATCACATCCTCCTACACTTAAACATTCGTTCATCCTTGAAAGAGCATAGATACATGCCTGAAGTAGTGAAAAGATGAGGGTAATGGTTGCGCATATCCTGATCGGTCTCCCAGGTCGCCTCCTCGGCCGACCAAGCCCGCCACTGAACCTTTACTGAAGCAATGTTCTTTGACCTCAACTTTCGTATATGCTTGTCCAATTTAGCAACTGGCACCTCAACAAGATAGGTCATTGTCCAGCTGGACTGAACTGAAATCCAACACGTGCGACAGATCGCTGTGATATCTCTAGAGCATCGAAACATGAAATACCAGATGAACCCCTCCAAGGCTGGGAGGTAAGGCAAGCTCATAAGCAACCTCCCCAACACGCCTCAATATCTCAAAAGGGCCAATGAACCTCGGACTCAACTTCCCTTTCTTCCCAAATCTCATGATGCCCTTCCTAGGCGAAACTTGAAGTAGAACCCGCTCTTCAACAATAAAGGAACATCATGAACCTTCTGGTTCGCATAGCTCTTCTGTCTAGACTGGGCTGTACGGAGTCTATCCTAAATTACCTTAACCTTCTCCAAAGTGTCTTGAACCAAATATGTGCCTAATAGTCTGGCCTCACCCGGCTCAAACGAACCCACCGGAGATCTACACCACCTACCATACAAAGCCTCATACGGTGCCATCTGAATGTTGGACTGATAGTTGTTGTTGTAAGCAAACTCACTAATGGCAAGAAATGATCCCAAGACCCTCCAATCTCAATCACGTACGTGCAGAGCATATCCTCAAGAATCTAAATAGTGCGCTTTTGGATTGTCCGTCCATCTGGGGGTGAAATGTGGTGCTCAACTCCACTTGAATACACAACTCCTGTTGTACGGTCCTCCAGAACCATGATGTGAACTGAGTACCTCTATATGAAATAATGGAAAGTGGAATACCATGCCGATGGACAATCTCCCGGATATAAATCTCTGCCAACCTCTTTGAAGAATAAGTGGTACACACAGGAATGAAATGAGCAGACTTGGTCAGCTGATCCACAATAACCCAGATAGCATCAAACTTCTTCAAGGTCCATGGGATTCCAAATACAAAGTATCTCCCACTTTCACTCTGGAATCTCCATTTGTTGAAGCAACCACCTGATCTCTAGTGCTCGTATTTCACCAGTTGGAAGTTGAGGCATCTAGCTAAATATCCAAATATATCCTTCTTCATCCGCCTCCTCCAATAGTGTTGCCTTAAGTCCTGATACATCTTTACGGCACCCGAAAGGATGGAATACCACGAAATGGGGGCCTCCTCTAGAATCAGCTCCCGTAGCCCATCGACATTAGATACACAAACCCGAACCTGCATCCTCAATACTCTATCCTCTCCAATGGTCACATCTTTGGCATCACCATGCTGAACCTTGTCCTTAAGGAATATGAGGATCATCCTATTGCCGCTCCCTAATACGAACAAACAATGAATACCGAGAAACCACATAAACTATAACCGGATTGGGCTCCGAAAGGTCCATTCTCATAACTTGTTGGCTAACGCCTGAACATCCATCGCCACATGCCTCTCTGATGCTGGTAGATATGCCAAACTCCCCAAACTCTCCGCCCAGCGACACAAGGCATCAGCCACTATATTGGCCTTGCCTGGGTGATATAAACTAGTGATGTCATAGTCCTTCAGCAACTCCAACCACCTCTTCTGGTGCAAATTTAGATCCTTTTGTTTGAACAAATGCTGAAAACTCATATGATCAGTATAAATATTACAAGGCACACCGTATAGATAATGGCACCAAATCTTCAGGGCGTGAACAATGGCAGCTAACTCAAGATCATGGACAGGATAATTCTTCTCGTGTATCTTCAACAGTCTAGACGCGTAGGCGATCACCCTACCGTCTTGCATCAATACTGCTCCAAAGCCAACTCTCAAGGAATCACAATAGACGGTATGAGACCCTGAACCTGTAGTCAATACCAAAACTGGGATTGTAGTCAAAGTTGTCTTGAGCTTTTCGAAGCTCGCCTCACACTCCTCTGTCCACTGAAATAGAGCACCCTTCTAGGTAAATCTAGTCATAGGGGCACCAATACATGAAAACCCCTGCACAAAACGACGGTAGTAGCCTACCAAGCTAAGGATACTACAAATCTCTATAGTTGAGGATGGCCTGGGCCAACTCTACACAACCTCTACCTTCTTCGTATCCACCCGAATGCCCTCACTCGATACCCTTTGGCCTAAGAATGCCACTGAATCTAACCAAAAGTCACATTTTGAGAACTTTGCATATATCTTTTTCTCTCTCAATGTCTGGAGCACTGTCCTCATATGCTGCTCATGATTTTCCCGACTCCGGGAATACACAAGAATGTCATCAATAAAGACAATGACAAAAGAATTGATATATGACTGAAATACACTATGCATCAAATGCATGAAGGTTGATGGGGCATTTGTCACCCCAAATGACATAACAAGGAACTTGTAATGACCGTATCGAGTCCTAAAAACAGTCTTCGGTATATCTCGATCTCGAATCTTCAACTAATGATAACCTAAGCGCAAATCAAAATCTTAGAAAACACCCGTGCACCCTGTAGCTGGTCGAACAGATAATCAATACGAGGCAAAGGATAATTGTTCTTCATTGTGACCTTGTTCAATTGACAATAATCAATACACATACGCATAGAACCATCCTTTTTCTTAACAAACAAGACAAGAGCACCCCAAGGTGAAACACTGGGCCGAATAAAGCCCTTATCAAGTAATTCATGTAATTGATCATTCAACTCCTTCAGCTCAGGATGAGCCATACGATATGGAGGGATAAAAATAGGTTCAGTTCTCGGCAACAAATCAATGCCAAAATCAATGTCTCTATCAGGTGGCATGCCTGGAAGATAAGTTGGAAATACATCGGGATAATCCCACACCACTGGGACTGAATCGACATAAGGGGTATTAGCACTGAGATCTTATACATAAGCTAAATACGCGACGCACCCCTTCTCAACCATACACTGAGGTTTAAGAAAAGAGATAACTCTGTTGGGAGTTTGATCTAAAGTAACACTCCACTCAACACGCGCTACACCTGGCATAGCCAGCGTCACGGTTTTGGCGTGACAATCAAGAATAGCAAAATGGCGCAACAACCAGTCCATGCCCAAAATAATATCAAAATCAATCCTGAAGAGTAGCAATAACTCTGCATTGGTCTAAAAACCACGAATAGTAACCAAACATGACCGATAGATGTAGTCCACAACAAGTGAATCCCCTGCAAGAGTATAAACATAAATAGGGGAACTCAAGGAATCCCGAGATACACCTAAATGTGGAGTAAAAATAAGAGGACACATAAAAGTAAGTAGATCCTTGATCGAATAGAACCGATACATCCTTATGGTAAACCAATATAGCACATGTGATGACAAATTCGTACGCAACATCCTCGGCACGAGCGAAAAGGGCATAGTATCTGGCATGTCCTCCCCATTGAGGGAAAACGCTACATCCCCGGCCTCCACCTCTAGCTAGCTAAGTGGCTAAGGCAGTCACTGGAGCTGTAACCACAGCTTGGGAACTCTGCGGGGCACTCTATGGGTGAGAAGCCTGTGAAAATGCACCCCTCCCAAGTATAGGGCAATCCTTAACCATGTGGCTTGTATCACCACACTGAGACCAAGCTCTGGGAGGATGTGGTGGCTGCGATTGGCTAAGGCCAGGTCTGCTGGACTGACCTTAGAAAACACCCCGCGCAGAAGGCGGGCTAGAAACTGGAAGTGCATAATAAGGCTTCTAAGGCCTAGGATGAGCTGGAGCCGGAGCATTTCTAGCTGCTGGAAGATCTTAATGAACGGGGCGACCCATATAGCCCTTACCATGACAACCTGTATGGGAACCAGAATAATGGCCCGACTCTCGAGACCTCTTGGCCTCCTTCTCCTCTCTCTACCTAGAATGCATACCCTCAATGCAATGCTCTCCACGTGCTGATAAGAAACATCTATCTCCAAATCACGAGCCATGCTAGATTTGATGCTAGGAATAAGCCCCTCAATAAACCAGCGAACATTCTCGCGAACAGCAGCAACCAAGGCTGGTGCATGCCTAGACAAGATGGTGTAACGGACAACATACTCTGAAACAATTATAGTAAGTTGGCGCAAATGCTCAAACTCTGCATGCCCTGCATCCCTGAGGCTCTAGGTAACGTACTCCCGCAAAAATAGATCTGAAAACTAAGTCCAAGTCAGTGAAGCAATCTCATATTGACTATCAAACTCATAGGTGCGCCACCACTCATAGACGGCCCCTCGAAGCTAGAAGGTGGTGATGAAGCCCCCCTAGATCCTAAAATATCCATGGCGGAGAATACAGTAACACTCATCAAGAAAATCAAAAGTATTCTCCAATGCTTGACCGCTGAATACAGGACGCTTGTACTTTTTCAACCTCTCAAGCCTCAGCTGCTCATCCTCAGAAGTCGCTGCCCTGTCGTAGGGTTGATCTAGTACTGCATGCGGTGCGGGTATAACCTATGGGACCTGTTCAACATGCGCTCGCTGTCAGGAGTGCGGGCGAAAAATCTATGCTTCTTTCTCTAGCCTGGGATGTGGCTGCAGCAAAGGGAAGCAACCTTGCCTGGGACAAGGTGGTGTACATGCTCATGAACTGTGCCAGAGTCTCCTGGAGAGCTGGAGTAGTGGTAGCAGTAGTAGTAGTAGGCGTATCAGGTGCCTGGACTCCACTTGGACCTGCTTGTGATACCTCGGCAATAGATTGCGCAGGTGCTCCAGCTGCACCACGTGCGCTTCCTTGACCTCTACCCTCACCCCGACCTCTGACGGCTGTAGTATGGGGCGCGGGTGCCCGATAACCTTGAGTAGCATGTGTCCTCACCATCTGTGAGAGAATAGAAAGAAAGAATTTTAGTTGTAATGTCAAAAATCTCGTAAGACAAGGAAATCAAATAAAATGGAATTTTCCTAAAAGTTACATAGCATCTCGTAGATAAGTACAGACGTCTTTGTACCAATCAGCGAGACTCTAATAAACCGGCCTGCGTTTTGTGACTCCTATAAACCTAGAGCTATGATACCAACTTGTCACGACCCCAGTTCGCCATCTGTGAACATGTCGTGACGACACCTATTCCCTACAACTAGGTAAGCCTAACAATGCGGAAAAATAAATAATTTACGGAAATTATAACTCAAACTCCAAATTTTGACAAAAAAGGAAATCGAAATGTAAAAGGACACTTGACACATACAGCACAATAGCTCAACTACTACAATACTATCCCAAAACCCAGAAACTCACAGGAACACGAGCTAACAGAATTTAATAAAGTTCTCTAACTCCAGAATGTCTAAAACAACAGTACGAAAGGAAAAGCTAAGAGCTACAGCTAGAATAAGATAAAGATTCCTGGTCTGCAGACGCAGTAGATATACCTCAAAGTCTTTGCTAGATCACTCTTCCTCAAGGATGATAACGCCTGGGTAGAGGTACCTGGATCTGCACATGAGAAACATGCACAGAAGGGGCATGAGTACACCACAGTGGTACTCAGTAAGTGCTAAGCCTAGCCTTGGTCGGGCAGTGACGAGGAAGGTCAGGGCCCTACTGAGAATAAACATAATAATTAATCTTGCAACAATACTAAATAAACAGGAATAATGAGTACACCTATGAATTAACACGGGCTATACAAGGCAACAAATAATATACAGAAAATAAGGTTACACGGAGTGAACATCTCAATAGCAGTACCAACAATGAGGATCTCCCAAGATATCATCTAGTAGTTCATTCCCTCAACTGTCCAAGGATCTCCCAAGATACCATCCCGTAGTCTATCAAATGTGTATATCAAAAGGATCTCCCAAGATACCGCCCCGTAGTCCAACTATCAATGCGCGGGGATCTACTAGAATCCGATGAGTAGTCCCAAAATAAATGTGTAGGGAGATATACCGGGAATATAACCCGTGGTCCCAAAGTAAATGTTTAAGGGGATCTACCGGGAATCGAACCCATAGTCCCAAAGTAAACAAACAAGGGGGAGCTACCGGAATCTCACATCCGTAGTCCCAATGTAAATACGCTGTCACAACAAGAGGATATCCAGGAACAGAGTGCAAAAGAAATACCAGGCAACAAGTATTTCTAGCCTAACATGCCTCACGTAGCACAATCAAAGAAACTTAAGCAAATAGGCAATTTAGGTCAACTCAGCATGCTTTTCTAAACTAACACAAGCAGTAATTTCAAGTAGAATAAGGCAGGTAAGAAAGAAGCTCAGTCTAAATATTTAAATGAAAAACCATATTTTTAACAATTAGCTCAAGTAAACACTCATTACCTCATGTACAAGGCATTCAATTACCAAATATCATATCTTAGGGGAAAGGTCCCCCGCACAAGGTTAAACAAGCCACTTAGCTCGAATTGGTTCAAAGTCAACTAGAAATCACGCCTTTGCCACGAGTATCCGACTCCAAATGGCCCAAATCTATTCAATTAAATTACTTATTATAAATACCATCTCAAATAATTGATTCTACGACTAAATTCAAAGCTAAGACGTTTAATTAGATAAAATGACCAAAATTCCCCTTAGGCCAGCAGCTCGAAATCAGATGAAACTTATATTTTGTAAAACCTCATACTCTCATGAGTATATACATAACAAGAACACAAAAATCGGAGTTTAATTGACCCCTCAAATTTCAGATTAAAATTTCAAAATTCCAAGCTCTAGTTCTTCCATTTTTGTCCAAGTTTCCATGAATTTCTAGGTTAATTTCGCGATAGAATCACGTTTTAGGTTCAAAAATCTTACCTCCAATCGATTCCCCTTGATTCCCTCTTGAATCTCCCTCAAAGAATCTCTCAAATGCTTAGCTATGGTGGAGAATAAGGCTCAAATCGTGGATGAAATGCTATATAACTTCACTGCACAGGTAAATTGTTCTATGCGATCGCAGGAATACGTCTGCGATCGCAAAGAGTAAAACTTAAAGACTCCAGAAAATTGCCTATACGAATGTAGCCCAAGCCATGCGATCAAAAAAGAGAAAGAAATAGACCTATTCGATCGCGAGCAGTGCCACACGATCACGAAGATGAAATTGCAACGAGTACCACCTCCTAACTTCTACGATGCGAACGCGGGAGAACAATTGTGAATGCGAATAAGGGAAAGGCTCACTACCGTGATCGCGAACTAGTTAATGCAATCACGTAGAAAAAAATCATCACCCTACGAAATTAGACTATGTAATCGCGGAGGGAAAGCTGGGATCGCAGAGAATGAAAACTGTAGCAGAATTGAAGAAAAATCAGTAACTTTTTACAACACAAAAATGCCCTATTGAGCATCCGAAACACACCCAAGTCCCCCGGTACCTCAGCCAACCCTACGAACATATCCCATGACATCATTCAAACTTTTTTCAATCCTTAAACAAACTAATACAACGTCGAAAACTCGAATAAATAAAGGATCTAAGCCTAAGAACTTCAATTTCCTTCAATATACGCTTTCGATCAAAAACCCAACCAAACCACATCTGAAAGACCTGAAATTTTGAACACATCCCAAATGATATAGTGAATCTATAGAAACTCTGAGAATTCCATTCCTCCCCCCCCCCCCCCGGATCAAAATCTCACCTATCAACCGGAAGTCGCCAAAATACCAACTTCGATAATTCCAGCCTAATTTTACACCGGACCTCCAAAACACATTCCGAATATGCTCCCAACCCTCAAATTACCTAACGGAGCTAATAGAACCATCAAATTTTCATTTCGAGGTCGTATTCACATTGTTCTGACTATGGTCAATTTTTAAGCACTTCAGCTCTCATTTAAGGACTAAGTGTCCCAGAACTCTCCGAAACTCAAAACCGAACATCTCGTCAAACCAAATTAGCAAAAATAAACTTGGAGAAATTAGTAAATATGGAATCGAGGTGTTAATTCTTAAAGCAACCGGCCGGATCATTATATTTTAGTATTCTGAAATTATTTCTGTCAGGTTATTATTAACTGTTAGGCTTATCTAGTTATAGAGACTAGGTGCCATCACGACATCCTATGGAGGAAAATAGGGTCGAGACACTACCTATTTCTTCTCTCACAACTATTTGTAACCAGTCCCCCTTTTCAATTTATATACCCCAAAAGTTCGTCTATCTCCTCACTTTCTACATCTATCACATCTCTTCTTATAAAACCCTCTTCATCGTGTCTTCTTGCTCTCAAAATCAAACATGACTTCGCCACTGGCTATGTCTCCAAAAGTCAGTAAAGAAATCCTTCATTTTTCTCCATCTCACGAGGCACAACTATTGGGATTGGAGCCAACCTTAACCCACTAATGTCCTAATTTCCATCCAACCCACACCCATAATCCCCTCCCCTACACTATCTGGTTTTGGTCCCCATCGCACTCATAAGAGCTAAAATCTAAAAAAATTCTTTACTTTTCCATTTCTTTCTGCTACTATAGAGAAAGTCGACTTAGAAAAGACTACCTCTACTACTCTCTTTCTTCAAACCAAAGAAGAAATGGTAGAAGGAGATGAAGGGTTAGAAGTGTCAAGTCAACATGATGGGGAAGGGCGATTGGATGAAATGTCAGTTCCTAGTGTTGTTGAGAATGTCGATGGATCAGGTATTTCTGATACTCCAAGTGTTGAGGGGATTGTTTTGGATATCTCATCAAAATTAGGTAATATTCAATCCTTTTTTTACTACTACAATATTTTTGGGTACTGAGGGTGAAACAGATGTGAGTGATGTACTTAAAGCAGGCTCCACTTCTCCTGAAAAGAAGCATGTTGTTATGGAAAAGTTGGTTTGGGATTCTTTGACTGATGATATAGACACAAAGACTCAGGGGGATGAACAAGGTAATGAGGACCAAGTGCTTTGAAGGGAACAAGTGTCGGTCAATACTACAGGGGATCCTACAAAGGGACTTGGTCCCTCTGCCTAGGAGGAGTTTTTTACTCTTACTTAGGATGAAACTCCTAGTTCTACAAGATAGCCCATGGATAGTACTAACCCTACCCCATTTAATTACCCCTATTACAGTTCCAATGGAAGTTGTTTACCTTGAAAAGAAGTCGGTGTTTGAGGGTGAATCTGGTGATAGTGATGATGATCTTAATAATCTACGTTTAAACTAATGCATAATTTCTAGGAGTGGTAGGAAAGCCACAAAATACTTTGTTCCAAAATGCTCCACCATTAGGCAGCATAAGAAGGTTGCATTTGACAGTGCCTTGAAAGTGAATAAGAAAAAGAAGAAGAGAAGGAGGCCCGTTAAAAGCCGTCTGGTTGATGAAGAAAATTTTCCTTGATGTCGTAGAGATAGATGATGAGGAGACAGTTCAGGAACAGGTTCCTCTTGTTAGGAAGAGTTCAAGGAATGCAATCTTTGTGAAGCAAAAGAATGACAAAGACAAGTATATTGAGGAGGAAGGAGGATTAGAGAAAGAGAGAATAGAGAAGAAGAAGCCTCTCAGAAAGAGGAAGAGCACTAGTGAGGAACCCGATTTCTCGAAAAAGCCAAGGGTAGAATTAACTAATCTAGAGAGGAAAACAAGTTCGAAGAAGCCAAAAGTCTTGTGGGGAGAGTGTTTGACTCTAACATCCTTGATCGATCAGGCATGCGGCAGCTGGTGGAGATTTGTAACTTCCAAAAATAGAATAATCTCTTTGAAAATAAGAATCTAGAAGTGTATGAAGATAAGTGAGAAGGATATATGCTGACATGTTTGCCATGTAGGGGGAACAAATTGTTTGAAGGTGAAGGGGAAGGACTTTGTGATGGATGAGGTTCTGCTCGGTAAGATTCCTGCTGTGCCTACTGATAGGCTATCAACTGTAGAGGGAACATGTTCCCTTGAATTTACGAAATTAAATATCAAGCGGGTATCTATTTAGACGGGAGAAAGGGTGCTCAAGAAGGTACTTATTTGATTATACAAATTGTTGTTTGAGTTGGTAAACACAGTGTTGCTACCTATGGCTGAGAGGAGGTCTGTTGCCTCCATAGTGGACCTAGTTCTTCTGGAAGCACTATAATCTTGCTCTTCCATCAGTATGCCTAGGATTATGATTGAGCATATGAAGAAGGTGGCATATTTCAAAGATGGTAATCATGGTCTCCTCTATGGGTTTCTCCTCACTAAGCTATTTGAAAGCTTCGAAGTCCCTTTGGGAAAAACATCTATAGGGAATCAAATGCAAATGTTTACCATGAACACCTTGGAAGAGTGTGAGTGTGCTGACAAGTAAAGAGGTATAGGAAGCAACTCCACCATCTCTCAGCTCATTGATACTCAAGAGGCTGCCAGTAAAGATATTATGCGTCTGAAAGCACATAATGACATTCTCGAGTCTAAGCTTAATCAGGTAAGTAAAGAACCTGGTTCCAGCATTGCTTAGGGTGAAGCTATTGTCCGCCTAAAATTGATAATGTTGAGTTTAGAAACCAAGTGAAGAACCTGAAGGAGAAGTTGATCAACGATCAAAGGGCTACAAATGCTCGAATAGATAACCTCATCAAAGCTCTTGCTCCATAATCCTACGTACTTCCCATCTAGTGTCCTCTATCTTGCACCCTTTTCTAGTCTCTTCCTAGTCTTGTATTTTTGTCACATTTCCTTATTAATTGTGGTACTTTGATTTTTGTTTGGATTGTAATATTTGTATAATTATAGTACTACTACTATGTTTCTTCTTTCCTTTATTAATGAGAATTGTTGTCTATTAAATGCTATGTTATACTCCCGAATTCTATTTTTAGTCATGTAGTGTGCGCACAAGTGGCATGACTTAATATTGCTATACTTATTTTGGCATTTACATGTCTAATTATTTTAATTATGCCAAAAAGGGGAAGAAAATTGAAGGGAGAAATAATGCCTCAAGGGGAAGTGCCTGATTCGTAGGGGGAACAATGTGGAAAGTTGGTTCTCATAAGGGGACATCAATTCTAAGTTTATTATCATCAAAAAAGAGAAAATTTATAAGTTATGCGATTTTTGTTTGGATGATTTAATAAAAATCTTCATTACAGAACCAGATAAGGAACCTGATACAATTAGTTCATTTGCATTCAGTGTAACTAATAAGATGTATGATTTAATTCTTAAGTGAATTATATAAGGGAACAATAGAGGGAATAAATGGAATCAATTTCTCTAGTCATTTTAAAAGTCAACTCTCCGGTTGTTAAAGATGCCGCACAGTACAACCGCACTGTTGAAACGTGCTAGAGACCAAACACTCCCTTGCTTCATTTATCATGACCTCACGATTATATTGACAACATGATGCAAGCCTTTCACTTACCACTTGCAAACCTAAATATTTATTATCTCAAGTTTGCAACCGCCTTTGTGTTCTCAAGTGCATTGAAGAACAAAACATCTACAAAATAAGGACCAGTTCCCAACATTTATTATGTCTTGTGTCCTTTAATATTGTTGTATTTTTGTCTTACGTTATTAACTTCTAATTCCTACACAGCTTTTCAGAAGCATTAAGTAGGACGTCTCTTAAACCGTTATCATTTTAGTTGTTTTGACTAGAGTTAGTCAAGTTAATAAAGCTATTACAAAGAGTCTTACAATAGAGTTATTGTAGGGGTTGATCCATTAAGAGTTTAATTCTAGATTGCAATAGTTGTAATCTGAATTTTGCTCAGAAGTTGAAATCCTACTAAGGTAGATCATGGTTTTTAGTCACGTGAGCTGGGAGCTTTTGACATAAATATTATTGTGTTCTTTATTTACTGATATTTACTGTAAGAAGTGATAGAGAACCATGTTTTGGTGGATTCTTACTTTCTATCACATGTATATTTATATTCTGTAATATCAGTTTAGGTACGTAGCTGAATCTTTGGTAGGATGAACATATGAGAGTTTCAAGTTTCAACCTCATTTGGTAGAAATTACCTTGTAGTTACAGCTTATTTGGATGGTTGTTATGTATCGTTTCATAATATATCGTATCGTACTGTATTGTATTGTATTGCACTGTATCATTTTGATGTATATAATATTTTGGTAGATTATATTATTTTTCGTTGTTTCATGATGTCATGCACCAATAATATGAAGAATAAATATATAATATTATCAAATATAAAAAAAGGGAAGGTAGGGTTTAGAATTCTTATATAAAAAGGCAGGGTAAAGGATAAAATAGGTTTTCTATTAATATAACTGTCAAATTCATTGATCTCAAAAAGATATGTACATCAAAGGTCTCTAAGTAGTAGTTTTGACTTACTACTACATTTTACAAGTAACCTCTCTACTATCTTAGCGATTTATACACAAGTATCATAGCATTAAGCATCTAATTTGCAGCAGCTAAGGAAAAAAATTAAGCTGTCTTAAACCATTTTGCCAGTGTTTGCAATTCCTGCCTCGAATGTGTAGAAGTAAGGCAATCTCTCTACATGTCAGTTCCTCCACAAAAGCAACCCTCAAATCGAATGTGGTTTCTTTCTCTCCAGAAGAGTACAGTAGTAGTGACAAATGCAGAAGCTGTGATTGAATTCTGCCACTGTCCACTTTTTGCTTTAGTACAAATCCAATGAAGTTCAGTTTCCCAACAGCCTACTGTTCTGGAATGCCCCAGCCAAACACATATTCTGGACCACAATCTGTTGGTTATAGGACACTCAAAGAATAGGTGATTGAAGTCTTCAACATTATGCTTGCAAAATACACAGGTTGCTGGAACTTGAATGGCCATATTCTGCAGTCTATCTACTGTAGGAAGTCTACTTATGCCTAGGTAGGACATTCGTGATCAGCATCAAGTTCTTCCATTCAACCTTATTGAAACTAGGCAGCATGGTGAGATAAAGTGACTGGATGTGGAACTTGTCCAGCCTACATACACTTTGCAGTCTACCAGTTAGATTTCCCTGAAGCTTATGACTCTCCAATATCATAGTTCTGCTTTCCAGCACCTTTCTGACAACCCAAGAAGCTGATTTTGGGATGCTGATTGTGGCAATGTGGAAAGGAAAGATAAGAGAAAAAAATAAGGAAACGATTCGACCACCAAATCGACCGTTCCATAAAGTGATGCTTTTGTCGTTACGTAACAAACGAATTTACTGATATGACACAATAAAATTTAAATAACTATCAAAAAAATTATATTTAAAGAATAATACGAAATAATACAAACATATAATAGCCCTCCAAACAAGTGTTAGCAGGATTCAACTTGCTAAAGGATAACTACAAGCAAAAGTTCATAAAAAGTGGGACTGTTTATAATTTGAAAATTAAGACAAGGTTCTTACCATAACAAGTTAAAAACGATCGAATTACACTGTTAGTACATATAAGTTAAATACATAAGTAATAAAGTCTAAACATTTTTTAGCGTATTGGTAGATTGTGCAGCGGACCACATCTCGTTAGTTACATAGAGTAAAAATTATACAAGATACCCTATTTGATTGTCCCCATTTAACTTATATTTATTTTTTTTGAAATTTTAACTAATATTCAAATTTTAAATAACTTCCCCCTTTCTCCTCCTTTTTCTTTTTCTACTTTCTTTCTTTCTTTCTTCGTTCTCATCACCCAATTCTCTTATGTCTTCTCCTTTGTCGCCAAATTGATATAAAAGAACACAATTTGATCTAGAAGTTGATAGCATAACATAATGCGGTTGTACTACAAATCTTTTAATAGAACAATTTATGTAATTCTTGTTCTTTCCTTTCTTAGTGAGTTGAACAACGAGGAGATGAACTACAGTAATGCACATGCTCACTCTTAAATGCAGCGTTTTAATAGAATTCAAAGGTTGATGAGGCACAAAGTCATTTCCTATCTGATAAACATTCAAAAATTTGCTTCTCAATAATTTAATAACTAAAAGCATAAGCACTGGATAGATACAAAACAAAAACTCCATTAGATAAACTTTAGCTCTAAAATTGAAGTTCAACTGTTACAAAATAAAATTCAGTTCCAGAGTTGAAGTTCGCCAGTTACAAAAACAAAAAATTACAAACTAAAACTTCAGCTCTAGAGCTAAAGTTCGACAGCTCCAAAATAAAAACTTTAGCTCTAAAGCTGAAATTCGCCAGTTACAAAATAAAAACATCAGCTCTAAAGCTAAAATTCGCCAGTTACAAAACAAAAACTTTAGCTCTAGAGCGGAAGTTCGCCAGTTACAAAATAAAAACGCCAGGCTTGACTACTAGAATGCTGAAGTTTTGTGGGATTGTCTTTACTATTTCAGCCCTGTATGCTGAAGTTATTGGAAAAAACAAGTACGCTTGTAATTTATTTTTGCAAAACGGGCAAAATTTAAAACAGAATACAAAAAGCGGGTATAGATGCAAATGCCCCTTACATGCACGAACCGTGGATCAAAAGTAATTATTTTTTAAATTGGGGTATTTGCTTCTATACTCGTTTTTTGTGTCACGTTTTAACTCGTGCTCGCTTTGTAAATAAAATTGGGAACGTACCTGCTTTTTTGCATAACTTCAGTATACGGGGCTGAAGTAGCAAAGGCAATCACGCAAAACTTCAACATTCTAGTAGACGGGCCTAAAGTAGCAAGTGTGCTCAACCAAGTGTACTGAAATTTTTTTTTATAATTGATGAACTTAAGCATAGTAACTCAAGTTTTATTCTCTATTTGCTGAAGTTTTTATTTGTAGCTGAAGATTTTATTTTAATAACTCGCAAACTTCAGCTCTAGAACTGAAATTTTTGTTTTGTAGCTGGCGAACTTCATCTCTAGAATTGAAGCTAGAGTTGAAATTTGTTTTTGTAACTGGCGAGCTTCAGCTCTAAAGTTGATATTTTTGTTTTGTAACTGGCGAAGCTCTAGAATTGATATTTTTATTTTGTAACTGTCGAACTTCAGCTCTAGAGCTGAAGTTATTTCGTTCATTTGTAAAAATTTCAACACTATATAAGCTGGAGTTTTTGAAAAAGCTTTCTAACATACTAGACAAATAATCAGATTGCCAACAATGTCTAAATTATAAATTTTAGAAACAATAAACGTGAAAAGAACAAAATTATCATTATTTACTTACTTACATACGTGAAAATATTGATAAATTGTTATCTACTAACTTATGTAGTTATTTATATTTTTTTTAAATAATTTGATAAACATATTTATGGTAATCATCACATGAACTGATGTTCGATAGCAGCACCCACAGCAGCAGAAGAAAGAAGAAGAAGAAGAAGAAGAAAAAGAAGAAGAAGAAAATGAATGTGGAGAAGGAGGAGGGGAAAGTGAGCTGAAATTATTTAAAAAGTGAGTATAGGTTAAAAATTTTTAAAAAATAATTATAAATTAAATGGGGGCAATCAAATAAAGCGCCCCGTACAATTTTTACTTCAAAATTAGACCCTTAATTCATGGTGGGAAATTGATAATTTTGTGTTGGCTAGTAATGTCATGCTAGATTACTTGGACGGTTGGACCATTAAATTAGTAAACTGAGAAACTAGAGTCTACGTCTTTAAGGGTTTTCACGCATGTTCCTTTAATCGTATCTATAATTAGGGACGGGCGTTCGGACAATTTAGAGTGCATAATAAATTTCGGCTTAAATTTTAAATTTTATATTAATAACATGACAATTTAAATTTAATCCAAACAAGTTCGGATTAAGATCGAATTTTTTAAGAACGATTTCGGATTAATGGATTTGGATAATTGACTTTTCGATTTTGAGCTTATAACTTAAGATGTTTCTTTTTTTTTTTACAAAAAATTAATATCCAAATAAGTACTCATATCAAACTGTCTAAAAAGTCTTCATTTTCACCACAATCATCTAAATGAAATATTAAAGCAATGAAATTATTACATAAAAAATATAAAAAAAATACAATAGAGACGTTAATATAACAGATAAAAAGTAGAAATAGTAAAACCATGTCCAAATAGAAAGTATTCTCATAATAACTTAATAATTAATATTGAATATATATGATAATATTTAATACATATGGTATTGAACTTATTACTATTGACATATGGATACTGGACTAAATATAAAGTATAAGAATTTCGGATTTTTGGATATCTAAATATTTGAAGTACCAACTCCAATATCCAATCCGACATCCAAAATTTTAAAAAAATAAATCCAAAACCCAAAAATCCAAAAAATTCGGATTTGCCCAAAGTATGCCCACTCCTATCCATAACTAATTGCATTAAGGAATCCATCCATATGACCCTAAATGACATTGGATTCGACAGTCATAAGGCATCATTTCCTGTAATATAAATTTATTACTGCTCATAAAAATTATTATGGGACCTTTATTAATATTTGATTATTTTTTAAAATATATTTACAATATATATATATATATATATATATATATATATATATATATATATATATATATATATATATATATATATATATATATATGAAGTTTTTACCGAAAGTTTTCGCATGCCGGTGACCCTCTTCCTCCCATGTACGTCCATCTCTGTCCACCAATAATAAGATTTTACACGATTAGTGTTAATTTATTAATCATATTAGGTTTTACTTGTTGTATTACTAAATAAAAAATTTATCATGAATAATTACTTGTAACTATCTTATAAGGTGATTTGATCTGTATCAAATTTTATACAACATGATAGCTTCCAACAAAAGGGTAGATCCAAGAGTTGAGAGCACGGCAGTTTCACAGATTTTGTGGGTCATAAGCACATAAAGTTGATATTTTTTTTGTGTTCACCCCGTTGAAGGTTACAAAAATACATATATACGTATTAGTAATATAAAGTAGCAGATCTGTTTATTTCAATTGGATTGTGTCGTGTGTGTGAGGTGGGGGAGGGGGGAGGGGGGAGGGGGGGTTGTTATACCAAACATGTAAGCAACAATGCTCCGATGTTAGCTAGAGTAGTAATTAACATGCTAATTAGGTCAATGAGTTTTTCTTTATTTTGTATTGCTTTGACACTTTGTAGCCTTCATGTCAGCCGTTCCATCATGCAGATATTTATTTTGTCAGTTTGCTTTTCTTATTTCTTCAAACATGATCTAAGAACTAATAAAGTTGAATAATATATAGTACAGGTTAGGAGTTGGTTTCTCACCAGTCATACAAACAAATTAAACTAACAGCAAAAGAATAAATAAACGAATCAATAAATTAAGTGCATTGTGGCAACCATGTATAATTGATTAACAAGGAACTAATTGTAATTAAAAAGAAATCACAGTCCTAAGACTTTTTGCTAGATTCTTGGCTATTTAAGTTGTGAGGTGGTATATTTATTTATATATAAGATAGGGTCAATGGTGTTTGTTGGCATCTACTTAGTTTAAATGCCAACTATTTAAATAACTGGATTTTTTTAATTAATTACTGAGATTTGATTTTCTATTCCAAACTTGAATTGTTCTCTAAGTACAACTTATTGTACAAATACTGAACATTATATTGGTCCAATTGCTTAATTTATTATTTCTGATGAGATTGTTACAACTAAATATGTTCGGTTAAGACTCATCATCTTTGGTTAACAACGGATTGATAAGAAAGACATTTTGTTTCTTCTTATTTTTGCAGACTGCATCAGCATTTTCCATTTTATTTTTTTTAACTAAAGTACTGGGTTAAAGAGCCTTAAGAGTCATCCTCCAATGAAGGCGACTTTATCTAATAGTAGTAACTTTTATTCTATTTTCTCAGAGGAAGCTGAGAAATAGAAATGGAGGAATTCCTTTTCGAGATGGTCTACTGACAAATTGAACCTCACTAGACAAGATACGAATTTGTACTCGTTTCAGTTTATGTGAACCTATTTTCCTTTTGGTCTGTTAAAAAAATGAACCCTTTTTAAATTTAGTAACAACTTAGCTTAAACTTACAACTCTACCTTTAATGAGAAGCTTTTATAACCACACAAAACCCTGGGCCCCATTTGAACTTGTTTAGGATCACAAATATCGAAAATCTTTATTTTTTTGGGATTTTTTCCTATATATACCATGTGGAACTCTATTACTAAAAATGTGCATAGTTTGTATATTACCAGCCTAGTTCACACTTTAACTACAATTTATATACCAATCTTTAATTAGGTAGATTTTGGCATTTAAATCGCGCTTAAAATCAGCCACAAAATCTGGGCTTGATTTATTCCACATTAGATCCCAGTTTGAAACGGAAAGTAAATATCTAAAGCTGCGTAATTGTCTCTTCTACTACAATTCGAAGAATTACGCAGAGCTTCATATAAATTGGCGATCGTTCAGCTTCAAATTACGCAGAGTTATTCTTCTACATACAGCTTCAATCAGTAATTTACGCAGTGCTGCAAATTGTTGATCGTTCTCTATTGTTCATCTTTTTGTTGTTCTTCATCTTTTTTCTATAAAATACATGAAAGCATGTTAAAAATCTCAATCATATTAAAATTTAATGGGAATTGGGATAACTATGGAAGATTTATAGATTTTGAGGTTGATGCAATCGTGGTAGATGAAAATGCAAGCTACAGAATTCTTATTTCTATAATTGTAGAACGATTATTGATTGATACATCAGATAAAATTATAGAAATCAAATACATGGTGAATGATTATTGTCCTCCAATGGATAATAGAAATGATATGGGTGTTCGTGTTTACATGGAGACCAAAAGGAGAATAAAAACTTAGGTTTGTATCCTTTATGTATAAGTGTAAGAGATTTCAATATGGAGTTGGCAATCACAAACGAGAGCACAAGCATAAGTTTGTGTAATTCGACATTGCAGAGTTATGACTTTTGTATGTTATCTACAATGTTACTACAATTATATACAAGTAACTACAAAAACAATGTAGTGAAGATTGTATAGCAGTGTTGTTTTCAAAACTATCTACATAGTTAATATAATGTATGTTGTTGCAGGTTCGTCTGGATGCCTACAGTTGCTTGATATTCCATCCTCTACAGATATAGAGGAATATCACAGTGAAATAATAACAGAATCTACGCAAACATATATTGATGAAGGACAAGTCTATCAGAAAAGCAAACTATAGTTGCTGCAATGAAAAAATTTTCTGTTATGCATAAGTTCCAATTCAGAGTAAAAAGATATAGTCATAGAAGGTATGAATTTTTACTGAATATATATGGTCTTTACAAATTGTAGTTATAATGTAGTACATTGTAGTTAAATTGTATTTTATAAGGATTTATGTGAAAACATTCCTAATTTGTTGCATCTACATTTATATTATGTAATTAATATTGTATTTGTTTGTTGTAGCTACTGGCTTGTATGCGTTGATGAAAACTGTAAATTGGCACTTCAAAGCAACGTCAATTAATAATTCTGCATTGTTCAAGATAAGGAGTTTCATCAAACAACACACATGCTCCTTAGTGGACGAACCTTCATGCAACGCAACAGTATTGCAGCTGTAGTTGGTAGCACAGTCGTTCCAAAGTATTGTGATCCTAAGACTGTGTACACCCCAAAAGACATACAAACTAACATGTTGTCCGAACATGGACTGAACCTAAGCTACATGCAAGCATGACGAGCAAAGGAAAAGGCTTTATAGTTTTTGAGAGGGAATCCGGCTGACTTCTACAGCAAATTACCCAAATATTTTTATATTCTTAAGGAGACTTATCCTAGTTCTGTTGTTAAATTGAAGAAGGCAGCAGATGAATTCTTCTTATATGCATTTGTTGCTCTTTGTACATCAATTAGTGGTTGGCAACATTGTAGGCCAGCAGTAGTTGTTGATGGAACATTCTTAAAGTCAGCATACAGGGGTACTATGCTGACAGCAAGCACTATAGGTGCAACAGGTAAAAATTGTAAAACTTTTGTAGTTATTTTGTAGCAATATATAAAATATAGTTAAATTGTAGTAAGTTTGTGGTTATTTTGTAGTTATTGTATAAAATGTAGATAAATTATCTATATTCTGAATATAGATTGTAGTTGTTATTTAATAATATTTTTATATACATTTTCAGAGCTTCCAGTTAATAGTTTATGAACTAATAATGTAGGTACAATATTGCCCCTGGCATATGCTGTGGTTAATTCTGAAAACAACGCATCTTGGTAGTGGTTCTTTGAGCAATTCAAGCAAGTATATGGTGAGAGACTTTCAATGTGTGCAGTTTCATATAGGAATGAGGGTATACTGAAGGCAACATCAATTGTCTATCCGGGAATGCCTCACTACTCTTGCATGTGGCATATTTGGACAAATATAAGGTCCAAATTCAAGAAGGGACATCTACAATTACATGAATTATACTTTGCTACAGCACGATCATACACGCTGGATAAATTTAATGAAAGAATGTCGAAGATTGAAGAGGTAGACCTGCGTGTGAAATCCTACCTATATGATATTGGATATCATAGATGGTCAAGAGTACATGCAACGGTGAATAGAACTTTCACTGTGACATCGAACATTGCCGAGTCATTGAATGCTATAACAAAAGAGGCAAGAGAGCTGCCAATATTTGACCTATTAGAGTATCTGAGGACACTTCTTGAAAGTTGGACGAACGAAAAGTTATTGAATGCAAAGTGTACTTTCACATACCTTGGGCACAAATATAACAAAAAATTGGATGACAACAAAATATTATCATACAAGCTTAGGGTAAGATCTATCTAACTGGTGCAGAAAAATAAATTAACCAATACACAGTGTTTCCAGATTGTAGATAACTTGGCGAATTGTATATAATTTTAGGCAATTGTAGTCAACTTGTGAGCAAATTGTAGGTTGTAGTCATATAATATTTTTTCTGTTTGTTCTGCAATTGTAGGGGAGGCCTTCAACATATCATATACATACTGTGTTAGATGGTGTAAAGAGGTATATTGTGTGTCTAGAAAACAAGAAATGTAGCTGTGGACAATTCCAACTTGAAGAACTTCCATGTGCGCATGTGTTGGCAGCAAAGAGGCACGGGAATGAAAATTATGAAGACTATTGCTTGCAGTATTACACAAGGAAGAGCCTTCTGCGTGCCTATAAAATACCAGTAAATCCTTTTCATGATGAAAACAAATGGAATGTTCCACAATATATTTTGGATGAGGTAGTAAAGCCACCGGTGGGAGATAAAAGGCAGCCAAGGAGACCTCAAAAGGAAAGATATAAAACATATGATGAAATAAAGTCAAAGAAGTTCAAGATGTCATGCGGAAATTATGGAGGTGAAGGCCATAACAAAAGAAGTTGCAATAATGCGCCCAAAAAGAAATGAATATCATGTAGCTAGAATACTAATTCAATATAAGTGTTAGTGAGTTCAAGTTAGCAGATTTTTGGTATAATCGTTTAATTTTTGTAAGATCATTATGAATTATGCTACAATTTATGTATTGGCGCTTGACATGATTTTATATAATATGTATGGCATCTAAATTTGTATTTTATATAGTTTAGCTAAACTTCAATATTTACCATCTAAGGTAGCCATTCTATGATTTATTGTATTATCTTATATTTACATAGTTTAGATAAACTTTAATATTTATTTTATAGTATAGCTAAACTGATTAATAAAATAATATTAATGTAAAGTGATCCCAGATTGTATGTAAAATGTAGGGTAAATATAGTTAAGTTATATTCTAATTTGTAGATGATTTTGTAGATAAATTGTGGATAATTTATTTTTATGGTTTGAGTATTTACTTCATCTGTTTGCTGTGTAATTCTAATTCAACTAACAGTTATATACATATATTACATAGTACTTGAAGGTATTCCCTAAAAAATATGTGAAGATTAATTGTAGGCAAATTGTATTAACAAAATAGAATAATCATGTCTAATATAATGAAGATACAATGATGTAAAAAATAGAAATGGAATATTTTCTACAGTGTATTCACCGTCAACTGCAAAATAGCTTCAACTAAACTGGGAACACAACAATCTATTTCTTCATTCCATGTACTCTAGTCTTCTCATTTTTAGCAGGAGTACCCTTTCTCCTTGCTAGTCTGCTTGTTACATCACTTTCACCAATTGACCCGTCTTCTTGCGTCTTTGTAGCATAGTCTCATATGAGAGCTCCATAGCATCTAGGATGTTGGTCGATATCTGAAAGGTCTTCTGAAGGGATTGACAAATCTCCTAGGCTAACATACTCCGCAAAAGCAGCTACAAATACACCACAATCGCTGCATAAATTAAAAATATTTAATTATTTAACAAATGATTATAAAAAATAATTAAATATCTAGAAAGAGAGAATAGTTTTTTTACAGTGATCCTTCCTTTTGCTGTGGAATCTCCGGAACCATCCACTGTATGGTGAGGGTCTCGGTAACTGGTTTCTCAATGTATGCATTTGTTGTCTTGAAGTCAATGTCTTTAGGTTTCCCGTAGAAACCAGTGCAAGACAAATACATAGGGATAATGATTGAAAACTTATCAACTAATGATTCAACAGCATTATGATGGTGTGAAGACATCATGGAATCATTCACATAAATTTGCATGTCCGCTATGTCGAAAACGAGCAACAACCAATGAAAATTCTCTACAATGTTCACAGGCATGATGACATAGTCAACTAGATCCCAGGCAACTTTAGCAAGAATTCTATATCCAAGAATATATTCTCCAACATCATCATCGGATTTAAAAATCAAATACTTTTGCTATGGCGGAGAAGTTATGAACTTGTCATAGATTTGTTCAATCTTGGTCTTGAACAAGTAATCTGTTGTTGTGAACCTAGTGTTGTTGTTGGGGCCATATTTACTTCTTTTTCTCAGGTAATACATCATAACATCAATGTGCTGCAAAATAAAATATAATATAATATAAGCTACAATGTTACCGCTTATATATATAAAAAAGTTACACTTTAAACTACAATTAGAGCATTCATAATAATATCCAAATTCACACTGTAGTTACTATTATAAGTAAGGATTTTGCTACAAATTCACTACAAATTAACTACAGTTAACTACATTGATGATATACAGAGATTCCAGTTCTGTCCAAAATAACAAAAATATAATTTGTATATACAAATCATCGTCAAATATGAGATATATGGTCCAGCAACAGCACAATTACACTATAAATAATAAGAAACAACATTTATATGAAATGTCTACATTATAAATACAATACATAGTAAACAGCATAGTCACATATATCTCATGTGTACAATATAACTACAATTACACAAAACAACTTCGAACAAAACATATATTGTGACTTTATTCTTTATACTTACGATATTATTGATGACTTGTCCGGGATGAGCAAGGGAATAACACCAGTCCTTCTTATCCACCTTTTCAAAATCAAGGTCTAACCAAGGCTTGATTTGGTTATCCTTTTTGGAAAAGTATTCCTTCCTCCTGTAACAACAAATAAATATCAAATCATATCGTTAAAAAAATAGAATTAGTTACATATTTAAACTTTAAAAATGCTGAAAGTGTCAAATTAAGCATTCACACATGTTAGATACTTTGTCACTATGGTGGTATAACCACTTGGTGAACCTATCTATCAAATCAACATCTACATTTACACCTATAACAGTTTTGAAAGGGTGCTTGAGGTAGAAAAATCTAGGTCCAATAGAGTTGATGCCTCCAGAACTATATAGAGGTGTGAAAGGTGATCATGCATGTTTTCCTGGTTGCCTGGTTCTACCCGGGTGAATGGGGGTTGCTTCATCTGGCATGGGCTCACCATACATAACCAATTGTGTTAAGTTGTCTGGCAATTCAAAGTCATCCAATATCACACCCTTATTGTCAATGCCTCAACCTTCAGGAACAACTCCTTTCACATGGTCTCCATCTTCACTTTCATTTACTGGATTCTCAATGACTTTTTCTGCCCGTGCTGCTACAGTCACACCGAATTGGGGACTGTGCATTGTTATCTTCAATATCTATTACATAAAAAATAACTTACTTAACTACAGTTCAAATTAGTATAAGCAATAATTATCTATTCATAATGATATTATGATGCTACACATGCTTGTTCTGCATCAGGTTCAATTAATAATAAGGACAATGTAAATAACAATAGCTAATGCTACCTTTTAAAATGTTTATTTATGTAGGTATTTGTAGATAAAAATGTGAATATAATTACAGTATGGTATTATACCTGCTTGTTTGACCTTGGCTACTTCTTGAAATTCTATTTCATCCTGAACATGTGCTTGCACATGTTCTATTGAAACTTTAGCTTGAATGAATAATTAAAATATTGTCAATTGTAGATATATGTAGGAATTTGTAGTTAAAATGTGAATTATAAAATTTAGCATTGTAAACTTATTATAATGAAACTATGTTATTATACATGTTTTATCTATATCAGCTGCTTCTTGAAAATATGGATATAAGTCAACATGTGCTTTAACATGTTCTGGAGAAACTGCAGCTGCAATTCATAGTGATAAGGGCAAATATAATTAGATAATGCTTCTTCTAAAGTTGTAGATATATGTAGGAAGTTGCATATAAGAATGTGAATAATAAAACTATGTTCTATAAACAACTATATTGATTGTATATGTTTGTAGACATTCTGTAGATACCTGTATTGCTTGTGCTTGCATGCAATGGATCACCAATATTGAACTAAGATTGCTGGTTGTGCTCTCCTTGTTGTTGTTCATTTTTTTGGTTGAACTACCAGCAACTAAAAATTTTATATTAGTTTGAGTATATTGTTTCATATGTCATAATTTGTTTTGGTATATAAATATATGTGAGCTCTTACCTTTTCCTCATCCACATCATATCTCTTATTTATCAGTGTCATAACACTTTTCGCAGAAACTCTATAAACACATGAAGGTCACTGAGTTTCTCAAATACATCCTTCCTAAAATCCTCTAACTTTCCATCGACCTAAAAGTTAAAAATATAGTTAGTTGATAATTTTATTCAAAGTGCTACAGTTCTAGTACAATTTAAGTAAAATGAGTGCCATGTCAATAGGGCTGACTATAGAAATTCGTTACATTTTAACTAATCTAAATATAAATACATTAATTATCTATGGAATGTAGATAAAATGTAGAAAATATGAAAAAAATATTGTAGCTATTTATATTACCTGTTCAATCCCTTTTTCTAGCTTACTAAGGTTGCTAGCCAGAGATTCATTATCCTCTTGACAATCAGTGTTCTTGAGTTGAAATGTGGGAGAACCAACATTTGGAAAATGTGATGATTGTGCACCTTGTTCATCTTCATAATGAATCTTGTCTGGCAGATTAAGCACTTCAATTTCTTCACCAATTTCACTCATGCTTGTGAGCTGAATGATGGAAAAACAGTTAGTTAAAGTAAATAAGTAAATGTAGATTAATTGTAGTAATTATGTAGGTAAATGTAGCAACAAACAAAAATAAAAAACATACATTAACCCACTGAGGCCTTATCATCTTTTCTTCAAATGCAGCCAAATCTGGCCCTTATTTGCTGACCATCTTAATATGCAAGGTATTGAGTCAGAACACCTCATAGCAAGCTCAGTGCTGACGGTCGAGCAATACTCATAAAGCCACACTTGCAAGGCTAATGAACATTCCCGTATGAGATAAGAATGTACATGGGGATTTAGACGATGTTGGACAGATTCAATAATCTGATTGAATGACTTAATACCCCATGGGTATGACTCAAAATTACCATACTCTACCAAATAGAACCTAAACTTGTCTATGAAAGACACATGATCTTTATCAGACGGACAAACAAAAAATTTCAAAAGATAAAGAATGCAAAACTTCACTGCATCCTCATCGTTTTCCCAAGATCTATTTGTAACTACATTTTTCAAATGCCACTTGTCAACCCTTTTTTTGTTCAGAAAATAGGTATTCATTAAATGGCTATCATACGTAGAAGTATAACGATAATCAGAAAACTTATACACACAATTTAGACCAGTAATTTAACCAAAGTCTCTCAATCCAAAATTCAATTTATCATCCTTCAATAGGACTGAAAAAAAGGATTTATTAAACTTGGACAACTCATACTTCATCAGAAGATGAATTGCTTGATTTTGCATGCAAATGGAAGGGAGAGAAAATAAGTAACCAAAGCAAGTGTTTTTGAAAAGATTTTAAGCATTTGCAGAGAGTAGCGCTTTTATCTAGCTAGGAATACTCGGATCACACAAAGTGTGGAATCTAAGCACCCCATATTCCATATTATGTGGTGCAAAATAATGCCCATTCTGCAGAAAATAATAAATTATTTAACATTAATCCTGCATAAAAGAGAAGCATTAAACTTGATATAACTACACAATAACTACAAATATACCTTACAAAAGAACAGATTACCCACAGTTTATCTATAAAACACTATAGGATATCTACATATATAAACATTATCTCGAAACATGAAGAAAGAAAAAGGTAACCACTACTCTGTTTCAAAAATATAACAGCTAACGACAAAATAAGTACAAAATGACTAGACAAATAACTAGATTTATGAACTGTAGACCATGAGAATTAGAAATAATGTACACATTTTAGATGACTTATCTACAATGTACCCCAAAGTAACTACAAATTAACTATAATTTAACTATAATGAACGATAATATAAGTACAAATACATACAAAAATAACTACAATTATGAACTGTAGACAATGACAATTACAAATAATCTACACAGTTTAGATAACTTATCTACAATTTACCCCATTTTAACTACAAATTAACTACAGCTTAACTACAATGACCGATAAAATAAGTACAAAATGACTACAAAGATACCTACAATTATGAACTATAGACAATGAGAATGCCAAATATACATAGTTTAGATAACTTATCTACAATTTACTACAGATTAGCTAGCCATTAACTACAATATACCTACAATGATGATATACAATGAATACAATTCTGTCCAAAGTACGAAAAATACAGTTAAGATAGC
The DNA here is from genome assembly GCA_034376525.1 of Nicotiana benthamiana. Classification (NCBI taxonomy): domain Eukaryota; kingdom Viridiplantae; phylum Streptophyta; class Magnoliopsida; order Solanales; family Solanaceae; genus Nicotiana; species Nicotiana benthamiana. The sequence goes on from CM067331.1 coordinate 100,031,062, forward strand.
TTATCTACAATTTATCCAACAGACTACAAAACGACTACAATATAACTACAATTATGAACTGTATAAAATAACACTTACAAATAATCTATTAAATTAATACAAAAAACTACAATTTACCAAAACACTTAAAGAAGAAAATTTTAACTACAAAAGCAACCTAAAAAACTGGAAAGGAAAATAATTAATGTTTACCTTCACCAGATTCTTTTTCTCAACAAATTTTGGGAGTTTTTTCGAAGGTTTCTTCTTTTTTTGTTTTGATGAAGCAGGCGACACCTTGGGTTTTTTAACATATGAAATTTCTGGGACATCTTCAACAAAATCATCATCACACAACTCTTTCCCCTTTCGTTTCAGTGGTTTGGCGACAGGTTTAGCACCTCTTGCAACATCTCATCATGCAATGCCTTTGTTCTCATCTCGGCACAGAGTATTCTACGAGGTGAAATGTCAGTAGAAGGTTCCATTGCATGTGTATATTTAGCTTTTTTTTTGGGTGATTTTGGTGTTAAAACACCCAAATCAAAAGAGGGGCTACCACCTAATGTAGATTTTGTAGGTATGTTTTTCATTGTTTATCTTGAACATGAATTGGATGGAACTTCCATTTGCAAGAATGATATCTTTGAGATTTTGTGAGAAGAACTAGAGAAACCTTCATTTGGTTCAGAAGAAAACAGACGGAAAATGTGGGGGTGTGGGGAGAGAGAAGGGTTAAGTTAAACGTGGGTAGATATGGTCCTAAATTAGCGCCTAAAATAAATGCCCCATTAATTATATCCCTTGTTTGAATTATGGTATATAAATGGTAATTTGGTATGCTGAAATGTAATTAATTGAAACCTTAAACATTGATGGTAATAATATTCATATATGATATAGGAAGGTAAAAATCCTTTTTTTTAAATTCCGTACCCAATCAAACAGATTCACATAAATTAGAACGGATGAAGTAATTTTTAATTTAGAGGGGACAACTTTACTATATATACTACAAGTACTTTAAATGTGCTGACAAATATCGTCAAAAGATTTTTTTTGTGATTTTTCAAACAATATTTGATATTTATATTGGGACCATGACTAATTTGTATTCGCTTTGCATGAGATCTATTAAAGAGAAATATGCCAGCTGCTGGAACAAAAAAACGAATAAATTCTATCCATCTCACTCCCACCACGAAGTATGAGATTTGACCTTTTGCCATGGTTTTTTTTAGTTTTAACTAGGAGTTTTAAAAGTATGAGTAACTATATGAGATTTGACCTTATGATTTTTTTGAGTTTTAAATAGGAGTATGTTGAATTCGTTATTTACTTTTTCTAGCTTGCATAAATGAATTATATAATAATTAAATATAATTTTATACATATTATATATTAATTATTTATATATGTATATACAGAAAAAAATTAATACACACACATATATATACATATATATATATATATATATATATATATATATATATATATATATATATATATATATATATATATATATATATATATATATATATATATATATATATATATATTATAAATTCACGAACTATTTTTAGTTTTATTTAGGTTACTTCTTATATCCTTATCTTTTTTTATGAATACACAAGTTACAGAACGGGTGTTAGAATAGTAACCACCTGCTAAAGGACGACGAAATGAACGAAACACTCTAAAGCCACAAAATTAATACCAATTGTATTATAGTTGAATAATGATAGTCAATATATATGTCATTGGCCAAGTTTTTACGCTACAGCTGAATTAAAAACCGGCCATATTTGGTTTCCAGCTTTATATTAAAGTGTCGGTTATATCTATTCTTTCTCTTATATTTTTTCTTCTAGTCGAGAGTAGCCGCATGGAAACCAAAGATACTATTATGTGGCCAACTTCTTAGTCATTCTGCATAAACCATTTTTTCGGAAGAGTTAAAATCCAAGTAAACGCAGACACATGCTACAGATTAGTGGCCATCAATAATTTAGAAGAAATCTTAAATAATAGCGTTTGAAGAAAAGCTTAAATGTGACTTTTACGTTTTAATTAACAGCTTCTATTTCATTAACAAAAATCCTCATGAGTTGTAGGGTGTACCATAAACAGAAGCTAGTCTAGTTTTAAAAGCAATGGAAAATCATTAGGAAAAGGGATTGTTTTTTACTTATACTGAAATTTTATTATTAAAAATATATATAATTCCTAAATTACTCACCCAATTTATATTATGTTTACAGTTTTTATATCAATCATTAAAAGCTAATTAAAATGAGCTATATCGTCCTATTTTTGTGAGCTAAATTATATGAGCAAAATATTCTGAAAAGATTTGGCATGAATAAATTTATATCATATCACAGAAATCGCTCATCTTCAATTTATAAACAAATTATGTTCATTTTCAATCTGAAATTCCGCCAATCTACAATTTATCTATAATTATTTACAATTTTTCTACAAATCAGAAACGACTAAAACGTCTACAAATCTTCTGCAAAAAATAATCTATAATTTATCTACAATTATCTACAATATTTTTATAATTTATCTATTGTTTATCTACAATTTCTGCAATATGTCTTCTTCTTCGTCTCCTTCTTCTTCTTCTTCTTCTTCTTCTTCTTCTTCTTCTTCTTCTTCTTCTTCTTCTTCTTCTTCTTCTTCTTCTTCTTCTTCTTCTTCTTCTTCTTCTTCTTCGACGAGTTTAAATCTAAAATTCAACCAAAATCAAGTCTAAATCTTCACCAAAACCCCTCAAACTTGAGATATAAACTCCAAAATATATTCTCAATTATTTACAACAATACCCAATCAAAACAAATAATGATTTTTGAAAACTCAAATTTGAATTCAAAGCTTTCAAGCTTTTTAATTGTTGTCAATGATGAAAAAACGTGGGTGGGGCTGAGGAGTTAGGAAAGAAAAATGTGGGATAAGTGGAGATATTGGAATTAAACAAAAATCCTTTAATTAAGGAGTAAAAAATATCTCGTTAATTATATCCTTATTTAATTATGGTATGGAATTGGTAATTTGGTATACTAAGTGTAATTAAGTCAAACCCTAAATATTGAGGGTAAAAAGGTTTCCTATCAAGGATCATATCTCCTCGGTAAGCAGAAGATGTTTCATGTCCTATCTGATCACCTCTCCCTAATATTTCTTAAGCCAACCTATACCTTTCCTTGGACACGCCAAAGACAACGATCATACCGCCTCGCATACCTATTCACGTACCCGAACCATTTCAGCCTCATTTTTCGCTTCTTGTCCACCACACAGGTCACTCCAACCTTATCTCGAATATCTTCATTCCTAATCATAGCCCTCCTAGTATAACTACACATTCATCTCAGCATCTTTATTTTTGGAACTTTCAATTTTTGGACATGAAAGATCTTGGCTGGCCAACACTCTGCCTCATACAATATGATTGGTCTAACAACTACTCTGTAAAATATACCTTTAAGTCTTGGCACATTCTTGTCTCACAAGACGTTGGATGAGAGCCTTCATTTCATCTTCCAGCTCCAATATGATGTGTGACATCCTCGTCGATTTTCCATTTTCTTAGATTATAGATCTAAGATATTTCAAACTTTCTCTCTTGGGTATAACTTGTGTGTCCATATTCACTTCAATGCCAGCCTCCCGAGTCATGTCATAAACTTGCACTCCAAGTATTCTGTTTCAGTCCTACTCAACTTAAAATCTTTAGCCTCCAGGGTCAGCCTCCAAACCCCTAGCCTAGCATCAACATCGCCTCGTGTCGTCAATTATACTATGTCATCTGCAAATAACATGCACCAAGGTACCTCCCCTTGAATGTGTTGCGCCAACCCGTCCATCACCAAGGAAAATATGAACGGGCCAAGCATTGATCCCTGATGCAACCTCACCTCTACTTGAAAGTGTACTCAGTCCCCTCCCACCATTCTCACCTAGGTCTTGAATCAACCGTACATATACTTAATCACCCTACTGTATGTGACAGGTCTATCTCTAGCCTCCCAGCATCTTCATAGAATCTTTCTAGGGATTTTATCATATGCCTTTTCCATATAGATGAATACCATATGTAAGTCTTTCATCCTCCCCATATTGTTCTATCAATCTCCTAACAAATGAATGGCTTCTGTGAATCTTCTTAAAGTGATGTTTAACCCTCTCTTCCAATTTGGATTGCTCTAGTAGACTTCTCCTAGCATACGTCAAAAAAAAAAAACTAAACTCTTATAACATAAGCACTTGGATTTGTCTATTTTAGAGTTGGATGATCCTCCGTGGGCATAAGAAAAATTTTGCACAAACCTATTCGCCCTTGTGACTGATTATGGATCAAGTATTATACTGATTTTAATGCATTAGTTTTTATCCTAAAATATACATTTATATTAGGAAAATGCCAAATATATCCATTAACTTTCGACTATTTTTCATATTTAACCTCTATTATATTATTCGGCCAAATTTTTTTTTTTGGAGAAATTTTGGAAGTTTGTTGATGGTAAAAGCAAATTTACCGGATAATATAATAGTAGGGATAAATTTGGCCAAATAGTATAACAGAGATTAAATATAAATAATATCTTAAAGTAGAGCTGTATATTTGGCTTTTCCCTTTATATTATTATCAAGCGTGCAGCAGCGACCTATTATACACATACATAACATTTACAAAACTAACAAAAAAGACTCGTCTGATCGTATATATATAGGAATTCTTTTTAAAAAGTAATCTCGTCTCTAGCCCACTTGAACAATTTAAAATAATCCTATTGATTCCTATAAAAATAAAAAACTTACATTTCTCATTCACAAATCCATCTTTGTTTGTGCTGCCGGTTAACATCCCTTACTGAAATGTCTCTTCATATAGTTATTTATTAATTGGTTTCTCATTCATTAATGTCATCACATAAACAAAAAGGACAAAAAAGAAAAGAAAAGGTGTGAATGCCACGGATATTGGCACATGAATACAACCAATCACTGAATCTTTTTTCCATAGGTCAGACTATTATTTATGAGAACGAGTCAATGCTCATGATAGAAAAGTGATGACACAAGCTCTCAAAATGTCAAAGAGCTTATAATATATAATATTTACAACTTGGACTTCATAAGACCAGGTTACATATCCTCTTAACAAATTTAATAAGAGGAGTTGCATTTCACCTTCAAAAATTGGAGTGGGAACAACGTGTTACTTCTCGTTTATGGATATTGAATACCAGTGTATATGCAGTATAATAACCAATTTCCTGCTCTTAGGGTCTGATTAGTATGAAGGAAAAAATATTTTCTTAAAACTTATTTTTCATGGATAACGTGATAAATTAATTACCTGTTCGAGGGTAGGGGGTGGGAATGGGAGGGTGAAGGGGATAATGGGGATGAGTCATGGGAGAGTTTCGAGAAATTTCCTCTTCTTGCCTGGAAAGTTATTTTCTAATCTCGCCGTCTCATATTAACAGTCGTAGTTATTAAAAATAGTTAATTAAAATTATTTATTATTTTAAACGTTCAAGATAAAATTGATTATTTTTTCCTTTTTTTACCTTTTAGTAATTATTCTTGAAGATTAAGATAACACATAAATAGAATAAATATTCAATAAAAAAATATTATATCATAAAACATATACAAGGGCAGAATAGTCCAATCTTTTTTCTAATAAATATTTCTTAAGAGGCATGTAAAAAAAATACGACACATAATATGAGACAGGGAAGTAGAAAATAGAGAAAAATATATTCTTAATAAAGTATTACTAAAATATTTAAACCAACTGAATATGAAAAAATTGACTTTTTCCTTCTTATCAAACACACCCTTAAGTAGACATTAACAGTTGATACCAACACCAACGCTCCTTTAATCAATTCGTAAATACTAGGGCAAAATTTCATGAAATACTAAGTGGGCGTCTGGACATAAGAATTATAAAATTTTAGTAAAGTGAATTTTTTTTTCAAGTAAAATTGATATTTAAAAATTAAAATTGAGTTTGGACAAGAATATAATTTTGTATTATTTTTAGATTTTTAGTTGTTAATAAGTAAAATCAATGTAGCGACGGATTTTTTGACATTAAATCCGTCGTTAGGTTTTAATAATTTTTTTCGCCTCACTTTCATCGCTAATATTGTAGGTAAAATAAAGGCGCTAACATTTAGCACCAATTTTAACGACGAATATAAATTTTTGTCTCTATTCCGTCGCTATATTTTATACGAATTCTTTTTGTAGCTTATTTGGTGGCAAACTACAAAATGTGTCGCTAGTCCATTGTTATATAACAACAACAACTACTACTACTACTACTACCCAGTATACTCCCACCAGGTGGGGTCTGGGGAGGGTAATCCCCTATCCGAAAGGGCAGAGAGGCTATTTCCAATCGACCCTCGGCTCATAGGATAAAAGGAAAAACAGCAGTAAAACAAAAACAAAGACAAAAACAAAAACAAAAACAATAGAGCATTAGTAACTCCATTAGAAATATCGTAAATAATTATCTAAACCTAAGAAACATAAATACAAGCGCGTGCAATAATATCATACGGTAACTACCATAACTAATAGCCATAGGGGGGACATAAGCTAAGCTAAAACACAAATCATCTATGGGTAATCCTGCTGACCCACACCCAACCCCGGATGAGGCGTACGAAAAACTCTAGGAGCCCCTATCCTACAACCTTGATTCTAGACCTCCAGACTTTCCTATCAAGGGTCATGTCCTCGGGAACCTGCATTCTAGCCATGTCCTGCCTAATCACCTCTCCCCAATACTTCTTAGGCCTCCCTCTGCGTCGCCGACCGCCAACAATCTCCAGCCGCTCGCAGCTCCTCACCGGGGCATCGGGACTTCTCCTCCACACATGCCCGAACCACCTCAGCCTCGCTTCTCGCATCTTCTCATCCACCGGGGCGACCCCCACCTTCTCTCGAATAACTTCATTCTTAATCTTATCTAGCCTGGTGTGCCCCCACATCCACCTAAGCATCCTCATCTCCGCAACCTCATTCTCTGAACATGAGAGTTCTTCACGGACCAGCACTCCGCCCCATACAACATCGCAGGTATTACCACGGCTCTATATAATTTCCCCTTGAGTTTGTGTGGAACTTTCTTGTCACACAGGACTCCTGATGCAAGCCTCCACTTTGACCACCCCGCTCCTATACGATGAGTGACGTCCCCGTCAATCTCTCCGTCCCCATGAATCACAGACCCAAGATATCGGACACTGTCCCTCTTGGCGATGGCCTAAGAACCAATCATCACGTTCCTGCCTACTTCGCTTGGCTCGGCGCTAAACTTGCACTCCAGGTATTCTGTCTTAGATCTGCTTATTTTGAAACCTTTAGACTCGAGAGTCTGTCTCCATAACCTTTCAATAACACCGACCCTTGTCTCATCTATCAATACTATATCATCAGCAAATAGCATACACCAAGGCACATCCCCTTGAATATATTGGGTTAGAGCATCTATCACTAAGGCAAACAAAACGGAATATTTCTTGTCGCTGAATTCCGTCACTAAACTCTGTTTTTATGTAGTGCATTAAACAATCCTACTTATAAATATTTACAATATACGACATTTATGCTCAAAGAAGTTGGAAGCGACCACAATTTTACGGAACTAAACAACCGTACCAGATTTCATAGAAGCACAACAAATTAAAAAAATTCGGTTTTCAGCTTGAAATTTTCGACCAAACTCACTTCAATTCAGCTAGAACAACTATTAAGTCTTCAAATCTCAAACTCAAAGCTTCAAAAGCTCATTTAATGGTGGATCAATTTTATTTTTCTTCAGTTAACCACTAAAGCAGGGCTATAATTACGATTTCAGCTTTGCACAATAACACACAGTTAATTCAAATAATAGCCTTTGAAGTATACGGTTACCGTATATTGTATATCATAGTATGCTGTTGCAGTGTGTTATCGTAGAGTTGTATACTCTTGCAGTATTCTATAACAAAATTAAACATTATTGAATAAATACTACAATAGACCGTAAAATATAGCCTTGTACCTTTATAGAATTGTACATTGTTTAAGTAAATATTACACTAAACAGTAAAATATAGCATTATACCTTTATGGCATTGTATATTCTAGTTGTGGTCTTCAAAATTCGATCACAGTTACCTGAAATCATCTCCAAATGAGACCAAATTTCAGTATTAACTTTTCAAAGGTGCTATAGATATTTTGTAACACCCATTTTGAATCAAACTGTAAATTTTTCACTTAAAATTTCAAATTTAAGAGCTTCAAGCTTAATAATAACAATCTTCAAAAATTCAATCCCGTACACCTCAAAGTAACTCCAAAATTAGACCAAATATAATGCGAAAATGACGTAAAATGATGAACAAAGTTTTGGCTCAAAAATATGTAAAAATATTTATAGAAATAAACTGATGCAAAAAGCTATGGGTTAAGTTTCATTTTATGTATAAGAAGAGAAACGTTATGGAGTTTGCAAATTTGATGTTGAAAGGACATGTCAATGTTTAGACTAAGGGTGTACACATTAGTTTAGACAATTTGAAAGGGAAAAGGAAGGGTCATTTGCATTTATACCCACTTTTTAGGTCACGTTTTAACTTATACCCGTTTTACAAAGTAATTGCAAGCGTACCTGCTTTTTTGCATAACTTCAACATACGGGCTAAAATAGCAAAGACAATCACGGAAAACTTCAGCATTAATTCTAGTAGATAGGCCTGAAGTTTTTTTTTTGTAATTACTGAACTTAATCAGAGTAGCTGAAGTTTTGTTCTCTATTTGCTGAAACTTTTGATTGTAATTGCTGAACTTATAATAGCTGAAGTTTTGTTCTTTATTTGCTTAAGTTTTTGCTTGTAATTGGTGGACTTAAGCATAATAGCTGAAGTTTTATTCTCTATTTGCTTAAGTTTTTGTTTGTAATTGCTGAACTTAAGCATGTAGCTGAAGTTTTATTCTCTATTTGTTGTGCACTAAATAAGCTAAAACCTTTTTGTCCTGGATTCATTAGTTTTGTCATTAAACTTTTTCAAAAACTTCAACAGAAGATGTTGGACTTATTTAGTTCATTTATAAAAACTTCAGCACTGAATAAGCTGAAGTTTTTTTTGTCCTGGATAAGCCTTTTCAAAAACTTCAGCAGAAGCTGTTGAAATTATTTTGGTCATTTTGTAAAAAGTTGAGCACTAAAAGCTGAAATTTTTGTCCTTGATTCATTAGTTTTGTCAGAAAGCTTTTTCAAAAATTTCAGCAGAAGATACAAAATTTATTTAATTTATTTGTAAAAACTTTAGCACTATATAAGCTGAAATTTTTTAAAAGGCTTTCTAACATACTAGATGAATAATCAGATTGCCGACAGTATCTAAATCATAAATTTTGGAAACAATAAACGTGAAAAGAACAGAATTATCAATGTCTACTAACATACGTACGCGGAAATATTCAAAAATTATTATTTACTAAATTACGTAATTCTTTATAGTTTATTTTTAAATAATCTGATAAACATATTAATGGTAATCATCCCATGAACTTAAGTTTACTAACATTAGCAGAAGAAAGAAGAGGAGGAGGAGGAGGAGGAGGAGGGAGAGAAAGAGAACTGAAGTTGTTAAAAAGTAAATACAAGATAAAATTTTTAAAATGAATACGACCAAATAAGACGTTTCGTACAATCTTTACGAAAAGGAGTCGGTATGTCGTAATATTTTTGGGCCAAATAAAAAGTATTATTTGCAATAAAGTTTCTGGTGGGTAAACCTGGGTAATTAAATTGGCTTTTTTTTGGCAATCCATTAGGCAAGCGCCTAGGGCTAGTTTTTATTAATATAATTAAAAAGAAAATTACAACAAATAGAAAAAATAAAATAAGGGAGGGATATCACTGATATTATTACCCATATAACAATAACCGGCGTAAATCTTACCTTACTAATCCCATTGAGATCAATAAAAGCCTCATGAACTAACAAGCATGTAAAAAGAAAGAAGTAGCTCAAATAATTACTTTACGTTATTTCCTCCACAAACTAATACTATATGCTTTAGTTTTCATGTCCCAACTTTGACCCATGTACAAGCCTATAAGGCTAACAATGTAAAATTTGATTCACTCTATATATATATGGGCACCTTATTTACTAGGTCTCATTTAATTTGTATTCATTTCAAAAAGAGAAATATTCATAACGCGCTATTTTTTATATCATTTGCTATATTATAGATTATAGATATTTTTTTTGTGGTTATAAGTTGTATTTGATGTATTTAAGTTATTGTACTCATGAATACAGTAGCAAAAATAAGCGTGAATCAGGGAAGTTCAGCTAATTAGTTGTTGTATTCGAGTGTATTCGACAGTATTCACAGAGTGAAACATGGGTTACAGCTAGACAGATTATTATATTCGACTGCATTCGACTGTATTCACAACGTGAAATAAGGGATTATACTATTTTTAAAACGAAAAGTGAATCAATTAACATAATAGACTCCTAATATAACTCAACAAACTCAATTATAACACACAAATTTTGTATTTTCATTTATAAAAAAGATTATTAATCGAAAAATATCCAAAAACATAGCAACCTTCAGAGAAATTATATAATATATAAATTATAATAATTAAAAAAAATATATGAATACATTCATTGCATATAGCGAGACAGTGAATACTATGAAATACATAAAATACATCTGGATACACAGAAATACAATGAAAAAAAAGACATTGAATGCAATGAAATACAAGGAATACAACAGGATACATTGAACTACAATGAAAAGAAAGACAATGAATACAATGGAATACATAAAAAAATATTGAAATATATTAACAAAAAATTAAGTTGTTTAGCCCCAAATTCCGTCGTCTTTATTTAAGAATAAACCGTAATTTTTGACGAATCCGTCATTCACCAAAAGCCGATAAAGAAAATGCGTTGCCTTGGAGAAAAGAACAGGAAAAAAATTTCTGGTCTAAACAGTATAATACACTTTATATTGGAGTCTTTACAGAACAATTGGTAAAGGATAGAATGAATGTTACATGTGTAGAGCTGGGAATATCAGCTATAAGAGAAAAGTTTCTTTGAACTGGAAGACGTTGTAAATGGCTGGCGATAACCATACTGAAGAAAATTGAAGAATGATTAGAGGGAACTTACTGCCTTCAAGCTTTCAATGACGAATTGATAAAGAGGAAATTTACTGCTTTGATTATTGAATAGCGTATCAAAGTAGAGAGAGAAAAAAAATAATATAATTGAATAGTGTATAGTAGCTTATTGATATGAGGTAATCAAAATTAAATATTTACTATAAATATTAAAGGTATTTATAGAATATAATTTTTTAAATAATATTTATTTAGAATAAATTAGATGTTAAACTTTGTTATAGAAGGTAAAAGTTCCTTTCAGAAACAAGTTTAATTGATACCTAAAGTACACGTAGCTTCAAACAATTTACTTCTTCTTTATTTTTCCTCCGCCTCCTCCTTTTTAGTTGTGGTGAAAACAAAGGTGACAATGGATTTATATTATGCTTATGAGCAGGCTTGTGATGATTTATGGTATTTTACGGTAGTGAGGTGCTGCAGCGCTCCTTTCTTTGTACTACTTAGGACTTCTTCTTTTTCTTCTTAGTTCTAAGATAAATTCTTTAGATATGTATTATTTTGACTAATTGATGATTGAAGTTTATATTTTATTATTTAGAAATTATATGTTAGATTTGAATTTATCTGAAATAGATTTGAGCGTTAAATCGTGTGTTAGATTATTGAAATTTTAAAAATAAATTATTATTTCTAGGCAACCTGAACTTTAGACGGAAATATTTTAAATGTATATAAAAATTGATTGCACTTCAAACACATACGTTTGTACATCTTAAGTGCATTTTTTGTCTGTCTTATGTGTAGCCAATTATTTATATGCACTTAAGAGGTATTCATCTTAAGGGAAAAAATTGCACTTAGCATGCACTAATGACGTACGTGTCAATCAATTTTTTTTAATGCACTTAGCACTACAAGAAATTCGGTAAAAATCGATCAAAAAAATCGACCAATCTTGGTTGGCCAATAACCATCCAAAATACGATCATTTACATGTGGGCGGTATTTTGAAGGTCGGAAAGACATACCAACTAAAGTCGGTCGAAAATTTGGTTGGTATGCTCTACGTGACCATCTGACAATTTAATAGAATTAACGACAAAAATTGATCGGTATATTATTTGATTAAATTAATTTAATCGACCACGCTTGGTAGGTGTATTAAATTAATTAAGTTTTAGTACTTACCAAAGTTGGTAGGCAATGTTGAATTCTGGGAATTCATTATACATTAACTAATCAACATCGGTCAGTAAACTGTAATTTTATTTTTGTTAATTGGTATCCGACAAAGGTTAGTCGGTATTCTAGGTTTAGTTTTTGTAAAAAATATTATCGTGCCCACTTTTTCTCGCGAAATTGGGTTAATAACATTTTGGTTGGGATAATTCTTTTCTTTTGGAAACAGGGTTTGCATTTTGAAGAGTCGCCACCTAACGATTTTAGTTGCGTTAGAACACCTATTTGGTTCATTTATAACTACGTTTGGTAACTATAGACATGGTAAGGGCTTCAAATTATCCTAATGGGAAAGTGTTAGGCACCCCTCAGGATCCACTAGTGTGGTTCCCCACCAAACAGTTTTTATGAATTTGTACAATTATCAAATAAATAAGTATGGCTCAAATAATTGGGGATTTAAGTTTAAATACACAGGTATTTGAAAAGCAATTAATGAAAAAGCAAGATTTTGAAAAGAATCACAATCTAAGCATATATTTAGGAACGTAAGGGGGTTATCCTAGGTTTGTTTAGAATATGGATCGTATCAATTCAATACGGTGTAACACTCCTCAAAGAGGGGCTACACATGGTATTAATTCACTGGTCATCATATCTATGTCTATCCTTTTCCACCCCATGAAGGTAATTAAAGCGAGATTTGGTCTCGACCCTTATTGCATGCTGTTACCCGTCCATTCCTATCAGTCCCGAAGGAATTTAGGACTCCTATCCTATAAGAAGGGGGTTCTAGGCATATCCTCAAGTTTAAGGGTAAAATACTAAGTGAGATATAATAAACAAGTAGGACTTTAATTAAGGGGAGCATGAAAGACAAATGAAAGGCTCGGATATACCTCCACACACAGTACACATAAACAACATGACTCAAATACAATTAAGGTCTAGATTCAAATCCTAAAGATGGTATCTAAGTGATAACAACAGAGTCAAATTTATGATATGACTCAGAGAAGAAATCCTAATCAGCTTGCTTACTGATTTTTACATGCTGATAGTAAAACATTAATCACAAAGATGATTTTGACTTTTATTTTAAAGTTGATTACCTAAGGCTTGTCTGGGCGTAAAATAATATGCATCAATTACCAGAATTATTAAAAAATAGGTTGGGAGTTATTTTATCTAAAGCACATTGTTCTAAATGTTGCAAAGACATGCAAGGATTGTGACCAATTTTACTTAAAATAGGATAATTAAACATGAGACCGTTTTATGTCCGTTTTAGGTATCAGTAGTTTAACTAGGTATGGCTGAGCAAGTGTGAAAGAGATCCTAAAACGGGATATCTGATATGCACAGATGAAAATACAGAATGATTTCAGGACCTGCAGAATTCCTAAAGCATGATTTCTAAATGCCCAAAGAGTTACAACATGATTTCAAGATGTGCAGGAGCAACAATTTTATGTTAATGTTGTTATTTAGATTAAAGCAAGATTTCTAAGTGGTAAAGTGATGCCAAATAGGATGCTGAAATAGTAAACCTAAGAACGTGATATCTAAAGCATAATATGCTTTGAATGAGTTGATCTTACACATGGATTCTAATGCATATATAGAAAATGTAAACCTAAGACATGGTTTCTACCCATTGATGCTGATAACATATATAACTATCCTCCCCTTTTCACTAGCCAGTCCTAATACTTGTTTACAAAAGAATTTTACAAATACTGAAAAAAATGGAAGTTACACTATAGAGATCTTGAAAACAGGTCCATATTTTCAGCACCTGATTAGGACTTCCTCTCTGAGTTATGTAATAAATCACCTCAAATGCCAAGATTGTTGCATAGCCTTTATCATATCTAAGTATGTCAGAGTTCCCTAAGGACCTCAAGGGATCCCGGACAGTGCTTATACCCAGATTTTATAGCCAAGACAGAGTAAATATGTAACGATCCGCCTGGTCATTTTGCCTTTTAGAACCTCGTTCCTTTAAATAAAACTTCTCGTGCTTGCTTTAGCTAATTTATGACTTGCGATGACGATTGGTTCGGGACTTGGAAGAGTTTTGGGTGAAAAATGCCCATTTTACTCCTTAGAATTTTCTTTAAAAATTAAGTTTGACTTTAATCAATATTTTGAGCAAACGGAATCGGATTCGTAATTTGATGGTCCTGAAGGTTCATAGGAAAATATGGGACCTGGGCGTATGCCTGGAATCGCATTCGAGGTTCCTAGCCCGAGTAATGAATTTTTATTAAAAATTATTAGTCTAAAGTTTTAAATATTTCAAAAAACTTATTAATCATTGATTTCCTAGGTATCAGGCTTTTATTTTGGTTCCGAATCCCGGTACAGGTCCAAAATTTCATTTAAAACGTGCCTGTAAAATTTGGTGTCAATCCGAGTAGTTTTAGAGTATTTTGACTCATTAGAGGAAAATTAAGAACTTGAAGTTAATAAGTTTGAGTCAATTGCTTTCAGGGGCGATTTCTAGGTTTAACGTTGTTTCGGGTGTCCCGAAGGTTCGAGTAGGTCCATTATGTTATTTCAGACTTGTCGGTATGTTCGGGCGAGGCCCGGGAATCCCGAGCGTCAATCGGATGAGGCTCGAGTGAAGTAGAAAAAGTTGAGAAGGGCTGAAGCTTTACTGCTTCTGTCATAACTGCATCTGCGGTTCTTGGCCCCAGATGCGGGACTGCAGAAGCGGTATGTGCATCGTAGAAGTTCCCCAAGCAGGCCAGGCTAGAAACTGCAGAAGCGGCTCCGCAAATACGGCCTTCAGACCGCAGAAGCTGCCCCAGCATTACCTTCCCTTTTCGCAAATGCTGTCGCATTCTCACATATGTGGACTGCAGATGCGGTCCCCTGACCTCAGATGCGGAAATCATTCAACCAATGATGTTTATTAAAGATGGGTTCTAAGTCATTTTTATGACATTTCCACTCCTCCTTTGGGCGATTTGGGAACTTTTGAGACAAGGACTTCTTCTTAGCATTGTGAAGTAAGTTTATTTCACCCATCCTTAGTTTAGTACTGGCATATTAGGTAGACTAAACACTAGAAGTTAGGTA
Organism: Nicotiana benthamiana; assembly: GCA_034376525.1. Classification (NCBI taxonomy): domain Eukaryota; kingdom Viridiplantae; phylum Streptophyta; class Magnoliopsida; order Solanales; family Solanaceae; genus Nicotiana; species Nicotiana benthamiana. The sequence goes on from CM067331.1 coordinate 100,046,492, forward strand.
AAGTCAAAAGGTTAGAGAAAGACCTAGAGCTTTGCCAAAAGTTAGATTTAACTAATCGTGTATTATTGATCCTTAGGTTGTAAAGAATAACTTCCTTCGAAAAATTTCGAAATCCAGGCACGTGGGCCCGGGGTTGGATTTTAGGAACCTTGTGTTTAGGATTGGAAAATTTCAGAAGTTGTTAGAATTCGATCTTTAGAGTCTATATTGACTAGTTCCCCCTTCATTTAACTAGTTTGGGATCGTTCAGCTTCGAATTGAGGATTCGGGCTTGTTATTGGCATTGGAAGTATACTTTGGAATGAGGTAAGTCTCCTTTCTAACCTTGTCATATGGAATTGTCCCTATAGGTATAATGATTGAGTAATTGCTACTAATGCGGGGGCTACGTATGCACTAGGTGATGAGAGTCTGTGCGTAGCTACTATTATGTTAATTGTCCGGGTAGTCTAGGACCCACATCATGCTATAATTGTGAACACCTCTATGATTATATGCTAATATGACCACTTAGAATATTCTAAAGATTTAAAAAGGAATAATTGTGAACATGTATGCTTGTGGAACCATTGTATGAATTTATTTGAATAAAAATGCGCCTTTGTGTGTACTATTGATATTTCTTGTTATTTGTGGATTGAGCCAATCGCCTCGGTATAAATAGATACAGCTATCGTTTGCGCCTTTCGTTCCTCGGCAGTGGATAGTTATTTCTTGTTGGATCGGGCCATCGACCTCCGCATAATGTGTGCATGATATCTATGTGAAAACTTATGCTTGAATTGTTTCAGCTAAATTATTCGACATGTAAATAGCTAACTAGAATATTGTGAAGGACATGATTTTACCTCTTATTATAAACTTTTGATTATTGGTGATCCGCATGCGTAGAATAACACTTCATTATATAATTTGATCCTTGTATCAAGTTGAGACCTCGTCTCTACTTCTTCGAGATTAAACGAGATACTTACTGGATACATATTATATATGTACTCATACTACGCTTCTGTATTTAATTATACAGGATCTGAGGTAGGTATATCTGGCTACCAGTCTGGTGCGTGCCCTCAATTCATAGGTCGAGACGTCCACAGTGAGCTGCTCTCTTCCTATGTCGTTAAACAACCGGATAGAGTCTTTTCTTACTTTTGTTGTCTTTTCTATCACAGACAGTAGGATAGAGACATTCATTTGTATAATCTACTAGATGCCTATTACTTGTGACACCAGGTCTTGGCACAGACACTCGAGTAGACTTTGTTTTTGGGTTGTATTATCACTTGATAAATTATTGATCATTTCTGATCTCAAATCTAAATTTGAGAGTCTGTTGCGCTTAATTTTGGTAAAAGTAAAAAATGAGAACATAATTATTGTTCTGCATCGGCTTTCCTGGCAACAGTGTCGGGTACCATCATGACCTAGTATGAAAATGGTTCGTGACAACATGGTATCAGATCACTAGGTTCACATAGGTCTCACAAGTAAGGGGAAAAACTAATAGATTCTTGTTAATCGGTAGGGAGACATCTTTATTTATCATCGAGAGGCTATAAGGTATTAGGAAAGACTAGTCTTTATCCATTTCCTATCATGTAGTGATTGGCATACTAAATGTCCTCCTTCTACTCTCTGACAGATGTTGAGGACATGCACGGCTGATGTTCAAGACCCGGGCGGAGCTGCTCCCCCATTGCTAGAGGCAAAGTTAGAGGCCAGTGGAGGGCATCGACCTGTGGTAGGGGATGAGGGCGCCCTAGAGCTATTCTAGTATCACCACTAGCAGATCCTGCAGGAGATCCTATCATTGAGGAAAAGGGTGACGTGCCCACAGCTAAGCCAACTCCGGCAGATTTTATGACAACACCAAGATTTCAGGAGGTCATGTGCCTTATGCTGCGGTTCATGGATACTATGACTCAGGCTGGTTTATTTCCAGCAAATCTAGCTATCTCACAGGCGGGAAGGGGAGCACAGACCCTTACTACCCAAGCTCTTGGTCATGCAGTTGCGATATATTAGACTCTGGGTGCACTACCCGCGGATGTGGCTCAACCAGTTGCTGTAGTGGTACCCCAACCCAGGCCAGCTGCAGAGGGCAATCCGCAGAAGCTATTGGATAAATGGAATAGAATTCATGCTCCGATCTTCAGGGGTGAGCGTCATGAGGATGCTCAGGACTTCATTGACATGTGCAGGGACAGACTGCACAACATGAGGATACTGGAGTCACATGGAGTTGACTTCACTACTTTTCAGCTTGAGGGCAGGGCCCGTAGATGGAAGTTGTCCTTGTTTTTGGCAGGCAAGCAGGTTCACCTCCCATCACTTGGGGTCAGTTCATACAGCTATTCTTGGATAGGTACATTTTGTCTTTTGAGAGGGAGGAGCTACAATATCAGTTTGAGCATCTTGATCAGGGTGAGATATCGGTGACCGATTATGAGGCGAGGTTTTTTGAGTTATCTCGCCATACTCTCATGATACTTCCCACAGATGCAGAGAGAGTAAGGAGGTTTGGTGCAGGGTTGCACCCCGGTATTCAATCTGGTATGCCCCAAGAGGTAGAGATGGGTACAGAGTATCGGCTCGTGATTGAGATTGCTCAGAGGAATGAGGGATATCCTCAGAGAGGTACACAACAGATGCAGCAGGATAATAAGGCTAGTTTTTTGGAGAGTTCAGAGGTGCCCCCGTTAGGGGTAGAGGCCAGTTTGGGAGGGGTCAGCCCTGCAGGCCCTCATACTCAACACCACCACCTGCTCGGGGTGATCCAGCATGCCCCTATTTAGCACTATGCCATGGAGTTCTTATCGTCTTGCATCTATCCAGGGTTCCTCTAAGGGGTATTCAGGTCCCTGGGATTCTTCTGGTTCCTATTTCAATGTTGTACCGGAGAGTCCATACCGCCACCGACTATCCAGGCTTCTTCTAGTGGATCTACAGGCTTTCAAAGTCAGGCATTAGGGCAGTAGGTCGCCGCACTACGTAGTTGTTTTGAGTGTGGAGACCCTGGTTCCTTGAGGAGATACTGCCCGAGTCTTCGGGGCAAGTCAGTACAGCAGGGTCAACTACCCATACTTTGGGGCAAGGAAGAAAATAAAATTTCAGCACACCTTGATTTTAACAAGATAGGTAACAGGAACCAGTAAAATCTTCAAATAATATTGATTTTATAGGACAAACTTATTCATATTGCCTAAATAGAAACCAATTAAGTAAAATATCACAAAAATACCGGATTTAACAAGAAAAGCTAGTTCGAAGCCCTAATAGAGATCATATTATGGCAAAAATCCCAAAGAACACTAGATTTAACAAAGAAAACATTTAAATCTCAAAATAGAATCGGTAAACAACACGGTTAATTGAATAAGGTAAGAAAACTAAATAAGGTTGCAAAATATGGAAATAATAGAGAATCGGCATATAGGTATTACCCTAGCAAATAAGTGAATCAAAGACTCGAAATAAGACTGATTTAAGGAAAAAATAGCATAAGTTTCCATGAATAAGCAAATAAGCCAAGTATAAATAGAAAGAATCGAATCTAAAACCTTAATAGACGCAAATTAGGGTAACATATAAAAGTATTCTAATTAAACAAAGAAGTAATCATGTAAATTAAAGCATAGAACATTGGCATGTATCAAATAACACATATAAGTGCAGAATCAAAACAAAGTGTCAAAAATTGGGGTATTTAGCATTGGCTAGTTAGGGTTAAGGAAGAACTCAACGAAATCAATCAAAACACATAGACATAGGGGACTAAACACTTAAAACCAGAAAGCATTTTGAAGAAAAGGATTTTTAGAAACCCTAGTTTAGGAAGATGACAAGCCACTAAAAAATGAGCAGATTTTTCATAAAAACAAGTACAATAATTTTGATCCTTCTCAAATCTGTATGGATTTTAGAAGTTTAAGAGACAAAATTACAGTGTTGTAAAAACAATAATGCAAAGATAAAGATATCGGCTTAGAAACCCATAGGTTTAGGCCTAAAATAGGAAGATCTTACTCAAAATCGATCCATGGCAGCCTGAAACAGGCAAGAAGAGACCAAGGTGGGAGTGGACTCACCCTTGTCCCTTGAGGGCCTTAGAGACCGCACGAATCCCGGCCTGAGAGCGACATTAGAGGCCTGAGAATGGTGAAGAACAACCATGGTTGACTGTGGAGAGCTATAGTGAGGTGAAATTTTAGGATTAGGGTCCGAGAGAGCTCGAGAATATTCGAGAAAGGAGGAGATGACTGTCGGCAGGGTCAAAAGAAAAATGAGAGGTTTGTGGGGGTAATTATGTTTAATTATGGAAGCGATAATCTGGACCATTGATCAAAACTGATCAATGGCCACGATTCAACAAGATTGGGTCGGGTTTGGTAGGGATTTGGGCCTGGGTTTTATTGTGATGGTTTATAAGGATTTGGATTGAATTAATTAGGCTATAATTGAAATAATAAGGCCATTTGTTAAATATACGAAATAAATTATTAAAATAATTTGTAAAAGAATTACTAATCATAGAAATGAATTTCATACATAGAAATATTTTAAACATCATTATTTAGTATTTAAAAATACAAGAGATGAATTCCTGGTAAAAATTAACACAAATTATATGCATGGGTTATAATGCAAATTTATTGTAATTATAGCCAAAATGTGCTAAATTGGCTTTTTATGGAATAATCTAGACTTAATAAGACCATAAGTAGTAATATTAAATCAAGAAATATTTTGAAATCATTTATAATTTTATAATTATTTATTAGAAATAAAATACTGGGCAAATTAATAAAAATGTAAACAATTGTGAAAAATATCAATTAATGCTAATGCACGATTTTGAAGACATATATGCAATTTTAAAATTATTTTGGAAAAATTGGGTATCAATAACTGTCCTCTTTACCCAGGAAGGGTGAAAGAGTTTACCGATAAAAATATGATGGTCAATATTGACCGAGCGAAATAGCTTGAGAAATTAGGCCGCGTGTTGGCTTCTGAGCACCTACATTGGCTAAGTATACTAATGGAGTTTTACATGAACAGATGCAACATATGGGGCTGGATGAATGAGCGGTTTACGGAAATGGTTAGGAGAACTGGAGTGGGACTGCTCCGGCTAGGATAGCCGTTGCTTGCCTAATTACCTACAAATAAGCAATACAAGCATATATTGTGTGTAAATTAAAACATGATGCATCTTCCCATCGGACCATGAATGTTGTCATCGGACAATGAGGATGATGTCCTTAGTCTATGATGTCCTGGGCCATGAAACGTATGATAAAGGATTTGTATGCCATGAAATGATATTCTCGGGCTGTGATGATGCTGCCTCCGAATCATGACACCTTTGAATAATGATATGCAAAATATTGAAATAGATCCTCGGGCCATGACATGGTGTTCTCGGGCTATGAAGATGGTGCCTCCGGACGATGATGCCTTTGGATGAGTTGGCGATATTTCAGCCCATGAAGGATGCAGTAGTATGATGCGGACAAGACAGAGCTCAGTCTCGTGAATTGAAGGGCAGAGATTAGCCCGTAAGAGAAGCGAGATAAACAGTGATTGGGATAGCGCTTAGTTTCAAATAAAATTGGGGGTGGATCTTAGCCTTGAAAGGCATGAAAGTAGCCTTATGCAAAGATGTGAATGCAGATGGAGGTAGAGCTTAACCTTGGAAGGCAGAATGGTAGACTTATGCAGATTGAAAGGCTGAATAGTAGCCTTATGCAAATTGAAAGGCAGAATAGAAGCCTTATGCAATGCAAATGAAGATGGAGACATCATCTAGTCTAGGAAGGTAGAAGTAACCTTATGAAGATTGGAAGGCAAAATAGTAGACTTATGCAATGCAAATGCAGATGGAGGTAGAGCTTAACCTTCGAAGACAAAATGGTAGCCTTACGCAAATTGGAAGGCAAAATAGTAGCTTTGTGCAGATTGGAAGGCAGAATAGCAGCCTTATGCAATGGGAATGTAGATGGAGACATCGTTTAGCCTCGGAAGGCAGAATGATGGCCTTACGCTAATTGGAAGGCAGAATAGTAGCCTTATGCAATGCAAATGCAAGTGGAGGTAGAGCTTAACTTCGGAAGGCAGAATGGTAGCCTTAAGAAATGCAGTAGATGGAGACAGCGTTTAGTCTCAAAAGGCAAAATGGTTGTGTTATGTAAGAAATCAAATAACAACTGACAGTAGAGTTTTCTTAGTTGATAGCAAATTATGGCGTCATGATTACTGGGAGAATTATGACATTTTGGCTAGCCATTCAAGCTCTTGATGGAATGGAAACCTTTTATCGTACCAAGTCGTGTAACTAGGCTCTAATTAACCTTTGGAAAAATCACGCACCCGAGTATGTGGCTCCAAGAACCAACACTGATGCCAAATCTGTCGAACCTTTTCTTCTGGGAGTACAGCTTTTGGACCTAGTTCGATGACTTGTTGACTCAAACCTTTATCGTAGGGGTTAGTTTGGTACCGGTATAGGTGGTGCAAAACCATGTGTGGAGAATATGTCTGAATACTCCAAAGACCCATCAATAAAAGAAAACATACTTCGGCCGACATATAAATGACTTCAGTGACAAAGAGCCAACCGAATGTCCATTCAATTATTGCTTGCAGACAAAGAACTCAAATGAACGACCATGCTCTGTACCCTCTGTAAACGCATGCCCCTCTATACGGTTTTCATTTTCTCCAATGCAATTAAGCCCAGTCATTACATAGTCCATGTACCATGGACGATGGAAAAGGCGTTCTTCCATACAAAGTTGCAAAAGCATGTTAAAACCCTCAAATAATTTTCCACTCGCTCGACAAACAGTTAGAGCTCGATAAATCTCTGCCAGGATCATTGGTACAATGGTTCCATTAGCCTTTGTGGTCATGAAGTCCGCTATTTCCATGAGCCCCAGCTTTGTATTTCCATCCTTCCTTGTTTAGATTAAGATACCTAGGAATGCCACTATAAAAGCCAATCCTCTATGTGCTTCCTATTTACCTTTGTTTCCCTGAATGAGTTAGGCCAGTATCTGGGGTCTCAAAACTGTGGGGATCCCCGTAACGTCGGTACAAGAAATAGAATGTGCAAAATCCCTCAACCAAACTTCCGTCTTTAACTTCCTGATTGATACTTAGAAGGTCTAGGAATTCACCGGCTTTGCAACTTGTCCGAACCTCGTTCTAAAATTGGGATATGACTCTAATAGAAAAGAAGTTACGCGAAGTTTAAACTTCCTAGATGATTTAGAAGACATAGAAAGAAGAGGGTTTCGTAACAGTTTTACATACAACTCAAGTAATATCAAAGCGTAAAAAGTAGCATTTAGCACATTAGCTTCAAATATGCAAACATCATGTAAGCCAAATGTAACGGTTGTTCTAAGATTGAATTCTTAAAATCCAAACCAAAGTTTCGAGATTTGTTCCCCAGCAGAGTCATTAGAGCTGTCAAACCTCCTTTTTTACTACCCCGAGGGGGTATAAGGGATTTTTTCCAATTAAAGTGACATTACTCGAAATGAGATTGTTTATTTGCTTAGAGTCGTCACTTGGAATAATTTATTTGGTGTACCAAGTGTCACGGCCTGAATTTTCCACCCTTGGGAGTTGATGGCGCCTATTATTAGGAGCTAGGCAAGCCATTTATTAATTACCTCTTTTAGAAACCATCAATAAATTTTATAAAAATGAAGCATTTAATGATAAAAGCGGAAGTCTTGAATGTAAATAACTGAAAGGAATGCGGAATCCCTATACAAAACTCTACCCAAGATTTGGTGTCACAATACTCACGAACTTCAAAGATTACTAAATACAATAGACTGAAAGAAGTCCTAATATGTCTGTCTCGGTAAAAGGATAACAAACTGAAATAAAGATAGAGAAGACTCGGGGCCTATGGACGTTATCAAGCCTACCTCGGTGTCTCTAGACTGAAGGTCTACTCCCAATCTACTGCTGATGCTCAACAGCTACTCCGATATCTGCTAGTGCAGAGTGTAGCATAAGCACAACTGACCCCATGTGCTGGTAAGTGTCTGGCCTAACCCCAACAAAGTAGTGACGAGGATAGGACAAGACTCTGGATAAACCTGTACAATTACATAATATATGGCGAAGGAAACATTAGGAAATAACAAGTAAAACTAGGGAGGGGAAACATGCTCTTGGATAACAAAATGAACAAAATTCTAAGAACTGACAAAGAACCCACTATAAAGCTACTAACACGAATAAGAATATATAAAACAACTTTTGTTTAAATGCTCATCTCGTTGCAGGCGTGCAACCCAATCCCATTTAATTAAAACATGTGGTAAGCGTACCACCTGCTCCCATTTTAATCAGTATCTTATGGTAGGTGTACGAACCAATCCCATTTGATCATAACTTGCGGTAAGCTTGCCACCCGATCCCATTTCATCATAACTCGCGGTAGCGTATCACCCGTTCCCATTTCAATCAATATCTTATGGTAGGTGTACCACCCCCCTCCCATTTCAATAAATATCTCGTGGAAGGCGTACCACCCGTTCCCATTTCAATCAATATCTCGTGGTAGGCGTATCACCAGCTCCCATTTCAATCAAAATCTCGTGGAAGGCGTACCACTCACTCCCATTTCAATCAATATCTTGTGGTAGGCATACCACCCGATCCCATTTCATCAACATCTTGTGGTAGGCATACCACCCGATCCCATTTCATCAATATCTTGTGGTAGGCATACCACCCGATCCCATTTCATCCAACACAATACACAAAATAATCCTGGCGAGGGAATAAGACAATGTAATAACTTCCCGATAAGGGAATACAATAACAAAAATTCAAATATCCCGGCAAGGGAGAGTCAGCCTTAACAAATCCTATTCAATTTCTTCTTAGCAAAGTTAAAACCAATACTCAGTATCAAGGATTATCAATCAAGGCTTTTATAGGATCAATTAAGAATTCACAGATATCAATTTATTACCCACGGCCATGCTCAACACCAACATATAGATACTCGTCACCATGCGCATACGTCGTACACAATACAAACACGTAGCAAATATGACTCAACTCTTAATCCCTCAAGCTAGGGTTAAATCAAACACCTACTTCGATGTTTTGAACTCACTCAAGCCTCAATTACTGCTTCACCCCTCGATTCCACCACCAATTCGCGCGAATCTAGTCACAAATTACTTAAATACATCAACAAATGCCAAGTGAAACAATTTGAATGCGTAAAAAAGTGGATTTCCAAAAGTCTTGCCAAAAATTCCAAAAATACCCCGGGGCCCGCATGGTTAAAACCCGAGGTTAGAACCAAAACCCGATTACCCATTCTCCCATTAACTCAAATATATGATTTATTTTTAAATTGGACCTCGAATTGAGGTCCAACCCCCCCTCCCCCTCCCCCCAATTTTAGAAAACCTAGGTTCTACCCAAAGTTCCCAAATTTCCCCATTAAAATCTTTGATTTAAAGTTAAAATCATGTTAAAAATGCTAAGGAGTGGGGAAAATAGTTTAGAAATTACTTACCAATCGTTTTGGAGAAGAAGAGTTTCTTGAAAAATCGCCTATTATGTTTTGGGGTTTTGAAAAGTGTAAAATGACTGAAAATCCCATCTTTTTATACCCTCCCAGAAGTCCCAGCACGGACCGTGCAAGAAGGACCACGGCCGCTCTGGTAGATCCGGAGGTTGCTGGCTCTCTGAGGCTGGCTACACAGACCATGCATGAACGACCGCGGTGGTGCAGCTTCCACCGCGGACCGTGCTCAATGGACCGCGGCTGCACTGGCCCCTCCACAGCCGCACACGTTTTCACGCAGACCATGCCAGAAGGTTCTGATACCTGCAACATTACAACTCTCTGATTCTTCCAGCGTGGACCGCACTGATAGGGAGTGCGGCCACGCTAGTTAACCTGAAACACTGCTAATTTTAAGTCTAAGACCTCCCAAAACTTATTCAAAACTCACCTCGAGCCCTCAAGCATATACACCACCTCAAAAACATCCTACGGACTTTCTCGTGAGATCAAATCGTCAAAATAACATCATATACATAGAATCAAGCCCCAAAGATTGAGTGTTTCTTTCAATTTTTCATGAAACACCAATTTTCCATTTTAAGTCCAAATACATCAAATGACGTCCGTTTTCAACCAAACTTCGGTTAAATCACATATAAAACTTGTACCAGGCGTTGGAACCAAAATACGAGCCCGATACCACAATCTTTTAATCAGTTTCACTTTTTAAATTCTTTAGTTATTCTCAAGAAATAATTTTACATAAAAATTCATTTCTTGGACTTGGGACCTTGGAATTCAAGGCTTCGGAGACATAGAATGAGTAAGAACACAGCTGATGACCCTTTGGGTCATCATAATCTCCACCTCTAAAAAATCGTTCATCCTCGAACGGACAAAAGAAAGAAGTACCTGAGGCGGGAAATAGATGAGGATAACAGCTCTGCATATTAGACTCGGACTCCTAGGTTGATGCCTCAGGAGGCTCACCTCTCCACTAAATACGCACAGAAGGAAAATTATTCGACCACAATTTTCGAACCTACCGGTCTAAAATAGCCACTGGCTCCTCCTCATAAGAAAGATCCTTGTCCATATGGACAGTGCTAAAATCCAACACGTGGGATGGATCACTGTGATACTTCTGGAGCATAGAAACATGAAATACTGGATGCACGGCTAACAAGCTAGGCGGCAGGGCAAGTCTATAAGCCACCTCTCCCACACGATCGAGAATCTCAAATGGACCAATGTACCTAGGTCTAAGCCTTCCCTTATTCCTAAATCTTATCACGCCCTTCATAGGCGACACTCAAAGCCACATCTCGAACCTTGCAATCTGTATAACTCTTCTGCATGGACTGAGCCGTCTTAAGCCTATCCTGAATGATCTTGACCTTATCCAAGACCTCCTGAACTAAATTTGTAACCAATAGTTGAGCCTTTCTCGTCTCAAACCATCCAACTAGATACCGACATCGCCTACCATACAATGCCTTATAAGGAGCCATCTGAATGTTGGACTGGTAGCTGTTGTTGTAGGAAAACTCTGCTAACGGCAAAAACTGATACCACGAGCCTCCAAAATCAATGACACCGGCTCGGATCATATCCTCCAATATCCGAGTGGTCCGCTCAAACTGCACGTCTGTCTGAGGATGAAATTCTGTGCTCAACTCAACCTGGGTGCCCAACTCTCGCTGAACGGCTCTCCGGAAGCACGAGGTAAACTGTGTACCCCGGTCTGAAATGATACATATCGGCATCCCATGAAGGCGAACAATCTCTCTGACGTAGACCTCAGCTAACCTCTCAGATGAATAAATGGTTGCAACAGGAACAAAATGCGCTGACTTGGTCAGCCTATCAACAATGACCCAAATCGCATCAAACTTCTTTCGGGTCAAAGGGAGTCCAGTAACAAAATCCATAGTAATCCTCTCCCACTTCCACTCGGGAAGCTCAATCCTCTGAAACAGTCCACCGGGCCTCTAATGCTCATACTTAACCTGCTGACAGTTCAAACACCAAGCCACATATGCAACAATATCTTTCTTCATCCTGCGCCACAAATAGTGCTGCCTCAGATCCCGATACATTTTCGCGGCGCCTGGGTGAATAGAATATCGAGAAATGTGGGCCTTTGCTAAGATCAACTCTCGAATCCCATTAACATTGGGCATACAAACTCATCCCTGCAAGCTCAAGACACCATCATCACCCAAGGTCACCTACTTGGCACCTCCACATTGCATCGTGCCTCTAAGGACACACAAATGGGGATCATCAAACTATTGATCACGAATACGCTCCAACAATAAAGAACGAGCAACCACGCAAGCTAACACCCGGCTCAGAAATATCCAACCTCACAAGTCGATTGGGCAAGGCCTAAACATCCAAAGCAAGCGATCTCTGGTAGACTGGAATATAAGCAAGACTGCCCATGCTGGCTGACTTCCAATTCAACGCGTCGGCCACCACATTGGCCTTCCCCGGGTGATATAAAATGGTAATATCATAGTCCTTCAACAACTCCAACCACCTCCTCTGCCTCAAATTCAACTCCTTTTGCTTGAACAAATACTGAAGACTCTTGTGGTCCGTGAACACCTCACATGCCACGCCATACAAATAGTGCCTCCAAATCTTCAAGGTGTGAACAATGGTTGCCAACTCTAGATCATGAGCCGGGTAATTCTTCTCGTGAATCTTTAGTTGCCTCAAAGCATAGGCAAGACCTTTCCATCCTGCATCAACACTGTACCACGCCCAACTCGGGAAGCATCGGAATAGACTGTGTAAAGTCCTGAGCTTGTGGGCAAAAACAACACTGGAGCCATAGTCAGATCTGTCTTGAGCTTCTAAAAGCTCGCCTCACACTCCTACGATCATCTGAATTGGGCACCCTTCTGGGTCAACCTGGTCATCGAGGCTGCAATAGATGAAAATCCCTCCACAAACCGACGATAGTAGCCTGCTAACCCTAAGAAACTCCGGACCTCCATAGCTGATGTTAGTCTAGGCCAGTTCTTGACTGCCTTAATCTTCTTTGGGTCCACCGGAATAGCCTCTGCTGAAGCAACGTTACCCAAAAATGCAACTGAACTCTAACAGAACTCACACTTTGAGAACTTAGCATATAACTGTCGATCCTTCAGAGTTTGAAGAACCGCTCTGAGGTGCTGTTCGTGCTCCTCTTAGCTGTGGGAGTACACCAAAATATCATCAATGAAGACTATCACGAAAATGTCCAAGTATGTCCTGAACACTCGGTCATCAACTTCATGAATGTTGCTGGGGCACTGATCAACCCAAATTATATGACCAAGAAATCATAATGCCCATACCGAGTGCGAAAAGTTGTCTTAGGGACATCAGATGCCCTAATCCTCAACTGATGGTAGCCAGATCTTAAGTCAATCTTTGAAAACACCCTGGCACCCTGAAGCTGGTCGAATAGATCATCAATTCTCGACAGTGGGTACTTATTCTTAATCGTTACCTTGTTTAATTGCTGGTAGTCTATGCACATCCTCATCGATCTCTCCTTCTTCTTGACGAATACACTAGCGCGCCCTAAGGCGAAACATAAGGTCTAATGAAACCCTTCTCTAGTAAATCCTGCAACAGGTCCTTTAACTCCTTCAACTCTGGCGGGGCCATATTATATGGCGGGATAGAAATAGGCTGAGTGCCCGGACCCAATGCAATATAGAAATCAATGTCCCTGTCAGGTGGCATGCCCGGCAAGTCTGAAGGGAAAACATCGGGAAACTCCCGAACAATGGGAACAGAATCAATAGAGGGGACCTTAGCAGTGGAATCATGTACGTAAGCCAAATAAGCCAAACACCCCTTCTCGACCATACTTCTAGCCTTTAAATATGAGATAACATTGTGAGTGGAATGACCAAGAGTCCCTCTCCACTCTAAACGGGGCAAATCTGTAAGGCTAAGGTCACAATATTGGCATGGCAATCCAAGATATGGGACAACCAATTCATCCCTAATATGACATCAAATTCGACCATGTCTAGAAGCAACAAATCAATATGGGTCTCAAGACTCGCGATCACTACATCGCAGGAATGATGAACTCGGTCGACCACGATAGAATCACCCACTGGTGTAGACACATAAACAGGAATACTCAATGCATCACTAGGCATGACTAGGTACGGTGAAAAATAAGATGACACATACGAATACATAGACCCTGGATCAAATAGCACTAAAGCATCTCTATTACATACCAGAATTGTACCTGTAATGACTGCATCTAATGACTCAGCCTCTGGTCTGGCTGGAAGAGCATAACACCGGGGTTGGGCCCCACCTCCCTGAACCACATCTCTAGGGCGGTCGGCTGTTGGCTGGCCTCCACCCCTGGCAGCCTGAGCTCCACCTCTATGACCTCTACCTCCACCTCTAGCACCTCTACCCCCGCCACTAGCCGGCTGGGCATGTTGTGGAGCATGTAGTGCCTATACCATGGCACGGGAACCTTGCTGTGAAGAACTACTTAAAGCTCAAGGACAATAACTAGCAATGTGCCTCATGACGCCACAAGTAAAACAAGCTCTCGGCTGCTGGGACTGGCGACCCTATTACCTCTAAAGTGGTGGTGCACTATAAGGCTGCTGATCAGAATAATGCGGCTCAGAACCACGACTAACTGAAGTACCCTGAGAAGCCTGGAGTGCTGACTGGAAGGGTCTAAGAGGATGGCCCCTATTGTATGAATCTCTGCCTCTAGATGAGGCACCACTAAATCGGCCTGACTAACGGGGTCTCTTGTCTGCTCTATGACCACCCCCCTGTGGCAATACCATCTCAATCCTCCGGGCCATATTGGCAGCCTCCTCCTGAAAAGTGATATCACTCCCCGCCTCTCTGGCCATCTGAAGACGAATAGGCTGGATGAGTCCATCAATAAACTGTCTCACTCTCTTTCTCTTAGTGGGGAGTATGACGATAGCATGGCATTCCAACTCAATAAACCTAGTCTCATACTGCGTCACTGATATGGACCCTTGATGAGATGCTCGAACTGCCTCCAATAGACCTCACGCAGTGTGACAGGGAGAAACTGCTCCAGAAATATATGCGTGAACTGCTCCAAGGTTAAGGCTGGAGACCCTCTTGGTCTAGCTAAATAGATATCCTTCCACCAAGTCTGGAAGGATCCAGATAGGCAAAATACAACTAAGTCAACTCCATTGGACTCAACAATACCCATGTTCCGAAGAACCTCGTGGCAGTTGTCCAAATAATCTTGAGGGTCATCGGTGGGTGCACCGCTGAAAGTAGTAGTGAAGATCTTGGTGAACCTATCCAACCTCCACAAAGCATTTGCAGACATAGCGGCTCCACCGCCGGTCTGAACAACCACTTCTAGCTGACCTGACATAGCTGGCCGAACCATGGGAAACTGAACCTGGGAGCTACCTACTCCAGAGTATGAGTATCAGGAGTCTGGCTCCTCCTCCAGCCTGAGAGATGGCTAGTGCTACAGGAAGTAACCCTGCATGGATGACACTCTTCATAAGACCCACTAATCGGACCAGAGCGTCCTGAAGAACTGGGGTGGCAATGAACCCTTCTGGGACCTGAGCTGGGCCTATCAAAACTGCTGGAGCTGGGGCTAGAACCTCCTCGTCGAAATCAACCTAAGGCTCCGCCACAGGTGCTGTTGCTCGAGCTGAGCTATGCCCCTACCTCGACCTCGCCTTCTACCCCTAGCGAGAGTGGCCTAGGGCTCAGACTACTGATCGAAAGATGAGGAAGTGCGTATTCTCGCCATCTGCAAAGAACATAGTAGAAAGATAACAATTATTTGACAAACAGAACCACACAATAAGAAAGAACAAGAGTGAAATTTTCCTAAATCGATAGCCTCTGAGGATAAATACAGACGTCTCCGTACCGATCCGTCAGACTCTACCAAATTTGTCCGTGAGTTATGAGACTGCAACCTAGAGCTTTGATACCAATTTGTCACGACCCAAATTTCCCACCCTCGGAAGTCGTTATGGCGCCTACTATTAGGAGCTCGGCAAGCCATTTATTAATTACCTCTTTTAGTAACCATCAATAAATTTTATAAAAAACGAAGCATTTAATAATAAAAGAGGAAGTCTCAAATGTAAATAACTGAAAGGAATGCGAAATCCCAATACAAAACTCTACCCAAGATTTGGTGTCACAATACTCACGAACTTCTAAGATTACTAAATACAATAGACTTAAAGAAGTCATAATCTGTCTGTCTCAGTACAAGGATAACAAATTGAAATAAAGATATAGGAGATTCCGGGTCTGCGGACGTCAGCAAGGCTACCTCGGTGTCTCTGGACTGAATTTCTACTCCCAATCTACTACTGCTTCGCAAAATCTGCTCCGGTATCTGCACATAAGTGCAGAGTGTAGCATCAGCACAACCGATCCCATGTGCTGGTAAGTGTCTGGCCTAACCCCGGCGAAGTAGAGACGAGGCTAGGACTTGACTCCAGATAAACCTGTACAATTACATAATATATGGCGAAGGAAACAGCAGGAAATAACAAGTAAACTGGGGAAGGAAAACATGCTCTGGGATAACAAAATGAACAAAATTCTCAAAACTGACAAAGAACGCACTATAAAGATACTAACACGAATAAGAATATATAAAACAACTTTCATATAAATGCTCATCTCGTTGCAGGGGTGCAACCCGATCCCATTTCATCATAACTCGTGATAGGCATACCAACCGCTCCCATTTTAATCAATATCTTGTGGTAGGCGTACCACCCGATCCCATTTCATCATAATTCGTGCTAGGCGTACCACCCACTCCCATTTCAATCAATATCTCATGGTAGGCGTACCACCCGCTCCCATTTCAATCAATATCTCTTGGTAGGCGTACCACCCGCTCCTATTTCAATCAATATCTCGTGGTAGGCGTACCACCCGCTCATATTTCAATCAATATCTCGTGGTAGGCATCCCACCCGCTCCCATTTCAATCAATATCTCATGGTAAACATACCACCCGCTCCCATTTCAATCAATATCTCGTGGTAGGCATACCACCCGATCCCATTTCATCAACATCATATGGTAGGCGTACCACCCGATCCAATTTCATAAATATCTTGAGGTAGGCGTACCACCCGATCCCATTTTATCTAACACAATACACAAAATAATCTCGGCGAGGGAACAAGATAATGTAATAACTTCCCGGCAAGGGATACAATAACAACAATTCAAATATCCTGGCAAGGGAGAGTCAGCTATAACCAATCCTATTCAATTTCTTCTCGGCACAGTTAAAACCAATACTCAGTATCAAGGATTATCAATCAAGGCTTTTATAGGATCAATTAAGAATTCACATCTATCAAATTAAGACCCACGGTTCCACCAATTAATACTTTACCCCTCGATTCCACCACCAATTCACACGAATCTAGTCACAAATAGTTAAACACATCAACAAATGCTAAGTGAAACAATTTGAATGCATAAAAGTGGATTTCCAAAAGTTTTGTGCAAAATACCAAAAACACCCCCGGGCCTGCATGGTCATAATCCGAGGTTCGAACCAAAACCCGATTACCCATTCCCCCATGAACTCAAATATATGATTTATTTTGAAATCGGACCTCGAATTGAGGTCCAAAACCTCCAATTTTAGAAAATCTAGGTTCTACCCAAAATTTCCAAATTTTCCCATTAAAGTCTTTGGTTTAAAGTTGAAATCATGTTAAAACATGTTAAGGAGTGGGGAAAATAGTTTAGAAATTACTTACCAATCGATTTGGAGAAGAAGAGTTGTTTAAAAAATCGCCTCTTATGTTTTGGGGTTTTGAAAAGTGTAAAATGACTTAAAATCTCGGGTTCCGTGGTTCTAGCACGGTCGCTTAAACTGTTAAGATTGACTTAATATCTTATTTAGTACTTGTTTTAAACTATTGTGCTTTTCAGATTCTATAATCGTTGTTAATTGTTTAAGGAAGATTCAATGCTTTTAAAATGCCGCCTATGGTACACTAAGAATTTAATACTCAATGAGAAAAGGTGTTAACTAAATAGAAAAATCCCGATTTCGATCATCTTTGACGCCTTCATAAACCGCGCTACATGAAATGCACAAATGGTTCGCAACACGCTTTATTTAACACTGTTAAAGATTGAAATTAGGTCACATGAAATGTACACCCGAATTGTAATAATTAAAAATCATAACTACATCACAGGAATCATACACGTAACTATTATGAATTATTCAAATAACGCGCCTAAAGCAACTACGAAAGTTCGATTTTTAATAGCAACATTTGTGAGGGCCATGAATTATTTAATTGATGGCACGCCTCAAAATATTCTACAAGGGTTAACTCTTGATCTAATTTTATGGGGCCCATGATTTAAGGGGTTTTGTTTGGCATGGCACACCTTACTTATTGCCTTTTTTAGAGGAAGGTTACACTTGATAGGAATATCTAAGTTTAAATTAGTTCGATAGGAAATGGGAGTGGGATTAGAAGTTCATTATTGGGTTATATCTAGAAATACTCGGCCTTGAAAAGCGTGAATTGCGTTCCAAATTTTGGCCTAGCAAGACAAGTATTCCAGGGATCTTGTCCCTATTGGAACATAAGTGAGTGTTCGCCCACATTGGGCTTTAGGCGGGCCTAGTAGCAGGGATTTACTAGCTGGGCCTATCTACCTTTGCATTTTTAGCCATAGTTATACGTTTATAACAATAATATATCATTTTGCTTTTAAGTAAAAAATACATTCAAAAGTCAAACACAATTCTAATTTAGAAACTAATCACATGAATTGCAAGACACAAGAGAATGTATTTACTCTATGACTTATAATAAAAGAGAATTCTTACAACTTGATCCAAATTTTTGGGCTTAGGGCCTAGGCTTAATAGCCTAAGACTAGATTCATTTAGCTTTTATCCGAGCCTCAGATTCAGCCCTCGTAGAACAACGAACAGCCATATCGTCTTAGAGAGTTGGCTCATAACCTGGCCCATTGCATCACTGCTATTTGAAATACAATATCAATAAAATCAAACTCGTAATGCACCTGTTTTGAATCCCAATATATGACTTTAAAAAAAACTAGTTAATTACAATCTTCAAATAAAATAAAAAGGTTTTCAGAATCAATATCAGCAACCTTAAGAATACCTACCTCTTTTGGACATGACTTGTCCATCAAAGCTTGGTCTCTTCTTGTGTTAAAATGGTAGGATCCCAACTTTTAGCTTTGGAGCATGCTGATTTGGTCAACTAGTGACCGAAACAAAAAACTTTAAATGTAATTAAGGAAACAAAGCATCATTCCTTTAAAAGAAAAAGGAGACAGTAGAGCTTTAATAAAACAACATGCAAGATCAACGGAAAGCAACAGTTGTATTGATTCACTTCTATGTTCCACAATAATTCAACTTCATTCATATCACATTTAAAACTCTTTCATGGTACATGTCTTACAAACTCGTCAATTGCATATCATTTCAAAGAAAAGACAACAGTACATAAGAAAGAAATAAAGTCAGTACCCTGAATAATCCACAACCAAAAAAGAAAACTAGAAGGTGTTAAGATGCGAAACACTGGATGAAAACTCAAACAAAGAAAGGAGCCGCAGCATAAATCAAGTAGCCAGCAACCAAATGAATCCCAGAATTTCAGACCCAAGACCAGCAATTTGAAACCAAAAATCCCCAGCAAATAACCCAAGAAAACTCTCTACTTCATACCATTTCTAGTTTCTAAAAAAAAGGAGAAGTTTTTGGAAATTTTTCTAAGGTTTTCTGAAATCTAAACTTTCAGAGAAAAAGGAATTTATCCAGTAAAGATGATGCTCAAACTCTGTTTTTCAGGACCTTTATGCAGAGAATAATGCTAATGATTGTCCCCTTTTCAGAATGTAATAGCCTATATATATATAGGATGCCTAGGGAGGGTATATTTTATGGAATATTTCTAATCCTATAGAAAAATAGTACTGCCCTTTTTTCACCCCTTGGTACAAATATCATATATTTCAATATCTTTTTGTAACAGCTAGGACCGCTATATATTTTCTAGGAAGCTTATGATTTTTAGCCTAAGTGGAAATCCATTTTTACCCTTTGAATTACTACACATTTAACCTTTAACCTAAAGTTTTAGTTCAATTAGGTCCCTACGATTTCCATTGATATGCAAATTAAGGCAAACAAAGACAAACCTAGAAAGGATTAGTAATTCGAATCAGAAATGCCCAAGAGAAATAAATGGCTACAATCTAAAACCTTAAATAAATTAATATGCCTAAACAGTAATCAAAACAAAGTAAAAATGTAATTTGCAAAGGAGACCTAGAATTTACCCTGCATTAGTTTGTAAACTTAAGCAATTAAAACAACAAATAGCCTAAAACTTGTTAATTCACCTAGAACAAGATGTGAGATGAATTTAGGAAAAACAAAATAATTTTTAAAGTACCAAACTTAATAAATGAACCTTAATCTAACTAAATTTGAGCAATTGGAAGCATGCTTTCAATTAATCCAATAAATAAAACAAATACCAAACGAAACCAAAGATATGTGAATCAAAAGGAAAGAAAACTTAAAATTTCCCAACTAAAACATACAGTCATGAACATGCAAAGACAACAAACAGAAAATAAAAAAGAGAAAATGACAAGGAATTCTCAGAAGAAGAAAAAGAGAGGAGCGGGTTACCAAACTTGTTTCGAATTGGACTAGCCATGAACTCGAACAAATTTCGTTGGGATAAAATAAACTTAGACTATCATCAATCGATTTCTTTCATCAAGGGTAATCAATTAATGAAGTTATTGGGTTCAAATGGCCCAAAATTGAACAAAAAGTTAAAGGCAGATTATACTAGGGTTTCATTCTTAGTTCCGTGATTTGGGAATTTCTGGGCTTGTTTGAAGAGAATGGTTATGAGATATGGAAAGAGGAGGAGATGGTGGTTGTCTAGTAATGATTTGGTGTAGTTTGGAGCATCAAGGGTTTTGGCCCTAAATTTTGATCTAAGATTCGAGACTTTCTGTGATGATTCGAAAGAAATGGATTGGAGATTTGGAATGAGGAGGTTACGAGGGTTCTATGGTGTAAATTTGGAGAGGATTGGTGGTGGTCCGCTGTTGTGAGGCGATTTTCAGTCAGTGGACCACAATGGAGGAGGGCGGAGCCAGCGAGGGGTGAGAGGGCGGAGCCAGTGAGGGGTGAGAGGGCAGCTAAGGCTTTCTTTGGGTGTGAGTTAGAGACAAAATGAACAAGATTGTAATGGGTGGGGGGAACCTAATTCGGATAGTTATGCATCAAATGAGAGATCAGTTCCGAGTCGTAGGATCAAATGAATCCAACGGCTGAGATGAAAGGTGGGGCAAAACAGCATCGCTTGGTGGTGGGGGATCTTGTACCGGGTATGTAATTTTGGGCTTCAGTTCTAGGCTAGATTTTTGACGGGTTTGTGGCTAAAAAATGGTCCAATTACTTAATTTAAAATCCATTCACAATTAACTCCTTATTTCCTTTTTCTTTTCCTTTTTCTTTAATTAAACATCCTAAACTAAAAACCTAAATTAATCTAAAAACGTGAAATTAAATTGATTATCTAATTACAAAAATTATCAAAATCACTTAATCCTAAATTAAAAGTGAATAATCAATAATCTAAAAATAAAAAGGAAAAAATGTAAAAACGGGCTATTTTTGTGATTTTCATTTTTAATAAATCAAATAATTAACTAATGAATCCTAAAAATTAAAATCAAATCTAAATACAATGCATGGTGTTTTTGGCATTTTTTCATGATTTTAAATTAAACATACGTAGAAATAAAAACAATTAATAAAATTCTACAAAAATTCCTAATAATGGTAAATAATTAAGAAAAATCTATTTTCCTAGAATTTTATAGGAGTAGTTCGTATAGGGCAGCTCACTGTTGCCCCTCTTTGCTTAAAAATACAAAGGATTTTCGGGTAAAGATAAAATGAGTAATTAAGGGGGATTCTTGCTCATTTGAAACTCCATGAGAAGTATTTTTTTAAAAAGTCTGACCGAACCTTGATTTGGAGGTTGCTTACATATCCTTAGCTATAAAGGAATCAGGTCAGTTTAGTTTTGGAAGTTTTGGTAGCTAGGACTACCGGTAAACTGTGATTTCACTGTTGTTGCTGTTGTTTCTGCTTGCTGAGCTCCTTATTACACCAAGGTGAAAGATGAAAAGCTAAACTAGCTAAGCCTATCAACTACGAGTTACAAGATTTCTATTTATAAACCTTTTAAAGATTGATCTTGATTCTTGGATGGTTATTCCTGCAGATTCTAATCTGAATCTTGATACTCGTTAGCTGCAACTACTGGTTCGTTCTTCTTCAGCTTCTCGGATCAAGGCGGGACATGTAAAACTTATGACTTAAATCATATCTTGGGCAGTCTGTATCTTTTCTCCTCTTCTACTCTTAGAGTTCGACTTCTTTTCTTGCTTCTTCTTTTGGTTATCTCAAACATTGTGTCTTGCAGTGAAAACCTGTTCAGGAAAAAAGTAAACAAACGAACGAAATCTTCTGCCCCGGTTTTCACTAGGAAAATTTCGTGAGTTATTGTAATAAAACCTAAACTATTTCTTTATTGAAACCAAATAAAATCGGGATTGTGTACCTTTGGGAAAAGAGATTAGGGAGTAGAGACCCTACGCTTAAAAATAAAATCAACTAGGGAGTAGAGACCCTATGTTGGAAAAGCGACTAGGAGGAGATCCTATGTCTAAAATAAAATCAACTAGAGAGTGGAGACCCTATGTTAGAAAAACGACTAGGGAGTGGTGACCCTATGTCTAAAATAAAATTAACTAGGGAATGGAGACTCTATGCTGAAAATTATCTATGGAATGGAGACCCTATGTCTAAAATAAAGTCAACTAAGGAGTGGAGACCCTATGTTGGAAAAGCAGACTTGGGAATGAAGAACTAATGTCTAAAATAAAATAAACTAGGGAGTAGAGACCCTATGTTGGAAAAACGACTAGGGAGTGGAGACCCTATACCTAAAATAACTTTAACTAGGGAGAGGAGACCCTATGTTGGAAGGGCGATTAGGGAATGGAGACCCTATGTCTAAAATAAGATCAGGTATTGGAGACCCTATGTTGGGAAGGCGACTAGGGAGTGGAGACCCTATGTCAAAAATAAAAACAACTAGGGAGTGGAGACCCTATGTTGTGAAGTCGACTGGGGAATGAAGACCCTATGTATAAAATAAAATCAACTAGGGAGTGGAGACTCTATGTTGGGAAGGATGCTAGGGAATGAAGACCTATATCTAAAATAAGATTAACTGGGGAGTGGAGACCCGATGTTAGAATGGCAACGGGGAAGTGGAGATCTTATGTCTAAAATAACATTAACTAGGGAGTGGAGACCCTATGTTGGGAAGGCGACTAGGGAGTGGAGATCCTTTGTCTAAAATAAGATCAACTAGGGAGTGGAGACCTGTGTTGGAAAGGCGACTCGGGAGAGGAGACCCTAATGTCTAAAATAAAATCAATTAGGAAGTGGAGACCCTATGTTGGGAAGGCGACTAGGGAATGGAGACCATAGTTTAAAATAGGATCAACTGGGAAGAGAGATCCTATTTTAGAAAGACAACAAGGGAGTGGAGATCCTATGTCTAAAATAAAATCAACTAGAGAGTGGAGACCCAATATTAGAAAGGAGACTAGGGAGTGGAGACCCTATGTCTAAAATAAACTCAACTAGGGAGTAAAGACCCTATATTGAAAAAATGACTAGGGAGTGGAGACCCTATGTCTAAAATAAAAATCAATTAGGGAGTGGAGACCTTATGTTGGAAAAGCATACTAGGGAGTGTAGACCTTATGCCTAAAATAAATTCCACTAGGGAGTGGAGGCTCTATGTTGGAAAAAACGTAACTAGAGATTGAGGACCCAAGGCTACCATGTATAAGAAAATAGTCTGTAAGAAAAATAGAGAGTGAGTAATATTGTAGTGAGGTATCAATATCAAAAGGGGGTTATTTCCTTTGAGCGTTATAGTGGTGTTAGTTGCTCCTCTCGGGGCCGTAATTTTTTCCTTATTCAAAAGAGTTTTTCACGTAAAAAGCTTGGTGTCGTTGTCACTCTTTTATTCTTGTAAATTATCGTATATCGGTGTTACATTATTGTTTTGCTTTTATTATCGTGAATATTATTTATATGGGATTTATTCCTAACAATATCCGATGTGAAATTCAAAAGTTAAAAAAATTGAAATTTCAACAATGATGGATTTCGAATTTTCCATCTAAATCTCGCCCAAAACCAGAATTGTATTTTAAGTTTAAGCACCAACAATATTTGTCAACTTGATTTCAGTATGAACAAGCAACAATTGAGTTCTTCAAATGTTCCTCCATCTTTGAACCAACCAACAGTAGGTATTCGTAAATTTAGCTTCAAATCTCGTCTAACATTAAAACCAGACGAGTCAAGTACAAAAGTAAGAAATTTGGTATGTAACTATTAGGCACGTTCAAGAGGTGGAAATTCAATTTGAAAGTTGAAGCAAGTCAAACGAAATTATTAATTTTTAATTGAAATTGGAATTTTGGTTGAAATTTTAATTTTTTGTGATGTTCAGTCTTCAGATATAAGTATACTGTATAGTATACTCTTGAGCGGTATACTGTTATGCTAGTGTATTATTACACAACATAGTATACCATGATTAGCGTTGTATCATGGTATACTATGACTATTGATATATTAAATGGTCTTCTGGATATTCTTGGTATACTATATAGTATACAATAATTGTTGTTGAAGTGTGGTATATTAGTATTACATAGTATACCATGGTTACAGTTGAATTGTGGTATACTTTATTTGTGTATGTTAAGTGGTATTCAAATATTGTTAGTGTAATATATATGGTATACGATAATTATTGTTGAATTATAATATACATTTTTTGAGTATATTAAATAGTATTTTCAATGTTTTTGGTATACTATACATTCGTATATCATGATTCAACAGTCATAGTAGTATTCCCAGTATTCTTGGTATACTAATTTTTGGTATATCGTAATTACTACTGAATCATGTATACTTTGTTTGAGTATGTTAGTTTTAATGTTCTTGATATATCACACATTAGTTTACCATGATTAATGTTAAATCATGCTATACTTTGTTAGAGTATATTAAATGATATACTCAGTATTCTTGGTATACCAAAATTATTGTTAAATCATGGTACTCTTAATATTCTTAGTACACTATACATTGCTAAACCATAATTAGCATGGTATATCAATTTTTAAGATTAACCGACTTAACCAGATAGAGCAATAAAAAGGTAAAAAGGAGTAATAATTTTTTTTAATTCCAAAAAGACCTAATTTCTTTAAAAATTGCAAAAAGCTCATCTGCAAATATAAAATAAAAGTCAAAAAGAATGACATTCTAACTATCGATGACTATAATCGATTAATGATTGTGTAGAAAGTATTCCTATACTCTTGAAAGAACAAAAATAAAAATTGAAAATGGAATAAAGTGATAAAAATTTTAACGACGAAATATTACTGAAAAATAACAGAAAAACTAAGATTAAAAATAATATAAGGAAAAAGGCGACGGATGTTTTGAAGTGACAGATTTTACTTTAAATAATAAAATCGGAAATCTCTTACAAAACTACAGATATAAATATATGTACAAATATTTAATAAAAATTAAAAGAATAAAAAGTATTGATTGGGTAGAAAGTATTCCAATATAAATTTAAGACTCAGTTATTTATTTATAATAATAATAAAAATAAAAGTGAAAGAAAGTGATAAGAGTTTTTTTGGCGGAAGAATTTTACGTAAAAATAACAACAAAATTAGCATGAAAACTAATAATAAAAAGGAAAAAAGGTGATAATATATTTTGGACGGAGAGATTTTAGTGGAACGAATAAAATTAAGAAAATAAAAAATATACACTAAAAATAAAAATTCAAGATAAAAAATAAAATTAAAAAAGAGAGGGTTACTACGTGAAAGAATAAAAAAAATAAAGAGATAGTTAAACTATGGTAATCGGCCTACAAAATAGTTGACCCAAATTTTGGTAAAAATTGCACGGAGTAGCTTATTTGATCGCCTCCATTTAACCTATACTCATTTTTTTAAAATTTTAACTTCTACCCACTTTTTAAATAATTTCAGCGCCCCTTTCTCCTCATCCTCATCCTCATCCTCCTCCTCCTCCTCCTCCTCCTCCTTCTTCTTCTTCTTCTTCTTCTTCTTCTATTAGTGCTGCTATGAAACTTCAGTTCATGGGATGATTGCCATAAATATGTTTATTAGATTATTTAAAATAAATTATAGATAATTACGTAAGTTAGTAAATAATAATTTATGAATATTTTCACGTGCGTAAGTTAGTAGACAATGATAATTCTGTTCTTTTCACGTTTATTGTTTTCAAAATTTATGATTTAGATATTGTTGACAATCGTATCATTTATCTAGTATGTTAGAAAGCTTTTCAAAAAATTCAGCTTATATAAACTAAATAACTTCAGTTACAAAACAAACTAGAGCTGAAGTTTGACAGTTACAAAACAAAAACTTCAGCTCTAAAGCTGAAATTCGCAAGTTACAAAACAAAAACGTCAACTCTAGAGCTGAAATTCGCTAATTACAAAAACAAAAGCTTCAGCTCTAGAGCTGAATTTGGCCAGTTACAAAACAAAAACTCCAGATCTAGAGCTGAAGTTCACCAGTTACAAAAATAAAAACTTCAGCTCTAGAGCTGAAATTCGCCAGTTACAAAAACAAAAACTTCAGCAATTACAAACAAAAACATCAGCAAATAGAGAACAAATCTTCAGCTACTATGCTTAAGTTTACCAATTACAAACAAAACTTCAGCACACTTGCTACTTCGGGTCCGTCTGCTAGAATGCTGAAGTTTTGCGTGATTGCCTTTTCTAATTCAGTCCTGTATGCTGAAGTTATGCGAAATAGCGGGTACGCTTACTATTTTTTTTTTTTGAAAAGCGGGCACAACTTAAAACATGACACAAAAGGCGGGTATAAATGCAAATCCCGCCCCCCAACCAAAAGTAATACGGAACTAATGACTTGAAAGTTATATTTAGATATTTCTCGTGTATTTAGAAAAATATTCACTCATAAAATTAAGATGCTTTCGGGTTCTTAGGAGAAAAATTCAGTTCCAATTGAAATATTTTGAAATCATTTACTTAGCAGTTTTCGAAAGAGGCTCATAATACAAGAAGAATGAAATCAGCAAAAATATCTTAAATGGACCCCTCGGGCAAGGTATCACTCATAAATATAGCCTCCGAGGCAAGCCTCTCGGTCACTCGTGACTCAGCTCTCGTCACACAGTACTCACACTCAGCACTCACGCTCAATAATATCTGATAATAGTAATAATCATAATAACCATTGTAGCGTGCAGCCCGATCTATAGTTTATAATCGACTATGCATACTTGGGGTATACAGACTCCGGAGGGGCTCCTACAGCCCAAACGCCATCTTGTTGCGGCGCACATCCCGATCCAATATGTATATCATTGTGGTGTGCATCCCGATCTATATAAGTATCGATGCGTCGTGCAGCCAGGCCCATAATATGCTCATATAATATTACTGCGGCGTGCAGCCCAAACTTTATTGTATATAATCCTCACCATGTAGGTTCTCAATCTCTCTCAATTATTAACCTTACAGCCACTCGGGCATAACAGTGGAAATCAGAGAAACTGAGGCCAAACAGCTCTCACATTTTAAGAATTCGAGTGATAAAAACCAAGTTTAAACAATAAATAGATAAAACATGATTGATGATATGCTTTCAAACAAATAGAGTGAGGAAAACAGTAATAATGCCCCTAAGGGTCTTAACAGGTCGGCACGAGGCCCCACATGGCATACAGCCCATGATATAGTATCAATCTCTATTATACGTAATATCATAAGATTTCAAGTCAAGTACGCGGCTTAACAGTCGCTACGGGACGGACCAAGTCACAATTACTACCAGTGCACACATGCTCGTCAGCTAGCATATGCGTCACCTCATTTATCAAAACAATGCGAAATACTGGGGTTTGTACACTCAGTTCCAGATTTACAATGGTTACTTACCTCAAAATGGATGAATTAATACTCCATGATGCCTTTGCCTCTCGCCTTGGTCTCAACTCGCACCGAATCTACCCAAAATTAGAATTATAACATTAGAATATGCTAAGGGAAAGAGTCCCATGCGAAAATAATCATATTATACCAAAACTTCCGAAATTGGTCCAACCCGACCCTCGGGCCCATGTCTCGAAATTCGATAAAAATCACATCAACGGAATGCTTATTCTCCCACGAGTTCGTACATACCAAGACTACTAAAATCCGATCACAAATGGCTCCTCAAATCGCTAGATTAAGGTCCCAAGTTTCCAAGCCCTAACTCCCCAATTTAGGCTTCAAATCCCCCAAATTTCATGTTTAGTTAGGTAGAAATCACAATAGGATCGAGTATTAACTCCATAATTCTTACCTCCAATAAGTTCTCTTTAATCCCCTCTTTCTCAAAAAGCTCCAAAACAGAGTAAAAAATGGTGAACTTAGGCCTAAAATCCCGAAAATGGCTTTTTAAACATTCTGCCCAGCGATTTGAAATCCTTCATCGTGAACGCGGTCAAAGCCTCGCGTTCGCGAAGCAAAAAAATACAATTGACCAAAATTTCTCTTATGCGATGCCTCAGTAACTCGAACCTTCACGAACGCGATATCCCCATCACGAACACGGTGAACAATGACCCAACCTTCACGAATGCAGGACCCACATCACGAACACGGAGGCCAACGCTCCTGCCTCACACCCCAGCCCTTTGTGAACGCGAGGATCCACTCGCGAATGTGAAGCACAATCGTCTGCGTCACTAACAGCAGATTTTCTGCAATCATTTTTAACTAGAAATGATCCGTTCAACTTTGCGAAACTCACCTGAGGCCCTGGGAACCTCATAAAAAACTTGCCAACATATCTAATAACTTCATTCAAACTTGTTCCAAACTTCAGGACGCTCAAAACCACATTAAAATACCAAAATCATATTGGATTCAAGCCAAAAATTTCAAAATTTTTCAAATTCCGTTTTCGATCAAAACGTCCATCAAACCACGTCTAAATGACCTGAGAATTGGCACATATATCCCAAATGACACAACAATCCCAGAATTTCATTCCAACCCTATACTAAAATCTCACCAATCAACTGAAAAATGCCAAATTCTAATTTTGTCAATTCAAGCCTAAATCTACTCCGGACCTCTAAAGCACATTCCGATCACGCTTCTAGGTCCCAAATCACCTCCCGAAGCTATCCGAACAATCGGAATTCACATCCGAGCCCTTTTCACATATGTCAACATCCAGTTGAATTCTTAAACTTAAGCTTACTCAAAATATACTAAGTGTCTCAAACCTTAATAAAACCTCTCCGAACCCGAGCCAACTAACCCGATAACAGATAATACAGAGATACAAAGCAATAAGAAGCAGAAATGGAGGAAATAGAGCGATAACACATAAAATGACCGCCAGGCCGTTAAATCCTCTCCCTCTTAAACAAATGTTCGTCCTCGGACGAGTCAAGAGAACCTGAACCCTTAAATAAGTGAGGACATTTGCTCCGCATCTCCCGCTCAGTCTCCCAGGTAGCCTCCTCCACGGGCCGACCTCCCCACTATACTTTCACTGAAGCTATATCCTTTGACCTCCGCTAAGTTAAATCATCATCTAACTCAACTGTGCTGAAATCCAAAACCTGAGACAGGTTGCCAATATACTTCCGAATCAGAAAAGATGAAACATCGGATGCACACTCGATAGGCTGGGTGGCAAAGCAAGCTCATAAGCCACCTCCCCAATCCTTCGAAGCACCTCAAAAGGCCCAATGAACCGATGACTCAATTTACCATTCTTCCCAAATCTCATAACAATGCTCATAGGTGAAACCTTCAACGGAACCTTCTCACTAACCATGTAGGACACATCTCGAACCTTCCTATCACCATAACTCATTTGTCTCGACTGCGCTGTACGAAGCCTCTCCTGGATCACCTTTACCTTCTCTAAAATATCCTACACCAAGTTTTTACCCAATAGCTTAGCCTCACCCGGCTCAAACCTACCGATCGGAGATCTACACCGCCTCCCGTACAAAGCCTCATATAGAGCCATCTGAATACTCGACTGATAACTGTTGTTATAAGCAAACTCTGCGAGCGGTAGAAACTGATCCCATAACCCTCCAAAATCAGTGACACAAGCATGCAACATATCTTCCAATATCTGAATATTACGGTCGGACTGCCCCTTCGTCTGAGGGTAAAAAATTATGCGCAACTCAACCTGAGAACCCCACTCTCTCTGAACGGCCCTCCAAAACTGCAAAGTGAACTCAGTACCTCTATCTAAAATGATAGAAACCGAGACACAATGCAAACAAACAATCTCTTGAATATAGATCCCTACCAACCGCTCAAATGAATAGGTAGTGCACATAGGAATGAAGTGCGCGGACTTGGTCAACCGATCCACAATCACCCAAATAGCATCGAACTTCTTTAAAGTCCGTGGGAGCCCAACTACAAAGTACATAGTTATCGGCTCCCAATTCCACTCAAGAATATCCATCCGCTAAAGGAAGCCACCCGGTCTCTGATGCTCATATTTCACATTCTGACAATTGAGACACCGAGCCACAAATATCACAATGTCTCTCTTCATTCTCCTCCACCAATAATGTTGTTTCAGATCCTGAGATATCTTCGCGACACTCGGATGAATGGAATACCACGAGCTATGGGACTCTAATAGAATTAACTCCCGGAGCCCATCCACATTGGGCACACATATCCAGCATTGCATCCTCAATACCCCATCGTCACCAATAGTCACATCTCTAGCATCATTGTGCTAAACTCTATCCTTAAGGACAAGCAAATGAGAATCATCATATTGGCGCTCTCTAATGTGGTCAAATAATAAAGACCAAGAAATCACACAAGCCAATACCCGACTAGGCTCCCAAATATCTAACCACAAAAACTGATTGACCAAGGCTTGAACCTCAACTGCAAGAGGTCTCTCCCAACTGCGATATATGCCAAACTCCACATGCTCACTGCCTTCCAGCTCAATGCATCGACAACCACATTGGCTTTCCTAATATGGTACAAGATAGTAATATCATAATCCTTTAGCAGCTCCAATCTTCTCTGCTGCCTCAAATTCAGACCTTCTATTTGAACAAGTGCTAGAGGCTATGATGATCAGTAAACACCTCAAAAGATACACCATATAAATAATGCCTGCAAATCTTTAACACGTGAAGAATGGTAGCTAACTCCAAATCATGAACAGGGAAGTTCTTCTCATGGGGCTTCAAGTGACGAGAAGCATAAGGAATAACTCTACCCTCCTGCATAAATACACACCCAATAACAAATATTGAAACATCACAATACACAATATAGGAACTTGAAGCTGATAGCAACACTAATACTAGAGTTGTGATCAAGACAGTCTTGAGCTTCTGAAAGCTCTCCTCGCACTCATTCGACTACCTGAATAAAGCACCATTTTGAGTCAACTTGGTCAAAGGCGATGCAATGGATAAAAATCCCTGGAAAGATGCAAATTTTGTGGTTGAGGACAATCTAAGGCCAACTCTAAACTGCCTCTACCTTATTCGGATCAACCTGAATACCATAATCCTAGAATGCCACTGAACTGAGCCAAATCTCGCAATTAGAGAATTTTGCATAAAGTTTCTCCTCCCTCGATCTTTGCAACACAACTATCAATGCTCCGCATGCTCTTCCTGACTACGCGAATACACCAGAATATCATCAATACAAACTATGACAAATGAGTCGCGATAAGGCCGAAACACGATATTTATCAAATGCATGCATGTTTTTGGGGCATTGGTCAGCCCAAAAGACATCACCAAAAACTCATAATGACCATATCGGGTCCTAAAAGCTGACTTAAGAATATTTGAGTCCTTTATCTTCAACTGGTGATAACCTGAATAGAGAACACTCTCGCTCCCTGAATCTGGTCAAACAAATCATCAATGTGAGGTAGGGGATACTTGTTCTTAATTGTAACCTTATTCAACTGCCTATGATCAATGCACATCCTCCTCGTTCCATCCTTCTTCTTCACAAATAGGATAGGAGCACCTCAAGATGACAGAATAGGCCGAATGAACCCCTTATCAAGGAGTTCCTGAAATTGCTCCTATAACTCCTTCAACTATGTTGGTGCCACACAATATGGTAGAATAGAAATGGGTTGAGTGCCCAACACTAGATAAATACCAAAATCAGTATCCCTATCCAGTGGCATACCTAGAAGCTCTGCAGAAAATACATCAGGAAAATCCCACACAAAAGGAACAGAGTGATACTGGGAGTCTCTACATTGGCATCCCTCATAAAGGCTAAGCATGAAAGATAACCCTTCCCAACCATACACAGGGCCTTTAAGAACGAAATCGCCCTACTGGGGACAAAATCAGTCGAACCTCGCCACTCAATCCATGGCACACCCGGCATAACCAACGTTACTGTCTTAGCATGACAGTCCAAAATATCACGACAGGGAAATAGCCAATCCATGTCCAATATCACATCAAAGTCCATCATACAAAGAAATAAAAGATCCACTCGGGTCTCCAGACCCCTAATAGTCATCACACACGACCAGCACACATGGTCCATAGTACTAATATCGCCCACCGGAGTAGATATACGAATAGATAAAATAAGAGACTCAGGCGGTGTATCCATATAATGAATAATGTATGATGACACATATGAAAAAGTGGAACCAGGATCAAATAATACAGAGGCATCTATGTGGCACACAGAGACAATACCCGTAATCACAACATCTAAAGCAATAACATCTGGCTTGGCTAGAGTGCTTAAAAATGGGCCTGAACACCACCTGATCAACCTTCCCCTCTGGGGAGACACCTAACTGACTTACCTCCACCCCTAGCTACCTAAGTGGGTGGTGAAGTACTTGGAGCTGAAGTCGAGGGTCGACCCATCTAGTGAGACGGACCATCAAGGAGACAAGGACATTGCCTCCTCATATGCCTAAACTATCCACACTCATAATAACTCCCTTGTGCTAGAGACAGGGACTGAAGGGAACCCATGGAACCGGAATGACTAGTAGAAGGACCTGGCATGGAAGAACCCTTAACCGATAGAGCATGGAATGAACTCTAGGCTGGAAGGGCACTGAGTGATGAATGGACCTGATGAGAATTGTGAGAACCACTACCCGATGATGCCCCACGGTAACCTGGGCAAGCTGTCTGAGCCTTATTGAATAGATGGCCTCTGTCGTGCTGAAACTAACACCTCGAAGGAGCACTACGAAAGCTACCAGATCCCTGAGGCCTCTTGGCCTCCCTCTACTGTCGTTCTTAGCGATGAACTAACTCAATCTCTTGGGAGATGTCAACAACCTCCTCAAAAGTAGCACCTGGCACCCTCTCCCTAGTCTTGAGAATCCGAAGCTCATATGTGAGGCCATCAATGAACGTCCTAATCCACTCTCGATCTCTGCGAACCAACCAGACCGCCTAACAAGCTAACTCAGAGAACAACATCTCATACTATGTCATAGTTATATCTCCCTAACGCAACTGCTCGAACTGCATGTGCAGATCCTCTCTGCGAGACAGTGGCTCATAACTCTCAAAAAAGAGAACAGAGAATTGCTGCCAGGTAAAGGGTGTTGCACCAACAGGCCTATGCCTCTCATATGCCTCCCACCAAGTAAAGGCAACTCTAGAAAACTGAAAAGTAGTAAATGTTACACCACTGGTCTCTAGTGGTCTCCAGAATACCCACTGTGCAAAGAATCCTCTAACACTTGTCCAAGAAACCCTGGGCATCCTCGCCCTCAGCATTACTAAAATTTGGAGGCTTAAGTCTACCAAATCTATCCAATCAATGTTGCTCGACGTCAGGCATAACCCGTACCATAAACTCCTAAGCTAGTGCAACTGGCTAGGCTAGAGGTGCCCCCGGTGTCTCAAGTCCCTACACAACCTGCTAAGGTGTGTGAGCAACATGAGTCTAAGTGCCTCCCCCGGCCTGAGAAGTAGTTACGGCTATAGTAACTGATACCGCCTGAGCCAAACCAGTGCACACTGATAGAATCTGAGCTCGAGCCTCCTGAAGGCCTGGAATCACAAAAGGCATAGCCGGTGCCTGAGCTGTTGGAGCGTCCGCAGCTGGGACCTGATCTTGAACTGGGGCGGCTGGTGGATCTGCAGGTGCTACCCTAGCTGCTATTGCGGGCTACAACACTGCCCCTACCATGGCCTCAATCGCATCCTCGGCCTCAAGCGGCCCCAGCTGGTGGTATCGGTAGTCGTCCATCTGGACTGGTAGCATGTGTCCTTACCATCTGTGTGAGAATAGAACAACAAAAGTTTAGCACTAGTATCAAAAGATTCGCACGACAGTAATTCAAGAATGAGAAGTTTTTCCTAAAGATTCTGCAGCCTCCCAAGGATAAATACAGACGTTTTCATATCGATCCGCAAGACTAATAAAATCGCGAGACCTATGTAACCTAGGCTCTGATACCAACATGTCACTACCCCAAATACCCCGCTCGTGATGACGTCTATCACATTACTAGGCAAGCCAATCCAACATGTAACCACAATCAATTTATTTTACTAAAAATATTTTTTGAACATTTAATGAACTCTAAATTTTTATAAGAAATACATAAATCAATAAAATATGCATAAAACATTACCAAAAATAGACCAACAACAGCCCAAACATATGGTGTCGCAAGTCTAGAGCTTGTAAATACAACTAGTCCAATAAATAATACAAAATAAGCCCAAAAATGTTGAAACAAGGATAGGAAGGAGGAAAGCAAGGTTGCGGACGCAGTGTAGCTACCTTGCAGTCTCTGATAAGTTCTAAAAAATGCTAGGGGTCTCACTTTACCGCTCGGGCACTTGGATATGCACACAAGATGTAGGGAGTAACGTGAGTATGCTAACTCAGTAAGTAACTAGAATAAAACCGTTTGAGAGCAGTGACGAGCAGTTAGAAATCATATAGAAGAGTAAACAACAGAATATCAAGTCAAACTCAACAGTTTAAAAGCCAATTTCTTCATAAAGCTTCAGTTTCAATTGAAATATTTTGAAATCATTTACTTAGTAGTTCTCAATAGAGGCTCATTATACAAGAAGAGTGAAATTAATAAAAATATCATAAATGGGCCCCTCTGGCAAGGTATCCCTCATAAATATAGCCTATCAATTACCCGTGACTCAGCTCTCATCACACAGTACTCACACTCAGTACTCAGGCTCAATAATATCTCATAATAGTAATAATCATAATAATTGTTACAGGATGCAGCCCGATCCATAGTTTATAGTCGACTACGCTCACTAGGGGTGTACAGACTCTGGAGGGGCTCATACTGCCCAAATGTCATATCATTGTGGTGCGTAGCCTGATCCAATATGTATATTATTGTGGCGTGCAGCTCAATCCATATAAGTATCATTGCGGCATGCATCCTGATCCGTATTATATATAATCCTCAGCATTAGATCCTCAACCTCTCGTAATCATTAACCTCACAGCTACTAGGGCATGATAGTGGAAATTAGAGAAACTCAGCCCAAACAGTTCTCACATTTTAAGAAGTAGAGTGATAAATACCAAGTTTAAACAATAAGCAGGTAAAACACGACTGAGGATGTGCTTTCAAACAAATAGAGTAAGAAAATCAGTAAAATGCCCCTAAAGTTCTCAACAGGTCGGCATGAGGCCCCAAATATGCCATATAACACATAATATAGTATCACTCTCTAATATTCGTGATATCATAAGATTTCAAGTCAAGTACATGTCTTAATAGTCGCTACGGGGCAGACAAAATCAGGATCCCTACAGGTGCACGCCCACACGCTTGTCACCTAGCATGTACGTCACCTTATTTATCAAAATAATGCGAAATATTGGGGTTTGTACACTCAATTTCAGATTTACATTACTTACCTCAAACCGGATGAGCTACTACTTCCTGATGCCTTCGCCTCTCGCCTTGGCCTCAACTCACATTGAATCTATCCAAAATAAGAATATGCTAAGGAAACGAAGCACATGCGAAAGAAATCATATTATACCAAAAGTTTCGAAATTGGTCCAACTCGACCCCCGAGCCTACGTCCCGAAATTTGATAAAGATCACATCAACGGAATCCTTATTCTCCCACGAGTTCATACATACCAAGACTACTAAAATCCGACCACAAATGGCTCCTCAAATCGCTAGATTAAGGTCTCAAGTTTCCAAGCCCTAACTCCCCAATTTAGGCTTCAAATCCCCCAAATTTCATGTTTAGTTAGGTAGAAATCACAATATGATCGAGTATTAAGTCCATAATTCTAACCTCCAATAAGTTCTCATTGATTTCCTCTTCAATATCTCACAAAAAGCTCCAAAACCGAGTCAAAAATGGTGAACTTAGGCCTAAAATCGCTAAAATGACCTTTTAAACATTCTTCCCAACAATTTGAAATCTTTATTTGCGAACGCGGTCAAAGCCTCGCATTATCTAAGCACAAAAATACCATTGATCACAATTCTCTTACACGAACGTGACCACCCTCGCGAACGCGACGCGCTCGAACCTTCGTGAATGCAATATTCCTATCGTGAACGCGGTGAACAATGACCCAACCCTTTGAGATGCGAGACCCATATCGCGAATGTGAAGGCCAATGCTCCTGCCTCACACCCCAACTCTTCGAGAATGCGAGGGTCCACTCACGGACGCAAAGCACAATCATCTGCTACATTAATAGAAGATTTTCTGCAATCTTTTTCAACTAGAAATGATCTGTTCAATCACGTGAAACTCACCCGAGGCCCCCGGGACCTCAACCAAACCTGCCCACATATCTTGTAAATTTATTCAAACTTGTTCCAACCTTTGGGACGCTTAAAACAACATCAAAAGACCAAATCACATCGGATTCAAGCCAAATATTATAAAAACTTTCAAATTTTGCTTTCGATTAAAAAGTCTACCAAACCATGTCCAAATGACCTGAAATTTTCAACACACATCTCAATTGATACATCGGGCCTACTGCAACTCTCGAGATTCTATTCCGGCCCCTATACCAAAATCTCACCTATCAACCAGAAAATGCCAAAATTTCAATTTCACCAATTCAAGCCCGAATCTACTCCGGACCTCGAAAGCACATTTTGATTATGATCCTAAGTCCAAAATCACCTCCTAAAGTTTACCAAACCATCAGAATTCATATATGAGCCCTTTGTCATGTAAGTCAACATCTAATTGACTTTTTCGACTTAAGCTTACTCAAAAGAGACTAAGTGTCGCAAACCTTACTAAAACCTCTATGAACCTGAGCCAACCAACCCAATAACATATAATACAGATAGACAAAGAAATAAGAAGCATAAATTGGGAAAATGCAGCGGTAACACATGAAACGACTGGTCGGGTCATTATAGTTCCTGTTGTAGCTGTCTCTTTTTCATGGTAGCCTTAGTTTTATAAAACTCTATTTACGTACTTTTCAAGCAGAAGATGTATTTACTTCATTTCAGCTTTGTAAACTCTATTCTTAGAAGCTCATGATTTATAGTACCAATCCTTGAAAATTTGTATAAGATTTAGATAATTTTTTTGTTTAAACTGCCTTATTAAATATTATAGAAATTGGATAGTATAGTTAGCTTATCTAGCGGAGTGGGTTAGGTGCTATCACAACTAGTGAATTTTAATTTGTGACATTATCTTTGAAGTACTTCCTTATTATTATATGCTGGACATTATTATGAATTGCTATTGGATATTGGTGTTGGACCCCACTTACGTTCCATCTCGTCACTACTTTCAACCTAAGTTTAGGTTTGTTACTTATTGAGTACATGGTGTCAGTTGTACTCGTAGTACACTTCATGCATATTGCGTGCAGATCTCGGATGTCGATGTTGCTGTGTTCGAGGGGAGCTGAATTAGAATATGTACTTGCAATCGTTGTTGTAGCTGCCTCTTGTTCATGGTAGCCTTAGAATTATAAAATTCTGTTTAAGTGTTTTTCAAAAAGATGATGTATTTACTTCATATTAACTTTGTAAACTCTATCCTTAGAAGCTCATGATTTGTACTACCAGTCCTTGGGAATGTAAAAAAACTAAGATAATTTCTATGATTAATTGCCCTATTAAATATCATTGAATCTTGATAGATATTAGTTGGCTTACCTAGCGGGTTGGTTAGGTGCCATCACGACTAGTAGATTTTGGATCGTGATATTTCTTCCTTCTTTTTGAAACAATTTAACCTCCCTTTTCTCATTATGTTTACTTTCTAAACTCTTTCTTTGTCTTTCTTGCTTGCCTTTTTTTTTCAGTTGTCAAAATTTTCTTTGTTGCTGTAATTCTTTTTACACACAATAATTTCTTTTAAAGTCACATGATATCATTCTCAAAAGATAAATAAACACAACAATTATCTATCTCTTCCTTCAATTACAACTCCATTGCACTTAGTTATTTGCATTTTTAAAGCACCAGAAAGGAGATAAGGTGAAAAAAATAGATGTGATAATAAAAATAGGCTAAGGGTTAAAGTTTGGCTATTAAAAAAATAAGGGATACTTTATTTAGGCTTAAAAGGGCTGACAAGGATAAATATAATTAAAGCAGGTTAATTTCGGTAATGGTTCAACAAGGAAGGCCTACTTTCATTTTTCAACTCAACACACTACCTATAATTTCCCTTCAAACCGCATTCAAGACAAGTTCTATATTTTTAAAAAAAAACAGGAGAACTTGGCAACATAACCTGACAACACAATACACTTGGGATCAACAAACGTTATAATTTTAATCACCAATAAATAAATATGAGCTTGAAAAGATATTCATATAGCACATGGATAATACTCAATTAAATCTCACTTTTCAAATCTTATTCTCAGAAAAATCAAGTTTTTAGCCGAGTTATGTACTACAAATTTTAGAAAGTGTTCAGTTTAAAATATTACCACTATGGAAAAGAACTGAACAAAGAAATTCATGGAGATGTATAAAAGAAGTTATACTATATATATATATATATATATATATATATATATATATATATATATATATATATATATATATATATATTCTTCTACCCCATACTTAAATATTATCATGTCCCCATGACAAATAATATAAAAGTAAGATGAGATAAAAGGGCTCCCCTAAATATATATTTTTTCTTTTTCTGGAGCTTGTGAACTCCAACCCCAATTTTGAATCACCCTTTCTTTTTTGATCCTTGGGATTAATCTTAGAGTGCCCTTGGTCAAGAACGTCACAAAATATTTTTTTTCCTCACATCCCTCTCTTTCTCGGTCTTTTCTCAAGCGGCCAAATAATAGTACATGTCGATCCTTAATTCTATTCTGCATTTTTCTCGAGGATCATTTCATGTATTTTTCGGGAAGTCTCCAATTATAAAATCCACAAAATTATAATGATAAAAATAAATTGAAGAATGATGGTCCATGGAAATCTTGTTTTTGTGTATAACGACCTCATCATTCTCATTTTCTTCCAAATTAATCAATTTATATGAATAAGAAAATTGAAGTACGCATTCATCACTTATTGAATTATATTCAACAAAACCTTATTGTCAACCTTCTCGATTGGATAGGGATGTTCACCATGAGGGATACATTCTCTCTCACAAAGCTCAATTTTTTATCAATTGGTTCATCCTCACAAGATGCAGTTTTATTTAAAAGCATGCCACAAAAATTCAAGGAGATTGCCATACTTACTAATTGATTTACTTTTATTGTTAGATCCGTAGTGGCATTATTATTTTGAGCATATTTTATACCGATATTTTCTATGAAATTACGCACAATATTTTTAAAGTTTACATTTTCCTCTTGAGGTGATTGACTCTCAATATTTTGATTCTTTTGTGATATTAATTACACTCTGGAGAGTCATAATAGAATCAGTAAGACTGCAAGAACTAGAAATAACATTAGATTTTTCATTCGATAAACCAATAAAATAGGCATTACTGAGTTGACATTCATAAATAAGGTGACTTCCACCACAACATTCACAAATAATTGACCTTTGACTGATTTTGTTAAATAATGATTCAAGGTCATTCATTCTCCTAGAATCAGCATAGGAGAATATGTTACTTGTTTGGAATTCAAAGCTTTGGTGGTTATCTCCACAATAGTTGTATACGATGGCATTTTGACAATATTCTTCTACCAACTCAACAAACAGTTTACTTGGTTGATCGAAATTCAATTGAAAGTATGTTGAATGAGTTGACCTTTAGATATCTTTTTTCTAAAAAATTGGTATGGTATTGCTTCCTAGTACTTGTCAGGCATTAGAAAATAAAAGACTTAAAGCTAAAGGGAAAAAAATATCAAAGTAGTAGTAAGACAATTAATCTTAAGTAGATGTTTACCAATCTCCGGTAACGGTGCCAAAAATTTGACGAGCTCTGGGAGTATATGATTTTCTGCTCTACACTGTCAAATTATAGTAAAGTGTAAGATATCATCCCATAGAGATTAGAACCACCTAGGCTACATATTTGTATTTTCTTTGTCACTATTTGAGAATCAAATTGATGAAAGGGGTTGTTCTTAAAAATGTAAAATAAAAGCAATAAATATTTTTAGTTTTTTTTATAAATAAAAATAGATGTTGGTATACTTTGAATCAACAAGATAAAATTATTATAATAAGATCAAAATTCGATTACACATTTCTCAATTGAATGAAATGATTGTTTATTTCTAGTTCAACCAAATCACATAAAAATAACCAGTTCTCTTTCGATTAGTGTAGTCAATCGAATAATAGTGAAGTAGAGATATTATTTAAAGAATGATCACTTATTTTTAAGTAATCACTTCACATAACAATAATATATAGATAGCACCGCTCGCGCTTAGTGTTATCAATTTATTAACCATTAGTGATATTAAACAATAATTGACTAATAATACCTCTCTTGATTAGTGTAGTTAACCAATTAAATTAATATCTTCAAACAAGAATTATCTTAGTTGAGTGCACCAAGTGAGTAAAACCTCTTTCGATTAGTCTTTAACAAATCAATAAACTTGTTAAAATATTTCTCTTCTCCTGAATAAGAAATAAAATAACAAGATAAAGATTTCAATAAGTGATATAATTATATCAAATAATAGAAATAATCAATATCAAATACCTTGGTGTTAATGATTATAAAGAGAAAATCTTAACATAAGAAGACAATAAAATTAAGATAATTACTACAACACTTTTATATCTTCATCTATGTAACGACACGGCCGGTCGTTTCATGGTTACCATTCCTTTTCACCCATTTCTGCTTCTTTATGCCTTGTTTATCTGTGTTATGTGGTATCAGGTTAGTCAGTTCGAATCCGGAATGGGTTTGATAAGGTTT
Source organism: Nicotiana benthamiana (assembly GCA_034376525.1). Taxonomy (NCBI): domain Eukaryota; kingdom Viridiplantae; phylum Streptophyta; class Magnoliopsida; order Solanales; family Solanaceae; genus Nicotiana; species Nicotiana benthamiana. Next base: position 100,087,735 of record CM067331.1, read on the forward strand.
GAGACACTTAGTCTTTTTTGAGTAAGCTTAAGTTGGAAAAGTCAACCATATGTTGACTTATATAAAAAGGGCTCGGATGTAAATTTTGATGGATCGGATAACTTTGGGAGATAATTTGGGACTTAAGAGTATGATCGGAACTTGTTTTGGAGGTCCGTAGTAGATTTAGGCTTGAATTGGTGAAAATAAAATTTTGGCATCTTCCGGTTGATAGGTAAGATTATAATTTAGGGGTCGGAATGGAATCTCCAGAGTCACAATAGGTCTGTTACGTCATTTGGGACGTGTGTGCAAAATTTCAGGTTATTCAAAAGTGGTTTCTTAGACTTTTTTTATGAAAAACGTAATTCGGAGGATTTTGGGAACCTTAGGCTTGAATCTGATGTGATTTGGTTAATTCGATGTTGTTTGAGGTGATTTGAAGATTTTTATAAGTTTGGACAATGGTATATGACTAGTTCGTACTCTTGGTTGGGGTCTCGGAGGCCTCGGGATGATTTCGTATGGTTGACAGGAGGTTTTGGAGTTGAGTTTGGCAGCTGAAGTTTTATGGTTGCTGTCTTAAGTGCATCTACGGTTGAGAGGCCGTAGGTGCGACTCTCACAGATACGGAAGCAAGCCGCATAAGTGATCAAGGTGTGAGTTAGGCTGAGCCTCAAGAACGGGCATCTAGACGCATATGTGTGACCGCAGATGTGGAAGAAAGGTCGCAGGTGTGGTTCCAAGGACTTAAGTGAAAACTGAAGAAATGATAGATTGACCACAAAAGTGGTAGCGAAGAAGCAGTAAAAGGAACCGCATGTGTGAAATACCTGGGTCAGTAAGTATATTGTTAGAAACTACGCTTTACGCTAGAGGGGGGGTGAATAGCGTATTAATAAAATTTAGCGTTTTCTTGTGGAATTTAAAACTTTGCAGGAAGTAAAATAAATGCGGAAAAATAAACTTACACAAAGATGTATACTGGTTGGCCACCAACGTGGTTAGTCCAGTCCCCGAGAGACTCTCTCGAGATTTTTCACTATCTTGTTAAGCTTACGGGTGCTCAACAAACCGTTACACACTTGAGGACACAAGCCTCAAACAGTTGCTCGGAGATCGCAATCTCAAAGACTTCACCCAAGGAAACGCAAGTTCCTTGAAACAAGAGAATCGCAATTCTCTTACAAGTATATCAAATACTTGGACACTCACTTAACTAAAGTACTCCTTATTAAGTAGATATGAGTAAAAGAATATGTTCAAGATCACAACAACTTTAAGCAATAATATGGCTCTCAAAAGCTTTATGAAATGAGTAGAAAATGAAGAACAATTGAATGAAAGCTTATAGCAATGTAATGATCAGTTTGTGTATGTTGTTGTTGTTAAAACACTGAAATGAAGCTGTATTTATAGTTGAAAAACTTGGCATTACCGTTGCCTAATTGCCAATTAAGAGTTGCTGAAATTACTCAGTGATAATCGATTATTAAGATCACATAATCGATTATCTGCCAGTCAGTTCAAAATCAATCCCAGATTTAACGCTTCACAATCGATTATATACAATCTATAATCGATTACTGGCAATATTCAAAATCAGATAATCGATTACACTGAGTTAATAATCGATTTCTTTAGCAACGTTCTAAAAATCATTTCCGGATTTTAAGCAAAATATCGATTATATAGAATCTATAATCGATTACTTCAGCAACGTTCTAAAAATCATTTCCAGATTTTAAGCAAAACATCGATTATATAAAATCTATAATCGATTACCTTATGGTATTTGAAAATCATTTGACAACGGTCAGCTTCAACAATCGATTGTCCTTTGCAACAATCGATTACTTGTTATTTTCTGAAAATCATAAGACTTACTGTCTCAGTGATAATCGATTATCTAAAGACATAATCGATTACTTGTTATTTTCTGAAAATCATGAAACTTACTGTCTCAGTGATAATCGATTATCTAAAGACATAATCGATTACTTAATTTAAAATCACTGGAAGACATCAACTCAACACAATCGATCACCATTAGTTCATAATCGATTATTTTGAGTATTGAAAAACTTTACCTCAACAACAATCGATTGTTATTTGTTCACAATCGATTATCATGCAGATTTGGGAAAAACCTGATGATCACTGTCTTACTCACAATCGATTACCATTAATTCATAATCGATTGTCATGCAGTCTTGGCTCAGAAACAATCGATTATCATAAATTTTAGCCCAGATTTTTGAGGCATGTTTAGAAAACATTTTGTCTAATGTAAATATTCATGTTTGAAAATCTTTTTGACACAGAATTAAATATGCATGATTTTGGAAAATAGTTTTATGAGAGAGGCCATACTATGAGTCAAGTTATAGGATCGAGATTACAATTTTAGAACAACTCAATAACAATTAAAAGCTCTATCTTGAACTTCAATCTTATTCGCAACCATTTTGCGCTTGAACTTGAATTCCGTCATATATCAATGTTTGCTTCATTTGTCATTCATCAAAACCTACAAAAGAGTACACGTTTAGTATATTGTATTGAGAACGTGTTTCTAACAATTTCCCCCTTTTTGATAATGGCAAACATTAAGCGGGATATGCAATTTAGGCAAAAGATATTGACAATTCAAGACAAGTAACAATTATGCAATTTCGTTCTTGTTCCCCCTCAATTTAAGAGTTCCCCCTCAATTTTAGCTTATAAGCAATCAATGAATTAAGAGGTAGTGCATACCCGTTATCCCGTTTTCTTCCCCCTTTTGCCATTAGTAAAAAAAAGTAAGGAAAGATGCAAAAAGATGAAATAAACAAGGTTTATTTATTGGAAAGAAAAAAAAACAGAGGGTAGTCGATTATTGATACGGGATAATCGATTTTCATAGGGACAATGCTGCAGATTCACGGTTTGCTTAAGAATTGCTCTTAGCTCTAGGGTGATACCTGCAAAAAGAAGTTAGACGCCTCCGACGCTCAAGTTAGAAGTCATGTAGGAAAGAAAATGCAATGCATGACTTAGATCAAAGTGGAGTCAAGGATCCCGAGTTCACACCGAATTCGTAAGAAGGACTCTTTCTCTAAAGGCTTGGTAAAGATGTCTGCCAATTGGCTTTTGGTTTCAACAAATTCAATTTCGACATCGCCTTTGAGTACATGATCTCTAATAAAATGATGTCTAATTTCGATGTGTTTTGTTCGCGAATGAAGAACGGGGTTCTTTGTCAGGCATATGGCGCTAGTGTTATCACATCTAAGAGGAATGTGATCAAGACTTAGGCCATAGTCCAAGAGTTGTTGTTTCATCCATAGGATTTGAGCACAGCAACTCCCCGCGGCTACATATTCAGCCTCGGTGGTAGACAACGCAACACTTACTTGTTTCTTACTAAACCAAGAGACAAGAGAGCTACCGAGCAAATGGCAAGTGCCACTTGTGCTCTTGCGGTCCAATTTGCATCCAGCAAAATCGGAATCGGAATATCCAATAAGTTGGCATGAAGAGCCTTTGGGGTACCATAGACCCACATTTGTAGTACCAATGAGATATCTTAATATCCGTTTCACCGCAGTAAGGTGAGACTCCTTCGGACATGACTGATAGCGAGCACATAAACACACGCTAAACATGATGTCCGGACGACTAGCGGTAAGATAGAGAAGAGAGCCAATCATACCTCGATACTTTTTAGTGTCGACTTCCTTACCTTTTTCATCTTTGTCTAGATGATCGGATGTGCTCATGGGAGTAGCCATTTCTTTTGCATTGTTCATCTCAAAGCGTTTTAGTAGTTCTTTGCAATATTTGGCTTGGCATATGAATGTACCTTCTTTCATTTGTTTCACTTGTAGCCCCAAAAAGAATGTTAACTCGCCCATCATAGACATTTCAAATTCGCTAGTCATTAGATCGGAAAATTCCTTGCATAAAACATTGTTAGTAGCACCAAATATAATATCGTCTACATATATTTGAACTAATAAAATATCATTGTTTTTGTGCTTGACAAAGAGGGTTGTGTCAACTTTTCCCCTAATGAAATCATTTTCCAAAAGAAATTTACTCAACCTTTCATACCAAGCTCGAGGAGCTTGTTTTAAACCATAAAGAGCCTTTTTGAGTTTGAAAACATGATCGGGATATTTAAAATCTTCAAAGCCGGGGGGTTGTTTGACATAAACTTCTTCTTCAATAAAACCATTTAGAAAAGCACTTTTCACATCCATTTGATATAGAATAAAATTCATTGAAGAGGCAAAAGCAAGTAATAGTCGAATAGCTTCTAATCTAGCTACGGGAGCATAGGTTTCCTCATAATCAATACCTTCTTCTTGACTATAGCCTTTTGCCACAAGCCTAGCTTTGTTTCTAGTGATTATACCATTTTCATCTAATTTATTGCGAAAAACCCATTTCGTACCAATTATAGAATGACCTTCGGGTCTTGGCACCAAATCCCAAACGTTATTGCGTTCGAATTGGTTGAGCTCCTCTTGCATTGCCAAGGTCCAAAATTCATCCCCAATTGCTTCGGAGATGGTTTTAGGTTCAATTTGAGAAACAAAAGCAGTAAGTTCTAAAGTGTTTTTGAGAGAATTTCGGGTACTTACCTTTTCTCCAACATTGCCGATTACCTGTTCGAGAGGATGATCCTTGATCGTTCTCCACTCGTTAGGCGTATTTATTCCTTTTTCTAATTGTGGCGCTTCTTCCGTTGGTTGTTTCCCAATATCATTTTTGTTTTCCTTTGAAGGTTCTTCTTGGATTTTATCTTTCAAGCTATCCAAGATACCTGCAAGATCAAAACCGGATTCCTTTCTCGCCAAGCGAGTATTATCTTCGGAAAACACAACATGAGGGGATTCCTCCACAATTTGGGTTCTTTTGTTAAAGACTCTGTATGCTTTGCTACGTAAGGAATAACCAATGAAAATACCTTCATCCGATTTAGCATCAAACTTACCCAATCGGTCCTTGCCATTGTTATGAACGAAACATTTACAACCAAAAACACGTAAATGAGAAATGTTGGGTTTTCTACCCTTATAAAGTTCATATGGGGTTTTCACGAGTATCGGCCGAATTGCTACTCTATTTAAAACATAGCAAGCGGTACTCACGGCGTCCGCCCAAAAGTATTTGGGAATCTTAGCTTCGTCGAGCATGGTTCTAGCCATCTCTTTGAGACACCTTTTTTTCCTTTCCACCACCCCATTTTGTTGTGGTGTCCGTGGAGCGGAAAAGGTGTGTTCGATTCCGAGTTCGTCACAAAAGTCCGCAAAGAGATTGTGATCAAACTCTCCCCCATGATCACTTCTAATCGAAGTGACGGTCGATTCCTTTTCGTTTTGAACACGCTTAAGGAAATACTTGAAATTTTGAAAAGCATCAATTTTATTTGCAAGAAATAGAGTCCAAGTAAATCTAGAAAAGTCAACAACAATTACAAAAACATATTTATTTTTACCAAGACTTTCAATACGAGAGGGACCAAATAAATCCATGTGAAGTAATTGCAAAGGTCTAGATGTTGAAACAATATTCTTGGATTTAAAAGATGCTTTGGTTTGCTTCCCTTTTTGACAAGAATCGCAAATTGAATCATTTTCAAAATTTAAACTGGGAAGACCAACTACTAAGTTTTGAGAAAGAAGTTTGTTCAAAAGATGCATGTTCATGTGTGCTACTCTACGATGCCATAGCCAAGAGTTATCCTCTTTGCTTAATAAACAATCAACATATTCGGGTGAGGAGTTTGCAAGATCAACCATATAGATATTATCAATTCTAAAACCACGAAGTATGATCTTGAAATCACTACGTCTAAATACAAGACATTCATCCGAATCAAATAGAGCAAGATTTCCCTTGTCACATAGTTGACTTATGCTCAAGAGATTATGCTTCAATCCTTTCACAAGTAGTATATGTTTAATAGAGGAGTTTTCGTCCTTACCGACCGAACCAATGCCGATGATTTTTCCTTTATTGTTATCACCAAATATGACACTTCCTCCTTCTTTGTGCTCTAGTTGAAGGAATTTGGATTCATCTCCCGTCATGTGTTTGGAGCATCCACTATCAAGGTACCATAGTACACTTGATCCCTTCAAGCACACCTACAAAACAAATTAATGTTCTTTAGGTACCCATGCCATCTTGGGTCCTTGAGGGTTAGGCATGTTATAATGATGCAATTGATTTATATGTCTATGACGAGTAAAGCAAACGGGAGCAATATGACCAATACGTCTACAATAATGACAAGTCACGTTGGGATTATGCATTTTTCTAGGTACATAGTAACTAGATGAATGAAGGTTGCTTACTCTACTTTGAACACCATTGTTTCTCCTATCATGAGTTCTAGGAGGTTCACAAGTTTGTCTAAAATATGCATCATTTCTAGAATATCTATTTCTAGGTGGAGGGTCATTTCTTGGTCTTCTAAATTGTTCAAGGTTTGGCCTAAAATATGCATCATTTCTAGGTCTTCTAGCATTTTCACTATTTGGTCTAACATGCAAGTTATTTCTAGGATTTCTACTTCTAGGATAAGCATTTTGGTTATTAGTCCTAGGTTGAGCTCTAGGTTGTTGTGGTTTAGCACCAACCTTTTCTTCATTCTTGAATCCTATTCCATGTTTAGTTGATTTTAGATTAACAAGCACATCATTCAAGTTTTTATGCGAAGAATTAAACTTATCTAATGTGCCTTTAAGTCTAGCTACTTCATTCTTAAGAAGCACACAAGAAGAACAGTTTCTAGTAGAACCTTCAGGTTTATCAGTACTTCTTTTTCCATAAAACTTGTTTTCTTCTTTTAGCTTCTCATTTTCGAAAACCAGTTTTTCTAATTCTTTTTCTTTTAATGAAAGCTGTGTTTGAAAATCTTTTTCTTTTAGAGAAGCGCTTTCTTTAACACTTTTGACAGTTTTTGAAGCTTTGATAAATTCAGCATAAAGTTCATCAAAAGCATTTCTCATTTCATCAAGAGTAAAGAAATTTTGAGAAGAGATATGACTTACCTCGTCTTTACCGTCTTCTTGAGCCATGAGACATAGATTTGCTGCTTCATCGTCTTCTTCTTCGCTTGCTTCATCTCCGGAATCTCCTCCCCAAGAGATGTATGCACGTTGCTTTTTGAAGGGTTTCTTCTCCTTTTTTATGTTAGGGCAATTTGATTTTATGTGCCCGGTTTCTCCGCATTCATAGCATTTTAGTTGATCGCCTTGCTTTTTGTTCTTGCGTTCATACTCTTTGCGCATGAATTTTTGAAACCTTTTGATAACGAGTCCAAACTCGTTGTCACCTTCCTCATCAATTTGTGATTGGCTAGCCTTTAGAGCAATCCTTTGCCTTCTTTGATCATCAACAAACGGGTTAAGTATAGTTGATCCATAGGTTTTGAGATTACCTCTTAATGCGTCAATTGTGACATCTGTGATGCCAATGGATTCTTGGATTGCATCGGCCTTTGATCGCCATGCCGGAGTGAGACTTCTGAGGATCTTCCGGACAAGTTCTCTATCCGTAAACGTCTTTTTGAGGGCGTGTAGATCATTTACGATCATTGTGAATCACTCAAACATTTCGTCTACTTTCTCTCCTTCCTTCATGTGGAATAGTTCATAAGAGTGTGTTAAGAAATCAATTTTAGCTTCTCGTACCTGGTCGGTTCCTTCGTATGTCACTTCAAGCTTATCCCACATTTCTTTTGCTGTTTTGCAGCATGATATCTTCCTGTAGTCATTAGCATTAACAGCACAATATAATAAATTTATAGCTTTGGCATTATTCTGAACCTTACGAATATCCTCCGCGGTATATTCCTCTTCGGTCTTTGGAACCCATTCGTCTTCCACCTTCTTGGTTGGAATTTGGTTTCCATTGGTGAATACTTTCCACAAATGAAAGCTATTTGATTTCACAAAGATTTGCATCCTCTCCTTCCAATATGAGTAGTTTGTGCCGTTGAATAGAGGAGGTCGTGTAGAGCATTGTCCTTCTTCAATTCCTGCAAAAGAGTCAAGAGTAGAAGCCATGGATGGTTCTCTCAAACGGTTAAGTTTTCAAAGAGTTGGGCTCTGATACCAATTGTTAGAAACTACGCTTTACGCTAGAGGGGGGGTGAATAGCGTATTAATAAAATTTAGCGTTTTCTTGCGGAATTTAAAACTTTGCAGGAAGTAAAATAAATGCGGAAAAATAAACTTACACAAAGATGTATACTGGTTGGCCACCAACGTGGTTAGTCCAGTCCCCGAGAGACTCTCTCGAGATTTTTCACTATCTTGTTAAGCTTACGGGTGCTCAACAAACCGTTACACACTTGAGGACACAAGCCTCAAACAGTTGCTCGGAGATCGCAATCTCAAAGACTTCACCCAAGGAAACGCAAGTTCCTTGAAACAAGAGAATCGCAATTCTCTTACAAGTATATCAAATACTTGGACACTCACTTAACTAAAGTACTCCTTATTGAGTAGATATGAGTAAAAGAATATGTTCAAGATCACAACAACTTTAAGCAATAATATGGCTCTCAAAAGCTTTATGAAATGAGTAGAAAATGAAGAACAATTGAATGAAAGCTTATAGCAATGTAATGATCAGTTTGTGTATGTTGTTGTTGTTAAAACACTGAAATGAAGCTGTATTTATAGTTGAAAAACTTGGCATTACCGTTGCCTAATTGCCAATTAAGAGTTGCTGAAATTACTCAGTGATAATCGATTATTAAGATCACATAATCGATTATCTGCCAGTCAGTTCAAAATCAATCCCAGATTTAACGCTTCACAATCGATTATATACAATCTATAATCGATTACTGGCAATATTCAAAATCAGATAATCGATTACACTGAGTTAATAATCGATTTCTTTAGCAATGTTCTAAAAATCATTTCCGGATTTTAAGCAAAACATCGATTATATAGAATCTATAATCGATTACTTCAGCAACGTTCTAAAAATCATTTCCAGATTTTAAGCAAAACATCGATTATATAAAATCTATAATCGATTACCTTATGGTATTTGAAAATCATTTGACAACGGTCAGCTTCAACAATCGATTGTCCTTTGCAACAATCGATTACTTGTTATTTTCTGAAAATCATAAGACTTACTGTCTCAGTGATAATCGATTATCTAAAGACATAATCGATTACTTGTTATTTTCTGAAAATCATGAAACTTACTGTCTCAGTGATAATCGATTATCTAAAGACATAATCGATTACTTAATTTAAAATCACTGGAAGACATCAACTCAACACAATCGATCACCATTAGTTCATAATCGATTATTTTGAGTATTGAAAAACTTTACCTCAACAACAATCGATTGTTATTTGTTCACAATCGATTATCATGCAGATTTGGGAAAAACCTGATGATCACTGTCTTACTCACAATCGATTACCATTAATTCATAATCGATTGTCATGCAGTCTTGGCTCAGAAACAATCGATTATCATAAGTACATAATCGATTATTTTAGCCCAGATTTTTGAGGCATGTTTAGAAAACATTTTGTCTAATGTAAATATTCATGTTTGAAAATCTTTTTGACACAGAATTAAATATGCATGATTTTGGAAAATAGTTTTATGAGAGAGGCCATACTATGAGTCAAGTTATAGGATCGAGATTACAATTTTAGAACAACTCAATAACAATTAAAAGCTCTATCTTGAACTTCAATCTTATTCGCAACCATTTTGCGCTTGAACTTGAATTCCGTCATATATCAATGTTTGCTTCGTTTGTCATTCATCAAAACCTACAAAAGAGTACACGTTTAGTATATTGTATTGAGAACGTGTTTCTAACATATATAAGGTTTCCTTCGCGAATGTTTTGCTAAGTTATCTATTTTTGAAGACGCAAAGTGAGCTAGGGCAATGAATTTCAAGGGGATATTGAAGAATATGAGTTGGGTAAGCTACCTAAGCTTCATTACTTGAGTTTATGATCATTTCTCCATTGTTTAATCATGGTATTAGTGGAAATTAAGGAAGAAAATTAAGGGAATAGAGTTTGATATTGGAGAGCTTTGAGTGGGGATTTGAGGGGCCATTTGAGATCCGATTTCAATGCTTTTGGTATGAATAGACTCGTGGGAGGATAAGTATTTTATTGATGTGATTTTTATGGGATTTCAAGACGTGGGACCAGGGTCGAGCTTGGATCAATTTCGAGATTTTTGGTATAATTTGATTATTTTCGCATGGGCTTCATTCCCTTAGCATATTCTACTGTTATGATTCTAATTTTGGGTAGATTTGGCGCGAGTTGAGGCCGAGGCGACAGGCAAAGAAATTTCGGAGTATTATTTCATCCGATTTGAGGTAAGTAACCATTTTAAATCTGAAACTGAGGGTATAAAACCCTGATATTTTGTATTATTTTGATAAAAGAGGTGACACACATGCCAGGTGACGAGCGTATAGGTATGTCCCGATAGGGATTATGACTTGGTCCATATCGTAGCGATTATTAAGCCGTGTATTTGATTTGAAACGTTATGATATCATTTATCTTAGAGATTGATACTATATTATTTGGTGTATGTCATGTTTGGGGCCTTATGCCGGCCTGTTGAGACCTTTAGAGGCATTTTTACTATTTTACTCACTCTATTTGTTTGAAAGCATATTCTCAGTCAAGTTTTACCTATTTATTTGTTAAATTTGGTTTTTATCACTCTATTTCTTAAAATGTGAAAACTGTTTGGGCTGCGTTTCCTGATTTCTGCTGTTATGCCCAAGGGGATGTAAGGTTAATGATTGAGAGAGGTTGAGAACCTAATGGTGAGGATTTATATATATATATATATATATATATATATATATAAATATATATATATATATATATATATATATATATATATATATATATATATATATATATATATATATATATATATATATTTATTTATATATATATATATATTGGATCCGACTACGCGCCGCAACGATATGACGTTTGGGCTGTAAAAGCCCCTCCGAAGTCTATACGCCCACAGCGAGCGTAATCGACTATAAACTATGGATCGGTTTGCATGCCGCAACAGTTGTCATGATTATTCTTATTATGAGATATTATGAGCCTGAGTGCTGAGTGTGAGTGTTGTGTGACGAGAGTTGAGTCACGAGTGACCGAGAGGCTTGCTCGAGAGACTATATTTATGAGTGTTACCTTGCCCGGGAGGGGGGGGGGGGAGAATTTATGATATTTTCGCTGATTTCACTCTTCTTTTATAATGATCCTCTATTGAAAACTGTTAAATAACTGATTTCAAAGTATTTCAATTGAAATTGAATTTTTTACGAAGTAACTAGCTTTTAAACTATTGAGTTTGACTTGATATTCTGTTGTATACTCTTATATATAATTTTTAACTGCTCGTCACTGCACTCAGACCTTATTCACTTTAGTTACTTACTGAGTTGGCATACTCACGTTACTCCTTGCACCTTGTGTGCAGATCCAGGTTCCCGAGCAGCAGAGTAAGGGTCCCCAGCATTATCAGAGCTTACCGGAGACTGCAAGGTAGTTGTACGACGTTCGCAACCCTGCTTTCCTCCTTCCTATCTTTGTTTTCTACATTTAGGGCTTATTATGTATGAGTCAGCCGGACTGATTGTATTTAGAGGCTCTAGACTTGTGACACCATTATTGGATTTTGTTAGTTTGTTGTTGTATTGTCTTTCCACATATTTCAGTGAGTTAGATATTTCTTATAAAAATTTAAAACTTACTCAGTGTTAGAAAAATGGTTTATTGAAAAAAATTTACTGTGGTTACTTGTTTGGGATGGCTTTTCTAGTATTGTGATAGGCGCCATCACGACCGGGATATTTGGGTTCATGACAATCAAGTATCCCAACCAAAAAAAATTACTCTATTATGGAGAAAAGATAAAATTAAAAAATACTATTCCTACAATAAGATAAATAACTTTTAAAACTAAAAAAAGCTAATTAAAGTTTGTATTCTCTGCATAAGAATGGTTCTCCCCTACTGGGAAGTCATTCCCATTTACAAGAAATTATGCCTGTAAACTTCTTAGGGACGCCATCATTGGATTGGGGATGGCATCCCTACCTCTTTAATTAATTTCTTTCACTCCTCATCTCTTTGCACGAATGACATCCTTATAATTGAGAATGACATCCTGTTGCGGATGCTATCCTTGACCTTTTTGATGTCTCTACTTGAACACTTTTTTTTCTTTCTTTTTTTCTTTTTTTTCTTTTCTTGCAATATTTATTAATAATTTATATAAGTATTGAAAGAAAAGTCTTATCTATACACAAAGTATTTGTTTATTTAATACAATAAGTGAAAAACATACATAATATATACTTATCAAGATACTCACCGGTACATGGGATCGGTTGGACTCATACTTCACATTTGTACCTTACATGCCGATATTTGGGAAAGAGCAGCTATGGAATTCGAGAGTAGCATTGGAGACGTATCAGCACTTCCAATACAAGCTGTCATTTGTTCGTAATAGATTAGACGTTATAACTCTATTTATTTAAATTTCAAATAGATAATATATTTTTCCTCAAACTGAAGTTGTACTCTAAATCTAATGACTTATATTGTTAGTCCTTGGCATAGTTGTATTGAATTCTTTCACCAGTTTATTTATTGTATTGATGATTTTTCTATTATAATAGTAACTTATATTCTTTGGCTTACCTAGCTAGCTGGTTGGTTTAGGTGCAATCACGATATTTATTGAATTTTAGATCATATCAGTTTATTATGCAATAATAAGTAGAAAGTAGACAAGTGGACAAATAGGAATATATAGGAATATCCTTTTTCCTTGTTTTTGCTGTATATATACTAGTACAAATCATTGAGAAAGATTATCAGAAGAAAGAATTTCTACAATTCACGTCTTTCATTTACAATTTCATCAATTATAGACTTAAATGATTGGATTATCAGTATGTAGTAGTATAGTCAAATATGCTGTCATATAGTCATAGGTTGATAAAATATGATACCACTAACATAACGTATACGTTCTCCAAATTAAAATTTCAAGATTTTGAGAAATCAAGTCTCAGAATATTCTTTCACAAGTATACTTTTTCCATTTTTTAGGTCTACTAAACTTCGATTATTTTCTAATTTTAAAGCAGCTTGAAATTAATATTTTGTGGAGATTTTAAATTCATAACATTCAACTTGATAAATGAATATAAAATCAGGCTAGAAGTTGATTAAGATAAATACTTAAGACCAAGTCATACCTTTTTTAAGTATCAAAAGCAATCAAAACGGCCGAAGTTCGGATTCAAAAAACAGAATAAATTCATGGAAATCAAACCATTATACCAGGATTTATTAAAAAAAAAAAAAGGCCAACAGCTACATAGGCCAAAACAAACACGTCACCAATCAAAAAGGAAACGCCTAATGTAGACACGTAATTGTACAACGAACTATTTTTAAGAACTAACTTCCAAAATGTTTTATAAAAATAAAATATTAAAAAATGGAAGTTGCAATTCAACGGCAGTGAATCACGCAACAAATATATGACCAACACGTGATTCACTGATTGAAACAAACAAAAAGTACAGAAACTTTTACCTACTTTGTACTCATTTCCGCATCCAATACTTCTTTAACCTAATTATATAAGCTTTATAATCAGTGGCTTTATCACTCTCTACTCAATTCTAATCATCATGTATCGAGTAGCCGCATACAAGCAGTTGAAGAATAGAGTTTCTTGGATCAGCTCATTCAATTCTACCAGGTATTTGTGTTATTGCATCAGTTACAAACAAAAAAAAGGTTGATCACTTCGAATAAGTTGTAGTATATTTTTCTGGGTGTTTTTAGTTTCATTTATTTTGGGCAAGGTGAATTGGGATTAGATACTCGTTGGATGCTTGAAAATCAATAGTAGCAATGTCACCTTAATGCCGAACTAGTTGATCGAAGCGATTATATTTCTAAAAAGAGAGAAATTTTTTTATGTGAAAATGGTGTTTTAAGGAGAAACTTTTTTGGGTAAAAAAGTTTTGCAAGTTACTGTTTTTTCAACTAAAAGTTAGTAACGGGCGTCAATTGACTTAAGAATTGGATGATTATTTGGTTATTACTTTTGAATTTACAATGTCAAATTATGCTCATTCCACTTGCCGCATGCTTTGGAACCATGTCACAATGCATTTGTTGTTGTGAGGATTCATTATGATTTGATTTCTATTACAAGCTATCGACCTTTTTTTTGGCTTGTATGAGCTAACTGCTGTTGTAGAATCTGAAGTTCCTTTCGTTTTTTAGTTAAATGCAAATTTTGGGGGATGAAGATTTTTTTTCTTCTTATTGAGAACGGATACTAATGTTCGCTTTTAAAATCTCATTCACTCATTCCTTCATTCTTTCTTTCTTTTGTGCGTCTACATTATGTAATGATTTAGGCTAATTATCCATGTAAGTGATGCTTAGCTTAGATATTCGTTTCTCCTAAAGCATGACTCTGAGCTAATCAATAAACGTGTATGGACCAAGCATTCAGGGTGTTGTTTTAAAGTCGTTCTCATATTGAACTTGTAATGAACGTTCATATGTCACAATTATTTTTATAATTTTCCACAAGATCAATTATTTCATATGATTTGGCTTTATTGACATTAATTCTAGTTCATTATTTACTTCACTTTAGTGCATTTAATTTAGTCTTTCATAATGCAGATCAAATCATACTTTGCCCTTTGCTACGGTAAAAGCTGAAGACATATCAGGCTCTCAACCTGCTGAAGTCCACAACTTGGGTATGTAAATGTTTATTCCAGCTAGCTGCTGAAAACAGTCATTGATATGTAGTTAGTTTCTGTCTAGGAATAGATGCATATACTTGTACAAAGATTTTTAGAAAGTTTTGAATTCTCTTAATCTCCTTGTGTGTGTACCATATACTTGAAAAAGCAAAAAGATATGTGTTAGCAAGCAAGATAATAGAGAAACTAAGAACGTTTTACATCACTACCGTTCACCCCTTTTATTTTTTGAAATGTGTTCTGTAGATATACAAATAGCAAACTCTTGTCTTGGTTCTAGTTTACCTCTACATCTAATTGGCTGGTGGTTTTCTTCCATCCAGTGCAGGGAAAGTGGACAGGATCTTCTAGTTGGAATACAATATTGGATCCCTTGAATGGGCAACCATTCATTAAAGTTGCAGAAGTAGATGAATCAGAATTGCAGGTACATAATTTGGTTGCATCATAGTTCTTTGGGCTTTGTTTTTCCATACGAGTCTTTGAACCTGTGGAGTCTGTTATTCTGTCCAAATGGCTTGCTACTTTATGGCCAGTCACTCTTTCAGTCATATAAAGACTTTTCCCTTCTTTTATTCAAAAATCTTTAACATCTAAGATTTCAATATGATGATTTTACAAGTCCTTTTATTGCCTGTGCAGCCATTTGTGGAGAGCTTGTCCAAATGCCCGAAACATGGTCTACATAATCCATTCAAAGCACCAGAAAGGTTTGATTTTTATTGTGTTTTGGTCTTTTTCTTGGTTTTTTTCCTCGGTGAAGTTGTCTAGCTGAACTGTGTGTGGACCAGCCTTTAGTGTCTTGTGAGTTTTTATCGAAAGGAAAAAATGATGACTTTAGAAAAATGAATTGAGTGACACCATTTTTCTCAGGTACCTAATGCTTGGAGACGTATCTACAAAAGCAGCTCATATGCTTGGCTTGCCTGAGGTAATATATAACTCAAGAAAGGATGCTGGTGTTCTCTTAGCCTATTTGACAAATACTTTATGATATTCATAAATCATAGTTACTTCTTATCCTCTTAATGATTGCTTCTTTATGTCTTTCAGGTTTCTGACTTCTTTGCTAAGCTAATACAACGGGTGTCTCCTAAGAGTTACCAACAAGCTCATGGTGAAGTTTTCGTCACACAGAAATTTCTGGAAAATTTCTGTGGTGATCAGGTAGATTATTCCTTCTACTACTATTACCTCATATGCTACATTATACAGGGGCTGATTAAGAAAAAAAAAGTTGTTTTAAATCATGGCGCAACAATTCAGTTGGCTAGCTTTCACATCCATGTGATTCTATTGCTGCTTTATGTTATTTCAACAGTTTTTTTTTCTCTACTCATTGGTTGCTTCCTTTTATTTTTACTGTTATGTTAAATGTTAGCTTAATTGACTCTGAACATTTGAAAGCTTAATAGACTTCAGGTTCAGCGAGAAGGACTTATTTCACATGGGATTCATTCCTCCATTTACTTTAACACAAATGTCAGATCGAACACTGAACCCTTGATCTATTTGGCAGGTTCGCTTTCTAGCTAGGTCTTTTGCAGTACCAGGAAATCATCTGGGACAGCAGAGCCATGGTTTTCGCTGGCCTTATGGACCTGTAAGGCACCATTCTGGTTGTTGTTGACTAGATTTAATGGAAAGTGTTAAACAAAAAAATCTTCTGATGCTATCTTTCACTTTGAAACTGAGTTCTGAAACAGTTTTGTAACTAAAATCACTTAAACCCTTGAATTTATCGGAATAAAATTCTTCACTATTTCAGAATGGTGTTAAGTTGTGTTATATGCTGGAATCATCTTTTATGAATGTCTTCCTGCTAATCTAAGGATTTGACTTAGCCTGCTTTTGGTCACATTGGTCATAGTGGTAAAATTTGCAGCACATAAGTTGTTGTTTCTTACATTCCCCTGTTGACTTCTTAGGTGATTGAAGGATATTTTGTACTTCAATTATTAAAATTTCTCACTGCACCTGACTTTAAAATATATTTTATAGGTGGCGGTTATTGCTCCCTTTAATTTTCCCTTGGAGATTCCTGTACTTCAGATGATGGGAGCGTTATATATGGGGAATAAGCCGGTCCTTAAAGTTGATAGCAAGGTGGGTCATGCAAATTTTTATAGACTCTCTATAGCATGCAATTTCACTTACTGGACAAGGCCCAGCTAAGAAGCAAACTTGACTCTCATCTATCAAAGAATCAAAAGTTGCAAAATGACTTTTACATAGTCCTCTCTTTTTGTCAAATTAACAAAATGTGCAGAAAATTGGAAGATTTCTGTACTACTCAAAAACATTAATGGAAGATTTCTGTTCCTATTGTATTTTTCTTTCTGTTAATAACTATATTTTAATTTTTTTTCTGATATGCTTCTAATAGTTAGACTTCCATTGTTGGTTAGGTATGTGTTGTTATGGAACAATTTCTTCGACTGCTTCATGATTGTGGGTTACCTGTGGATAACGTGGATTTCATAAATTCAGATGGAAAGACAATGAACAAGCTACTCGTTGAGGTTAGTTTCTGAAGTTGACTTCCCTGGGCCACTTATCAGTGAGAATTGGCAAATGACAAGTACAAATTTTTGTTCAAAATCTATTTGTCCCTTGAGAATAATTTCCTTCTCCAAATCTAGCATTCTTTTTAAATTAATTTTTTCTTTTCCTTCTCAAGTATAGTATTTATACATGCCTCATGGTTGGATTAAATCGACGAAATGGTACAAGATGATTTTTATTTTTATCTAATATTGGAGGAAGAAGGGCATCTTTTTTGTCTAGACGCGCTGTGGGGGGGGGGGGGGGGGGGGTTCATTTGTGCAGCCATTATTTTCTTGTTCCTTTTGAAAGATAAATGTCTATGACGTATAAGCTGTTGTGATCCATCCGTTTCTTTCGAGACCTCTAGGACCCTCGGACGTTGCATGGTTTTTCCTGAATGGTCATAATTTGGATCCAGCAAAATTACACTAAGTTTCAATTTTATGTGTCTGGAAGAGAGAATGGATAAAGAGGATCCATGTACCTAATGCCAACTAGTTTGGGATTAAAGCATAATTGATTGACATGTATATCCAAAATATCGCCTGATTCGATTCACTGGAAATAATATTAAAATGGAATATACTTGTGAAATTGCTACTAATTATGCTTTTATATGCAATAATGCATTTTTGCGCTATCATTTTTATATCAGGGTAGGGGAAGGGGAAGGGGAAGTGTGTGTCTCTGATTTGTTTCTCTTTTACTTTTCTTTAGTTTGTACAGGTTTACTTCTGCTCTGTTTTGTAGATATTTACCTTAGACAAGAGGGGTTGCTCTGATGGTAAGCAACCCCCACTTCCAACCGAGAGGTTGTGAGTTCGAGTCTCCCCAAGAGCAAGGTGGGAAGTTCTTGGAGGGAAGGATGCCGGGGGTCTATTTGGAAACAGCCTCTCTACCCAAGGGTAGGGGTAAGGTCTGCATACACACTACCCTCCCCAGACCCCACTAAGTGGTATTATACTGGGTTGTTGTTGTCGTTGTTGTTGTTCCTTTTCTTTAGTTTGCACAGGTTTACTCCTGCTCTGTTTTGTAGATAATTACCTGAGATAAATTTCTTTCATTTTGTATTTCTAGGGGAAACCACGCATGACTCTCTTCACAGGTAGCTCAAGAGTGGCAGAGAAGTTAGCTGATGACCTAAGCGGTCGAGTCAAACTAGAAGATGCTGGATTTGACTGGAAGATCCTTGGGCCCGATGTCCATGAGGTTTACATAATCTGTTATCGACAGGCTTCATTGCATTTTGGAAAAGCTCTTTTCAAGTTTTATTTACTCATTGTGATTGTTTGCTTTCGACAGGTGGATTACGTTGCATGGGTTTGTGATCAAGATGCATATGCATGTAGTGGTCAGAAGTGTTCAGCTCAATCAATATTGTTCATGCATGAGGTATCCTTTGTCCTTTTCTATTTTTTTCTCCATGGAAATTAAATGCTTAGAGACGAATATTTTGTGGTTTATATAGGCATTGTAAAAGGTGAATTTCATTCAAATAACTCTCTTTTCTAACTGTCATTTATGCTGATGCAGAATTGGGGTAGAAGCTCTCTCTTAGATAAAATGACTGAGCTTGCTGCAAGAAGAAAGTTAGATGATTTAACTATTGGTCCTGTCCTTACGGTAAGAATGCCTAATGCTCACAGTGCTAATTTGGAGATTTGACTATCCATCATTTGATGGTCTAGATCCTAGAGTTCTGGAGTGACATTAGATACAATTTACTAGAGGTTTGAAAAGTATCAATACCTTTGATCTGAATTCGGACTCTTTTTGGATATTCAGAATAATTCACTCAGACAACTGTAGAATTTTCTCGGGAGTCCATCTGAACATGTTAAATCAACTCCGTGTCTCTATGAGATGGAAACTGAATGTTTATGTTAGTGGGTTCCTGCTCATTGTTTGCTATACTAATTATACTTGCATTTCCTGCTCCTTTCCATTTTTTCTTGGACTAAGCATTCTTAGTGGTACATTATCAAATAATGCCAACAATCTTGTCAGAACATCCTAGCCATGATTGTTAATGTATTTTTTTACAGGTTACAACTGAAGTAATGCTAGACCATGCAAAGAAATTACTTCAGATACCTGGATCAAGACTGCTCTTTGGTGGTGAAGCCTTACAAAATCATTCTATCCCTGCAATTTATGGAGCCATTAAACCCACTGCAATTTTCATACCACTTGAAGAAATACTCAAAGAACAACATTATCATCTCGTGACCAAAGAGATTTTCGGGCCATTCCAGGTAATAGAATATTCTGAATTACATATTAAATGTCAAGTTGGGTAACTTTCTCACTGATCGTCTTTTCTTGCTGATGTGTGCTTTTTCTTTCTAGGTTGTCACCGAGTACAAAGATAATCAGCTTCCGCTGGTTTTGGACGCCCTTGAAAAGATGCATGCACATTTAACAGCTGCTGTGGTTTCAAACGACATACTGTTCCTGCAAGTAAGAAAATGTGCTAGTTACTCTTTTTCAGATATGAGTTGACTTTATTTATTTTCGCACACATTTAGCAATGCATTTCTACCTGCGTGCTAATACGTACGTCTATTATCAAATATGAATACCCGGGAGTAACAAGATTGAAATATGTGTTGCTCTACCATACAACTTAAGATATTCACATGCAAGTAAAACTAGCAGAAAATATCTTTGGAAGTCTTTCTCTAGACCAGCATCTGGAGTTCCAATATGATAAGAAATGTTTTAGATTAAAACTGTTGAATTTTCTAAACGTAGAAGGAAGGGGGAATGGAAGGAAGGTGAGAAGAGAGGTGTAGAACATGGTGAAGTTTTAGTAGCAATGTTTTTTGCTATTTTTGACTGTAGAATCAAAGAACCAAGTAAAATAAACATGAAGGAAGGAGGATCGGAATATAAGGGAGACATTCAATTAGTCGTACATAGGTTCAGGACAGTACTGGAGAAAATTGGACTATATTGCTATAAGGTTATACCAGTCAGGGCTGAGTGACCTCAATCAATTCTGTCTAATTTGCTGGGCATGTTTATTTTAGGTCCCATTACATTAAGGCACCTTTATCTTTGTTTGTTTTCCAATGCAGCTCTCCATTCTGTCCTATGCGCCGAGGGTCGCTTGGAAGCAGCCTCTCTGCCCTTTTGGGTAGGGGTAAGGCTGTCTACATATTACCTTCCCCAGACCCCACCTGGTGGGAGTATACTGGGTAGTTGTTGTTGTTGTTGTTGTTGTACATTAAGGCACGTTGACCTACTGAAGTTTGGATTCATGGATATCGGAGCTTAGCCCTTCATGTATTGCATTAGCAACCCCCACTTCCAACCGAGAGGTTATGAGTTCGAGTCTCACCAAGAGCAAGGTGGGAAGTTCTTGGAGGGAAGGATGCCAGGGGTCTATTTGGAAACAGCCTCTCTACCCAAGGGTAGGGGTAAGGTCTGCGTACACACTACCCTCCCCAGACCCCACTAGGTGAGATTATACTAGGTTGTTGTTGTTGTTGTTGTTTCATGCATCATAGCATATGGGGTTGCTGTATAGACTGAAAAACTTAGCTATGCTATGTTGTTAAGATGGCTGACATTTCTGTAATGAAAAAGAAAGAAGAAAAACCAAGAGAAAAGGAAGATTTGAGAATTGAAAATCTTCTTAGCTATAATATGGACACGATTGTGTGGTTGTATCAGCAGTGTACTGGGTATTGGATCACAGAAGGCGAAGGCATTTTTCCTTGATTGCACGAGCTAGCCAGCAAGCCAGCAAACCCCCCCTTACTCACCTCAACATCTATAAAAAGAGCTCTTTCTCCTTTTCATAATAATAAGGTAAGCATCCAGCTCTCGATCCAGAGCTACTGCTTCAAGAATCAACTGAGCTCAGGAAGTCAGGTTAAGACGTCGACTTTGACAGGGGAGATGAAAAAGAATTCCTGTCTTTAGAAGTAAATCCCACTAAACTAGACTTGTACGCTTGACATGAAAAGTAGAGGCAAGCGGAGTCAAAGGCCGAGCCTCAACCAGCAAAGGGGGACAGCCATGCCAATAATTGTAAAATTGTTAATTCGTTTTTCAGGAAGTAATTGGAAATTCAGTTAATGGAACTACTTATGCTGGATTGAGAGCAAGAACAACAGGGGCTCCACAGAATCACTGGTCAGCAACTTGTTCTTATTCATTTTTTTTTCTTAATTGTAATTTGTGATATATCAATTTAGTGGATTAACTCGGCTAAACTATGCCCCAACTGTAGGTTTGGTCCAGCTGGGGACCCAAGAGGAGCAGGAATAGGTACTCCAGAAGCTATAAAACTTGTATGGTCTTGCCACAGAGAAGTCATATATGATGTTGGCCCCGTGCCACTGGGATGGAGAACTCCAGCATCTACTTGAGAAACAACTGCAACAGCTTAAAGCACTCGAGAATCACATTGAGAAAGCCTAACATGGGATTGCTTTAGAAAGAATCCATTTGAGGTGTACTGGAAGAAATGCTTGAGTTACATGAGATCAATTGGATGTTATTTGAATGCTTATGTTAATGCAAACTTATGAGCAGCTTATATATCTCATAAATAAGAGAGCTTTCGTATTCCAGAATAGTATCTTCATCATTTTCTGTGATTCTATTCTAGGACCGTTGTATATACGCTCAAAAACAATTTTCAAGCTGTTGCGATTTTTTTCAGAGAATCTGTTCCCATCTGAATCTCATCCTTCTCATGCTCTTAACATAAAATGATGCCTGCAACTATCGGAAAGAGAGATGGTCTTTCACTGACAGTAGATAAACACGATATTCCCTAAGATTCAGTAACAGTTGTTTCTCTAATAGGATTGTTTGTTGAGCATTCATGCCAGATGATTATGAAGGGCATTACACCAGAGGTGGTAAACAGAAGACCCTAATGTACAAGTTCTGAGTTAGAAATAAATCCATAACGCACGAACAAGCATTTTTATCAGCTTAATGATTAAAAGAGACTACTTGCAGTTGTAGAGCTTAAAGTAACTGACTATAGGAGCTTCCTTAGTTCCAACTTCCAAGACATTCCGAAGTTTGGTGTGAGACATTTTGGGTGTGGCTTTATAAAATTGTCAGTGACTTCAGACTTGTGCGAAGCTCATCATCATGAGTCGTTTATTTCGTAGACAAAACAATGATGCAATAATAATAATAATAATAATAGTTAATTAATTAATTAATTGAATTCTATGTCACATAATATAGAATTACAAAATAATTTTGGTAACAAAAACAACAAATTTGCGATCAAATAGCCACTACTTATTATGAAATTTAATATCAAATTGTTTTCAACCTACGAATAGTCGAATTAAGGCGGAGATACTGAAACTTCAAAGATTCAATTCCACAAAAATTTATAGGCACTTTGTGTTTACATCAAATTATACTAATTTACTATAGTTAAATAATAAATTAATGTCAGAACGTATATCGATGAACTAAAATTTAGTGATCAAAGTGTATGTGGATATATGCCATATCTATTTATTGAGTTCATGTAAATACTAAGTAGGAATAAGTTTTTTTACTAGTTGGTGTTGTGTACAAAGATTGTATATACTTGTTACCTCTTCTTACCTTGTGTCGCAAATAACCAAAAAAAAGAAAATATAAAAGATAAAATGGCGTCAAAATCTCTACAAAAATAACCGGGTGGCTTCATTATTTACCTTTTTTATCTGATTTGTATAGATTATTGCATACGGGAAACTCGGTTTATTTTAAATGATAGTATGGTAGTGTCACATGGAGAAGGAGAAGGATGGAAGTTGAAGCGAATAGAAACCAGCCGAGGACAACCGCTTCAGTTGGCACCAGGAAGATCCCGATCATCCATACCTTCAGCTAGCCATCGTTCTCTGGCAACTTCTAAAGCTTTCGGATCTGCTGTGGATAATTCCAGTTCCGAATTGCCCAACGGAACAATGTCAATGGAAGCAAATGGATGTTTGTCACCAGGTGACATTTAATGAAGAATGTTCCTCAGTATTAAAAAACACAGTCACTGCAGAGAATTTGGCATTCATGGCCTGCCATTACATATTCACCAATGACACCCATTATTGTCAATATGAGGGGCTTGATCCTACGATCTTGTTTCCTATGTATAACTATAAATAATGGTTTCAACAAACATTGTAAAACAGGAAAGTTCGGACAAACTTATGGTACACACTATTCCAAGCTGAATAATACTTTATTTTTTGTCTAACGTTATTCTTATTGCTGCCTTTGGAAGCCCCGCTCCCGGAACTAAATTGTCTACTATTTTATCTCGATTTCAATCCTAAATCTCGCATTTTATTTAATATATTTATCATTTTGAGATCAAATCGATTCGTTTGTCTATCAACTACGATATAAATTCAATTGTACTATTTTACAGGTAAACTGTTTGGCGCCCACCGTGAGGCTTAGAAAGTTGCGCAATTGAGTTTATCCTTAAATCTATACTAATATGTTTGATACTTTATTTTTTAGAAAAAATCATAAAAGATGGTAGCTAACGATGTCAACATCGCACACAACTTTTAGGCACAATAGAATCTACTTCAAAACGAGGAATTGATCAACGACACCCGCAACTAGGAAAGCGTACAACTCTGGTTCATGGTGGGCGATATTCCCAACACATATGAGAGGCGACTCCAGATGATGAAGACGAGCACGTTGCAAAAATGTGAGGATCTTGAGAGAACAACAAAAGGCCATCATGGGCAATCTCTCATGGCAAGACCAAGGGATGACAGAACTAAGGCAAGCGTTGTCGGGTGTCTCCAACAATGCGAATGGAAGAGGCCCAATTCCTCCAGTGCTCCCACAAATAAAATAGTGCAAAGGGTTGATAACAACACCCTGAGGAGTGAGGTCAGCTTCAAAGGGCTCAAGGGGATCGGCAACGGATCTAGTAATAATAACAATAAAGATCCCAGCAAAACTGAGCTCATGCGATTTATAAGAGAAATAAATGCTCAGGTGGACCAAAATCCGGGCGCACCACTAGTGCTGAAGGGTCTAGACTCAAATAAATACACCAAACTGTTGTTCAAATAGAGCGCAACACCTGAGTTAAAAAATAAGTAGTTCAAAATGTTGTATGTACCAAGATATGATGGGACTTCGGACTCTTAAGAGCACATCACTACCTATATAACGGCAGTGAAAGGAAATGATTTGGCTCTACACGAGATTGAGTCGGTCCTGCTGAAAACGTTCGAAGAAACCCTCACAAAGGGGACCCTAACATGGTGCTTGCTTTTGCCCAAACACTCAATAAATTTCTTTTGAGATGCTTGCAAACTCTCTCATCAAGGCCCATGTCGGGGCTAGTAAGGTCGAGGCCCAGAAGGCAAACATATCCATAATTTCACAAGGAGAATCTGAATTGTTGTGTGAGTACGTGATTAGGTTTCAAAAAGAAAGGATGTTGCTATTGGTCATGCTAGATGAATGGGAAGCTAATGCATTTACTAAAGGGTTGAACACTAGGAGCTCCGACGCCTCCCAAAAACTGAAAGAAAGCATGCTCGAGTTCCAGGAAATGACAAGGGTAGATGTCCATGACCGTTACGAGTCAAAGATAATAATAGAAAATGATCAGCTCGGCTTCCCGGCATCAATAAGGGTCGGGATCGATAAAAGAACATGTATTAATAGAATGATGATTTTGACATAGATCAACGATCTTCTAAGGGTCGGTTTTTGCCTGAAAAATGGGTCGAAAGAGGTAGCAAAGGGTTCAGGTTAGCGGATAGGTTCTCTCCCGATAGAAGAACTGACTGCGGCTGGAATAACAAGTCATTTCAAGATAAATAGATATTAGGTTCATGAGATTCCACCATCCTAGGCTGTTTGAGTACAATTTCAATGTCAGCATAGTGGAGCTGGTATCGATGAAGAGGAACATCAAGGAAGCGCGATTTCTAATACCGATGAGATCTGATTCCAACCAGAGAGATCCTAATTTATGGTTTGAGTATCGTGGGACTAAGGGTACACCAGACTGGGGACTGTTGACATATGCAGGAAGAGGTGGCAACGTTGTTGAAAAAATAGCTATCTTAGAGAGTTCTTAAGCGACCGAGCTAAAAACAAGTACGGCCGTAGTCGGGACAATGTAGAGCCCTTGAAGATGGGTGAAGACCCTCCCCAGCTAACCTTCAACATAATTTTCGGGGGAAACGAGATCGACGGTGTAACCTTCTCGGCAGAAGACTCATAGCTAGAGACTTCGAGAAGTCTCCAAGGACGACATCATCTTCATAGAAGAGAATGCTGATGTACTTCTATTGCCACACGATGATACCCTAGTAATTTCTCTTAACATTCTAGATTTTAAAATGAAATTTGTTTTGGTGGACCTAGGAAGTTTAGCCAACGTCATTCAATGGAGAGTGTTGGAGCATGCGAAGCTAACCGGAAGCATCACTCTAGCAACAAAGCTCCTCGTCGGGTTCAACTTAGCAAGTGTGACAACCTGAGGGGAAATCTTGTTGCCCACGAACGCGGAAAGGGTCATGAAGACTATCTTATTTAACGTAGTAGACGGCGACATAGGCTACAACATAATTCTTGGCATACTATGGCTACGCAATACGAAAGTCGTACCATCACCAACTATGCAATTCCCAAATCCAGAGAAAATCAAACAAATAAAGAGGAGATCAAACATCGCAAGGGAGATGAACGTGGTCTCAATTTTCGACAGTAAAAGGAAGGAATACGTAGCGTAGCAATTATAGGAAACAACGCCTGCTCCCCAACCAAGCAAACATGACAAAGGAGAGGATCTGTTAGAATCCCACTAGGTATCAAGATATTTTTAGGTACCAGAAGAAACGAACACGGCCAAGTCCACGGCAGGAAAGCTCAAACAAGTGGCATTGTATCTTCAACTCAAAACCCTTATTAGTGCCCAAATGCACTTTAATCATTAGGTGGCGACTCTTCAAAATTCCAAAACCCAAATCCCAAAAGGAATAGAGTTGTTCGCCCAAATGTCGCAATCCCGATTTCGCCTAAAAGGGGGCATCGACAGCATGGAGACTCCGCTTGGGATATTTCTTTTGGCTTTTACCATTACATGGTATTTGTGACTTTATTGCTTCTTTATTGCTTTACTTTAATATATTTAATTCTCTTCTACTTTGAAACTTACTTGGCTTTTGTTTTCTTTTTTTGCTTTTACTGCTTTCCTTCAATAATGTTGTAGTTATAAGAAATTATTGTAATTATTGTTTTATGAACGTGCAAATACGTGGCAATTTGTTTCATTCTTGTAATTGCATCTTCAACATCATATTCCACTTGTGCCAAACAAAATACCATAGCAACTCTTATAATGAGTGGTTGCGCTCTTCTGATATTATCACCCCCTAAATTTGGGAAAGGCATATTTGCGGTAAAACCAGTCGATCAGCGGTGGAGTCGATAGTTATGTGCTTTTCCCTCTTGAGTTGTCCGCTCAAGGGTACCGGTCTAATACCCCATAGAAATATTATTCTATTTAATTGTGCATGCATCACTGTCAAACCTGTCCAAGTCAGTTATGATGTGGACATAACGACTCTTTAAGATAGCCATGTTTAAAGTCCACCGGGTTTCGTTGGAACCCAAAACGGACATTACCACATTCTGGGCATTTATTTGGAGAACTAAATGTTGTTATGCTAATTGTTGGTTTAAATAGTCGAGTCCGGTGGGGTGAGGGTCTAACACTTTGTTTTGCAGAAAATGAGGCACGAAGTCCCCAGATTCGATATGGTAACCAACATTTACCCAAGGTTGCCAAGATGGTGGGAAGACCTTCACTCCAGAGATCAGACTCTCGCCCGCAAATATTTGGGGAATTTACCTTCTCTTTTGGAAATCCAGCTAGACTAAAAAAATCATAGAGGCTGCAACTTTATTCTGGTATAGTGATAGATCAGTGTTTCACTTCAAAGACCTGGAAATGACCCCTTTGCTTGAAGAGATAGGAGGGTTAACTGGTATTCCTTGGGAGACTTCGGGTTTGCTTATGCCAGAAAATTGCAGGGGTGGGTGTTTTCTCAAGATGATGGGACTGAAGAAAAACCTAGGCTTGGATTGTTTGTAGGACTTTTACATCATTTCGATTATCTGTACGAGAGGTACATCCATAACAAATCTACCGTACCTACCCAGATGAATTTTCCCTTACCTAATTGGGACATATTCACAGGAGAGTCTTTGTCTTCATATTCTGCTTCTTGGGGATGATAGTATTCCCCATGAAGAAGGCTAGGATCCATACCAGACTGGGTATGATCGCTAAGACTTTAATGGAAGGAATTGGCAGGCAGCCTTTTAGCATAGTACCTATGATCATTGCAGAGATATATTAGCCCTGGAGAATTTTCAACGAGGGGCCAAACACTTCGAGGGTTGTAAGTTATTACTCTAACTCTGGCTCATGGAGTACCTCCAAAAGGGTGAATATCGGCAAGAGATTCTACGCAGAGATTGGGATGATCATATCGCCTTCCATCAACCAAGACGAATGAATTATATGCCTAACATGTTTGCTCAACAAGAAGACACTAGGGGGTGGGTAGAGTTGTTTGAGAATCTGAAAGAGGAACAGGTACTGTGGATATTTGAATGGTTCCCTAGTGAAGAGTTCGTCGTCCGTTCTCGGGATGCACCATTTCTTATACTCATTGGTGTGAGAGGAACTTATCCCTATGTCCCTTTTCGAGTCATGAGACAGGCGGTATGAAAGTAGGTTATACCAAGGGTCAAAAAAATGAGTCACTTCAGGGCCGATTTCCAAGACGACGATAGCCCATACAAGTGTCAAGCTCAACACGTGTGGCACTGCAAAATCATCTTGGGAAAGGATTCCATAGAACCAGATACCATGCTGGTTATACTCCATTCTACCCAAGTTGGTTGGAAGACGACCATGGCGGGTTAGGACCACCCGAGTTTGTTCGAGGCCACAGAGTCATCAACGAAAGGGCTGAAATACAGGTTAAGTACAATCAATTGCTCAAGAGGATTCGGGAATGCGAAAGCGAGCACCAGGGAATTTAAGAGGCCCATCAAAAGCTGATTGAAGAATGGAAGGATATGGTTGTCAGTGCAAACAAACAACTAGAGTATTTGGAGCAAGGTTTGGTAGAACTGGAAAGGAAGTTCATCCAAAGGATCGAAAACTACCAGAATGGTGAGGGAAACGAATGAGGACGCTTGGCGAGAACCTACTTGATACCGGGACTACGTGAGCTGGTGAAGCTGTTTGATGAAGCTAAAGATGTCGAGTCTAGGGAAGGTCCTTCTGGACCAAGTAGTTAGGAGTCTTTTCTTTCACTTATAATGTAATAAGGCCAATGGCCATTAGTGGCATCTTATTTTCGCAATTTAAGTGTCGTTTTGGGAATCATCTTATTTTTTATCAATAAAATGAGGCATTTAGCATTATAAGTTCTCCAAATCAACTTGTCACTAGGCCTACCTTGGGAACAATGAGGCACCTAAATTAGGGCACGATTTATATTCTTGCCTATGTGTTTAAATACTGCAACGTTTTCTCCTCATAATCCTTACTAACTTGTTACCTTTTTGTTTTTACCTTTTGTTTTATTCCCCTTCCCCAAAGGTTAGTCCGTTGCACTCTGGCATCATCATATTCTATGATATCTAAGGGTCCTCTACCTCCTCCTCCTCCACGTCCATTCAGAAACAGGAACAAAGGAAAAATGGCAGACTTGGGTAACATCAGGAAGGAGAATTCAGTTGAATGGGTAGAGGCTTCCCAGGGTATGCAGGTCTCCAAGGAAAGTGCTTCCCAACTTGAACAAAAGTTATTGAAATTTCAAGAAGAACTAGACCAAGTCCGGAATTTGGCCAGCTTGTCATGTTCCCTCACTACCCCAGATGTCAACTTCACCAAACCTCAAAACCCCATACCTCCACAAAACATCCCGAAACCACAAAATCAATCCGCTCCCCATCACTACTGCAACACATTCCACACTTCAAGTAACACCCCGTTACTTGTCCCTGAATCACTAACATCCACAAATGACCATTACTACCATCACAACAACCCCATTTATGTGGAAACCATACCACATCCCATTCAACCCATTTCAAACACACATGAGTCTAATGACAAAGACTCTCTCATCAATAACCTGGCGGCAGAACTCAAGAAACTTACCAACCGAGTCCAGGGTGTCGAAGGAAACAAAGGTATCGAGGAACTGAATTATGAGGATCTTTGCATCCAGCCAGATGTTGAACTCCTGGAGGGGTACAAACCTCCCAAGTTCGAAATATTTGATGGCACAAGAGATCCCAGAGTCCATTTGAGGACATACTGCGATAAGTTAATCGGAGTCGGGAGAGATGAAAAGATCCGCATGAAGCTCTTTATGAGAAGCTTAAAAGGGGATGCTCTATCTCGGTATATTAGCCAAGATCCCAAGAAGTGGACAAATTGGGTCGCTATGGCGTCTGATTTCACGGATAGGTTCAGATCCAATACCGAGAATGAATAGATGTATTCTACATCCAGAATTCGAAGAAGAAACCTACAGAAACTTTCAGCGAGTATTCTACTCGTTGGATGTCAGAGGCTGCTAAGGTCACACCGACCTTAGAAGAAGAACAGATGAACAGGTTATTCGTTCGGGTTCAAGACCCCCAATATTATGAGAGGCTGATGCTGATCGAGGGCCAAAAATTTTCTAACATCATCAAGTTAGGGGAGAGAATCGAATAAGGTATTAAAAGTGGTATGGTCACTAACTTTGAAGCATTGCAAGCCACTAACAAGGCTCTACAGTCTGGCGGCACATCCAAAAAAAGAGATGTGAGTGCCGTAATGGTTGCACAGAGGATAAAATCTCCATTCAGATACCAAACCTACCCATTACCTCCACTCACACATCAACCTATCCCAAGTTACCAAGCTCCCTCACCTTCCTACCAAGCTCTACCACCTGCTTACCAATCATCTACACCTCCCACATATCAGCCCAAACACTCCCAACCAGCACGTATCTACCAAGCCTACAATACCCAACAAGCTCACTATCAATCACCTAGCCAAAATTTCCCTAGACCCTGACCAAACTTCAACCCCAGACCTTCCAAACAGTACACCGACATTGCCGAACACCAGCTGTATGAAAGGCTTAAAGATACTGGTTATGTTATCCCTCTCCCTGCCATAACCCCAGAAAATCCTTCCTAATGTGTCAACCCAAACAAAACATGTGCATACCATTCTGGCATGAAATGGCATACTATTGAGGAGTGCCGCTCCTTGAAGGACAAGATTCAGGCTTTGATTGACAATAAGATCATCATGGCAAAGGATCCTGCTCCTAATGTTTTCAACAACCCTTTGTCTGACCACAAGGGCGGGAGTATTCACATGATAGAGATAGAAGATAATTGGGACCCCGAATGTTCGATCAGGTTGATTACTGAAGGTGACAAGCTAAAGAAACCAACAAGCATACTTAACCTGATCGTTGTCCAAATTCAGCCTTCTGAAGATGCTGAAGTAAACATGTCCATACCACTCGATCTTGAAGCACCATCTCCCGCAAAGGCGCTAGGACCAATTGCGGTTGAGTTTTGGTCCCTAAAGACACCATTGAAGTTGTTGTGTTACCTCCCAAAGTGAGGGTACCCATTCCTGTAGCAATGTCAGCCATAACACCGTTCCATACACAGGCCGTTCCCTAGGACTACACAGCTGAGTCAAGAAGGAAAGGGAAAACCAAATCTAGAGAAGCAATTGCAGCACAGGGTATGACCCAAAGTGGAAAGGTTTATACTCCGGAGTATTTAGCTGAATCAAGCAAGCAGACCTCTGGACGGCCAGTTGGAAATGGGCCCGATGATATTTGGAGGAAGATACAAGTAATTGAGTACTCAGTCATTGATTAGCTGAATAAGACATCAGCACAGATCTCTATCCTAGCTCTTCTGCAAAGCTCCGATGCACATAAGAATGCTTTGTTGAAGATACTGAGTGAGGCATACATACCCAGCAACGTAACTGGAGGAGAAATAGAAAACATGGTAGGGCAAGTATTAGAGAGTCACAAAATGAGCTTCCACGAAGATGAGCTGCCAACTGAAGAGTTTAGCCACAACAAGGGGTTGCACATTACTGTGCAATGTGAAGATCATTTCATCACGAGGATTTTGATTGACGGAGGGTCCAGCCTCAATATTTGTCCGTTGGTAACTCTCAAAACATTGGACAAGAGCCTACATGAGATCAAAGATATAGCCATCAATGTCAAAGCTTTCGATGGATCCCAAAGGTCCACAATCGGGGAAATCAATTTATGTGTGCAAATGGGACCAACTTGGTTCGACGTTGACTTTCAAGTGATAGATATCCTAGCGTCCTACAATCTGTTGTTGAGACGGCCCTGGATCCATGGCGCTAGAGCCTTATCATCAACCCTACACCAAGCGGTGATATTTGAATGGAATTACCAAGAGGTAATCATTCACGGCGATGGTAGCAATCCTATATACAATCACCAGACCATCCGAAATATCAGAGGAAGGAGAAAGGTGGGGAAACTTACCGTCACATTGAGCGAGTCAACATCATGGACAAGGATAAATGGTGGGATAACAAGATTGAAAGTATACTGAGTTGGTATGGATACGAACCTGGCAAGGGACTTGGCAAGAATCTCTAAGGGATTCCCAAGCCGATCAAGCTAAAGAAACATGGTACCATTTTCGGCATAGGATATGAGTACACCTGGAAAGAGTTCGATGAATGGTCGCCACCGTGGCGTGAACCTTATTAACCACTGGAGCATACAATACCTTGCCTAGAGCAAACTTTTCAACCAGGCGAAGTCATTTATGGGTCAGAAGAAGAGGAAGCATTAACAGCAATGAGGAACTTGTTCCTAGAGGATGATAATATGGATTGTTGTATCGCTTTCGAGGAGGAAGGGGAGGAAGGCCCTTCCGTACCAGCCGTGAGCCGAGGAGCATGCCTCAATAATTGGTCTATCAGAACCATCAGGGCCTGGAAGGCTTTGGGGTAGCAAAGCTAAACAAAGCACCATGCATCACTTTTTACTTTTTGCTAGTTGATTTTCTATCCGCATTTTAAATTTGAAATAAGAGCTCCAATGTTCAAAACACTTATGAAATTTATCAAAGCATTTTAGTTTCTTATAAATCTCACTCTCATTACCTTTTTACTGCTTATTTTATTTACATAGCATTACTATTACTTATCTTGATGAACCGACGATTGTGACTTGCAACGAGACAACGTGACAAACAAATATAGACTCAGAAGAGGATGATATACCAGAAGAGGTTGTTAAAGAAGTTGAGAACTTTGAGTAATAGGCCTAAGTCTAACATGGACGAAACTGAGGTTGTCAACTTGAGTGATACAGAGAATGTCAAGGAAACGCGCATCAGTGTTCATTTGTCACCATCGGAAAAGGAAGAGTACACATAGTTTCTAAGGGAATATGGACATATTCGCCTGGTCGTATGATGATATGACTGGTCTCAGCACATCTATTGTAGCTCACAAACTTCAAACGGATCCAATATGTCCACTGATATAATAGAAGCTCAGGAAGTTCAAACCTTACATGAGTTTGAAATTCAAAGAAGAGGTTACCAAGCAAGTCAAAGCCAAGGTTCTCAAGGTAGTAGAATATCCAACATGGTTATCCAACATTGTGCCAGTGCCAAAGAAGGACGGGAAGGCTAGGGTCTGTATCGACTACCGGGATCTCAACCGGGCCAGTTCGAAAGACGACTTTTCCATACTAAAAATACACATTCTAATTGAAAACTATGCCAAGCATGAATTGCAGTCATTCGTCAATTATTTTGCTAGGTCTCATCAGATACGGATGGATGAGGAAGATGCTGAAAAAATAGCTTTTACTACGCCATGGGGGATGTATTGTTACAAAATGATGTTGTTTGGGTTGAAGAATGCAGGGGCCACCTACATGAGGCCATGACTACTATTTTCCATGACATGATACACAAAGAGATCAAGGTATACGTAGATGATATCATCATCAAATCTAAGAAAGCCCTTGACCACATGAAGGATCTGAGGAAGTTTTTCAACAGACTAAGAAGATACAATCTAAAGCTGAATCCCGCCAAGTGTGCATTCGGGGTTCCTACCGAAAAACTATTGGGGTTCATTGTGAGTCGTCGAGGAATAGAGCTAGATCCATCAAAAGGTAAGACCATTCAAGAATTGCCACCACCAAAGAACAAGAATGATGTGATGATCTTCTTGGGAAGACTCAACTACATCAGCCATTTTATAGCTTAGTCCATTGTCATTTGTGAACCTATCTTTAAGATGTTGAAGAAGGTCGTTACGAAATAGACCGATGATTGCCAGAAAGATTTCGACAGAATCAAGGAATACCTATCAACGCCGGTAGTTTTGGTTCCGTCTGAACCAGGTAGACCCCTATTGCTCTAACTTGCAGTATTGGATGGAGCATTCGGTTATGTTTTGGGACAACATGACGAAACAAGGAGAAAGGAACAAGACATCTATTACCTCAGTAAGAAGTTCAGTCCACGAGGCCCGATACTCTCTATTAGAACGCACCTGTTGTGCTCTGACTTGGGTAGCTCAAAAGTTGAGGCATTATTTCGGTGTCTATACCACCTATCTCATATCAAGAATGGATCCACTAAAGTACATTTTTCAAAAGCCCATGCCCACTGGCAATCTAGCCAAGTGGCAAATCTTGCTAAGCGAGTTCGACATTGTTTATATATCTCAGAAGGCAATCAAAGGATAGGCCTTGGCAGATCACCTCGCGAGAATCCCGTAAATGGAGAATAAGAGCCTCTGAAGACGTATTTTCCTGATGAAGAGGTATCTTTCATAGGAGAGGATATTCCAGAATCCTATGGTGGTTGGAGGATTTTCTTTGATGGAGTAGAAAACTTCAAAAGAGTTGGAATAGGAGCAGTACTGGTGTCAAAAACTAGTCAGTATTATTCGGTGTCCACAAAGCTCAGATTCCCGTGCACCAACAACATAGCCGAATATGAAGGCTGCATCTTAGGGCAAAAGTTGGCCATTGACATGAACATTTAGGAGTTACTAGTAATTGAGGATACAGACTTGCTCATATGGTAGGTCCGAGAAGAATGGGCAACCAAGAACTCCAAGATACTCCTTTATCTGCATCATGTACAAGAGTTGAGGAAGAGGTTTACAAAGACAGAAATCCAGCATGTACCCAGAGTCCAGAATGAGTTCGCCAACGCATTGGCCACGTTATCATCTATGATTCAACATCTAGATTAGAACTTCACTGATCCCATCCCGGTGAAAATCCGTGATCAGTCAGCTTACTGTGCTCATGCAATGAAGAAGCAGACGGAAAAACTTGGTTATATGATATCAAGGAGTATCTAACAACATGAGGATATCCAGAACTTGCAAATGCTACTCAGAAATGTACACTTTGGAGGTTATCTAACAACTTCTTTCACAATAGAGGAAACTTGTATATGAGGACTCCCGATTTGGGATTACTCAGGTGTGTCAAAGCAAGTGAAGCATCCAGGTTATTAGAAGAAGTGCATGCAGGGACCTCGATCCACATATGAATGGTTTTGTCTTAGCAAAGAAGGTACTCTTGGCAGGTTTTTGGATGACTATGGAGACGGACTGCATCCAGTATGTCCAAAAATGCCATCAATGTTAGATACATGCAGATATGATAAAGGTGCCTCCAAATGAGCTTACCGTAACAAGCTCGCCTTGGCCATTTGTCGCTTAGGGAATGGATGTTATTGGACCTATCGAGCCTGTCGCATCAAACGGGCACAAGTTCATTCTAGTGGTAATCGATTATTTCACCAAATAGGTGGAAGCAACATCATATAAGGCAGTGACTAAGAAAGTCGTGACAGACATTGTCCGCAACCGCATCGTTTGCCAGTTCGGCATCCCAGAATCAATCATTACTGATAATGGTTCCAATCTCAATAGTGACTTGATTGAAAGCCATGTGTGAAACATTCAAAATCAAACACAAGAATTCTACAGCCTACAAACCTCAGATGAATGGAGCCATAGAAGCAACCAACAAGAACATCAAGAAGATACTGAGGAAGATGATCGAGAAGCACAAGCAGTGGCACGAGAAGCTATCATTTGCTCTATTGGGATACCGCACCATAGTTCTCACATCAACCGGGGTGACTCCCTATGTGTTGGTTTACGATACCGAGACAGTCATCCCGACCAAGATAGAGATTCCCTCCCTGAGGATTATACAGGAAGCGGCACTTGAAGATGCAGAATGGGTAAAGAGCCGTTATGAGCAGTTAGCCCTCATAGACAGGGAAAGAATGGATGCAGTTTGCCATGGTCAATTGTATCAGAAAAGGATGTCCAGAGCCTTCAACAAAAGAGTCAAGCCAAGACAATTCACACCAGGGCAGCTGGTGCTGAAGAAAATTTTCCCGCATCAGGATGAGGCCAAAGGAAATTTCTCTCCTAACTGGCAAGGCCCGTACATGATTCACCGACTCCTAACAGGAGGAGCCCTCATACTCGCTGAAATGGATGGAAAAGTCTGGCCAAGGCCAATTAATTCAGACACAGTAAAACATTATTATGTGTAAGATGTAATTTGAACTACGCCTGACCTGATTCCCGCTTAAGAGGGGACACGTAAGCAACCCTATGGGTTTGTTCACAATTCAATAAAAATTTTATTTCCCCGATATTGGAAACTAGGGCAGAATTTTGAGGAGGACCTTCAAAATTCTGAACTCAACTTTCAGCCATTCATCACACACAGCCGTTAGAAGCACCAACCCAATTAAACTAGGGTAGAATTTTAAGGAGGACCCTCAAAATTTCGGAGCAAAAAGGGTCGCAATGTTTTGAACCGCGTCACAGTCGTCGGTTCATCTAAAAGAAAATTGTTTTTTTTAATTATATATTTACATCTTTAAAAAATCATGCATGGCTATCAAAACTGCTTTGTTTAGTGACTCTACCCCCAATGAAAGCAAGCGTCGAGCAAAACAAGCGAAGTCCAGGAGAGGACGAACTAACCTCCCCCCCCCCCATTTACAAAACTCATTTTTTTTTGGATGCAAGCATCCAAGGCATAAAATCATGAGATGCGATTACACACTCACACTTTTTAGGAATGCGGCTCTCAAATTCATCACCTATTTACAATTTTTATCCGTACGCGACATCCCTAGCGGCCACAATGACACAAGCAACTAGCAGCTATCATCTATCATCTAAGAGATTTCGTTACTCTCCACCTGTATTTCTTGCATTGCATATGGCTACCTTTCTGCCTTCCGAGACTAAGCATTGTCTCCATCTGCATTTCCTTTCATTGCATAAGGCTACTTTTCTGCCCTCCGAGGTTAAGCTCTACAACCATCATGCATTTCCTTTCGTTGCATAAGGCTACTTTTCTGCCTTCCGAGGTTAAGCTTTACCTCCATCCTACATTTCCTTTCATTGCATAAGGCTACTTTTTTTGCCTTCGAGGTTAAGCTTTACCTTCATCCTGCATTTCCTTGCATTGCATAAGGCTACCTTTTTGCCTTCCGAGGTTAAGCTTTACCTCCATCTTGCATTTCCTTGCATTACATAAGGCTACCTTTTTGCCTTCCGAAGTTAAGATCTACCTCCATTATACATTTCCTTGCATTGCATAGGGCTACTTTTCTGCCTTCCGAGGTTAAGCTTTACCTCCATCCTGCATTTCCTTGCATTGTATAAGGCTACTTTTTCGCCTTCTGAGACTAAGCATTGTCTCCATCTGCATTTTCTTGCATTGCATAATGCTACTTTTCTGCCTTCCAAGGTTAAGCTCTACCTCCATCCTACATTTTCTTACATTGCATAAGGCTACTTTTCGGCCTTTCGAGGTCAAGCTTTACCTCCATCCTGCATTTCCTTGCATTGCATATGGCTACTTTTCTGCTGTCCAAGGTTAAGCTTTACCTCCATCCTGCATTTCCTTGCATTGCATAAGGCTACTTTTTCGCCTTCCAAGGTTAAGCTTACCTCCGTCCTTCATTTCCTTGCATTGCATAAGGCTACTAATCTGCCTTCCGAGGTTAAGCTCTACCTCCATCCCGCATTTTTCTTGCATTGCATAAGGCTACCTTTCTGCCTTCCGAGACTACGCATTGTCTCTATCTACATTTCTTTGCATTGCATAAGGCTACTTTTCTACCTCCGAGGTTAAGCTCTACCTCCATCCTGCATTTCCTTGCATTGCATAAGGCTACTTTTCTTCCTTCCGAGGTTAAGCTCTACCTCCATCCTGCATTTCCTTGCATTGCATAAGGCTACTTTTCTGCCTTCCGAGGTTAAGCTTTACCTCCATCCTGCATTTTCTTTCATTGCATAAGGGTACTTTTTTGGATTCTGAGGTTAAGCTTTACCTCCATCCTGCATTTTCTTACATTGCATAAGGCTACCTTTCTGGCTTCCGGGTTAAGCTTTACCTCCATCCTGCA
The DNA here is from genome assembly GCA_034376525.1 of Nicotiana benthamiana. NCBI lineage: Eukaryota > Viridiplantae > Streptophyta > Magnoliopsida > Solanales > Solanaceae > Nicotiana > Nicotiana benthamiana. The sequence continues at coordinate 100,125,661 of CM067331.1, forward strand.
TTTCCTTGCATTACATAAGGCTACCTTTCTGCCTTCCGAGGTTAATCTCTACTTCCATCCTGCATTTTCTTGCATTGCATAAGGCTACTTTTCTGCCTTCCGAAATTAAGCTTTACCTCTATCCTACATTTCCTTGCATTGCATAAGGCTACATTTCTGCCTTCTGGGACTAAGCATTGTCTCCATCTGCATTTCCTTGCATTGCATAAGGCCACTTTTCTGCCTTCGAGGTTAAGCTTTACATCCTTCCTGCATTTTCTTGCATTGCATAAGGCTACTTTTCTGCCTTCTGAGGTTAAGTTTTACCTCCATCCTACATTTCATTGCATTGCATAAGGCTACTTTTTCGCCTTCCGAGGTTAAGCTCTACCTCCATCCTGCATTTCCTTGCATTGCATAAGGCTACTTTTTCTGCCTTCCGAGGTTAAGCTCTACCTCCATCCCGCATTTTTCTTGCATTGCATAAGGCTACCTTTTTGCCTTCATTTGCATTTTCTTGCATTACATAAGGCTACCTTTGTGCCTTCCGAGACTAAGCATTGTCTCCGCCTGCATGGCTAAAATATCGCCAAATTTATTTAAAACTCTATGTTGGCTGCACTATCGCCAATTTTTTTAAAATCCCGCATCGGCTACAATATTGCCAAATCATGCATTTCATGGGCTGAAAGAACTCCAAATCGTCCGAAGGCGTCATTGTTCGAATGCACCATTTTCATAGCCCGAGAATGCCATGCCATGGTCTGAGGACCCTGATTTTATCTTTTGCATATCATTATTCAAAGGCATCATGGTTCGAATGCATCATTATCATGGCCCAAGAGCATCATTTCATAGCATGCGAATCCTTTATTATCCGCTTCATGGCCCCGAATGTCATAGTCCGAGGACGTCATCCTATCCGTCCGAAGACAGCATTCATGGTCCAATGGAACCTGCATCACGTTTAAATTCATGCACGATATATGCTTGTATTGCTTATTTGCAGGTACACCGGCTAGCAACAACCATCAAAGCAGGAGCGGTCTCGCTCCAATTCCGGCAGTCCATCGGTCCATGACCATCCTTCCCAACCCGAATATTGCGTCCGTCATTCGAAGTCTTCATCGGCATGTTCCACCAATAGGTTCCCCAAACTACATGTGGTCTGATTCCTGTAAGACAAGGGATATGTAGGTAGCTCAGGAGCCAGAGTTTGGTCAAAACCTTTTCAAATCTTTTATTTCGGTCAAAATTGTTCATCATATCTTTACCCGATAACTCTTTCATCCCTCTCGGGTAAAAAAGGGCAGTTGTTGATACCCAATTTTTCTCTACCTATTTTTTTATATACTCAATATATTCTCAAAATAGCATAGATATTCATATATAAGCATGCCCAAAAGTTCCGATATTTTTTCTTTATTTTAAAGGTTTTTAAATCAATTTATTGTCTATTTTAATAGTACAAAGTTCAATAATTATTCCCAAATTAGCATTTTTGGTGAATAATTTATTTCATTCCCATATTTACACTAAGATATAATTGAGGTAATTTTTGCATATTTTTTATACATTTGTCTAGTATTTTTTAAGCTTAATTGTGTATGATTGCAATTATAGCCTATTTTACAATTAACATGCATTTTGTAATTATAAAATCACTTTTAGTATTTTTACATTAATATTTATATATTATTAATTAGTTCAGTACCTTTAATTTATTTTTAAATCATTTTTTTACTATTTTATAAAATAATAAAAGGAGAAAATTGGCTATTTAACAAACAACCCTCATTATTTTAATTCTAGCCAAATTGGCCGCACCCCCTATTAGATTTTTTGAATGGCCCAATACCCCATTTAAACCAACCCAGCACAATCCCTAATATGACCCGGTCCACCCCCATCTTAATTTGAGCCATTGATCAAATAAGATCGATGGTCCAGATTCAGTTCCCTTAATTAAATTCAATTACCCTCCTCCAGACACTCATTTTCATGAGACGATCTCTCTCTCTCTATCTCGTCTCTTCCTCTCCCTTCTCTCTACAACCTTCTGGTTCTCTCTTCTTCGGTGATCTCCACCACCTCTCCGGCCATCTCCAATCTTACCCCATTCGACCATCAACCACCATGAAACCCTAGCTCACTGATTCCCTCTATTTTGAGGCCCCGGAAGCCCCACCATGCAAATCAATCCTTGAAAGCTTCGCCTAGTTTGTTTCCGGCTACCTCCCTTTAACCCCAAGGCTTCGATGGGCCTCTCATCATCCTTTTCAACACCTCTAGGACCTTCAAGCTTACGGACCATGGTGATTGAGATCTAGGGTTCCTGGTTCTGCTACTTGCAAGTTCTCCATTGTGATCTCAGGCGAAATCACACCCTATATGTCACGATCGATGAAGTTTCGACATGTTCTCTCCACTTCTATTAGGGTTTCCCTTTTTGGAAACCCTAGCTCTCTCTTGAATCTCTCAAAAAATAGTGTTACTTCATGTTATTTTTATGTTTTCCTCTATGTTCTGCTTATTCTCGAGTTTATTCTGAAAGATCCTTTCCTTTGAACCATTTTTTTTACTTAGGGTTTATTGGATTTCTTTTATGCATGCTTCAACTGATTTTCTTTATGATTAAACCTTTTCTTTGTTTATTATGACCTATTTCGATGCTCTTACTGTTTTCTAGTTTGACTTTGCTTAAAAAACCTAATTTCTAAAAAATTTTACTCGACTGATTATAGGTGTTAGCATGTTCTTTGCCATGATCATGTGTGTTAGCCTAATTTTCTTGGCCTTTTCTCTATGTGTTAGCATATTCCTTTGTTTGATTGTGCGTGTTAGCACAATTCTTTTTACTCTAATTCCACGTGTTAGCATGTTCCTTCGTTTGATTGTGTGTGCCAGCTTGATTTTCCTGGATTCTTGTAAATGTTTCATGGTCACCATTTCTTGAATATATCCTATTGAGTCTTAACCTGTGTTCACTATCTCCGAATGGTTGTATTTGTCCATATCTAGTTCCCTTCTATATATATGGATAATTTTTCTCGCTACTTTTGTTCATTCACATCTATTTATATGTTGAGAATACAGAATCATGACTTTATATGATTGGTTTTTATTTTCCTTGATTGATTGGTAATTCCAAAACTTTCTTTCAAAACCCTAGCATTCTATTCGCATGTTTTAAATTAAGTGATTTTTGTTACATTATTTGCTATAGTACTCTATTCTACTTGGCCATTCCTTAATTGGTTTTTCCCTGAACTTGGTCTTAATTGGCTACTATATGCAATACTGAACCTTGACTCCTTCCTTATTTGATCCCACACTGATTTTTCCTACTTGCCTTATATGGTGCTGAATCTTTTGTTTGATTTTGATTCCCTTAATTAATTGAAGTACTTCCTCGATTCTTTAATTAACTGATTCTGAGTTCTTCAATTAATGTATTTCTGTGATTTTTACCTTATTTTACCACCTACTTTCAACTATAAATAATCTAAGTCTTTACATAGAACACACGACATTCTTCTGAACACACACACACACTCTCTCAATCCTGCATTCTCTTGTGCTCTTTCGTTTGTTGTTGCTCTATTCTCTGCTCTTGCTTATTATTAGCCGGCTAAAAGACAAGAGTAATATAGTGTTACTACTTTGTCTTTGCACTCTGCTCTTGCTCTTATACTAGTATGTCCTAATTAATTTTCAAGTCTCACACTAATGTGTTTATTTTTTTCTGTTTATTATCATTGTGATTTTCTTTTACTTATGCTTCTCTCGTTCAATGTGTAATTGATTCTTCGCTCTAATATCACCATGTCTTTGATTTACACGTTAAGTTTGACTTTGTCTGTTCCTTGCTATGCCTATGTCTCCTGTTGTTATACATTAGCATGCCTAAACTTTACTACTTCTAGTCCCCCCCCCCCCCCCCGAATCCCTTGATCATGTGTAGTCATGTTCATTAAACTTGTATCCCCTTTGGCATTATGTGATCTATCTGTTCCCCTTTCCCCATGATCCTTGTAAGCAAGCATTGTTCTGTTGTTTTCTTTTTAAAGCAAACCCCTTTATTTTTCAAAAATTCTTCTTCCTGCACTTCACACCACTCTTAAAGAAAGGTTCTGTCCCCCTTCGTGTGAGCGTTGCTTTGACAACCCCTGAGTACTCACTGAACTTTGACACACAATGTTGGTATTTCGCATTGCACCTATCCTGCATTGTTCTAAAATGTCTAGGTGCTGGCATTGGCCAGGGACCTAGTGGGGTCCTAGAGAGCTTTGCCTCACCTAGACCATAAAAGGTTGTGAACTCGAATGGGTTGAGGTTGGAAGATTGGGCCTGATTGAAGGCTCCCTATAGGGTAGCTTCTTGTTTTTGTTCTTATTTACTGTAATTTAGATGATGCTGGTTTGTAATAATTTGTAACAAACTATTGGGGTTGAATAGTGAATATGGGGAGGGTTATGCATGTTTAGTATAAATAATGGATAGAAAACATGCTTATAGGATTTTATTTGTTTATCTGCGCAATAGATAACTTGCATAGGACATGCATTTAATTTATTAGAGATCCTGCTTTAGGTTCTTTACTTTCAGCCTATCATCATGCTCATCATGCAATCACGATCAGTTAATAACTAGAAAAATAATTAACAACAAGCCAAATAACTTGTTATTGATGCACTGACATATTAGAAATCATGTTTTTAGGAACTCTTATGTGCATTAGATGTCCTGCCCTTAGGACTTCTCACTCGTTTGAATTGTAGTAATTAGTTAATGTTTGTCTAATAACTTTGTTAAAACATGGCTAAGTGGTTTGAAATATTTTCTGCAAATGCCTTATCACGTGTACCTTTTTAAAAAAAACAATATGCATGTCTGCCTTTTAGAAAAAGATCAGACAGTGTATAACGACGCCTAGGAAAACTTTAGGCCCAATAAGAACTGATCAATTGTGTTTTTATTTATTTTATAAACAACCAACCTTTTAAAATTTCAACTCTGCCGTTCCTACTCTTGCTTTGATTTTCTGAAGCTCACTCAGCTTTCTTTCTTAAAAAGAAATCTCTGCTGAAAATGATTTTGAAATGGTGCACCTACCTACTTTACTGAGCTTCTGATTTTTATAACTGGGCTACCCACATCTGCCCAAAATCTTGTTGTTACTGTTACTACTTCTTCTTTAAAAGAAAAAACCAAGTTTAACCGTTGTAAAAGTCCCTATCTTTTGAGACCTTAATTACGTGTAAGACGTGCTGAACTATATGCTTTCTTTGATTTAAGGAGGTTTACTTGAGCCATATCTGTTACTTGCTTTCCCAATACTTGCTGTATATGTTTTGAATGCCGCCTTAGGATTTTTTCCTTTGAAAACTCTGAAGAGTCTCCATTCCCTCCCGTTTAGGATTAGTAATCCCATATGCCTCGGGTATTGATAGGATTGGGACGGGTAATAGCATGCGATAGGTAATGACACCATTCTGCGCTTTAATACCTTAACAGGGTGGGAATGGTAGACATGGAGATGATGATCACGCGATAACACCATGCATTTGATTGGCTATCGGTGCTCTGTGAATGATCCATGTATATTATAAACTTAGGACCCCCTCTCCCCCCTTCCTTTTTTCTTGTCTATGTTTATTTTCAGATTTTTTTTAAATTTACTTCCTCAAAATTTCTGCCCTCCTTATTGTCTACTTTCAATCTACTTACCAATTATGTGAGAACCTTCTTTATTTGATCCGTAATTGTTTATTTGTAATATAACATGGCCGGGAATCACGCTGGTGGATCTTGGGAGGTGCCTAACACCTTCCCCCCGAGATAATTTCTAGCCCTTACCCGAACTCTGATTTCTTCAACTCAAAACCCTTCTTAGTGTCCTAATGCACTTTAATCATTAGGTGGAGACTCTTCAAAATTCCAAAACCAAAATTCCCAAATGGAATAGAGTTGTTAGCCCAAATGTCGTAAACCCGATTTCGCCATAGAAAAAGGGGGGGCATCGACAACTATTGCATTCGGTATTATCCCCATGGCCATTCATGAAATGGGGGAATGATATAGACGGACCGCTGCCACCAACTCCCGAGAAGGTAAAGTTTTTTCTAATTTTAATTGATTACTTTACAAAGTGGGTTGAAACAGGTCCTAACCAAAAAAATCAACGAGCACAAAGTGGTTGATTTCTTATAGAAAAACAGAATTTGTCGTTCAGAATATCAGAGGAGATTGCTTGCAAAGACCGGCCACAATTCATAGGCTTAAAGGTCACAAAATTCTTGAAGACTTGAAAATTAAAAGAATCATATATTCTCCATACAATCCTAGCGCAAATGGGCAGGTGGAATCAACCAATAAGGTGATTATTCAAAGTGTCAAAAAGAAGTTGGATACACCAAAGGCAAGTGGCATAAATAGTTACCAGGATCGTTATGTGCATACCGGACGACGGCTAAGTCAAAGCACGGAAGAGACATTTTTTGTCTCTCGTATACGAAGCAGCAGCTTTGATCCCGATGGAAGTATGGGATGCAATATTTCTACGCAGACGAGGAAAGAAACAACGAAACTTTGCTAGTCAAAGTAGAGTTGCTTGACGAACGCAGGGACTTGGCATACATAAGGATGGTAACCCAAAAATAAAGAATGGAAATGTACTATAATCTAAGGGTCAATCTCCATTATTAAAAGTGGGAGACTTTGTTTTAAGAGAAGCGACTCAAAACATTAGGGAGGTCAACGTAAGAAAGCTGGGCTCGACATTGGAAGGCCCCAACCGAGTTTCAGTTATCATCGAAAAAGGATCATATAAACTAGAAAACTAATATGGAGTCAAATTTCTAAGAAACTGGAATGTGACTCACCTCAAAAGGTATTATTGCTGATGAGCATCGCTTGTACTGAAAGTATGTGTTGCACCCTTTCTTCCTTTGCACAGTTTTGTCCCAAATAGGTTTTTCTGGCAAGGTTTTTAACAAAGCAACAAGAGAAGGCATACTACAAAAAGAATTCCATTAGTAGAGATAAGACCTTTATATGAAGAGGCACCGAAGCGACACGATATGATTAAATAGTCTTTGGTTTGGTGGTAAATTCCTAATGGGAAGCAAAACTTGCCACTGGACCAAAAGGAATTCAACCATTTACTAGTGTATTACCTACAATCCGTTAGGAAGTTATTATATAATCTTTGGCTCGATAACAAAGTTCCTAACGGGGAAATAAGCTTGCTATCTAACCAAAGATTATCCAACCATTCACCAGTGTAATCCTCAAAGGAGACAAGACTTCCAGTGTTCCAATTCACATTCTCCGCATTCAAATGTGCCAAGCAGCACAAGTACAAACATTTGAAAGGAAAACAACAAAGCAAAAAAAATTCTAAATTGCGTCGCCACCAGAACTCAGGGGAAGAGAAACATCAGTACGCCATGAGAAGTAGGCGGATCTATTATCGGCTAAGGATCTTGGCCTTCATCATTATTCTCTTCAAGTTTCTCCTCGGTTCTTGAGAACCCGAAACCAGAACAACAAGAGTCAATAGTATCAGGTTGAGACGGGGGGGGGGGGGGAGGGGGGCTTCGAGCAGTTAACTCCAGCTCTCGACCTTTGGAAATCTCATCGTCAATATCAATGATGCCCAGTTTGGCCTCTTCCAAGATCTTCCTCCTCATACTATACATAGAATGTGTTTTTTGATGATAAGGGAATCCGATTAGTGTTGGAGTTCTGATTTAAGCCTATCAACTTGATCAAAAGGCCATCCTACTCGGATCGTATGGCGCTAAGGCTAAGATCGAGATCACAGATAGTGGGTATATGAACCTTATTGTGTTCCATAATCTGCTTTATACCTATCCTCCATCTCGGCACGTTTCTCCATGGCAGCAAGAGCCTCTTTAACTTTGGAATTCAAGGCTACCTCCAATATATTCATCCTCTATATGTTCATGCTCAACAACTACAAGAACAACATCTTGGACCTTAGCCATTTAGCCATAGCTTTTTGAAATTGTATATTTAGCTGAGAGGCTTTTTGGCTGCGGTCCAGCACTTCTTGCTCACTTTGTTGCTACTGAGCCTCTAACTTACTCGCCTCAGCAGATTTTTCTTCTAGCATCGAGAGATGAGCAGCAATTTGGTCCCTCTTGGCCAACAACTGATCTCACTCGGACTTGAGTCTTTCTTCATCAAGGATTAATTTTTGAAGGCCCTCAAAAGCAAGGAAGTTGTCCTGCAAAGAAAATACCAAAGTCAAAAACTCTATCAAGACAAATCAATATAAAAGCAAATAATAAAATAGCAAGCCCGGTACAATTATCGCATTGTTGATGGCATTATTTAATAAACACTCTCCCAAAAGAGAGTGTATTTTCTTCTTATCCTTTTCTGAAGTTAGTGGCTTTAGATAATTGGCGAGTTTCATCGGCTAGGATAGCAAATAACACTCAGTAGATACCAATTTTATGGGTATCTACATAAGAGGGAGAGTAGTGGTACCCCAAATTCCCATTATCTGGGGACTAGGTAGGAGGGACATCCTCCTCTCGGGTGTTTGCTCCTAGTAGGGAAGGTGTAGCAGTTATTGGTGATGAAGGTATGGCTGGTGTACAAGAAGATGAAGTTGATGGTGTTTTGGGTTGAGAAGCAACTGCGGCAAAGGCAGTGCTATTTGTTGGTTGCTCACTAACCGAAGGTAGAAAAGGCCAACTACTCAGCCTCCTAATACCGGGAGAAACGACAGGGACTAGAAAGGGAGAATTGGCATTCTCCACCAAGTCAAATTCTCCCTAGAGCGCTCGGGCATCATCCTTGGTTGGGGTTATAAGCTCTTCATATTGAGCAATTTGTTGAGCTATTGAAGGTCGTTGTTTCTTTTGTATGGAAGTACATTCATCACTAGCTTACCAATCATCGTCAATAACCATAGTGGCTGCGGCTAGCTCGGGTACAACTTTCTTCACTTTTTTATTCTTGCTCTCGGCCAAGGAAGAACGCTATCGTTTTGGTTGTTTGTTCCTTGGTTGGAGGCTACGAGAGAACGTGTTTGCACCAAAAGCAGATCCTATGGAGCAGTTCGAGTGAGAGCCTCCTCCAACAATTTCGTAGCCTCTACGGAATCAACTAAAACATCTTTCTCAGGGATGGAAACAGAGCCTTGTAGGAGACATGTATCAAACAAAAAGGTTAGGTTATCCAATTTTCCTATGCACAAAGATAAAATTAAAGCAAAATCACTTTATCGTGGTTATTGGCCCTTCACTCGTACTTTAGGGCCAAATCTTTCACACGCCGGTCTCAGGCGTGGTTATGTCCAGAGTCTTCTAAACCCACTAGCCCGGGCCTTCAACCCTTGGTGGTGTCCAACGAGTTGCTGGAATAATGAAAGGGGAAGGGTTAGCAATGATTTGAAACTGCCTTTTTTCAGAAAAAAGATATAGACTTTGAACTTACGTGAATGAGTCCAAGACTCAGGGAAGGATGGAGTTGTGCCCGGGATGATATCCGTGGTAGTAATAATGATAAATCGCTCCATCCATCTGCGGCCATTATCGTCATCCATGTTGGTGAGCAAAGCATGATGGCATGCATGCTGAAATTTATTACTCTCCTACGAAAATCTTGGGGGAGTAGAGGTTCATCATATGAGTCACTTCCTTCATTTCCTAGCATACGCACCGTATACAAGCCACTGTTTGCCACACTAAAGTAAGGGTGTGCATTCGAATCGACTCCCTTATTCTATAATACTCTTTCCTATCTTATCCGATAGGAGCCTTGCACATCTTATCGATTTATCGATTGACCAATAAGATATGCAAGGCTCCTTCAGATAAAACGATATACAAGGCTCCTATTGGATAAACCGATACGATATGCAAAAAAAACGCCCTTATTCTATAATACCATTTTCTTTACCCTAAGTCCCCAACCCTATTATTTCATCTACCATATTTAAGGAATGATCATATTTAAAGCTCAAGGGAATGAAGCACAAATTATTGGAAAGTAAAATTAGTCGTGATGATGTGTTTTTATTTTTATATACCGTTGATGTGTTGGTGACATACATTTGATCCCTTACTTTAGTTTTGTTGCATGTGCTTGTTGACACAATTTTTATGCTATAAATGGTATTCATTTTATTTTAGCTTCTTTTTATCCATATTAGTTTTGTGTGTTTATAACGATAAACTTTCCGTAGAGTCCCGCAAATTTTTTATTGGTATAGTCGATAACCGAATCGATAAGCCCCAAAAGTCGATTAACTGAGATCGAAAAAATCGAAACCTTATTGAAACGATAACGATAAGCATATATACAAATCGATATTCTATAAGTAATTATCGATAAGAGTCAAAATCGTACGCACACTCCTACACTAAAGGGCCCACATGTGCCAAAGAAATATGGTAGTGGAACAGATCCAATATCATGGGGTCAAGTTACCCGCTCAAAGAAAACACACCTAAAGTGAAGGGGCGCGTGTAAACATATACGAAGCCCTTCTTAGTAAAGTTTACTCACTCCAGCATATCAAGAGCAATGATGTTAGGTCATGGCAATCGTAGTCCTCCTTCACAACAGCAATACTGGAAAGTCGAATATAAGAAGGAAATAAATTTGCAAACAACCCAAGTGTGAGAGTTTGAAGAAGGAAAATTCTCTTCGAAGTACTTGATTGTGTTAAGATGTTTGGGGATAATGATGCTCACAGTAGGAGGGTCAGCATCATCGACCTCTTTGTCCTTGTTCCTCCTAGGCCCCCCTTTAAAAAGAGTCTTGAAATAATTAGTAAAAGAATCCATAATCAACAAAAGGTGATTTGAATTTTTGAAATAAATTGGTTTATTTTAGTCTAAATAATTGGGCCAGCGACTATAACATTCTTTAACAAAAAGGATGGTAGGAGTTACTGTGTGGGCTAAGAAATGGGCTCGAGCATTCAAAACTGATCACTCTCTGTGAAACATAACCAGCCCACTCCATTTAAAAGTTCACTACCTCGAACAACTCCTACTGTTGCTCGGGCGCCAAACTCACTCTCTAGGGCTTCAAACTTCACTTCTCTTCTCCTTCTCCGCCGCTAACCGCCGCGCCGCTGCCTGTCTTCCCGGTGCCTTGTTTTCTCCGCCACCACTGAAAAATTCTCTTTCTACAACTAAACGAAATATCCATTTTTCTCTATGTCTTTGCTGGAAGTTATAACCAAAGCTTCGACTGAACATTCTCCAACCACTTCCGAGGAAAATTACTCAATTGTTCTTAGCGGAGAACCAGCTGTGCTTCAACTGAAACCGGAAAAGGAAGAGGACGACGGCGTATCGCTAGTCAAACGAGGTACTGGATGGAGAGTTTTATCAACTGATGTTGAATTAATCGAGTTAGGGCAAAATTTCATCAAAAAATTGAAGAGAAAGATAAAAAACCCTAAGACATTCAACAAAGACGACTTCTTTGGGATGTTTGTTGCCTACGTGGCAGAAATTTGGGAGAAATTTGGTGTTTCAATTCATGTTGGTGAGTTGGATGAGAGCAATATTGTAAAATTGACCGAAAAGGTGGGTAATTTTTTGGGTAGAGATGTTAAGGCTTTGGTTTTGGAAGCGTGTTTTGTTTTGGAGAGTTGGGAGGTTCTGGGGAGTTTGATTGTTAATGGGCTTGTTGAACATTCATGCTTATCGAATTTGATAAATAACCTAATTGAAAAGAAGCAATCTTGGTTGGTTGTTTTGTGTGTAAAGCATGTTTTAGATATTCAAACTTATGATATGATTCGTGTGTTGAAATACTTTCTTTCTCTTCCAAAAAATGGGGATAGTAGCTTGACTTTTGTGAGGAAGGAGTGGGAGAGTCAAGCAATGTCTGCAATTGATAAGGCAATGGACACGAGCCTTGGTCCAGATAGGATGAGTCTAGCTAGGGATGCTTCATTTTTGCTTATGCTAGCACATGATGGGTTTTCGGTTTACGACATGTGTTTGCATTACTTTCTTGCGTCGAGGAATGTTGATGAAGTTATTTTGGGTGCTTGCATTAGTAAATTAACCGGTTCAGAGATAATGGTTTTGATCCGGTACCTGCAAAAGTGGTTGAATAAGTATGAGAGGTTTCCTCAGGTGTGTCCTTGTCCTAAGGCATCATTTGAATTGGGGTTGAAGGCTTGTGAATGGGCTCCTTCACTTGAAGATGTTGTCAAGTGTCTCGGTTTGATTGTAGATGAGCACTTCTCTTCTTTGGTCTTGCATCAAGAGTTTCATGAGGAATTGAAATCTTTAGATGAAGTTGTCAATTCCTTAACTGCAGAAGCAAAAGTATGTGGCATCATGTCAAATTTGACTGAGGCATTGAAAAAGCGAACTCAAAGGTTTGTGATTGAACTTGAAACTTATATAGTATCTCTATATCTCTTGTCTGAATTCTTCGTTAAACACACTTCTTTCCGGTATGTATTGACATCTTAGATTTGATGTGGATTATCCTGAAGTTTTATTTCAGGAATGTACTATATAGTAGGTATAAGTATTCAATATTTTCCTGCCTTCATTTTTCAGGGGAATGTCCCATGGTCCGTATGAATGTTTTCCAGTTTTTGAGTTTTTGTGGTCGGTAGAAATTTATAATCAGAACATAATTCAAATCACGTAGTGTTGATATAGAAGATGGTAACACATTTATGGTTGTTGCTGCTGATATTTCAGTAAGCATCTGTTTCACTTTATTAATCAAAGACGCTATCTTGGTAACATTGTGTGTGGTCCATTCTTAAATATTGAAGGTAGTAAAATTGCTAATCTTTGGATGTTGTGAACTTGACCATTCATGGATACTGAGTAGCCTAGAACGGTGGTAAAATTTCCTGTCTTTGGATGGTGTAACTTGATCATTCATAGATATTGAATAGCTTAGAGCAGTGGTAAAATGCCAATATTTGGATGACGTGAACTTGAATCTAGAACTTCCATAGCCATGATTTGAATCACAGGTTAGTGAGTATGATAGAGATAGAGCATACGACCTATTCAAATGCAATCCAAAATCAATAGCACGACGATGGTATGTGATTGAGTTGTACATCAGGAGTATTTGTGTTTAATAGCTTTATTAAGTGATTTGATGTATTTTATTCATCAAATTTGATGAATTATAAAATTATCAAGCCATCCAATTATATGGCATACTAGAGTAGCTTGAAATTCCAATTTCTTCCTTTGCAATTAATGGAGGTGAGTGCCTATTCAGGAAAGCCCCATTCAGCAATGTTTGACAAAAAATCACTTTATGTTAGTGTACCTTTTTTTTTTTGAAAAGGTAACAGATTCCAATATATTGATAACATTTGTCCCGTGCTAGGGAGTAAGGTTACAAGACCCAAAATAGACAAAACCAATCTTGTAACAGCTACAAGTAGCCTATGAGATCTACTAGAGATTCTACATCTTGTACAAGTGCTTCTTACACCAAAAATAAAACAAAAATATACAATTCATCTTAATCCTTTGTTCGTGGATTGCCGCATCTTCAAAACATCTAGAGTTTCTTTCCTTCCAAATGGTTCTCCAAATACATGCTAGGACAATGTTCCACCACTTCTTTTGGCCTGTGATTATCCCGGAGCCATTCCAGCTTGCCATCATCTCATCATTTCTCCTAAGCATTGTCCAGCGTAGGCCTTTCATGCTCATTAACAACTGCCACAATCTGCTAGTCACCTGGCAGTGAATGACTGATTGTCTCATTCTCATTGCCGCACAAAAAACATCTTGAGCATAGTTTTATTCCTCTCTTTATCAAATTTTCATGAGTTAGAACAGCCTGTTTGACTACTAACCAGCAAACAATTGTCACCTTTACGGGAACTTTTGCCTTCCAAATATGTTTCCAATGCCAGAGGCCATAGCTCTTGTCACATTTATTTAAAATCCTGTATGCTGAATTTACTGTAAAGATGCCATTGTTGCTTCCGACCCACACCAGCTTGTCTTCTTGTTCAGTAGTTCCCCTGAAGTTCTGTAGAAGACTAAAGACATCAGTCACTCTACTCACTTCCCAGTCATTGAGAAATCTTCTAAAGGTTAGGTTCCAACCTTGTAGGCTCCAAGTTTCAGCTAGAGTTGCATCGGGTTGTTGTGCTAAGCTGAAAATATCTGGAAAACTCTCCTTGGGGGGACCATTTCCTATCCAATCATCATTCCAGAAGGAGATCTTCATGCCATTCCCAGTTTTGAAGCTGACGTTGGAAGAAAAATCTTGCCATAGGGCTCTTATTGATTTCCAAACAATCACTCCATATGGGCTGGTAACAGGACTTGTGCACCATTGCCCCACAGTCCCATATTTTTCATTGATCACCTTCCTCCATAGGGCTTGGTCTTCCTGAGGGAATCTCCACAACCACTTCATTAAAAGACTTGTTATGTTGCCTTAGGTTTCTAATACCCAAGAATGAGATAAAACGCGTCAACTGTAATCTGGACCACTATTGCTGCCAAGTTAGATATGCCTGGTTACATCTTGTATTACAGTCATTGCTGCTGCTGTTGACATTTTCCCTTTATCAAATCCATCTCCTCGGCCTCCTCTAGGCCAACTATTTCTTGCCAGTGCTACTTGCAACTAGCACAAATACCACCAGTTCAAATTGCCACCGTATGATCAGCTAAATTAGTTTTTTCAGAAGCATTAACCTAGCTTTGTCTTGTTCACTGTGTCTCCATCTGTATTTATACACTTGGTATTGTCTATACAAGTAATTTGATAGAAAAGAAGGTGGTCGGATGGAAGATGAAGCAGACTTGTGTGCACAGCTGCTTGCAGTTCAGTTTAGTACCTTGGCTACTATTGGTGTAGTCTCTTCTCCCTACTTGGTAATGAAAGTTGCGACACTTCACATTATAGTGGACCGTGATGAAGCTCTCAAATGCACTGAAGCTGAGCTATGTTGATGATTCTATCAACTATTAGTAAAATAGTGTTTTCCTTATTTAAAATACTGGATGATTTTTTCTCATACGACTAAGCCTTGGTGGCAAAGCTACCCGTACCTGTGCTAGTGGCAGGTAGCATGCTAAGTTCCTCGGACTCGAGTTGGGTATCCGATTCCAGAGGTCGGATCCTTCATAATCTAAATTTTAAGATTTGGGGACAAGGGATCTAGGTACAGATACGGGTGCAGGAATTCAGCAAAAAATAATTCAAAATTCTAAAAATAGATATATAAAAATATGTCCAAGAGGAAAAGCTGGAAATGAGTCAAAAGGAGTAGAATTTGCTAACTTGCAGCAGCAGAATTTTGAAGGTATGTCATTTCCCATGACTTTAAATCACTACTAGCTTTTATCTTGAGAAATCAAAATTCAGTTTTTCCTCAAATTTGTCCATGGATTGTGGTCAAAGTACCCGATCTCGATTGACCACATCTGGTACGAATATCAAAACCTTACCCGTACTAGTGTCGTGTGGACACGTGTGTGGCGCCTAAAATGAAGAGTCCCGCATCATGGTAGCAGATACCTGGTGGAATAGTCGAGGTTTATGCAAGCTGGGCCAAAAACATCCGTCATTAGAAAAAAGAAAAAGATCCCTTATTTATGCAAACAGGTATCCTATGTTATGCTTAAATCTATTTTCTTTGTGACTATTGTCAATATATGAGTAGTTCAATCTTTCCTTCCATTACTTCCCCAATTTTCCTACTCTGAACTTCGACGCAAGGCGTCATGGATATCTACAAACAGTGAAGTACATGATTATTGGATGTACTTGTGCATTATTATGTTCATGTTAGAGATTCCTTATTCCTGTGAAATGTGAATGTCTTCACTATGCTTAAATTAAGAAGCATAATTCTACTCTATTGCTCAATTCTATTTTATGATATGGATTTTGATTTGCAAGCTCTTGAACTTCTCTAGATGGGATGCTTTGACAATCGAAGTATTTTGCAGGGTAGTTGGTGATGCAGCTTACGAGTGATCTCTCCTACTTTTCAGTTTATGCTGATTATACAGTTGAAGGATCTCTGGCAGGATCAATGACGTTGCTGGAGTTTGCTATGTAATTTTGCCAGTCACACTCTAATGGGTGAATGTTTTGGTTGCCAATTGAAAGAGTCAACCAATTTGGAGCTCCCTTTCTCGACTTCAACGACACGAGACACAGAAAAGAATGCAGACTTGTATATTTTTATTTTTTATTTTTTTTTATTTTACAGACTTGTATTTTCATTTAAGGTATAAACTAGATATTGTTTGCAGGGCAGATATCAAAATTCATGTTTTCTGTACTAGGCTAGTAAAGCCATGTATCGGGCAAGTATTCATTTAAAATGTGATATGGTTTTAATTAGTTTAAAAACAGTGTTGAAGTAAATCTAAGCTCAAGAGATCGGAAAATTAGCTTTTGAGAGAACATTTGTGTCGTTATGGAACGGTGTATTTGGGTTGCTTTTTGCTTTTCTTTCTTTCTTTCTTTCTTTCTTTTGTTTAAAGACTCTTTAAGTAGGGTGATTTACTTGAATACATAATTTAACTCGTGTTTGGATGCTTGGTTGTGGATTTTTTTTTTATAAACCAAATTGGGGAAATGACTTCTCTTAATTTTTGAGGGAAGTAATTCTTCAACATAAATTCTAACTCTTAAATTACTACTTACTTTGATCAACATTTAGACGTTATTATTAGTATAAAGCTGAAACTATCACCTTTGCACTGTCGTCATACAATATCTTCATCGATCTAACACAAAGGAGGCTCGTTTACACAACAGCAGTAGTTCCCCTAAGTGCTTCAACACAATGCTCTCTGCTACATCTACTTTTTGTAATAGTTATATTTTGCTTAGTACTGACTGTGTGTCTAGTAATGATATCCCCATGCGGGGGTACTTGTAGTAAATCCTACTATTCCTAGTTTAGCAACTCTGATGCTTATGATGCATCATGCTCCATATACTAATGTAACTATTTAATTTCTATAATATAAGTACTTCGTTTAGACCAAAAAAAAAAAAAAAAGACTACACTGATCTGGACCGAATTCTCGAAAATGATTTGGAAAATGTATGTCCAATGTAATAAATCTTTCACGGATAGCATTTTTCTTGCATGTCAAATGCATTTGGTTCCTCCACCAAATTAGTCCATATATGTCCTCGTGAATTTTTAGGATAACACGATTGCGTTAAAAAATGTAAAAAATAACAAGAGAAGAAAGACGACTAAATAATTTAAGAAGTCACCGAGGAGAAATAAATATAGATAATTTTAAGCCATTACCTGGCTCATAAAAGATAGATAAATAATTCATTTAATTTTGTAGCAAATCCATAGAAAATTTAGGAAACACCAGCCAATATCTCTGGATTAAACAGTTTATCCAGAGAAACAAGTAGACCAACAGTTGATCGTTAGAAGTAAAAGCGGTTCCCCACTTTTCCCTCTCTATTCCTCATTCTCACATTTACTTTGTAGCACTTAGTGGTATTTAAACAAACTCTTCTCCCTCTAAGATAAAGAAGCCAAACATATGGCCTCTCCATAATTGCTAGATTAGCATTTAAAGACTACCCATTAGTATTAAAAATCATCCCCCTTTGTCAGAGGAAAGAAAAGGGAATAATTGATTAGGTAAAACAAGAAAAAGAAAAAAGTTGTACATATATAGCTATTGAGAATGGGAACTCTCAAAAATAGGTTGATTTTCTTTGTTTCAGTCACTCTAGTTTTAAGTATAGAGGCCAATATTAGTGAGTTTGATGAGGTGTGGCAGACTCGAGCTACACAAGCAAAGAAAACTGCTCAGGATTCCTATAATCCTCATCCTGAAACTGTCGCAGACAATCTCAACAAACATGTTCACAAGTATTATTTCTCTCACATTTCTTGCTTTTGGACTTTCACTTTTTCCCTTCTTTTTTTTCTTTTAAGTTTGAGAAGAGCTAGGAATATATATACAGAGATTCTGCAACAAAATGCTAAAATGTCATAGACGAGTTCACGACCTAAAACGTTTTTTTGAACCTCCTTTTTGTTGTACTACATTAGAAGCTTTTGTTATTTTTTAATGGGATTCAATAAACAACATGGATACATAAAAAGAATTCACATATTGATGCGGAGTTTCATGTCAAGATTACTTTTTTTTTAACACTGGAAACAAACATTTTTGGAAAAAAATAATAATTAAAAAGAAGATGCATATTACAGTCACACCTCACAATTTCATCGTATTTATTTTGAAGGTCGGAAGAAGGTAGCAATAGCACAAGGAGAGACTTGCACAAGTACAACGGTCCATGCATGTCTACTAACCCTATTGATCGTTGCTGGAGATGTGACCCACACTGGGCTAAAAACCGCATGAAACTAGCTGATTGTGTTCTCGGATTCGGCCACCATACAACTGGTGGCAAAGGTGGCAAAATCTACGTAGTAACTGACCCTTCTGACGATGATATGGTGAATCCTAAGCCAGGAACACTGCGCCATGCAGTCATTCAACCAGAGCCACTTTGGATCATATTTAAACATCACATGGTCATTAGGCTTAACCAGGAACTTATCATGACAAGCAACAAGACAATTGATGCCAGAGGGCAACAAGTACACATTGCCTTTGGTGCTAGTTTCATGTTACAGTTCATTAACAATGTGATTATTCATGGTCTTCATATCCATGATATTAAGGCTGGTAATGGGGGCCTAATTAGAGACTCGATCAATCATTATGGTTTTCGATCAAGAAGTGACGGTGATGGTATTTCAATCTTTGGATCCACAAATATTTGGATTGATCATGTTTCCATGTCTAATTGTGATGATGGTCTCATTGATGCTGTCCAGGCTTCAACTGCCATTACCATTTCCAACTGCCATTTCACTAACCATAATGATGTAACTTAGCCTAAACTTGATATACTGAGAACAATTTTCTACTGAAGAATGAAAAAACAACGAATGTATTAATAATATTTGCATGTTTTTTGTTTAGGTTATGTTGTTTGGAGCAAGTGATAGCTACTCGGAGGACTCAATTTTACAGATAACACTTGCTTTTAATCACTTTGGACAAGGATTGATCCAGAGGATGCCAAGAGTGAGATGGGGATTTGTTCATGCAGTCAACAATGATTACACTCACTGGCTAATGTATGCAATTGGTGGAAGCCAACACCCTACCATCCTCAGCCAGGGCAACCGGTTCATTGCCCCGCCTAACCCTAATGCAAAGGAGGTAAAATTAACAATATCTGTGACCAACAACGTTGCATCACTGTCCTCTGTATGAAAAAAAGTGAACACACCCAGAGGCAAACCTTGAGTTTTGGGAGTGCATTCAATTGATCCCATCGTTTTCAACATATTATATGAAAACCCCTGAAATAGGATAAATATGTAAAATTTGAATCTACGTTCCAAAGAACCTAGTACGTTGAACCTAAAAATAGCACACCCAAAATAGCACATTGTGATTTGTGACTAGCTCTTAATTGAAATTGATGCTCATTCTATTTTT
Organism: Nicotiana benthamiana; assembly: GCA_034376525.1. Taxonomy (NCBI): domain Eukaryota; kingdom Viridiplantae; phylum Streptophyta; class Magnoliopsida; order Solanales; family Solanaceae; genus Nicotiana; species Nicotiana benthamiana. The sequence continues at coordinate 100,145,175 of CM067331.1, forward strand.
ACTTGTAGGTGACCAAAAGGGATTATTCACCTGAAAGTGTGTGGAAGAATTGGGTGTGGAGATCACAGGGAGATCTGATGATGAACGGAGCGTTCTTTGTGGAATCTGGAAATCCCAATCATATATTCATGAAGGGTCCTGATATGATCCACCCTAAGCCAGGATCATATGCAAGCAGGCTAACAAGATTTTCAGGCTCTTTGAACTGCATTGAGGGGAAGCCTTGTTAGAGCTGTCTGCACCAAGTTACTAACAGAAATAGGACCTGAAACTATAGAAGTCAGTTTGCTCCCTTTCTCCTCTCAAATGCAAGGCTGGTAGTAGAAGGGGAGAACGAGTGTGAGCTAAGATTGAAATGCTTTTAGGTTTTTGATGCTCTGTGCTTCTGTAAATTCTTGAGTCGATATCCTTTTTTCTTCTACCAATGTAAAAGTAATAAATCCAATAAACTTGCAATTCGAGTTGATAGTAGTAGCTATTTTTCATGATATTTGGACATTCCAAGATAAGGATGTCGATGCCACTGAAACAACAAATAAACATTCCAAGAAATCACTCATTTCTGCAATACAAACGTGAAGATTTTCTGTATTCTAATTACCAATACCCCTGGTTTTGGAGTCAGGAATACATACCAAAAGAAAATACATCTGTACAAGATAATCATTGTACAAAATTTCTACTTCTTGTATTGTGCCAATTGAAGGGCACAATTGCTTGCTCTGGCAAAAATTCTGCACCTAATTATATAAATATTGAAAGAAAATAAGAATAAATATCTGGATGCTGTTTTATCTGGCAATTGAGTAACTAAATCTGGCAGCTAATTTGTGTTCATCTGATCTGCTATCAGAAGCTGAAGATAATGGTGTTAATATCAAATGATTGACATTAATCCCTCAAGGTATATCACCTCTCCTCCAAGAAGATGTCATCTCACTAAATTGCAGAAATTATTTATCAATCAGTTTAAGATCTGAAAAGGAGTTGATCACACAAATATAAAAAAAACTAGTGTAGCAACTCGTAAGTTGGGAAAAAAGTGATATCCAACAAATTAATTATGTCTAAGAATTAGTAAAAGCATCAAAATCTGGAGTATTTTTGCATCAAAAGATATACATCCAAAATAGCTAATACATGGTGTGTTATATGTTATCTCATAACATTAACATTAGGATGGATTTCCAAGTATATATAAGCACATTCTGGTTTTACTTAAAAGTACAACATTTATTTGAGAATAGCCGGATTCTATTTCAATCATAGATTTCAGCTTTACTGGTTCAAAGATTAGTTGTTGTGTACTTTAGGTTATATCTCATATTCTATCTACTCCCTCCTTTCAATTTTATATGACGCTTTTTCCTTTTGGTCTCATTCCAAAGACTGATACTTTTGACTTTTCTATATTCGAAAAGCCCTTAGTATTAACATACCCATTTTGCTTTAATGGCATGCTCTTATAGTAATTGACAAAGGATGTTGAAGACCACTAAGTACTAAGGGTAATTGTAGTATGTTACAAAAATATTTAGCTTATTTGTCGGAAGTGTTTTTAGAACTATGCTTCCAGTGTAACAACATCATATAAAATAAGAGGGAGTATTAATTATTAGCTACCAATATATGACTTCTCCATTTCAAAAATACCACCAGATATAGAGGTTCTTTTGTGTTATAAACTTGATGCAAATTCAATCTTCAGGTAAAAACAGTATAGATAGAAACTGATTACACACCCCTTCAGAGTAAGAATTTAGGCCGCATTTGTTTGCACTTAATGCGATTATCTCTAAAGTATGAATCTTAATTATTCAAATCTTAATCATTAAGTGTGTTTGTTTTTTTTATTTCACAGCCACTTAATGGGTCTGGTTAGGTATGTATGATTAAGATCTATAACAGAGACTTAATTTCATTATGATGCTATCATCCATATTCATTATTATTTGCCGCGACCACCTACCATTATCAACTACCACCATGCTACCGCCACCGCCACCATACTCAACCTCCATCACTACCATCATTCTCAATCATAGTTGCCACCATAATCGACTACCACCACCCCCCATCTGCAGCACTTCCACCACCATCATTCTCAACCATAAACACTCATCCACCTCAATTACCACAACTAACCATCCCATCATCATCAACAATCATAACTGGCACTACACTTCATTATAAACTACCGGCACCCACCGCCACCACCTTCTTCAGTTACAACTATCACCACGACCCGCAATTATTAACTATCATCACTCACCACCACCATCTTTAATCATAATCGCTACCACTACTAATCACCACTAGATACTAACCTGAACCACCATCATCAACCAAACCTACCACCAACCACCGCCTCTAATCGGCATTCACAAGCACCACTGTTAGCCATCACCAACTACTATATTTCAAAAGAATATATATTTTATTGATAGAATATTAGATTAATTAGTATTTCATTTGAATTTTATGTTTATTAATTTTCAAATAAAGATAAATTTTATACATCCAGATATTAAAAATCAAACAGTCTTAATCATTTAGTATTCAGATCTTAATACACATCTTAATATTCAGATGTGTATTCAGATTTAGATGTCTTAATGTTAATACGCATTTTGATATTCAAATATGTACTCAGACTCAGCCGTCTTAATCTTTAAAAAAATAAATGAGGCCTTATAGTGTATGTAACATTATCCAAAGCTAGAATCGCAGGGCGGAACACTAGACAAATAATCTAGGTAAAAGACGGGAAATTACTGTCAATGATAGTTTGATGATATTTGAATGCAAAGAATGTGTAAAGATGTCCAAATAATTTTCTCTTTTCCCCTTAATTTCATAAACCACAATTGCTTTCAGAATGAGTGGTGTAGACAAACCAAAATGTGATGCTGCAGGCATGACAAACCTTTCTGATTCTGATTGATACTCCTAATTTCTCCTCTTGTCAAAAGAGGTGCCTCAAGTTTCATCAATTTGGTGAACTGCAGGAGACAATAGAAAAATGCAGCAGAAAAAAGACCCTTGTCATGCCTAAATTGCTTCCAGAAGGTAGAGAAACTCTTCACCCTCTAGATAATAAAAAAGCATGTCTAATAGCATAGAAATCAATTTACCAAGGATATATACCTGTGAAGTCTTCAGCTCGAGCTCTTCCCATTCTAGAGATGAATCACTTCCTTCCACTATCCCAGTTCCCGCATAAATTAATGCGCCAAGACCCTAGTTATTTCATTTTATCAACATTTTGATAACCGTGTTCAAAATAAATCACTTAAATATATTATAAGATTTTGAAAATTTAAAGTAAAATATCTATAACATATGAAATTGGATTAAAAATATTTGTAATAGCAAAATTGATTTTTTTCTAACATGTGAAACATTAAGTACGGAACCTGTGAATAATTATACAATAAAAATTATTATAAAGCAAAAATAAATTATTAGTACATAAATACTTATACAGGCGATGTCTTATTTAATTAGTCCCTCAAAAAAAATTGCATCATGTGGTTATGTATCAATTCTTATTATGTGAGGAGCATATACATGCAAACAAGTTCTCTGAAGAGGAGTACTCTCTAGGACGAAGGTGAAATGCAATGAAATATTAACCTCACCTTTTCAACCAAAGCTGACCTTATTCCAACAGCAAATTCACTCTCTTCCCCCCCAAACCAACCAACAGGACCAGCATACATTCCTCGGTCAAACATTTCTGGGAAACATCAGCTGATTAAAAGATATACCAGAGCACAAGGTCCAAGAAGCCGTCGGTTGATTATCAAAACCTATTAGAATGACTAATTACAGCATTCCAGGCCGCACATGGAAATCTATGCATGACTTTGTCTTTTGAAAAATATTTCCATATAATGCCAGTGAATATCATGATGAGGATAACTGAGGAGAAGTCTAAGGTTAGGTATAGAAAAGCATTTTGAAGCAACGGGAATCAGGCTTTCTGTAACTGGTTGAGGTAATGAGTGGACAATCTGACCCATTAAGGCATCAACTACATGCCTATATTTTCCATTCTGTTATCTTTCTATTCTATCCACCAAGATAAGAAGTCACCTAACATTTTGGGTGCAAAAAGAGCTGGGCAAAAAAATATTGATCATACCGGTTTCTGAAATAAAAGCCCGTGCATCTTCTGTAGGATACCCACAAACTGCTGGAGTAGGGTGAATGGACGACAAGATCTTAAACTGGAAAACTGTAAATGTTTAGTATGGTACTTTGTAAAAGGAACAGAGGAAATAATAAGTTCATCTACACGTATAATCAGCAAATCTTTACTTATAGTAGAAATTCAAAGTGAGCTTTTGTTTCATCAGTTTTGTCAATTAGAGGGACTGATTATGAACTAATTATGATTGTTAGAGAAAATACTGATGGATGCGTCAGTCAGTTCTAGTTCTCATGAAATGTAGGATCTCAGTAACTAGTAGAAGGATTAAAAAAGATGTCAAAACTTACCTCATCGTCTTCAGTCCGGAGTCTCCCCCTCAATCGAGCATAAAGATGTTGAACTCTTGGAAATTTTCTTATTGCTTTCTTTGGTTCAATTAAAACGCTGGAACACACAGCCTTTGAAACAAAATAAGCTAGCTTTATACAACATGAAAAGTTCTTAAGATATCCTAAAAGTGGACAAGGGAACTTTTGAAATTTCAACTTTGGAATAGATCAAATTAAACATGCTAAATTTTCAACACGTCAACAAAATGGACATGTCACCAAAAATTATTGAAGAAATTGCAAGTCTCAAATTGGAAAGTTCAAAAGTGTGCCTTTCCTTATGAAATCCTCTTAAGATTCTGTTTAGAAGCCACTTAACCAAGCTTACCTCCAATTTTTTCCTTATGCACTCCCGTACTATGGCAAACTCATTATGGTCCTTAGCACTGCAGAAGAATAAAAGAATATAGACAATACACCACTGGAAAAAGAAATACAATAATGACATAATGTGTTTTATCTATGAAGCACAAAAGATGAACCTGGATAGTAAATCCTGTCCTATCTTAAGATCCAGAAGCTCTGATCCACCCCTAGCCCGTGTTCCAGCTAAAGCCTCGCTACAAATGCTGAGGCAGTCCCGATGAAATAGCTGCTCTGGCTATTCAAAAAGAGCATAAGTATTAAATAAAACTATTTTATCTCCTCACCATTTCTACATCCAGTGTACACAAAATCCATGTACTTTGATACCATGGCTTATAATTGGCACTAGAAACATTCAGAAGTGAGTTTGATGCTCCAGATAAATAGAAGGTAGTGGGTATGGGATCTCATTACTGAATTTCAATAGATGGAGTAAGAACTTCACAAGAATCCAGTTCTCACCAGTACAACTGCTTTGCTTATCTCCTGAACTTGCTATAGGTAAATGGTTTCATCTATTTACCAACATCATAATCAAAGTAAATATTTGAAAACTCATCTATAAAAAATTAATAAGATTCTTTTCATTCTAAACACACTAAGGATGTTTGTGGTCAGGCAATTTAGCTTCATGTCCTTTCAATGTTGAAGATGATGGCTTCATGATGGCTTCAGGATTTCATACTTTTTCTCTTCATTCAACAAATACACCAACACAGAAATAACTGTTTTCAGTGTCAATCACTCTTCACATATCAGATGATATAATGAAAGGTGCAATGTAGAACCATACGGAAATATTTTGTTTGATGTGAATATAACATCACTTCACCTGGTCGATGGACCATAATCTATGTTAGTGTCAACCTTGAGGGGATGCACACCAAAGAAAGGATACATTCTATGGATTGAATACATTGCTTCATTACACCATTTAGTTATTGAGAAAGAGTTTGAATTACAGTGTTCCCAATGAATGCCGCTGACTGGGGAGGTTGCAAACAGAACTGATATGCATTTTCTCCTTCAACCTGCAAGACTTAATTTTCTATATTTTAGCAAAAGAAAAAGATACTATGCTAGTGAACTGTTCATCAGGTAGCTAATCAACACCTTTAAGCAAGATAACCATGTTAAAGGATCAATGTCGGCAGCTGTCACAACTCTGGAGCTACGAGCAAGTACCACCTGTGGTTTACAAGAAAAGGTATGCACTTTAACACCGCCTAGATTTACTCGTTATGAACCCACATACTAATGTGAGCATCAGCTGTATCATTTTGTTCTTCTATTTCTATTACTCCTCCATGACAATACTTCATTTTAGAGTAAACGCATAGGTGAAGACAACAATACATTGTTAGAATATAACTCAAAGGTAAAGAACAGAACCGACAACCTTGATAAGCATCGGGTCATTTCTTCTTATTTTTTGCAAAGCACGCTTAACAGCTTGGTCCCAAGATGCTTTACCAGGGACATGAGTACTTGCGAGTAGATGTGAACGAGATATTTTTTTCTGCACCCTCATAAGAACGGAGGAAACCTGCATTCATTAAAATAGGGTATAAAGAAAAGTTAATGAGGAAAGGGAAAAAAAAGGGAATAAAATGAAACAACCAAACAAAAAGGATTAAATGAAGCGAGAAGGAGAGACCTGCCATATTGTGGCCTGAAGTGCTTCTATTGCCATCTGGTACGTGCAAGAGACAGCATTATCCCATGCGACTGTTGCAGCAATAACTGAACTTCCTTCAAGCTCATCGAACTCAACCTGTCATTTAGCATCTAGCAACAGATGGATTATATTCAAGAGACAACATGTCTAACAAATAGGTCCTAAGCAATGAAGAGTTGAAAGTCAATCCATTTACCTGAGGGACCATGAAATAAAATGAACCAAAAGCATTCCATTCAGGACCTATGTTGGCTGTTGCATCAAATCGAATTGCCCCATAAGCACGAATTAGAGGACATTTCTTGGAGAGGAACCTTTGGCAGAGATAAGACAATGCTAGAGTTCAGAACATAAACGATGAGTTTAACCAAGTCTTTTGCTAACTGTGGTTTCAGGTTGTCCAATTATTGCTAGTTGAAATCCTTGCGCCATTTTGGTTCTCTTATTTCTTATTTTAAAATTTTTCTGAAGTCTAGCTTCGATAATCTCTTATTAGGATACCATATCATAAAAAATGTCAGTTCTAGCGTAAAACTCAATTTTGAGTCTAGTTATTATCTTTTTTTTAATAACCGTGGCAAGCACCTCGACTAATTCCACGGGATACCTACTACCTCCCGCCAGCAACAAGTACCAGGTAACTCTGTCCACCAAGGCTTGGACAATTTCAAGTCCATTTTATTATCATTGTGAAGTTAGTCCAGCTCCAAATTTTCTACTATGATTTAGTAACACTAAAATTGCATAAAACACCATTAGCCACATCGGATTACCATAAAATGTGAAAGGAAAAGATAACATCCGTGGGTTCATCAATTCAACTTGAAATAATATATGCAAAAAAGTTGTATCAGTAGTGGAAAGATAAGATAAACTAAGAAACTGTGAACTTAGACCTAGCAATATCATTAACTCAAACCAGATGGCAAAATAAAGTCAAAATTAAAATATAACTTCTGAACCTATGTGTTACCACTACTCATATTCGGGACCATGTCATGTGATGATTTTTTTCTTTCTTGATAAGGCAAAACATATGTGCTTTAACAACTTTGTTTCTTCAAGTTGATTCATGATTTTATGGAATCATTAACTTCATCAACTCCCTTATTCTGATCACATTTACCAGAGGTGGATCCAAAATTTAAACTTGATGAGTTCAACCTCTAAGATTCATAGATTGAACTCGCTAACTTACGAAATTATGGATTCAGAATTTAATATTTGATGAATTTTTGGTGTATTTTACACAAACACATTTATTTTTACACATTCTGTGTCGAATATTGGGACAGTTGAACCCATTGTACAACAGCTTTATCCGCCTTTAATATTCACACTTAGAAACGACTTTTTCTCCAAGTTGCTTCATGGTTTTCTTCGCTACACTAATTTCATCATCTCTCTCAGTCAGAGTCATATTCACACATAAAAAGACCATTTAGTTGCCCAAATCTTCAGAACAAATCATTACCATAGCCATAATCCGTCAAGAATCAATTTTACATATGCATTTCTGTTTTACCCATTAAAAAATTCCCTTAAAGACGTAATCTTTTGCTTAATCCTTAAAAGAGAAATACATAAGCATTACCTGCGTATAGCACGCCAATCGTCAAAGGAAAAAGGGCGTAAATGAGTAAAGAAGACAGCAGAGCCGACACCAGCTACACTGACCACTTTAGAAGAGGGGTGAGAAGTTCCATTGAAGCACATTTCAGAATCAGCAGCTGCCCTTCGACCGGAGAAGAAACAGCGCGGGAGGAGGACATGGTTCTGAGCATGAAGCCACTCAAGCGCTTCTATCTGCTCTTCAACTGGCACCTTTCCAACAAATATTTTGTCAGAATTACTGACATATTAAAATCAATATTGTAAAATCATTTTTACTATTATACCATAGTTGAAGCTATTTTTGAATTATTTTGAATAAAATTTTGTTATAAGACGGGAAGATACCACCCCTCTATTTCATGATCTGGTCTTCGTTTACGTGCTTTCATGATTAATTTTTGAAAAATAAGTTATAACATGAATTGCACTTATTAATCACAGAAGTATATTTTGCAAGAAAATAATTATACAAAATTAACGCATGTACAATAGTTTTTATACCTAATTTGGGAGAAAAATATTATAAATAACAACAACTCAGTGGTATCTCACAAGTGAGGTCTAAAGTGGATAATGTGTATGAATACCTTACTCCTATCTTGGAAGGCAAAAAGACTACTTCCGAAAAACGCTCCGCTCGAGAGGAAGAATAGAAACAAGTAATAACAACGATACGCGAAGAAAGTGATATCACCAACGTAAGAACTGGAGAAAAAATAAATGGACAGAGCAATAACAATAGCAAAAGCAAGATCCACACGCAGTAACATGCTAGGTGTCACGGGGGTGATTTTAGCCACTTAAATCCTGGCCGAGGTTCACGCCCGTGCGGCAGTCAAGCCCCGCCTGACTCAGCCTTCCGAAACACTTGCGATTTTCACAAGTTGACACTTAGACGAATTTAGGCAGCAAAGCAGAATTTAAATGAGACAAGCATATACGGGAACAATTTCCCAACCTTTATATTAATATGGAAAATAATACAAAGGACCCTCACTCTTGACAAAGAACACAATCCGTTCTTATGCCAACGCTAAGATTCGCCTATGCCAAACCTTAGCCCCCTTTTCCTGAAACACTTGGAACTCCCTCACGTTTCCCTCGTGTTTCCCAGCAAATAATTCCCGAACTCACTTGTTCTTACTTTGCTGATTACCTTGCTAAGTTCTGCCTTAGCCCTAAAGGTCCTATTTATAGGCCTTTAGCTCAACCGCCCATGACACCCATGTTGTCCATCAGCTATACATCATGTTCCTAACTTGTAGTTGACATCTCCAACTACTTAGGATCATGCTACACGAATTTGGGGCCACTATACAACACAATCAGTTCATGGGGATAATGGGGAACATGGGAGATCATGGCCTACAAACAAGGAACTTCCGCCAACCGCTTCCATGTGCCTCTCATGTGCTATTCTTGACCAGCTGCATTTCGCCCAAGGATGCCCGTGCCATGCCTTAGTCAATTGGACATTGTCCCATACCAATGCCCGCCGCATCCGCTGTCATCATATTTCCCGCACACTGCCCGGCGCCCATACACCGCGCGCACACTGCCTTGGCCCTAGTTTCCTGCCTTGTCCATTGCCATGTTCCTTTCCCTCATGTCTGCCTCATTTCCCTCGTGCCATTGTTTGTATTTCCTTTCCAATAGCTTAGTCCTAGCTATTGAAAGCCTTTGCCGTCAACCCGCATTTCGCTTCGCCTTAGCTTAGCTCGTACTTAGCTGCCACAACCCAATGTCATGCCTTTGTCTTTGGCGCGCATGCCGTGCCATGCCGCCCCACTTTGCCGAACGCTGCCTTGTCAAGTCCTTCCAAGCAAACCTTGTCCGCCCCAAGGTCTTGGCCTTGCTTGGCCATTCCAGCCCGTCAACCCGCATGATAGTTTTCACCCGCACATATGCCAATGACAAGGCCATCACGCCACAATCCTTGCCAATGCCGTGCCCACGCCCGATGACAAAAGTTAGGGGTCTAACAAACCACCCGCACCTTTTGAAATCGACGTCCTCGTCGAACTGTCTTAGTTGACGTACTCCGAGGGGTCGTCCCGACACGCCCCTACTGTCAATGCGCCCACATGTGCCACTGTGCCATTTGCCCCCGCCACTTGTTCCTGCCTCTCTGCCGCGAAGACCGCATTTACCTTAGCCTGCCTCGGACAGTCCCTCTTCAAGTGTGGTCCCCCGCAAATATAACAGCCCCCGAACTTCCCGTTCGGTCCCTTGCCCTTGTGATTTTCCGGTCTCACAAACTGGACAAGTTCTCCAGATGCTTGGCCTTTCCCGTTCCTCTTCCCTTCCCTTGCCTTTTCCTTCCTTCCGTCGGACGTTGAAAGCGAAGTATCCATAGGTTCCCCACCTATTTTCAGGTCTGCCAACGCATCTACAGCCGCAATGGCAGTAGAGAGGCTTTGCACATTTTGCCTTCTCAACTCCAATTGCGCCCAACTCTTCAACCCGCTCATGAAGTAATGCAGCTTGTCTTCTTCTGCCATGTTACTTACATTGAGCATCAAGGACGAAAACTCCTTGACATATTCCCTCACCGTGCCACTCTGCTTCAAGTGACGCAGTCCATCGCGTGCCATCCACGATGAATTTGTTGGAAGGAATTGGGATTTTAATTCCTTCTTCATCAACTCCCAAGTCTCAATTCTTGGCAGTCCAGCACCTTCTCCATCTGCACTTCGTGTACGCCACCACACCTTTGCATCGTCCGTCAAGTACATTGGTGTGATCACCACCTTGTCGGCATCGGCTATACGTGCAGCCTGGAAATACTGCTCCACGTCCCAAAGGAAATTTTCCAGTTCCTTGGCACTTCTTGCACCACCATAAGGCTTCGGCTCCGGAATCCTCAACTTAGTGCGCTCATCATTTCTAGGGGCAGAATTTTGCAATGCCCTTCGAAGATCAGCCACCTCCCGTCGTAATTCTTCCTTCTCTTGGCGTACCAAGGCCATTTCTGCCTGCGTTGTCTCGTGCCTCGCCGCATAATCTGCCTCCAACCGCGCCATTCTCACAAGAACAGAAGAATCATCATTCTCGAGAGCTTGCCCAACTAGTGTTTCCAACTGCTCAACCCTTTGACGTAGCTCCGCATTTGTGCCACCCGCCATGTTCTCAAAAATTCCAACGTAATCTTCCACTGATCGTTTCGCCACTGCCACGAACCTGTTCAGCACGTCGTGTCTCCGCTGCAACACGATCTGCCCTCAACCGCGCTCTGATACCAATTGTCACAGGGGTGATTTTAGCCACTTAAATCCTGGTCGAGGTTCACGCCCGTGCGGCAGTCAAGCCCCGCCTGACTCAGCCTTCCGAAACACTTGTGATTTTCACAAGTTGACACTTAGACGAATTTAGGCAGCAAAACAGAATTTAAATGAGACAAGCATATACGGGAACAATTTCCCAACCTTTATATTAATATGAAAAATAATACAAAGGACCCTCACTCTTGACAAAGAACACAATCCGTTCTTATGCCAACGCTAAGATTCGCCTATGCCAAACCTTAGCCCCCTTTTCCTGAAACACTTGGAACTCCCTCACGTTTCCCTCGTGTTTCCCAGCAAGTAATTCCCGAACTCACTAGTTCTTACTTTGCTGATTACCTTGCTAAGTTCTGCCTTAGCCCTAAAGGTCCTATTTATAGGCCTTTAGCTCAACCGCCCATGACACCAATGTTGTCCATCAGCTATACATCATGTTCCTAACTTGTAGTTGACATCCCCAACTACTTAGGATCATGCTACACGAATTTGGGGCCACTATACAACACAATCAGTTCATGGGGATAATGGAGAACATGGGAGATCATGGCCTACAAACAAGGAACTTCCGCCAACCGCTTCCATGTGCCTCTCATGTGCTATTCTTGACCAGCTGCGTTTCGCCCAAGGATGCCCGTGCCATGCCTTAGTCAATTGGACATTGTCCCATACCAATGCCCGCCGCATTCGCTGTCATCATATTTCCCGCACACTGCCTTGGCCCTAGTTTCCTGCCTTGTCCGTTGCCATGTTCCTTTCCCTCATGTCTGCCTCATTTCCCTCGTGCCATTGTTTGTATTTCCTTTCCAATAGCTTAGTCCTAGCTATTGAAAGCCTTTGCCGTCAACCCGCATTTCCGCTTTGCCTTAGCTTAGCCCGTACTTAGCTGCCACAACCCAATGTCATGCCTTTGTTTTTGGCGCGCATGCCGTGCCACACCGCCCCACTTTGCCGAACGCTGCCTTGTCAAGTCCTTCCAAGCAAACCTTGTCCGCCCCAAGGTCTTGGCCTTGCTTGCCCAATCCAGCCCGTCGACCCGCATGATAGTTATCACCCGCACATATGCCAATGACAAGGCCATCACGCCACAATCCTTGCCAATGCCGTGCCCACGCCCGATGACAAAAGTTAGGGGTCTAACACTAGGGTACTAAAAAACCTAAGTGGAAGATAGTACTAAAACAACTCTAGTATTGGCATTCTAAGAATCGGCGACAGTGTACTAGTTAGTTAGCCCTAATAAACCTGGAACAGATCAGAAAAATACACGACGAGCCCTAATCATCGACCTTGATTCGTGACAAGGGTCATATCATCAATAAGCTGCAGTCGCGCCATATCCTGCCTGATCACTTCTCTTCAGTACTTCTTAGGCCATCCTCAACCTCTTCTCCTGCTTGCCAGCGTCAGCCGTTCACATCTCCTCACTGGGGCATCTAGGCTTCTCCTTCTCACATTCCTGAACCATCTAACTCTCGTTTCATGCATCTTACCTTCCATAGGGGTCACACCCACTTTCTCTTGAATATCCTCATTCCTAATTTTGTCTAACCTAGTACGCCCGCAAATCCATTACAACATCCTCACTTTGGTAAAGTTCAACTTCTAGATAAGGAGTTTTTATCGGCCAATATTCTACCCCATACATCATAGCCGGTCTAACTACCGCCTTGTAGAACTGATCCTTAAGTTTTGGTGGCACATTCTTATCACACATGATGCCGGATACTAGCCTCAATTTCATCCACTCCGCCCCTACATGGTGTGTGAAATCCTCGTTAATCTCCCCATCTCCTTGGATAACTGACCCGAGATACTTGAAACTTCCTCTTTGAGTATGACTTGTGAATAAAGCCTCACATCTATATCTTCTCCCCTGGCACTACACTAAACTTGCACTTTAGGCACTCTATCTTCGTCCCGCTTAACTTGAAACCCTTAAGACTCTAAGGTATGTTTCCAAAACTCCAACATTTCGTTGACACCGCATCGCATCTCATCAATCAGTACTATGTCGTCAGCAAATAACATACTCTACAGTACCTCCCTTTGAATATGACGCGTCAGTGTATCCATCAACAAAGTAAATAAGAACGGGCTAAGTGCAGATCCTTGGTGTAACCCTATTGCAACTAGAAAATATTCTAGGTCTCCTCCAACTGTCCTCACCCGAGTCTTAGCTCCATCATACATGTCCTTAATCGCTCTAATATATGCTACAGGAATACCTCTAGCCTCCAAGCATTTCCAAAGGACCTCCTTAGGGACCTTGTCATACGATTTCTCTAGGTCAATAAACACAGTATACAAATCTTTCTTCTTATCATGTACTGTTCCACCAACCTCCTAACAAGATGGATGACTTTCGCAGTCGAACGTCCCGACATAAAACCGAACGGGTTCTCGAAAATAGACGTCATCCTTCTAAGCCTTGGTTCTACCACCGTTTTCCACACTTTCATAATGTGACTAAGCAAATTAATACCCCTATACTTTTTGAAATTTTGAATATCTTTTTTGTTCTTGTATGACGGATCATCGTGCTTCACCTCCACTACTTGAGCATCTTCTTCGTCCTAAAATAGCATTAAATAAATCATTTACCATTCCAATCCCACCTTAGCCGCATACTTCCAGAATTGAACTGGGATCTTATATGAACCGGTTGCTTTGCCCCTGCTCTTCTCACGCATCGCCCCCGCGACCTCCTCGAAACTAAAGCTCCGACAGTACCTAAAATCACAATGACTCTCGGAGTGCTCCAAATTTCCCAGCACAATACTCATATCCCCCTCTTCATCAGGAGTTCATGGGAGTAAGCCTACCACCTTCGTTTGATCTGTGCCTCCTCCATTGAAACCTTGTCATCCTCGTCTTTAATACACCTCACTTAGTCCAGATCATAAGCCTTCCTCTCCCTTATCTTAGCCAGCCGAAATAACTTTATGCCCCTGCTTTCGTCCCTCAGTTCTTCATACAAACGAGCAAATGCTATAGTCTTAGATTTTGTGACTGCCAACTTCACCTCATTCTTAGACTTCTTATACCCTTTTCTGGTGGTCCTTTTCTCCTCCTCGTCAGTGTCTCCACTAAATTCAAATACGCTGCTTTCTTGGATTCTACTTTTCTTTGGACCTTTTTATTCCACCACTAGTTTTCTTTGTGGCCTTCAGTGTAACTTTTTAAGACCCCTAACACCTCTATTGCAGCCTCCCTAATGTAGTCCACCATTCTCGTCCACATACTACTCGCGTCCTTGCTACTCCTCCAAGCCCCTATAGCCAACAACTTCTCTCGCAACTTCTGAGCCTTGTCCTTATTCAGAGCTCCCCACATGATCTTCAGTCGACCACACCCAACTCTCTTCCTTCTCTTCAACACGATGTCTAAGTCCATCATCAAAAGCCTATGTTGGGTCATGAAGGGTTCTCACTCGGAATAAGCTTACAATCAATGCACATACATTTAATACACCTCCTAAAAAAGAGATCTTTGATTTGGGTCTTGGCCGTCGTGCTCTTGATGATAACCAAGTGCTCCTGCCTCTTCTGAAAACTCGAGTTTTCTATCACCAAATCTAACGCCTTATAAAAATCCAACAGCAAAGTACCTCGCTTCCGGCCCCAAAGCCAAAGCTTATAACCCCCAGCAGACCTTCCAATATGCCCATTAAAATTACTGCCTATGAATATCCTTTCGATGGGCAGAATACTACACACAACCTCATCAAAACCTTCCAAAAGTACCTTTTAACACCCTTATCCGGGCCTACTTGGGGCGCGAAGCGCTAATAACATTCAAAGTACGCTCTCCAACCACTAATGTACTAGTCATCAACCTATTATTCACCCGTCTAACATCTACCATTAGCTCTTTGAGATCCTTTTCCACCAAGATGCTCACTTCGTCCCTACCCCTCTTACCTCCTAAGTGTCACAGTTTAAACCTGTATGCATCCCGCGCCTTAGACCTTACGCACCCAGTCTCTTGGACATAAGCTATATTAATCTCTCTTCTGGAGAATTTTAGTTAATTCTATAGACTTTCCTGTCAAAGTCTCTGTGTTCCAAAATCCAATCCTCAACATAATAGCGAGAAAAATATAATAAATAAATTGTTTAATTTATGTAATTTAAATTTTAATTAATTTTAATATCCTAAATATTAGGACTTCCTGTATAATCTTTCAAATAAGAAAGTTTTGATAAGCAAAGTTAGTGGACTATAAAGTTGGAAATTTTTCTTAAAAATAATTAAATAATTATTTTGTGTAACGTGAGATCTATTTTTAATAGTGTTAGAATACGCGCTTTCCTAATGCGCAAAGCATATCATAGTCTATTTTTTTAAAAATAATATAACTAATATTCAAAACATATACTTGAGATAACTAAAACACCTTTTTTAAATTATGGATCGAAAAATTATAATGGGATGATTCACATGTCTATTAATTCTCTCCTTGTGAAGGTAGTTTAAACCAAATCTATTTTAGGTTCATTATGAAACTATATCAGATTTTACTAAATATTTGGTTAGTGTATGAAAATTTTACGAGCAAAAAAAGGTTTTATTAGATTCAGAAAACTACTTCAAAGGATATTTTTATTTAAAGACAATCCAACTAATTATATATGTAATATATTTCAATTATTTGCATTAAATTGACTGCGATTTGTTTAGTCCAAAAATGATTTAATTTATTCTAACAGGAAAAAGAAAAAACAAATTCCCAAAAACTTAAAAATAAGAATTTTGCTTACATTTCTGACATAAATAAAGAAGGAAGGAAGTCAAAACGTAGAACCAAACTCTTCCCAAACTATTCAAATTTACTTCTTTTCTACCCGATAAATAAACAACTACATTGTCATAGTCTTGCATAGTTTTACTGGATTAAGTTCTTAGTTTCTTATTATTCCTTTGAATTGTTAAATAAAATTTTATTATATTTATTTGAGCATAATAATTGTAATAGATGATACATAAAACACGATGCATTGGATATATTTATAGAGCATGGACAAGATAATTCATTATAATTGGATTATGTAGTTAGTTTACACAATATTTTTCATTTTCTATTCCAAATATTAGGATTCTTAACTAGTTTAAGTAAAAAAATGCTAATTGATTGAAATGTCGCAAATATTAGGAAAAGAACTCCAATTACAATTTTATCCAATAAAAATCAATTTTTAAAAGGGTACAAAAACGCGAACCATATTTCACTAAGAATTTTCGTGCTTTTAATACAATATAGATAGATTATAGTCTAACTTTTAAGGAATTTTTTTGTAAAATTTAAATTTAAAGTTTTCATGATATTTCTGTGAAATTTTTAATAATTCTTAAACATACTATTAAATTTGTGTTAATATAAAAGATTGAAAATTTTACAATTAAATTATTTACAAGTATCAAATATCTCAACCTTGTTTAGAACATAGAAAATAATGTCACCTATATATTCATAAGTTTCTGACTTCTTCAGATTTTACAGAACTGATGCCAATTAATATCAATATTTTTAATAACTAACAATTAAAAAAATTCCGATATTCGGGATATTGTGCATAAAATACACATTGTCAATATCTAATTTTGCTAATGACTGACCACTATAATGCCATTGATAAGTGTAATCATTCGAAACCTTTTAATTTCAGCCTTATACTAGTTTTTCTCTTTTCATCAGTTTTTAATTCGAAACTTATGATTAATATTTTAATAAATATTAATTTGCTTGTGATTCCCTAAATACTATTACTATAACTTATAAAATTTAGAACTTGAGTTTATAAGTTAAGTGAAATTTACTCTTTTATTAATTACTGCATTTTCTAGCCCTAAAAACTCTTTTATTAATTACTGTATTTTCTAAGCCCATAGAGCGTTCATAACAGTGGTACGCAGTCTCGCGTTCGATTGGTAATACGTTTTTATGACTAGCTATTATTTTCTTTAATTATTGATCACCTTATCTGGTTATTTTTATTCTGCTTTTATATTGTTTTTTGGTATTGTCCCTTCTTGTCTATATTTTCATTGGTGTGGTACTTATGGTTTCTTGGGGCGAGGGTCTATTGGAAATAACCTCTTTATCCTCACAAGTTAGGGGTAAGGTTTGAGTACATAAAAAAATTTTATTGTGTGCTCCTAATTGTCTAACAAATTTGTAGATCCTAATTCGGGTACACTAAACAGTGAGACAAAAAAGATGCATCATACAATTAGCATAAGTTGTATGAGACACAAAATAATTTTTTTACGTTTATACAACCCTTCTCGTACCCTACGGCGTGGGATATTATTGGGTATGTTGTTGTAGTATTTTCCAAGCCCAAAATGGTGAGGGAATTGGCAAGTGCTATAAATTTAGTGTTGGTGCTAATGCTCTATCCTCAAGAAGATGGAATGTTTGCTTGTTGAGGCTAGATAAGAAATACGATCAGGAATTCTATAGGCTAATCTGAGCCAACCACGTGTCACAAAGATAGACAAGTTGGTGTCCTACTAACATTACTATCATGATTTCTGCATTCGGCCTTTGACATGTTTATGTGAGTGATAAAGATTTACCTGAAGACGAATGATACCAGAATGGTAAGGAGGAGGCTCGGATTTAACCAAGTGAGAGATGGCGGAATTGAGACGTTCCATGGCCAATGCAGGGCTAGAAACTGCAGGAAACGTTCTTGTTTCTATGGTTCCAATAGGAGCTCTTGGGTCGCCTTGGCACCCATTCATTGACAATGAACAACAAGACTGATGATATGATCTCTGACCAAACAAAAAGACATCGTAATATATCTTTAAGAGATTAAGCAAGCTATTGCACAATACATTAGGTATCTTACTTGGTTAGAGTTGGAGAAATGAATAGACTGCTTTCCAATTCCATACAGAGGAGAAGACCATGACTCACGTAGAGTGCAGTGCTTTGCACCTACAGCCATTAACATGGGAAAGCTATTGTTTTCTTTTGAATACCAATTTGCATACATACAGAAAGAAGATTACAACTCATAACCACACCATAAACAAATAGTCAAGAGTTTTGGTAGGGTATTATTATTGGCCATGGATGCTCTGACCAATGGGCCACCAATACCATCTTAGCCCACTACAAAGTAATTGTGATAGAGGAGTGGAAACTCTCTCGTCGTTTTGTGCCCACTCCTCCTCTCTTTATTCTTTCTCATTTACTCTTGCAGCTACGAGTAAGCTTCATCCCTTTTATACGCGCGTGCCTAAATTTATATATATTAAGGTCCTCTGGTCACCATCAAATTCAATTTTTGTTTACATCACACCGCTATTAAAGTTCCCTCTTTTCATTGATCTTGCAAGTTATCCACATGCCTAATTATACTTTTAAGTTATATGCTTCTATTGGGCATTCTTGTACTTGCTGGAAATATAAAAATCTTTTATAATATTTTCTTAAAATAAAATTTTAATGAAAGATATGTTTAATGATAACTCATATTACCGGCCTGAATTTGGCATCGTTCGGTCTCAGGACGAGGTTATTTCATCAAGTCTATTATTACCTCGAACCATCGAGACTTGCGCAAATAAAAAGATTTATTCCTTCGATTTTAAATTAAATAGATATTTTTTAGTCTTTCCAAAATAAATGGCGCATTTATAAATTTGAAAATAATTCAATTTTAAACTCTTAACTTTTCCTAATTTATCCTTAATGAGAAGCTTTTATAATCACAAAAATATCATAGCACCGCAAAGCTTTTACACCTTAAACTTTTAAAACCACAAGTTTCAGATGTCTTCTTTTTTTTTCTTAAATTCCATACAGAGTTAAACTACTCCATCTAAATTAAATCAGAGGGAGTAGTATTTTTGTCTGACTTCCCAAAACACATCTAAATGAAGGCGTATAATCAGACATCTCTTTGCTGAGATTATTACTTTGCAACCATTGTAGCACTGCGCAGTCTAATGTTTTAAGATACTGCTTGGATCGTGCTCCTTTATCCTAACTTAAAGACATTAAGGACCCCTTAAAGGAAATATTGAGGTAACCAACCCATTGACACAATCTGGAACCAAGGATTTCCTGTTCCTTCGGCAAAACACCTCCGACTTCCAGCAAACATATGAGATTGCCGAAGAATATTTTCATGTATATGTAAATGTTTGCTTATTTATATCTCTAACAAACTCCTCAGTTACAGCTCAAGGAGAAACACCAAATTGGCGCTGAAACATGTGGAAACCAAGTAGGAAGAGATGACATCTTTAGCTACTTCGCATGAACCACTATTGCAATTGAACCCCCTTCATTTCCAAAAGGAACTTTTACATTCCTATACAATATAACAACCTTATTAGCCTCAATGTTTAAAGTTTGATATAATTTCATTTGGTATACCAAATTATCAATTCTATGCCATAGTGTATTTAAGCGTACAATTAATGCAACATATATTCCTCCTTAGCAGATCTAAGACAGAGTATCTGGAGTGCAAGTTTAGCGCCGAGCCGAGCGAAGTAGGCAGGGACGTGATAATTGGTTCTCAGGTCATCGCCAAGAGGGACAGTGTCCGATATCTTGGGTCTGTGATTCAGGGGGACGGAGAGATTGACGAGGACGTCACTCATCGTATAGGAGCGGGGTGGTCAAAGTGGAGGCTTGCATCATGAGTCCTGTGTGACAAAAAAGTTCCACACAAACTCAAGGAAAAATTCTATAGAGCCGTGGTTAGACCTGCGATGTTGTATGGGGCGGAGTGCTGGCCCGTGAAAAACTCGCATGTTCAGAGAATGAAGGTTGCGGAGATGAGGATGCTTAGGTGGATGTGCGGTCACACCAGGCTAGATAAAATAAGAATGAAGTTATTCGAGAGAAGGTGGGGGTGGCCCCGGTGGATGAGAAGATGCGAGAAGCGAGGCTGAGGTGGTTCGGGCATGTGCGGAGGAGAAGTCCCGATCCCCGCTGAGGAGCTGCGAGCGGCTAGAGATTGTTGGCGGTCGGCGAGGCAGAGGGAGGCCTAAGAAGTATTGGGGAGAGGTGATTAGGCAGGACATGACTAGAATGCAGGTTTCCGAGGACATGACCCTTGATAGGAAAGTCTGGAGGTCTAGAATCATGGTTGTAGGATAGGGGCTCCTAGAGTTTTTCGTACGCCTCATCCGGGGTTGGGTGTGGGTCAGCAGGGTTATTTCTGCTGGAGTTAGTAATGCTCTATTGTTTTTGTTTTTGTCTTTGTTTTTGTTTTACTGCTGTTTTTCCTTTTATCCTATGAGCCGGGGGTCGATTGGAAACAGCCTCTCTGCCCTTTCGGGTAGGGGTAAGGCTTGTCTACATATTACCCTCCCCAAACCCCACCTGGTGGAAGTATACTGGGTAGTTATTGTTGTTGTTGTATATTCCTCCTTAATTCAAGGTACCGTATATCCCACCCCTCCTACGTTTCTCTCTCCCAAACTCTCACCCTCACCCACGTTTACGTACATAAATGACTGCTACTACCTGATTACAGAAAGTATATCCAGTTAATTAACTTGATTATAAGTAACTGATTGAGCAGTTGATTAGCTACCCACCAATTTATGGAATTATCTAATGGAAAATTTTAGTTTACTTAAAAAGAAAAGGTATCCTCCATATAATAAGGTGATGGGAAATAGCGACCATAACAAACCACTAAAACATGGGTTTTTGCATCGTTTTTGAATTTTATTTTCAAAAGAACACTAAGAGCCAGTGGCTTTGACGATTTGTTGCTTCTGTGTTGATCATTTGCAATTGAAATAGTTTTTGTTGTAAAAATTACAAAATTGGAACAACACAAGATGCATTTTATCATTCCGTTTTTCGTCAAGTCCATAACAATACAAACTTTCAGGAAAAAATTGCAGTGGAAAACTAGCAGAGAATTTTCCGGCAAGATCCAGAGAACTCCGCCAAGTTGAGTTGAGTCAATGGGCCGGGACTGAAACTTGGACGTAATGAGAGAATTTACAGGATCTTGTGAAACTTGCGTGGGAGAAATGAGTCTAGGTAACAACAACAACAACAACAACAACTACCCAGTATACTCCCACCAGGTGAGGTCTGGGGAGGGTAATATGTAGGCAGTCTTACCCCTACCCAAAAGGGCAGAGAGGCTGCTTCCATGCGACCCTCGGCGCATAGGACAGAATGAAAAGCTGCATTGGAAAACAAAGACAAAATTAGTAACCAAGGCAAGACAACAAAATAACAAAACAAAGCATAAGTAATCCTGCAGAAATAACGTAAATGGTTATGTAAACATAAGGAACATAAATACCGTCGCAACCAAGAGGGGACCTAGGCTAAAACACTAGACATCGATGGGTAACCCTACTATCCCACACCCAACCCCGGGTGAGGCGAACGAAGGACTCTAAGAGCCCCTATCCTGCAACCCTGATTCTAGACCTCCAGACTCCCCTATCGAGGGTCATGTCCTCGGTAACCTGCATTTTAGTCATGTTCTGCCTAATCACCTCTCCCCAATGCTTCTTAGGCCTCCCTCTACCCCGCCGACCACCAGCAATCTCCAGCCGCTCGCAGCTCCTCACCGGGGCATCGGGACCCCTCCTCCGTACATGCCCGAACCACCTCAGCCTCGCTTCCCGCATCTTCTCGTCCACTGGGGCCACCTCTACCTTCTGTCGAATAACTTCATTCCTAATCTTATCCAGCCTGGTGTGCCCACACATCCACCTAAGCATCCTCATCTCAGCAACCTTCATTCTCTGGACATGGGAGTTCTTCACGGGCCAGCACTCTGCCCCGTACAACATCGCAGGTCTAACCACGGCTATGTAGAATTTCCCTTTGAGTTTGTGTGGGATTTTCTTGTCACACAGGACCCCAGAAGCAAGCCTCCACTTCGACCACCCTGCTCCTATCCGATGGGTGACGTCCCCGTCAATCTCTCCGTCCCCCTGAATTACAGACCCAAGATATCGGACACTGTCCCTCTTGGCGATGGCCTGAGAACCAAGCATCACATCCCTGCCCACCCCACTCGGCTCGTCACTGAACTTGCACTCCAGATATTCTGTCTTAGATCTGCTTATCTTGAAACCTTTAGACTCGAGGGTCTGTCTCCATACCTCTAACTTCTCACTAACACCGGCCCTCGTCTCGTCTATCAATATTATATCATCAGCAAAGAGCATACACCAGGGCACATCCCCCTGGATATGACGGGTTAGAGCATCTATCACTAAGGCGAACAACATGGGACTCAGCGCCGATCCTTGATGGAGCCCCATTACCACAGGAAAATGGTCTGAATCGCCACCCACCGTCCTCACCCTAGTCTTAGCCCCATCGTACATGTCCTTGATAACTCTGATATAGGCTTCTGGCACACTCTTCGCCTCCAAGCACCTCCATAGCACCTCCTTCGGAACCTTGTCATACGCCTTCTCCAAGTCGATAAGCACCATATGCAGGTCCTTCTTCTTATCCCTGAATTGTTCCGCCAGCCGCCTGACTAGGTGAATAGCCTCAGTACCATTTACCAATTCTCGACGTAATAATTAAGAAAAATAAAAAAGAAGTGATCTTCAACTTATTAATTGAGTTCTCTCAACGAAATCATATTTCAAATGGTAAAAATAGTGAATTAGTTTTATTTCTAACAAGACACGTGCATACACGACATATGCCATCAATTTCATAGGCTCAATTCTCAAACAATATCAAATGCTATAATCTATAATTTCTTATTTTTATCACAATAATTGCGCTTTTCAGAAGATTTTGTAAAAGTTTTAGTCGTTTTAAATTTGTGAAAACAGAAAACAATGCATCTACAATCAGAATACAAATAATCTATAATTCATTTACAAAGTATCTACAAACTAGGTACATTGAATTTTATATCTCAATTCCCATTCGATTATGATTTAATTGAAATTTTCGATATAATTGCGTTTTGCAGCAGAATTGTAGAAGTTATAATCGTTTTTGATTTGTGAAAACAGAAAACAAAGCATCTACAATTAGAATATAAATAATCTATAATTTATCTACAAAATATCTATAAAATAGGTATATTAAATTTTTTTATATCCCAATTCTCGTTCAATTGTAGCATAATTGTAATTTTTGACATAATTGCATTTTTCAGAAGATTTATAAAAGTTTAAGTCGTTTTTTATTTAAGAAAACAGAAAATAAAGCATTTAGAGTCAGAATATAAATAATCTAATTTATCTACAATTTCTGCAATATATATTCTTCTGTTGCCAAATTGAAATATAAACTCTAAACCATAGTCCCGATTATTTTCAGCAACACCCAATCTAAGCAAATAATAATTTTTGAAAACTCAAATTTGAATTCAAAGCATTCAAGCTTTTTAGTGGCTGTTAATGGTAAAAAATATCTAGAAGAATATTTACTTCCATAATTGTAGCGTGCCTAAATAGAATTATCTGGAAGAATATTTAATTCCATATTTGTAGTGCACCTAATTAGAAAGAAATCGGCTCCTAATAATTCACATTTAATAAATGATATATATTTTGTAAAATAATTGTAAACGTAGCGGGTAAATATAAAACTATACACAATTTTGATAATAAAATTTCATATATGGTATAGGAAGAAAAAAGTCTTTCTAAAATTTTCCCATGGCTATTGCCCAGGCCCACCAACCACCCAATTTTCTCCTAGTAAAACGAATTAATACTAAATTATAACAGAATAATTTAGCCCTCCGCACAAAGCTGGCAGGTTTCTTCCTCTCCAGCATTGCTAAGATGTGATTTTAGACCCATCTTCTTATGTACTATTCACCTTCAGCATTAAGCCCAAATATCCGATGCCGCCTCTTGTCAGAGCCTGTTCTGGAAGACTCGAAAACAGCCCTAAACGACTCACGCTCCGCTCGTAGTCTCTCTTGAAATATGTTTTGCCTCTTTGGTTCACCATTATTTCTAGTTGATATGAACTTCTCTTCTTCCGGCAAAGGGTTAGACTTCTGCATATATGTTGAAAGAATAAGACATCTTATCGTATGGGTTCGACATACACAGAAATCGAAAGCATATACCAACCAAATGTTATATTATGAAGAACAAGCTTTCCAGAAGGTAACAAGAAAGTTACTCAGCAAGGTTACAAGCATAATATAGCAAAATAAACACCAACATGGAAATGACGATGGTTCGAATAATTTAAATAATTTAAATAATAGTTCGTGGAATCTCACCAAGTTGTATCCTGCACCAGGACCAATTAATAAGGATACATTGGTCGCTTTTGTTGCCCCTATCGAAAAGCCTCGTTTGGTCACCTAAAAAAATAGAATCACAAGTGCGCAGAAAAATTTGTCAAGAGAATATTTTAATATGAACAGTAGAACAGATAGGGAAAAAACAACAATCAGATTTGGTAGAAACAGGTTATCTCTACTTCCTCGTAAATATTTTGGTAACACTGTAATCGATAAAGTCAGTAAACTGGAACAAGTTACAATTATCATCAAAATCATTCAACACCACCAACCTTATTGCTCCCTCTGTTTCAGTTGGACTGGTACGAAGTTCAAAAAGGGTGAAGAAGACTTTTGAATCTTGTGATTTAAAACTAAAAAGTTTGCAGAATATACCAAAATTACCGTTTTAAATCTTGTGATCTTAATGCCAAATCATTCCTACAAGGGAGCATCATACTGATAAAATTGGAATGTTGTAAATAAAAACTTACCAAGTATAGAAGGTGGCATTCTTCTTGAAGCAGACTAGAAGAAAGCACGGCATAAATTGAAACGAGTGATAGCTATGTAAACATGCCAATATGATACACACCAATGCCAAAGTGAAGGAAGAAACCTCCCATCAAGCGTAAGTTTTAACGAGATGGAACCACTTACCACTCAAAATCTTTCCTCCCCCTAATGCTAATGTAAAATTGAAAAAAGAAATCTCCCCACACCTTTCAATGACATGGAACCACTTAATTCAATTTCAAAAATTCTTCAATCCCCTTCGGGATAAACAAGATCCTTGCTCAAAGGTTTTCTCATCATTCGAAAGTAATCAATATCAGCTATATAGGTGCTTCTCCTTGTGATAAGTATCTAGAACAGTAATAAAATGAAACCCACTGATATAAAGCATGAGGATACCAAAAAATAAACAGGAAGATACATACACTCCAAACTTACAATAATATTGCTAAGAGAAGAATCATTGAAGCACCCCATGCAACCCAACAAAAAAGGGGGAATTCTTCACAACAGTGTATCCAGCAGACCTTGCTAGGTTTAAGTGAAGGAGATGAGACAATGAGAAGAAGAAAAGATATAATGACTCAAATACCTCAATCTTTGCTGGTACCACCCATCAGGAAAAAACAGAAATGGAAAGCAGAGAACTGAAAGTGTTTCACCAATCATTTTCACATAAAAAAAACCACATCAACAAAGGACTAGGAATAGCTATCGTCCATAACACCTATAAGTTACCTGGTCACCCCAACGTACTGACTTCCCTTCTTTGCTGTAAGATTGTATCAACCCTGAGAGAGCATTTAAGTTTTTAGCGGGGACTTCATTTCTTCGAGTATCATCTTCATCCAAATCAGATGACCATTTACTTTTTGCTAATCCTTTTACTTCAGCTATTTGGTCAACTTCATGGCCCGACTCCTGATCATCCTTTACATCGCCTAGTATTAAATTAAATAATGAAATATAATTAGATGCCTTATTAAACACCTTTCTGAAACCAAGACAATGAAGAAAGGAAAATTTTGAATGTATCTATGCCAGAATGATATACATAAAGATAAAGAGATCCTTAGATTACATTTAATAGAGCCTGATAGCCCTGTTTGGCCAAGCCCTTTTTGGGCCAAAAGTGCTTTTTTGGGCCAAAAGCTTTTGGCCAAAAAATTGAGGTGTTTGGTCAAACTTTTGGAAGGAAAAAGAAGTACTTTCGAGGAGAAGCAGAAAAAGTAGCTTCTCTCCAAAAGCACTTTTGAGAAAATACACTTAGAAGCCGTTTTCAAAAGCTTGCCAAACACGAATTACTGCTCAAAAGTGTTTTTCTAATTTATTAGCCAAACACAAACTACTTCTCACAAAAAGAACTTTTTTAAAAGTACTTTTGAGAAAAGCACTAGAAGCTTGGCCAAACGGGCTATAACTCATGTGACAAGTAATCACGGGAAGAGAGAATATGTTCAGCCCAGTGGTCAAAGATAAAAGGGTTGACAGCTGAACCTTGGAATCAGCCAAGTTCAACAACCATAAGAAGTTGGGTTCTTTGTGTTATTACACAATAAAATTAGCTCAACTTTGTTTTAAGTCTCAAAACAATCATATGACCTACAATTACTACATCAAATCTAAAATTTTATTAAAAAGGGCAACTAAGGTAGGAAACAATATACATCTACACCAGAACTATATCAAATTTGATTTGGGATAATTATTCAGAAATGACTCCATCCATGCTAACCGTGAAGTTGTTCACTAGTTAGAATTTGCATACAACAAGAAGGACGAGATCAACATAATAAATACAAACAATCCTTATGAGTAATGACAGAATCATGACCTACCATCAGCCGGAATATCCTCTTGGGGAGGTATACTAAACTTCTCAATGTTCTCTTCATCTAAAGCAGAAGGCATTCCCAATGAGTCATCATCTTCCATGTCCATGTCCACCTGCAGATCCAAAATAAGACCCATAATTTTAGAAGTTTCTACCTCCCAGTAGCACAAACCACACATGCTTTGGTAGTACCACCAGAGAAAGATGTGTATTAAGACATTAGAAGTTAGTACATTATCTCAGTTTTATGTTTTATAAATAAAAGCCACATTATTAAATGAACAAAGCTTAGGTGCCAAAAGGCGAACTATTATCGAAGCTAAATAATGCCAAATTTACAAGCCATGGGGTTCTTTTATTTTATTTTTTTGACAACTTCACGAGCCATGAGAAAATTTTACTTTATGCCAAAACTGGATATAAGAAATTGTTGGATTCTCCAAGTAGCATTTCCAACACAATCATAGGCTAGTCTGTTTCTTTTTTCCTTTTATAGTTTAAAAGGCCAGACAGCTACTTTCAGATACTCCAAAGCACAGATAAAGGTGGCAGCATCCCATGCCATTAATCTGCCTCTCATACTTGAGTGGATGCCCAAGTATCCATCGGATGTTTACACTAGGGGAAGCAACAACTGGGCTTATTTGATTCCTAGTTCCACCTTCCTCTCCTCTTTCCTCTTTTACCCCCTACACTAGTTGTACAGGGCTTTATCTTTCGCTTAGTAGCTTCTATCTGCAACTTTAGGCAGGCCTTACTCCATCTCCTAGGAGAACTCTAGGGGTTACATTGAACATACGTGTCTCTGTTCACACGCACGGTCATGTGCGTGCATCAATTAAACCTAGGTTGGATAGTCAACAACAACCCAGTAGAATACTAGGTTAGAATTAGATAGTATTGAATGAAATATGAATAACAAAATTTACCTCTTGGATTCCACCCTCCTCCAGAGCATCTCCATGAAGTAATGACTACCACATTGTTGAAATAACACACAAGAACGAAAGACATATTAGCATCCAACTACTAAAAGCTTATAAAACTGACTTCTTACATAAGGTCTAAAAGACTACTCTGAAATAAGTTGAATTGTATAAATCCACTTGAGAGCCCAGGAATGTAAAACCTACCCAACTATGCAACAGGATAGTTTTTAAGGAGAAAGTACCTTAACATCAAGTTTCAAGTACATGGATGGAGCTTCCTCCCACAAGGGTGCCATCTTTTGTACATCATCCCGCGTAAAACCGTGTACATTTCTTGCTGCACATCCCTGAATCGACAAGGACATGAGGATAAAAGAGTAAATTCAATGGATTTATACAAGCTACGGAAGAAAATCAATAAATCAGACATAATGTTCGAAAATTTGTCATGGTGCAAAGAAATACATGACTGAACTTACTGCTGGGTCCTTATAGGTCGCCTCTAGCAAGTACACTTCATAACCAGATCTCTGAAATAATAAGCAACATAAAGTAAGCAAACAAAACAATCATGGTAAACAGATGGGCAACAATCAGTTCCTCAAATAAATGTGATGGTGATTTTGAAGATGATAATCAACAGTTGGAGAAGCCACAATAGTACAGAAGTGACAGAAGCAGCATGCATCATTGTAGGAAATGACACGAGCAATAAATTTAAAAAGCAAGGGGCACCATTCTGGTCCAAAATGACAGAACTCCGACCAAGAGTGTTATAGCCACTTAACATCCAAATAAATGACAAGAGACCTAATAATATCAGCTTTACTTAGTCTCATCTTTTCAAGAACAAAGACAATATATGCAGCTACTTGTATAGTTAGATGGACAAGCTTGGTGGACAACTTTGAATGACTTGCGTTGAGTCATAATTTAAACCTTGAACATATTTTTTTTGAAACCTACAGGGTGTTTTAAGAATGAAATCATTGCCTTCTAAGAAAAATGTATCTAGAAAAACTACATAAAGACACATTCATGATGTTATACAATAGATAACCAGACTGAATAAAATAAAGAGGAACCTACCGAGTTACTGGGAGAGGGTTTGATTGCCTTCACACAACGAAATTTACACTAGACTCTAAATGCTTAGCTCAAATTTCAAAATGTGTGCATAACAAATTCAGGCAAATCCCCAACAAGAAAACTAAACTACAGTAAGTCAAACTCAATTTTGCTACTTCAATTACATGAACTCAACCATCATTACTCAGTCTCATCACAAAAAACAGAGATAAAAAAGAAATATGACATGAAAAAAGCATAGCACGGCATCAAGCAAGTACATTTCAAATATCTGATTAGAAAATTTTAATAAATTGAATCTTACTCCATTGGTTCCAATTTATGTGATACAGTTTCACTCGGCGTGGAGTTTAAGAAAGAAAGAAAGAATTTTGAAACTTGTGGTCTTAAAATATGCTATACCATTAGTGTGGCAATACAACTTATGAAACTTATGGTCTAGCACATGTCATATCATTTGTGTGGCTATAAAGGCTTCTCATTAAGGGAGAAATGGAAGTTGAAGTTAGATTGTTTCCAAATTACGAAAATGTGTTTTTAAATGGACTAATAAGAAAATAGTGTCACATAACTGAAACAGAGGTAGAATAATTGATCACGAGGTGTTCATAATGAAAGATCCATATACCAACTCCTCTAAAAATTCATGCATAATAACCATCAAACTAATTCTATGTAATAGCAGAAACAAGTCATCAGCAGTTACGTGGCTCCTACCTGTGGAGGCTCTACCCAATACAGAAACTGACTCTATACAGAAAACCAAATTACTAGAGGACAAGCTTAGTGGCAATCTCTTTTGGCCACAAATCTGAAACATAAACCCTATTTCAATTATATGGTCTCTTAGTTGCTTGGCTTCTCCACATATGTATTGCTTTCATCAAATCAAGCTCTTTTTAACACATCTCACAACCCCCCCCCCCCCCTCTTCTTCCCAAAAAAAAAACCTAAGAAATAAAATTTTGTTTGATTAAAGAAGAAAACTTCCATTTATATGATTGTTAACAGAGCAACTCTTCTCGAAGCCATCATGATCATAAAAGTTATTTAATAAGATCTATCCGGCAAAATACATAGATACAGATACACAGTCGTCATCCCTATACTTTCTCAATACATGTAGCATTTTAGCTGTATTTAGATAACCAGCAGTGTCTCGACAGCAAAGCAAGTTCTGCAGATGATAAATCTAGAAATTCTACACCCATTTGTCATCCAAAGATTTCTAGCTTTTATAAAGGAGTTGTAGATCCAAAGAAATGCAATTAAATTTTGCTCTACTTGTCCGTTGCTCTAGCTGAAAATTTTAGCACCATCACTAATGATAATTGAGCTTGCTCGCAGAAAATTCACAATTCTGCATTGTTTAGGTAAAACTTAGTGTGAAGCTTCAAATTTAATGAAACTGCACGTCAGGATATATGACACTCTTATCCTATAATTTAGTAATAAAAATTAAGTTTTAGAATCTGTCCAAGTTGATGTTTGAAGCTTTGTGGTTGTTGAATAGCAATTATATTCTGAATCAAAATATCAACAACCCAAGATTTTAAAATCCTACCACAAACCAAACAACAATATAGACTGTTTTTGGTGATATCAACACTTTGCTTGAACCTTTTCTAAAAAATCAAGTAACACTTTCTTGAACCATAGCAAGTTAGCAACCCCCTTTAATAATCGTAAACGAACTTTCACCTAGAACAAAATTCACAAGTTCCAAAATCCAGGAGCCTATCCCATCAAATCGAGACGTGAAAAAGATAACCTTGGCAATTCCTATCAAATTGATATGTTTTACACTAGAATTGAACTTCACTGTGAACAAAACAAGATAAAGCAAAAATGTCTTAGGCGAACTGCAAAGCAACATCACCACTTAATTATTGATACCACATTGGCCAAACAAAACCGAACACACAAGACATGGTGCTCACTTTTTACTTCTTCAGTAAATCTACTATCTAAAGAAATGCATGATAAGGTGTTCAATATGAGATCATTACTACCTGAGAAAAGAATAAAATCCTAAATAGTACAAAGACAAGGGATCAAGAACCGATACTTTTGAGTGGACAAAAGAAAATAGAAATTCAGGAAAAATGCACACCGTGAATTAAATAAATTGCAACTGACAAAAGCTGATAATAAAAGACAACTATAACAAAAGTTAGGATTGGACGGAGTGAAAATCTTCAAACACGCAGTGTAGACAAAAAGTTCTATTGATCAACTAAGGTTATATTATTTAGAACTCAACTCCAAAGAACTCACAACTTATAAAACAGTGACAACCCACATATAGACAAACACAAAAGGTTACGAATTTCAGACATCCAAAGTGCCCTAGAAAACAATTAAACAAGAGTATAGCACGTGAACTTGTTGCGAAATAGAGAGAACTGAGAATATACCTTTGCAGTTGCCCAAAACTGAGCAAAATCAGCTACCCGCAGATTGCGGTCATCCACTAAGATGAGGCACAAATACCAGCAACAAATGGGTCAATTGCCGAACAAAACTGCATCTGTAGTTAGTAAACTGAAGGCAGTGCAACGCACTGCATCACCACTTAATCTATAATTAAACTATGGTTTAACTTTTAACTAGACAATCTAGCATGACTCGAGAACCAATGTGCTAACTATTATCAAGAAACCTATGAGACACTGTTTGCCTTTGAGTTTCCTAGATCCAACAAAAGTGGAGGTTTTCTTTAGAAATATGCTACAGTGGAGAGCAACAAAGGACATGACAAAACAGCTGATAGCAGTGTGCAGTCATATCACAGGCAAATTTCAATGAATCTCACAGACATATTAAACAAAAGAATTGCCATTCAGCTGTAAGAGGAAACATTGATGCAAATTATTCCAAATGTCAGGCTTAGACGATGGTCAAAAAGATGAAATATGGAAATGCAGAGTAAGAGCAATTTATTCGCCCCAGAATATCATACCAATTACGAAAGAGAAAGCCCCCTCATCCAAGGTCTTTTTAAAAGACTTCAACATGCTGGATCGATAGACCTGAAAGACAGAATCAAATAGGTAATAGGTAATAATATATACGAGGCACTAAATTGCAGAAAATTAGGAAAATCCGAACTCGTAAATATCAACCAGGAATTTCGAAAGATCATTTCTACATCATTGATTGATTCCAAAATCTCTACAGTCTGGACGAGTCAAGCTTCTTGAAAGATGAAATTATGATATACAATTACATCAACATTAAACCCACAAGAGAAATAGCAACACATGGGCACATACTATTGCCTAGTGCTATGTTTCTGTTAAAGGTGTAATAAATCAGTGACATAGTGATTACGTCATAGTTTAATGCAAAAAGTATGCAATAAATATGAAAATGTTTCTTTGTAGATACGGCGAACTCAACCCCCTCACACCCTCTAACCAGTAACCAAACAGTGGTTTTTCCCAATTTGCTCCCTTGATGACTCAAAACACTCAACCTCAAGGTTAGAAGAGGAGAGCCCTTTCGACTATGCAATCCCTCGCTACAGGGGGAAAAAGAGAGAATAGAACCATTGTCACTTGTATGCCTGATTTCACATCCATAAAAATATTTCAATTGTTAAGCACCAATTCACAGGAGTAAAAACAATACAGGATACTTAACAAGGATTTATTGCACTCCCCCGCGTTGCATAGTAAGCACTTGAAGAATCTAAATGAACAAACAAATTGCGCCCTTAGAAAATTGGAAAATATGGACAAACCGAAACTCAAAATCAACACTGTTTTCTCTGAATGGTGCACACCAAGTTGTAAATTCTCCATACAAAACCAACTCATACTAGCCTTACAAAGATTAGGCAAAGCAGAACATACTAGGCCTTAACTTTAGCTCTATTTCCTTCTAGGCAAAGCAGAACATACTTCTGCAAGATGAGAACTGCAGAAGTAAGCGAGTACCTTATTTTCCTTCTTTTTATGTGGTGGTGGTTTTTTTGGGGGGGGAGGAGGGGGGGGAGGGAGGGGGAGGGGGTATGGATTCCACTCCGCTGTAAATAATATAATTTATAACTAATGGCTCCAAATTTAAATCATGGAAAGTTCAGTTATCTCTTAAGCTTAGGTAGAGATGTCTTTACCTCCTCCATCTCAGGTTCATAGCAGTATTCCATGACCTTCTTTGTGATTTTTTTGCCTCTGACGGAACCAGAAGATTTTGAAATCTCAATTTCTTCAACCTGAAAGTACTTTCTTTATAAATTCTTTGGGAGAAGTCTTATTATAACTAGAAACGGATATTAATGGGAGGCTAGAATATATGAAAGAAAGAGAAGTGGGGGATGTCGACAATCAAAAGAACTTCAAGTAAGATAACGAGATAGGAAGACCTTATCAACTTCAGTCATGAAGTAATCGTCCATTGAGTGAATGCGAGGCGCAGTGCCACCGTTTTCAATCTCAAGGTCACGTAACATCTTTGCCAAATAGCTTTTTCCACTCCCTGAAAAAGGTAATATAAAGCTGAAAATACAAGCAGACAATTTAAAAGAGAGAATCTAAACTCTTTAACCTTGTTACAAATGTTTCTCTACAATACGCTATTGCTTTTTAGTAACAATTTTCAAATAAGAATGCAGGTACTCAAGTCACAAAAGGACATATAACATGAATGCCTGCTTTCAGTGGTTAGCAGAGAAAGTAACATATCCGCCCATGGTAGTAGCCCTTAAGAATCTATAGATCACAACGTATCCGCTTCTTTGCAGAAGATTTACATGAAAACATTTTAACATCATCTTTAAACGATGAAAGCAAATGATCATACTTCTCCTGCCCCTACACTATTTACAGTCAAATTAGATGGAATGAAGTAATATAAGGATCATAATTTTCATTTAAAGATCTCAAGCTTGTAGTCCATCATAGGTCAACTAAAAACAAAATGGACAAAGCACCTGGAAGCCCTCGAAGAATTATAACAAGATGATCAGGGCGGGTAGCACGGTATGGATGCCTTAGTATGTGAGAAGCATCAATGACTTTTGACTTCTCCGAAGGTAGGTCACGCAAAGGTTGTTCACTTCCTCTGGAGCTCATAGATGATGACGTATAGCGGAGCATATGGAGTTCCTGGATAACACAAAATCAGATATATTAAGCCTGCTTCACCATAACATAACACCAACATAAAAGGGATATCAACTTGTTTAAGTCAAGAAGCAAGCTAAGGACGCAGAGGTGTACATCTGTTATTAAGAAGACCCTATTTCCAGCTGAGGGTGCAAAAGAAAAGAAAAGGCCAAAAAAGACGGAAAAGAGAATTAGAATCCCAATACTTGATAGAACCACAAAGTCGTACAACAGATTAGCTTAAGAAAATGTTAGGAGATATTGTTCAGGCGTGCATAGGATGTTGTAAGATTCAAAGTTATCAATTGGGAGCACATCCAAATACACATCATATGAAGTGCGTATGTCATTCTGAATCATATTGCAAGGATTAGAACAAAACTAAAATACATAGGAGATCAATATATGAATGAAGAAACAACCAATTTTAGATAAGCTACCACAGATATGCTAGAAACCCATGTCAACAAGATAATGCAAAAAAGATCAAATTATTATAGTACGACATTTTCTTTACAATTGAGAAATCCGCACACGGTTTGAAACATCAGTAGATAATAGGCCTGCCCAAATTGTTATAGTAAGACATACCAACAATAACAAATAAATAATGTTAGACATGGAAAGAGTTGAACTCGTATACCCCAAAGCCTGCCTTGCAAAAGTAGAGCATTGTTTCAAGTCTTTCACAAATTCAAAAACTTAATAGTATAAGACCGTAATCTTAATTGGTAATACATAAAATAAGTCGACCTTAATTGAAAGAACACATAGCAAGCGTTTTTCGGATTTTATATTTTAATAATGCATAAGCACTTGTATCAATATTGTGTGAATCAACATACAAGAAGGCAATCACTTCCCTGGATTTCCCTGTACATCAAAGTAATTATCACTACTCAGGAGTTTAATCCTATAAGTACTGTGTATTATTCTAACACAGGAAGAAGAATGAATTTCTTTTTTCCTCTTTCATAACCCACCCCACCTCCCAAGGGAATCATTAGCAGTTCCCTTTAACCAGCTCGAACTCCTAATCAACTAGTTGGAAGTGGAGGCATCTCCCGACCACACCAGCCCTCTAGTTAAAGAATGAACTGTTTAGGATCAATAGAAGAGACAAATAGATAAAGAAAAAACAAGATCCCAAATACCTCACAATAAATTTAAACAGTCAACTAATGGATTAACATGCATATCCCAAATTAGCAATACATTAACGATCTAAGAGGTAAATTGACAATGTAATCATTCCTCTAAATAAATAACTCATCAGTTCTTCATATAGGACACAGTTCAAGATGAGTGTAAACAAGAGGTACAATCTTTTCAAAGGAGGACAGTAAAAGATCAAACTAACAAATATGTACAACATAGTTATACGTGGCAAACTAACAAAAACATCAATAGATGGAAACCATCAAGAAAGAATATACTAGGATACTGGTTCTCCTTCAGAATTACTTCCGAGTAATTAGTATTGGCATTCTTGTTGTTTCTTTAATCACGTATAACAAATTATTGATCAAAACTTAAGGTTTCAATAACAACATTATAGTAAAGTAAAAGCAGAACAAACCCAATAATAAATAATGAAATTATAGACACAAATTAATATGAATTTTGAAATCTAATATGTATAATTTCAATATTTATTTGATAAATTAGGCAATAAATCAATATATATAAATAATAAATAACATATCCTGAGTCATCTGATAAAAAATTGCAAAGCCAGGAACACTAAGACGCCCAAAAAAGCTGAAGAAATACCTCATTTGCAGATGCGGATGAAACATGTAGATTGGGCTGATAACTTGATATGGACTGATTATATTCAGGAGGTGGTGGATAAGTTGATGACAAAGGAGCTGAAGAACCAACAGAAACTGGAAAAAATGAGGCAGATGTTCCAGGTGGTGAAGAGGAAACAAGCCGCTCATGCCAAGGCGGCTCCATTGGAAGAGGAGGTGGTGGAGAAGCTGGAAGAGGCGGCTGGCTAGCAAATGCCTTACAACCTTGTTGTGCTGAATACAAGCTCATGCCACTGCCGTTCACTGAATTAGCAAGCCTTTGGTCGTATGGCGAACCATAGTGAAGTAGTTTCGTTTCCATATGACTATTCTGCATTGCATAAGCAGCCTCCGAATAATGATTATGGCTATACCCGTGACCATCCATGGGGGTCTGTTGTCCATGGTACAGTTTAATCTGTTGGTCGTGCTCTACATTGTGGTGGTAACTATCAGCTTGAGGACTACTGTATCTGTAACCATTTTTTCGTGGCAAATAATTGTCAACTTCATCATATCCTAATTTTCCAAAATGTTCTTGCTCATGAAATGTTCGTTTTCTCTCCAAATTACCATAATCAGGATCAATACAACTTCTATTATTGCTAGTTTTAGCACCTAAAAATCCATCAAACTTTCCGTATTTTCCGCCATGAAAGCTACCATGCCCCGTGTCTAATTCGTGATTCGCTGCACCAAACTCACTAATCAGTTTCAATCTCCTTTCGTTATCAGTTGAAACCCTAGCTAAATTTGTCAAATTTTCGTTCATAAATGAACCTGTTGAATCATCGATTCTCGTTCTCTTTACTCCAACACTACCGTAATCAAAACTAGGGTTTGTATTTTCATATGCATCGGACGGTCGCGCATGAACTTGAGGGGGCATGGAGGGCCCAGCGCGATGATCGACGAAAGGGTCGTAAGCCGCCGGTTGGGGTGGAAGTGGAAGGCGGGGGAGGGATTGATGAGGAGGATAAGGTGGATACTGGGTGAAACTAGGATTTGAGGGGAAAGGGGGTGGGGGTGGGGGTGGTGCAGC
Source organism: Nicotiana benthamiana (assembly GCA_034376525.1). Classification (NCBI taxonomy): domain Eukaryota; kingdom Viridiplantae; phylum Streptophyta; class Magnoliopsida; order Solanales; family Solanaceae; genus Nicotiana; species Nicotiana benthamiana. The sequence continues at coordinate 100,182,202 of CM067331.1, forward strand.
GCAAAAAGGGAAGTGTGAGATTGAGCAAGTAGGACAGATTCTACCTTGGATTGGGGGTGGTGGAAGATGAGGACGCCATGAATGATCCATCACACAATCTGGAACTTTGCACCGGATGTATCTATTGGAGTTTGGGGTTTGTGATTGGATCACTGGGGTGAAAATTGTCTGGGTGCTTGAGAAAAGGGAAGATGGAAAGGGAAATACAAGAGTGGAGATTGAAGTCTGAATGTATGCTCGTAAGGTGTAGGCGTGGGTTCTTTTTTCGCATCGGAGCAGAGCGGGGGCATGCGGATCAAATTTGAATAGTTCGCATTTTTTTCTTCTTCAAACACTCCGAGTTCGCTTCTTTTTGTTCTTTTGTTCTTTTATTCTAGATTTAGACTCACTTTTTCCATCATCTCGAAATTTTTTGCTCCAATTTTGCTAGGAAAATTTTATGAGTTATTCCCAACGCAAAATCTAAACTACTCTTCCTTGAGAACAATAAAATCAGGATTGTGTATCCTTGGGAGTAAGCCTTAAGTCCACAGGTTATGCCATGATAGGGAAATAGATGTTTGGGTTTTGCCAAGGAGATCCACGGGTAATGCCAGGATTGAAAAGGGTTCCTGCTGGAGGATAAAAAGAAAGTCCACGGATTATGCCGGGATAGAGAAAAGGTTCTTGGGTTATGCTATGGAGATCCACGGTTATGCCAGGGAGTTTCACGGGTTATGCTGGATAAAAGAAAAAAAGGTCCTTGGGTTATGCTAGGAAGATCCACGGGTTATGCCGGGATGAAAAAAAGGTCCTTGGGTTATGCCAGGGAGGATCCACGGGTTATGCCGGGATAAGAAAATGGTCCTTGGGTTATGCCATGGAGGATCCACGGGTTATGCTAGGATAAAAGAAAGGTCATTGGGTTATGCTAGGAGAGATCCACGGGTTATGCCGAGATAAAAGAAAAAGGTCATTGGGTTATGCCAAGGAGATCCATGGGTTATGCCGGAATAGAGGACAAAGGTCTTGATTATGACGGGATAGAAGAAAAAGGTTATGTGGGGATAAAAGAAAAAGGTCTTGGGTTATGCTAGGGAGGATCCACGGGTTATGGCGGGATAAAAGAAAAAGGTCATGGGTTATGCCAGGGAGGATCCATAGGTTATGCCAGGATAAAAGAAAAAAGTCTTGGGTTATGCTAAGGGGGATCCAGGGGTTATGCCAGGATAAAAGAAAAAGGTCCTGGGTAACGCTAGGGAGGATCCACAGGTTATGTCGGGATGAGAAAAAGGTCCTTGGGTTATGCCAGGGAGGATCCACGGGTTATGCCGGGATAAAAGGAAAAAGTACTTGGGTTATACCATGGAGGATCCACGGGTTATTCCGGGATAAAAAAAAGGTCCTGGGTTATGCCAGGAATGATCCACGGGTTATACCAGGATAAGAAAAAGGTCCTGAGTTACGCCAGGGAGGATTCACGGGTTATGCATGGATAAAAGAAAAAGGTCCTGGGTTATGTCAGGGAGAATCCACGGGTTATGCCGGGATAATAAAAAGGTCATTGGTTTATGCCAGGGAGGATCCTCAGACTATGCCGGAATAAAAGAAAAAGGTCCTAGGTTATGCCAGGGAGGATCCACGGGTCATGCCGGGATAAGAAAAAGGTCCTTGGGTTATGCCAGGGAGGATCCACGGGTTATGGCGGGATAAAAGAAAAAGGTCATTGGGTTATGCCAGGGAGGATCCACGGGTTATGCCTGGGAAAAAGAAAAGGGGACCTCAGGTTATGCTGAGAATTAAGGAAAATGAACCTCGGGTTATGTCGGGAATAAAAAATGGTCCTCATGTTATGCTGGGATTAAGAAGGCAAATGCTCCTTGGATTATGCCGGCGAGACGAGTAAAAGGTCCTTAAGTTAGAAAGGATGCACCTAAAGATTGGAGGCCTTATGCTATCATGATTTTTGTCATATTCATTTTCTTCTTTCTCCTTTTAGTAAAACTACAAGAAAGAATTTGGAGGAAACTTCCCTTTGGGGTTGGTTATCACGGTGAAGTTGTTCCTAGCTCCTGCGCATTTCCTTTTGGCTGCATCTGCTTCTTGCCCGGTTGCTTTGGGTTATACTTGTTTCGGATTTTCAACAAAGCACAATTGTTAGTTTGAAACTGTGTTTGGTTTTGTGGCCTTGATTGCTTGATCTCGGCCCCGCTTCTGTTGAGAAACCTCGCTGTTTGCTGGTTTTGAAGGTCACCCTCTTTCAACCCAAAGGGATCAACTTTTAGGTTTTCATGATGACTCGCCTGTATGGGGCTCTGACTTTATTCTTCCTTTAGGAACTTTGACTTTGGATCTCTTTTCATTTTCAACCACTTTGATTTCGAAGCATCAGCCATCCTGGTCAGTCGGGATCGACTAGATGCGTCCGTTGAGGCTGGGTATTTTTCTTCAGCTTTTGTTAGGCGAAGCCCTGTAAAGCTGATCTTGCAACCTTTTCTTTGTATCAGTTTCAAGGATAGAGTTAAACTGATAGGGATTCAAGGAAAAGTGAGCAAGGGCAAGAAAATGAACTTAAATAGAGGCATCCCTTTCGGGAAAAGAAAGAAGGACTTATCTGGGGTGCGTGCGGACTTCAAATAGACATGACATGCTTCTTGGGCTGGATGCCTGACCCGCACAAACTTCTCCCCGCTTCTCATAAACTCATTAACCGGCATTTCAAAACTAGGGAATCTTGCCAGACTCTATTAATGGTGGGAAATGTTTCCTTTTCGATCGAAGGCTCCCTTTGCGGGTTTTCGCCAATCGACCTTTCTCATTTCTCTTCTCACCATCGCTCGATAGTGCTCTTTACAAGTTTTCACTAAGCGGAATCTCTCATTTTAATTTCTCTGCTCGCTGTCACCTTAGGGTGCCCGCAGGTCTTCACCAATAAGACTCTCTCATTTTATTTCTTTCAGTTTGAGTGCACCAAGTTCCAACATCGGTATTTTCGATTCTGACGCCTTTGCCAATTGATCGGAAGGACTTGGACAGGGTTTGGGTGGAAGGAATTTGGATGAAATTACAACTTTGGAACTATTCTGGTGGGCTTTTTGCCGAACCATTATATCATCTGCCCCAATTTTGTTTTTTCGAGGGGAATTGGGATTTTTGTTTTGGTGTGACTGAACCCTAGAGAGAGGCTGCCTACGTATCCGTTTGGAATCAAGTCAGACATAGTTCACGAAGTTTGTTTTTGGTTTTCTTTTTGTTTGTTTTTTTTAATTCTTTCTTTTGTTTTTCTGTTTTGTTTTGTTTTTTCTCTTTTCTTTTGTTTTTCTCTTTTTTTTTTTAATTTCAATTTGTTTATCTTCTATTTTTTCATTTCATTTTTCAATAACACTTTCAGGTTCCAAAAAGGGTAATCAAAGAGGAGTAACTGGCTCAAATAGGTTTGCAAAAAGGGGTGTTTGGATAACGGGAATGAAAGCCTTCGTCATCTCAATTGGACCGAGTCATTATTGTAGAGAGCTTAGACATAATACCTTTTTATTGCGTCTGCGCTCACGGCTGCTTCAGGATCATCTCCTTCGATGCCGCCCAGATAAAATGCTCCTTTCAGCAATATCTTTCTCATGATGTACGGGCCTTTCCAATTAGGAGCAAATTTTCTCTTTTCTTCCTGGTGGTGAGGGAGAATGCCCCTTAACACAAGTTATCCCACTTCAAAATTTTTGGGCAACACTTTCTTGTTATAAGCTCGGGCTATTCTTTGTTGATACAACTGCCCGTGGTAGACCGCAATCATTCGTTTTTCATCGATTAAGGTTAGCTATTCCAAAGGAGCCTTGACCTATTCCGTGTCATCAATCTCATCTTCAACAATAATCGGGAGATAAGGAATTTCCACCTCTGCGAGTATCATAGCCTCAATTCCATAGACTAGGAGGTATGGGGTTGCTTCTACTGATGTACGCAATATGGTGTGGTATCTCATTAACGCGAAAGACAACTTTTCATGCCATTGCCCGAAACTCTAAATTGTCTTTCTCAATATCTTCTTGATGTGTTTATTTGCTGCTTCGATGACACTATTAGCCTTGGGCCGATAGGGAGTAGAGTTCCTACGCGTTATCTCGAATTGTTCGCATATCTCCTCCATCAAGCGACTATTGAGGTTTGCCGCATTATCTGTGATAATGGTTGGGGGAATACCAAATCGACCGATAAGGTTGGAGTGCACAAAGTCTATTACCACTCTCTTGGTGACAGATTTAAGAGTGATGGCTTCAACCTACTTTGTGAAGTAATCTATGGAGACCAGTATAAATCTGTGCCTATTCGAGGTTTTTGGCTCGATTGGCCCAATAACGTCCATGCCCAAGCTACAAATGGCAAATGGGCCGACATGGGATGCAGTTCTATGGGTGGTCTTTTTTAGTTCAAATCTCTTGGGAGGACTCAAAGGCAATCGTTATTCCTTGTGGCCCCGAGGGACATAGAGAACAACGTCTTTGCCGGGCGCTGCCCCAGTTTCTGCCTCGATTTTCTTTTCCGTTTTGGGGTGTGTGACTTTATTCTTTTTATCCCCTTCATTCTTGCTTCAGAGAAGTTTTTGTCTTTCTCTCCACATCAGCAATGGCAATTATGGCTTTCAACGCCGGGTCGAACTCCTTATCTTCACAGATCATTCTTATTACCGACATGTTTTTTTGGGCTGACAGTGGGTTGTTGGTTATGTTGGGGAGGTCCTCTTCCCTTAACACAATCTTTCTTTGTTCTGTTAGATCCTCTACAGCTCTTTTCAAGGACCAACAATTTTTCTTGTCATGCCCCTCAGCTCTTGAGTGATAGGCATATCGGGTGCCCCACTGGTAGGAAGCCGATTTCAGATTTTACCTGTTTGGAGTACGAGTTACAGTAGGCCCATTTGGACAAGCTTTTGAAACAAAATGGAGTAGGATTCCCCAATTGGTGTGAAAGTTGTCCTCCTAGGTGGTTCACGAGGACGGAAGTTATTTTGCGGGGGGCGGGGGTTATGGTGGTTTTAGTGAGGAGGCTGGTTTCTTGGGAATAGGGCTTGGTTCCTTTTGGCTTGTTGCTGCGGTCGTACAAAAGTTTTAGCATTCATGACCGCATACGGTTGAGGAGCATAGGCCATATCCGGATGAGGGTAATAATGCTGAGAGGTTTTTTCTGGGAACATGGGTAGAGGAGCACGATATCTTCTTGTTCCTGATAACACCATAGTTGTTTCTTCTTTCTTCTTGCCCTTTGCAACTCCTCCAGGCCCGCTCTAGATGGCTAGGGAGGTTGCTCTTATAGCGGACTGGATTAGGATTCTGCCAGTTTTCAATCCATTTTTCCACCATTTTCCAGATTTTATAGCTTCCACAAATCGTTTACCTATAGCTGACATCATATTCTAGAAGTAATCGGCTTCTTGAGCCTGGAGGAACACTGTGACCATTTCGACCTCGTCCATCGGGGGGTTCACTCTGGATGTTTGTTCATGCCACTTTATTGCGTATTCTCGAAAGCTTTCTGAGGATTTCTTTTTCAAGTTTGCCAATGAGTTCCTGTCTGGAGCAATGTCTATATTATACTGGAACTGTCTAACAAAGTCTCTTGCAAGGTCGTCCCAAATGTGCCACCGAGATATGTCTTGATCTATGTACCAGTCAGAGGCAATACCTACTAAACTTTTCCCAAAATAGGCCATGAGTAATTCTTCTTTTCCCCCGGCCCCTCGCAAATGATTGCAGTATTTCTTGAGATGAGCAATAGGATCACCGTGCCCATCGTATTTCTCAAATTTTGGAGTCTTGAATCCTAGAGGCAGGTGTACATGGGGAAATATGCATAGATCAGCATACGACACACTCTTCTGCCCACGTAAGCCCTAGATGTTCTTGAGGCTTTGCTCTATGCTCCTCATCTTTATTGCGGTGTCTTCCTACTCAGGAGTTTTGGGAGTCCTTTCTTGTCCCGAAATGAACTTAAATTAAGGCGGTTGAGGGTATGTATAAGTGGGTAATATAGGAGAATCTATTTAGGGGGTGAGTTTTTTGAATGTAAAGGCTGAATGATCAAAAATGGGCCTAGGCAGCAGGCTGTTGTAGCTGAGCATGGGGGCGGTAAAGATGTTTGGGGCTGCATTAGATATGACCATCTGGGGACGAACCTCAGAGGATGTTCGACCAAAAAATCTTGAGATGGTTGGGTGTTGTAGTGGGATACTGGGATGACTGATTGGAACAGTGGAAGTTCCACCCATTCTAGGGAAAAGCTTGGGAAATCCGGGAATTGCACTAGGCATCTCCTTTTCGTTTGACTAGGCATCCCACATTTCCATCATGCGGAGATGCAACAACCTGTTTTCCTCAGCGATTGCTGATTCTGAAACCGGGATGCCAGAGATTAGGCTCTCGTTTGTGATGGGAATTGCTGGTAGAGTGATTTCTGAAGGCATTCCGATGCTTCCTTTTGATCTAGTGAAGTATGGATGTGAAGACAGGTTACCACAAAAACCAAACACCGTTTATAAAAACTCTGGACTGGAATTACAAGCAGCAAATGGTTAGTTTGAGACAAATAACAGACAGGTAATCACACGACCTATGCAATTAAACGGGTGTCTGCATGTTTTGCAACGGTTGCATGTTTTATCCCGCCTTTTCCTGAACCCTTCCCATTTTCTTCTCTTGATTTCCACTCTCTTTCCTCATATTTCTTTTCCATCTCTCATTTTCTCATTCTTTCTCTCATCTTTCTCTTTTCTTTTCTTTTCTCTCCTTCATGCCTTTGCTTTTTGCCACGTTTTCTTTTCTTTTGTTTTCTGATTCTCTCTCTCTTTTACTTCCTTTCCTCTTTTGCTTTTTCCTCTTTTATTTTAGGGATATGGTCGAATCTAATGGAGATTGCCTACGTATCATGACCCCCCATGAATCAAACCAAGCGTAGTTCTTTGAAAAACAAATGCCAAAAATAGGAAACAATTTTTGGGAATTTTCAAATTTCATCAATAAAACTTCTATTACAAAGATTTATAAATTAATCATTTTTTTTGGAAATAAATTACAGACTCGAAATGAAACAAAATACAGACTCGATGCTTGAAAAGTCAAGAATACATTAAAGCTTCCATTACAAGGGCCCGTGGGGCGTCATTCGGCCTCACGGCGGGCTTATGTGCGAGACTCCCTTGTAGTTGTTCCAAATCACTCATTACTTGACGGACGAAAATCATCACTATAGTAAAGAAGGTGGCACGAGTCATATCCTCGCATGCTTGGAACTTCATGATGAAGTATTCAGCGATGGTTCTGATCCTCTCTCTGATCCTGCCTTTTTCCTGAAGTAATTTCCATATCTGCTGGTTTCGGGCCTGTAACACTGGAGAATCGTGGAAGTGTTGATCTTGTATTTGATGGATTTCTTCCTCCATTAAGACCGTCAGATTATAACAGTGTTCCCTATCAGCCTTAAAATCTTTAGCCCGTTTGTCTGACTCATCCTCAAGATTAGTTAACTTTCTTCTTAGACTGTGATGGTCCCTTCATAGTTTCTCTTCATTTGTTGCACAAACCGTGCCCATTCTTCCGCTTTCTTTGTCCACTGTTCCTGTCGTTTTACTTGACTAGCTTCGGACTTTTCCAAGTCTTTTTGGTATTCGAGGACTTTCTTTCGTAGCCCACTTATAAGCCTTTCATTGGCCCGGCTTCTTTATGGGTTGTTTGCGGCTATTTTCATATTTCTGATCTGAGCTTTGAGTGCCTCATTTTCCTAGGCTAGTTTCTTCTTTTCTCCCTCACATGTGGCAGCTTGAACACCATTTTCAAATTGAAGCTCCATAACTTGCCTTCCAAGGTACTTATTTTGGCATTGTATTCATTATCTTTAGTCAACTAGTCCCATTGTGGTTGGTCCTCAACAATGAATTGTTGGACATGTGGTCTCTTTCGGGTCTTTCAAGAATTTGATCCTACTCACTAAACCATTCAACATATTTGGTGTCCACTTTACCTCCGACTCGGTCTCGCACTATGGTCTTGGGTTCTAGAAACCTACATTCACTCCATATTTGGCGAATTTTTCCTTCTGGAAACGCAGCTTTTGGACCCAACTCAATGGCATGCTTACTCAGATCTTCGTCATTGTGGATGGTTTGGAATCTTCCTAGTTGACGCAACACCCTGTAGGGAGCACAAGGTTGGATGCTCTGAACATCCATTAAGAAGATATAAGATACTTCAACTGTTGTGTATATTGCTTTAGTGGCAGGGAGCCATCCAAATGCCCATTCAATTTTATCAGTAGTCAGGGCCCTCAGATGTGCAAGCCAAGCTTCCGTACCCGTAGGGAATTCCATACCTGCTACCCGGCTTCCAAATTCTTCGATGCAGTTAAGACCGGTCAAACCAGTAACAGAGGTGTTCTTACACCCATAATTGAAGTAACAAATTGGATCCCTAGAAATATTTTCCTCCTTCCCTACAGATGGTCAGGGCTCAGTAGGTTCAGACACAATCATAGGAACCACAGTGCTGCTAGATTTTTTGATTGCCACGTTGATCATTCCCACAAGACCTATATCTATATTGCCATCCTTCAGTGGACAAACCACAACACCCATAAAGGCCACCATGAAAGCTAGACTTCGCCTTGCCTCCCACTTGTATTTGTTTCCAGCATGGGTTAGACCGGTGTTAGGCTCTCAAAACCTCAGGGGTTTCCATATCGAAGATACAAAAATTGGAGTGTGCAATACCCTTCAGATAGATTTCTATCTTGACATCCCGACTAATACTCAGCAAATCCAAGAATCTGTGAGGGGATACCGGTATTGGTGACATGGAATATTGACTCTTGAGATTTCCATTTAGACCCAGATAACCAGCTACCTCTTCCAATGTAGGTGTGAGCTCGAAGTCAGAGAAATGGAACGCGTTGCAAGTAGGGTCCCAAAATGGTATTAAGGCTTCAATTATGTCTGACCTTGGCTTGACATTCAATAGTCCGATGAGGCCTCCCAGAACTCTTACCACTGTTTCTCTACTACCCCTTTCTAAATCATCCCACCAAATATGGAGCTTTAAGGGGATGACATTAAGGACCGTGAAGGGTTCAATTTCGTTCATGCTCATCCTGCACATTTATTAGGTGATTTAATGGCAAAGAAGAAATAACAATATTTATTATTTTGAAAATTTTCATTTCATTTCATTTTTTTAAACAACAAAACCCTGGCTTTGCAGATACGGCCTTTTAGCACTTCAGGAAAGAAGACTTTAAGGATGTGCCTGCTAACTGTTGGAAACGACCCCAGGTGGCTGTTCTTGCAGAAACATCCTTCTGGTGCTCTTTTGGGTACATTTAGCTTATTTTGGACAAGAATGACATCACCGGCCTATTTTTAACAAAATTAAAATTTTTGTGGTCTTTGGGTTATTTTTGTAAAAAGGGAAGTTGGACCCGATGGGGGTTGCCTACGTATCCCACATCCAGTGAGAATCAAACTGGCGTAGTTATGGAAGATTAGGCAAACCAACAAAAACCTTTCTTTTTTTTTGGAAAATTCGGTAGAGTTTCGGTACCATTTGGGTACTGATTTTTCAAAAACGGGTGATTAAAGCCCTTAATACTAACATTGTTATTCTCTTTTTCAACTCTCTCCCATTATCCTTAAGCTGGTCGACATGCGGATCCGAAGCAAATAAATTCACAAGTAGCAAGTAAGATGCATCAGGATGGTCTTTTCATTTCAGGGACACCTGTCCTAGACAGACCTAACCCCTGTGTTGAGTCCCCTAAGTCAAATGCACGTGATGCAAACAAATGTTCCTACTAGGGATCCAACATGAGGCTTTGTTATAATAGGTTGAAAACCTGGATTTATTATTCTAGATCTGGCTTACCCGAGCGGACAACTCGAGCCGCGGGGAGGGGGGGAGCATACCAGGAATACAGAAGCTTCATCGGCTTAGCAACTTGTCCGAACCTCATTCTAAAATAGGATAAGACTCTAAATAGAAGAGAAGTCACACAAAATCCACCCTTCTCCATGATGTAGAAGATTCAGAGAGAGGAAGGGTTTCGTAGTAGTTTATATATATAATTCACGAAAATATCAATGTGCTAAAAGCATTTAGCACATTAGGATGAAACATATAGGAAAATCAGATAAAGCCAATCATAACAACTATTCTAAGCTCGAATTCTTGAACCCTAAACCAACGTTCTAGGTTTTTATCCCCAGTAGAGTCGCTAGAGCTGTCACACCTCATTTTTCATACACTACCCTGAAGGTTAGTGTATAAGGGAGTTTTTCCAATTTAAGTGACGTTATTTGAAATGGGATTGTTTACTCAATTCAGAGTCTCCACTCGGGATAATTTATTTGGTGTCTAGAGTCACCGGTTTATTTTGAATCCCAAATTGAGGAAAATTCGAATTTCCATTTGAAGTCTGCGAACCAGAAATTCTGAATAAGGAATTCTGTTAACCTGCGCAATAGTGTTAGGCGCCCCCGGATTCTGTGGTTCTAGCACAGCCGCTTAAACTATTACCAATAGCCGATTATTTGATTTTAATACATGTCTAACATGTAGTGCAATTTTAAATTATTTACCGCTTTTAATTAATTTTAAGAGAAAATTAAATGTCGTCTAAAATGCTCATTTCGATCGCGTCACATGAGATGCACCCGTAATGGGGAACACATTTTGTTCAACATTTTAGGATTTAGATTTGGGTCACATAAAATGCACACTCAAGTTTAGGAAGGTAAAATTATTAAATAGCGTGCCTAAAGCAACTAGTGTGTTGTTAACTTTGCGGGAGGCCATGGTAATTAGCTAAATGGCACGTCCCAAGTTCTAAGGATTTTAAAAGGAGATAATTAAAGAGCACCACACAATTTGTGATTTTATTTGGCGCGTCGCGCCTCAATTTCGTTTTTTAAGGCATTCAAGCTAAAGCCCGGAGAGTCGTTGACTATTTGGTTATTTAATATGGCTAACCTCTACTATATAAAAATTGAATTATTTAAAGGTCATTAGAAAAGTGAATATTCGAAAACATCAAAGCCTGTGATGAATCAACAACCATGTGCACTTGTTTCCAACAATTGGGCTTGAAAGAGAGGCCCAACGTGCTAAATTCATATATGCTAATGCCAATTGCACTCTAATGCATAAAATGGATCTTAGGATATTAACGTGAGGCTAGTTCGACGCAAAGACAAATTTTAGGCCTCATTCGTAAAAGGCTGTCCCATTTTTGGGTCCCTAATAGAATTCCAAAATCAACTTCTTATCGTGTGTGGGTGTAAGGACTTGATGTTGAGTATCTAAAACCCCCCATCCAACAATATTCAACCAAGATATGGTAAAAAAGAAGAAGGAAGACTGAGCCTTGCCACACGTTTCACATATAGCGAACATCCGAGCACCTTTGAACCTTACCTGACTACAGAATTAAACACAAAAATTATCAAATTGAATTTAAATGGCTAATTCCAAGGATCCTATATATAAACCATGCCCTGAAAAATAGAAAATCACCAGGTTCACTTCTTATGACATATGATTTTTTAGCAGATCGTTTTGTGTTTATCAATAGGCGGCCAAGATTAATACATTAGCCAATAACATTTCTCTTTTCAGTTAACTAAAAAGAAGTTATATATGAGTATTAACTAAGTGAAACTAAAATCAAGCAAAATCGAAAGATAACCAGACGTAGCTCAGGTATTACAGAACAGCTAAACTATTTTAAAAAAAACATATCAAACTTTCATGTACATGGATAATAATAGAAGCTGACAGTTCCCACAATGATTTCTACATTTAGCTAAACATGAATTGCTAAAATTGACCTATACTAAAGCTAAAATCACCAAATAAGAATGATTTCAATAGTCCAAAGTTAATTACAATATGAGAATTTTCTACTTAAACTGAAATCAACTGAAACTATACTATGAGTATATAAAGGGATATGATCAATAGGCAAAGAAACAACAAGCTAAAGTATCATAGTGCTTTAATTCCGTCTTCAAATTAGACTTTACATCTTGAAAGGATTTAGAACTTGAACCTGGAATAGTGAGAGCAAATAAAGGAGATTCGACAAATGAAAAATACAACAATAGCACAATAGAAGTATGAATCCAGGAAATCAGTGTAAGAACAGTGATATGCATAACAGCTTGACCCAAAAACTCGGACATCACACACACTTCAATTCGTATTTTAGATTCTGAATATTCAAAGATTATTTTTAAACATGAAAATTTCTAGGATCTCAGGGAAATTCCAATGGAACAGTGTTTTTTTTTTGAAGTTTTTTAGCTGCCTAGAAGTTTCCGAATTTTTTCTAATACTTAAAAATATGCCTTCATCCCTAAGTTACAATGCCTTTATAGGGAAGTTACTAGGGCAATTTAAGATTTTAAGTGTTTCCTTTTAGTCCTTCTTTATTTTTAGTTTTTTTAGCTTAAAAACCCTTAGTGTATTGGCTTGTTTCCCAAGTTATACCACTCAATTTCCTGAGATTTAAATTGGAACCCCAATCTAGAAGGTTATAGGGGTTCCAAATTGAGTTACTACAAGATTCTCTATGTAGTCTACCCAATTTACCCCCAATTAACTGTATTTACCCCTGAAAACCTTCAGTTCAACAGGCTAAGCCAACTGTGTGATAGACCCAAATGGAGTGCCTAAATGGGCCTATTATTTCGTAGTCCTAAGCTAAAACTAAAACAGATTTTCCCAAACAGAGGAACTCTCAAGTAATTCTAATAGGAAATAAATGGACCAAAAACAAAATAAGGAACTGACTAATTCAAAACTAAACTAATTATGAATATGAACTAATTAACTATGCAATCATAGTGATAAAGGAATATTCATGTACACAGAAACCTAAAGTGACTTCAAATTAAAATCAAATCGAAAACAAACAATAACAAAACACAGAAGAAGAAAAATAACAAAATATGAACTAGATAAAATGAATAGAAGAAAATACCTAGAAACTGGCCCAAACTAAATCTCGAATCATGGTAGGCTGCTTCGAACACCTAACTAACATAGTCCTTAATTGTGTGTTTTCATGAGACAACACATGACTAAGGCCTATTATAGTCAAAATCATTAGTGAAACCCGTTATCTTGGAATTAATGAACTTAAGGTTGAACTTAATCTAAAATTCGAGAACTTTGGCTAATATTTGAGGGGAAAAGGGGTGCAGATTAATGTGGAGGTGGAGTATAGCCCATGATGTAAATTTGGCAGAGATTGGGTGGTGGCGCCGCCGGTCACGGCAGAGGAACGCATGGCGACGCCCTAGGGTTTCGTTGATTTGAGGATTTTGGGTGGTATTTGAAGGTGAATACTTACAGATCCATAATGAGGAGAAGGATACGAGGCTATGGTAATAATTTGGAAGCCATTGGAGAATCACTGCCAGCGGAGGTGATTTTCGACCGGCGGTTTGAGGTGGAGGACGTCGGCGTTAGGGTTTCCAGTGAGAGATTTGAGAGAGACAAATGGTAGGGGGTTCTGAGGGGGTAGGGGTTGTTTGGACACTTATATACTAGAATAAGGCCACTTCTCGTCCGTTAGATCACCTAACCTAGACGGATGGGATTAATTACCACCTAAACGATGTCGTTTTGGTGATAGGGGTGTTGGACTGTATTTTTGGGCCGGCTTTGGTCGTTTCTGAACGGGTTCAAGGGGTTTTTGACTTGGGCTGGCCTGAATTTTGGCCCAATTTTGGGCATTTCAATTAAGGGACCCAAAATTCTTTTTAATATCTTTTCTTTTCCTTTTCAAAAATTAAAAATTAAAATTAAAATTGGCAATAAAACTGAATTAAATCCTAATATTAATTAACCTGCCTAAATACTCTAAACCCTAATTAACTCAAATAATTAAGTACCATTTAAAGGAAATCAACAAAATTCAAAGCTAAAATTACTCAAGACAACAAATAAATAAAATATTTGATTTTTGTATTTTCTTTGTAAAATCCTAAATGCCAGTTAATATGTAAAATCAAATCATAAATGTAAAAATGCAGTTTTTTTGTATTTTTATGAATTATTGCAATTAAAAATACACAGAAGATACATACAAACACGAAGATTATGCAATTAGTCCTAAAAATCAAATAATTTAAAGGAAAAATCCATAAATCTAAGAATTTTATACGAGTAATTAACGTGAGGCAAAAATCACATGCTCACAATATTAGAGCTTCAGTGCCATACACAAATGATAACAGCGGTATCCCTAGTACTGGACTTTGAAGCTGTGCAATATGCCCAAAGAACTTCGGGCATGGTCTCTTTCCATTTTCCCTTAGCGCGAGTTAACCTTTTCTTAAGGTTTTGGATTATGGTTTTGTTGGTCGATTCGGCCTGTTTGTTCCCACTAGGGTGATAAGGTGTTGACAGGATCCTTCTAATCGTATAGTCTTTGAGAATTTTTTTCACGTTGCTGCCGTTAAACTATTTTCTGTCATCACACGTAATTTCAGATGGTATCCCAAACCGACATATGATGTGGTCCCATATGAAGTCGATGACTTCCTTTTCCCTAACCTTCTCATATGCCTGTTCTTTAACCCACTTGGAGAAATAGTAAGTCATAAATAAGACAAAATTAAGCCTTACCCGGTACGATGGAATAGGGCCAACAATTTCCATCACCCACTTCATGAACGGCTACGAAGATAAAACCAAATGCACCAGCTCCCCGGGTTGATGAATCATTGGAGCTTGTCTTTGGCACTTATCATGTTTTTGCATGAACTCCTTCGTATTGTTTTCCATATCGATCCAATAATAGCTGGCTCTGATTACCTTTCAAACAAATGATTCGACGCCTGAGTGCTTCCCGTAGGTGCCTTCATGGACTTCTCTCAAAACGTACTCGGTATCTCTTGATCCCAAATATATTACTAGTGGGCCATCAATTATTTTCCTGATAAAGTTGTTGTTATCAGACTAGCTTAATTGGGCTGCCTTTATGCGCAGGGCCCTCGATTCTTTTTAATTTGAGTGCAGTTTCCCGGTCTTCAAATACTCTACATATTTATTTCTCCAATCCCAAGTTAAGGTTGTGGAGTTTATTTCGGAGTGACCTTCCTCTACTACTGATCTCATAAGCTGTACGACTGCTTCCGAGTTGAGCTTGTCGTCTTCGACTGATGATCCTATGTCCGGAAGGGCATCAGCCTCACTATTTTGATCTCGATGTGCGTGCTTCAAAGTCCACTCTTTGAATCGACATAATGCTACATGTAACTTGTATAGGTATCTTTGCATTTGTTCTTCTTTGACTTCAAACAATCCTTCAACTTGGTTTACTACAAGGAGGGAGTCACACATAGCTTCAATCACCTTCGCCCCAAGCCTTTCGCCAGTTCGAGACTTGCAATCATGGCCTCATATTTGGCTTCGTTATTGTTGATACCCAATTTCCCCTGTATATTTTTTATGTGCAAAATACTTTCAAAATAATATATATATATATACACACATATATAACCGTGTCCAAGTATTTTATTATTTTTTCCAATTTTTAAAAGATTCTAAAACCAATTTATTGCCCTATTTTAACAATATAAAAACCAATAATTTTTCCCAAAAATTATCGTTTTGGTGACTCAGTTATTTTATTCTCATATTTATACCAAATATAGCTAAGGTAATTTTTGCATAATTTTTATAAGTTGATAGGCCATTTTAAAGCTAAATTTCTCTTCATTGCAATTTTAGCTTATTTAAAGATTTAATGGCATTTATAATTACAAAAATTGATTCCAGTATTTTTAATTTAATATTTATAGATTATTAATTAAATTAGTACCTTTAATTTGTTTTCAGAAATCATTTTGCTATTTTTATAAAATAAAAGGGAAAAAGTGGCTATTTAAATACTAGCCCTATTTTATTTCAATTTTACCTTAAATCCCCCCCCCCCCCCCCCCAAAAAAAAGAACCCAATTTCCATCCCATATTACCCAACCCAATTCAATTTAACCCGACCCGTGACTCGCTTATCCAACCCGTCCGACTCCCTTTTTTGATCTAGGCCATTGGTCATATTGATTAACGACCACTATTTCCCATTTCCTTTTTAATTCATGAACCCCACAAACCGTATCTCATTTCTCACAAACTGTCGCCTCTGAATTCTTAAACTTTCTGAAACCTTCCCTAACCCTAGCAGCCTCTCATCGTCTTCCACCTCGAAACTCACCGGAATCCATGGTTTCTCAGGCCATGGGGGGTCTTATACTCACCTCCTATTGCTCCTATGTGCTTGATACCTTAAGATTCGAGGCCAAATCTCGAAGGTTTGCGCTCAGACCTTTGCCGATTTGAGTTCTCAGGGTCACCTCTGGCCTTGCTCCGGCATATCAAGGTTGTTTGAGCCTGGTTCTGGATTTTCAAACTCCGATCGGTGACCTTTTCAAAGCCGTTCTCATCTCTAGGGTTCTTCTAAACCCCTAACCTTTGAGGTTTTCTCCGCTTTTTAAATTTGTTGTGTGTTTGTGCTTTACTCGAGGTTTTCAAGCGATTCTCCCAACCTTTCTTTCAAAATCACTTTCAAAAAACCTTTCTTTTTTTATATAGGATTTTCTAAAAGGTGTTTAAATGTTTTATGATTTTTCTTTGTCATTTATGCGTATTTGTCTTTACTGTGTTCTTGTATCATGTTCTTATATGCTTCTCTTACTATGTTTTCCTATGTCATGGTCTCACATGTTTTTCTACTGTGTTCTTATGTTTTCTTCTACCACATATGTTCTTCTAATGTGCTTTCTTTATTTCGTTCTTCTGCTGTGTTTTCTATACCATGTTCTCATATGTTCATCTTACTATGTTTTTCTATATGTTCTTTTACTATACTTTTTCGGTGTTCTTGTGTTCTTCTACTGTTTTTTTACTAAGTTCTTAAGTTTCTTTATTTGCCTTATATTGATCCTTGTTTGAGTTCTTCTAAAGCATGTTTCTTCTATTGTATTCTTAAGCGTTCTATTATTTTTCTTCTACTGAACCTTGTTTGAGTTCTTATAAAAAGACCTTCTTAAGCATGTTTATTCTATTGTATTCTTAAGTGTTTTTACTATTTTTTCTCTACTGAACCTTGGTTAAGTTTCTTCTAAAAGCATGTTTCTTCTACTACTTCCCATTATGTTCTTTGAATCCCTCTACTGTGTTTGCATCATGAGTTTTGAAAGAGACATGTTAGAAGCTCAGTCTTCTTCTGAAACCTCTACACATGTCTCGATTAAATTTGCTTGCCCTCTTCTCTTTGCTTTTTGGTTTGTTTGAACTAGGGGTTTTATTTCAAAGACCCGCTAATTCTTTCAGACTGAGTTTGAGTCTCTAAACCGAGTCTGGACATCTTTGTTTTCATACAATTCTGCATTTTTTGTTGAACTCTCATATACTGGGACTTTTACTCATTTTATGACAAGTTTCTTTCATGCATATCGTGCCTGTATGCTTTTTATAGGTGATGAGTCTCCCTTTAAAAGGATTTTCAAACTTGTGATTGATTCGGAATTCCATTAAAATAGATCTAATTGCTTGTTTGTTGATTTTCTTTAAGTTAAAACCTTTTCCACCTTTTTAACTTGGTTCATTCATAACAAAGCTTTGACCTCTGATTTCCTAGCTATTAATTGATTCCCTTGCCTTATTTTCACAAACCGTATATTGTCAAGACCCTGTCCTTATATAACCTTTATGTATTCGCCCTTAATTGTATGTTTTACACAAAGTGTTTATTTAATTTGTTTCCTTAATTGGCTTATGCCCCTTTGAACCTAAATTCCTTAATTAAAGAGAGCATTGTGTAATTGATTGACAATCAGTTCTTCAAATATTTTCTTACCTTATTTCTGCCTGCCTTCCGCATTATAAATACATGACCCTTTTTTTTTCAAAAGACACGATTTTCTAACAATCACACACTTCACAACTTCACAATCTCTTCTGAACTTACATATAGTATTCTGCCTTCCTGTTTGGACTCTGGCTTTTACAAGACTATTGCTTTTTCTATTTGTTTTCTTTGAAACTGGTATGTCCTAGTTTAAGCTTCAGCATCTCCACAATGTGTTTACTTATAGCTTTTTGTATCCATGTCTATTTTTTACTGCCGCAGAGTTAAATATTTAACTAGCATGTTAATTTCTTTAGGCTTGTTTCTACTGTGAATACCTACTCCCTATTTCCCTTTATGTTCTTTGGGTTATAGTATAAAAATGGCAATAGGAAAAGTTATTATCCATGGTTTTAACTTGATCCCTTAGAGGATCCTAACCTCTGAAACAATGTGTTCTAACATGTTTATGAGGTGTGCCAGCATTTTCCATTGCTGAGTATGCCCACTAGCCTGTCCTTTCCTCTCTACCACTTCCCCATTTCCTATCCCCCTATGTGTATATATGTGTACTTTAAGGGCTGGCCCTTCCACACTGCACTATGAATTAATATGGTAATACATTTGGGTGTAAGCACTGCTTGAAGTTGTTATGAAACTCATAGGGAACTTTGACACACCCAGATGAGAGAAAGACTTTGAAATACGATCTTTCGAGTTGGTTTACTTCATAAATCAGACACGAAGTCTGAATCAGGCCCTACTTGGTTGTTACTTTCAATTTCTGATGTATCTTCTCTTCTTTAGAATGTAATGACTTGTAATAAAACTTTTGGGGATGGCTATTGAAAAGGGATGGGTAACCATGCATGTAAAAGGTAAATAACTTGCCTATAGGTATCTCTAATTTCAGCATTTTTCTCATATAGCTACCCTACCCATAAGACTTCTACATTTTTCATATAGTTATCATGCCTATAGGTTTTTTGCATTTTTCATATAGTTACCATGCCTATAAGATTTATGCATTTTTCATAGCTACCATGCCTATAAGCATTTCTGCATTCTCATTTAGTTATCATGTCTATAAGAACCTCAACATTCTTATTTAGATGCCATGACTATAGGGATCCTGGACTTTCATGTAGATATTATGTATATAGCTTCTGCACATGCACGTAGATAATATTTCTATAGGTCCTTTTTGATTCTTACATACCCGCTTTTCACTAGGCAAATATGGCTATAGGTCCTAACAACCAAAAAATGTAATCAGATATCACGCAATGCATAGATATCATGTTGTAGAATTTCTGTACTCTTCCATGCCTATAACTATGTTTTATATTGGCAAACACATACAAAGCATGCCAATAGGGTTCTAATCAAATCTGAATCGCCTCACTCATTGCTAAAATTAGATTATCAGTAGTAATGCATTCCCAATTACAAAACTTGTGCTCTTATGCTAAAACCCACTTTAAACTGGCAACGTTCTTTTTTTTTTCTAAACCAATCTGCAATCAGTTTTCTTTTTTGTTTATGAAATCAGTAGATATCATGCTTATAGGTTTTCGACCAATACTTAGGCAAGCCTTAGGGTAAACGTATAAGCTGAATCAGATTTTATTCACTACAACCAGCAGATAGGCCTGACTGAGGCTTCTTATTTGAATTATGTAAAAAATCAGTCTGCCACAACCTTTAAGTTCTTCTACGTTTAGTATTAAATCAGACCTTAAATAGTATGTGTATGTCATGCTAGCTACTTGCTTTTCTTTGCTTAAAGTAGGCCTATTTGATCCTTTCGTTTGTTTATATGCTCCCCTCAAACTTGTCATATGTGTTCTTTCTTGTCACCTTAGTATTTTTACCTTTGAAACCTCAAATAAGCCTAATATCACTCCATTTAGGATTAGTAGTCCTAAGTGACTCCGTGACTGATAGGGATGGGTAATTCATGCAATAAGTAAACGAGATCATGCTGAATACTACTGCTATTGCTCTTGTTCCAAAGGTTAAAACTCCTAAAATAGTTAAGGATTTCAGGCCCATTGCTTGCTGCACCACTCTCTACAAGATTATTTCTAAAGTCATTACTAGAAGATTGAAAGATGTAATTGACAACATTATTGGAAAAGGACAGTCAGCATTCATAGAAGGGAGAAGTATTTTAGATAATGTTCTACTCAGTCATGAATTGTTCAAAGGATATGGCAGGAAAGGTATATCACCTAGGTGTGTACTAAAGGTTGATTTAAGGAAGGCTTATGATACTATTGAATGGAGATTTCTTAAACAGATGTTGGTTGACCTTGGATTTCCTGCAAAATTTGTGGATTGGATTATGGCTTGTGTTTCATCTGTTACTTATTCCTTAGTGATTAATGGAGGTCTCACTAAACCATTCTCAGCCAGAAGAGGTATTAGGCAAGGAGACCCTATGTCTCCTTACCTATTTGTTATTGCAATGGAGTATCTCAACAGGAACCTTAATCAATTACATAAGAATGGTGATTTTAACTTTCATCCTAGATGCAGGAAGCTCAACTGTTCTCATATTTGCTTTGCAGATGACTTGTTGTTATTTTGTAGAGCTGATCTAACATCTATTCAATTACTGCATGATGCATTCTTATCATTCTCTGCAGCATCTGGACTTTCAGCCAACAAGTCTAAGAGTGCTGTATATTTTGCTGGCATTTCTCAGATTGAAAAAGAGGCTATTCTTGAGGACTTGGGATTCAGTGGGGCATCTCCCTTTCAAGTACTTGGGCATTCCTTTACACTCAAAGAAGCTAAGTATACATCACTATTTGCCTTTGATTGAGAAAATCACTGATAGAATTACATGTTGGTCTGCCAAATTCTTATCCTATGCTGGCAGATGTCAACTTATCAAATCAGTATTGTTTGGAGTTCAAACATATTGGTCCCAGATTTTTATATTGCCAAAGAAGGTGGTGAAAGCAATTGAAGCCATTTGCAGATCATTCCTATGGACAGGCAATGGAACAGTATCCAAAAGATCACTGATAGCTTGGGATAAAATCTGTAGACCTGTTACTGCTGGTGGTTTAAATATCATTGACATTCAGACTTGGAACAAAGCTGCTGTATCTAAGTTACTTTGGGATCTAGCAAGAAAAAAGGACTGCCTTTGGATCAAATGGATTCATTTTTATTACATAAAGAATGAAGACATTGAAACAATGGCTAGTCCAAAAAATGCTTCTTGGATAACTAGGAAGATTATTGACTGCAGAATTCATGTTATGGATGCTAACAACCTGCAAGGAGATCTCCTGTCTAGACTTTCAAGTTTATGTAAGTCTGGAAAATTCCAAATCCATTCTTTATACCTTTCTTTACTTCCAGTTTTTCCTAGAATGGAGTGGAAGAGCTTGATGGCTACCACAAATGTCTTGCCTAGATATAAATTTACTGTGTGGATGGCTGCCCATGGTAGATTGCCAACAGTTGACAGACTACTCAAATTTGGCATCAGTGTTGATGAAGCCTGTGTATTTTGCAATCAAAACATTGAAGAGTTTGAGCACTTGTATTTTGATTGCCCAGTTACCAGTAGGATTTGGTCCATGATTTGTTGCTGGCTGGGCTACAATAGAAGAATTGGTTGCTGGAAGAATGAGTTGACATGGATATGCTGCAATGCTAGGAGTAAACAATTTAAAAAGGCTGTGATAGCCAGTGCTTTTGTTACTACTGTATCATTGATTTGGAGGTGCAGGAATGCTATTAGATTTGAGAAGAAACCATTTGATGACAATCTTGTGTGCCGAGAGATTGCAATTCTTATTCATGCACGTGGCAGAAGATGCAAGAAATGGTTAAAGGGGCTGCGACAACTTAATTACTATCCCTAGTTCCTAGTTTGATTTGTAATTGCAGTATAGTTGTTTAGGAAGTAGTAGTTAGTATATACTACCACTAAGAACACTCTTATGTACATTTGTTGATATCAATAGAAGCCAATGTTAAACTTAAAAAAAAAATTGGTTCTGAAAAAAAAAAAAAAACGAGATCACTCCGTGCTTTAATACCTTAAACGGGGTGGAGAAAAGGGCAGATATGGATATGATGACTGGTGCGTTAATATCACGTGTAGACCCTCTCTGAGGAGTGATTACCGAGTATTGCATTGACGTGATTCATATTATTGATAAACCTAGGACCCTTTCCTTTTGTTCTTTATTTCTTTTAAATCTTTTAAAACCATTTCTTCTAAGAAAAAAAAAAACAACTCTTTTTAGTTCTTGCTAATTTTATTTATTTGTGATCATTACATGAAAATCCCCTCTTATTCGGAATCCTACTTGCCTATGCATTATTTGTATCTCAAGTCACAACAATAGCTTGGCCGGGAACCACACTAGTGGATCCTGAGGGGTGCCTAACACCTTTCCCTAGGGATATTTTTAATCCCTTACGCATCTCTGGTTATCCAAACAAACCCTTCTTATTGTTCTAATGCACTTAAATCATTAGGTGGCAACTCTTCAATTCTCTTAAACCCAATTCCCAAAAGGGAACGAGTTGTCCTTCCAAATGTCAAAAACCCGATTTCGCGAGAAAAAAAGGGCGTGACAGCATGGCGACTCCGCTGGGGAATTTTTTTGGCTTTTACCATTTCAAACTATTACTGTGACTTTACATTTCTTATATGCCTTTTATTTGTTTGATATTTTTAAACTTCTAATTCCTTCTCCTTACGAAACCGACTTGTCTTTTGTCTCTTTCCCTTATTTCTTTTACTTCTTTCCTTTGCTGCATTCCTTTATTACTATTTTAAATTATTGTATTATTCTTATGAACGTGCAAATATGTGGCAACTTGTTTTAATTATTGCATAAGCATGTTTTCAATATCATATTCCAATCGTACCAAACAAAATACCATAGCAATGCTTATAATGAGTGGTTGCGCTCTTCCAATATTATCACCCCTGAATCCGGCAAAGGCATATTTGCGGTAAAACCAGTCGATCAATGGTGTTTTTGACAGTTCTGTGCATTTCCCTCTTGAGTTGTCCGCTTAAGGGTACTAGTCTAATACCCCGTAGAAACCTTACTCTATGTAATATTGCATGCGTCATGGTCAAACCTAGCCGAACCAGTTATGTTGTCTGCATAATGACTCTTTAAGACAACCTTGTCCAAACTCCACTAGGTTTCCCCAATACCCAAACGGACACTACCTCGTTTTGTGCATTTATTTGGGGAAATAAATGTTTTTATGCCAATCATTGATATTTAGTAGTCGGGTCTGGTGAGGGTAAGGGACTAAACCATTTATTTTGTAGAAACATGAGGCACGAAGGCCCCAGATTTGGCATGATCACAAAATCCACCCCAAACTGCTAAACTGGTGGAAGGATTTTCACTTCACTGATCATACGCTCTTTCGGAAATATTTAGGAAACCTACCCTCTCTTTTGGAAATTCAACCCAACAACGAAATCATTGAAGCCGCTACTTTATTTTGGGATTGTGATGGGTCTGTGTTTCGCTTCGGAGACATTGAGATGACACCTCTGCTAGAGGAAATAGGAGGGCTAGCTGGTATACAGTGGGAAACTCTAGGGTTATTAATGTCGGAAAACCACAAAGGTAGAGTTTTTTCTCAAAATGATGGGTCTAAAGAAGAATCCAGACTTGACATATTTGAAAGATTCGTACATTGCCTTTGACTATTTGTACAAGAGGTACGGACACAAAAAATCTTACCGTACTTATCCTAATGAGTTCGCCCTTACGTCATTGGGGCATATTCACCGAAAGGTATTTGTCTTCATGTTCCATTTCCTGGGGATGATAGTATTTCAAATGAAGAAAGCAAGGATCCTTAACGGAGATTGATGGATAACCGTTCAGTCTCGTACTAATGATCATTGAAGAAATATACCGAGCCTTGGAAAAGTGTCAACAAGGAGCTAAACACTTAGAGGCTTGTAACCTCTTACTACAACTTTGACTCGTGGAACACCTCCAAAAGGGTAAGTACCGACAGGAAATCCATCAATGGGACTGGGATGATCATATCGCTTTCTATCACCTAAAGCAAATGAATTACATGCCCAACTTGTTTACCCAACCGGAGAATGTTAGAGAATGGGTTGAACTCTTCGAAAATATAACTGAGGATCGAGTACAATGGATGTTCGAGTGGTTCCCAACCGAAGAGTTCATTGTTCGATCCAGGGACGCACCGTTCCTAGTATTGATTGGCTTAAGAGGAACGTACCCATACATACCTCTTCGGGTTATGAGACAAGCGGGAAGGAAGCAGGTTATACTAAAGGTCGACAAGATGAGTCACTTCCGGGCTAATTTCCAGAATGACGATAGCCTTACAGATGCCATGTTTAGCATATGTGGAATTGCAAAATCGTTATGGAAAGGGACACCACTAAACCAGATAGATGCCACGCGGGTTGTGATACCTTTTATTCAGGTTGGTTGGAGGATAACCATAATGGTTTGGGTCAACCCGGGTTTGTTTGAGGTAACCAGATCATAGATGAAAAGGCCGAAGCACAAGTCAAGTACAACCATTTGCGAAAATGAATCCGAGAATGTGAAAGTGAGCACTGTGAGATACAGGAAGCCAATCAAAAACTAATTGAAGAATGGAAGGATATGATCCTCAGCGCCAACAAATGTTTGGTCTATTTGAAACGAGGTATAGTAGAGTTGGAAAAGAAGTTTTAGAAGAGGGTTAAAGACTGTCGTACTGCGGAAGGAAATGACGGCGGACACCTGGCCAGACCCTAATTGCTGCTGAGACTGCGTGAGATAGGGAAGATATTCGATGGCACCGATAATGCCGAGTCTAGGGAAGGTCCCTCTGGGACCAAATAGATAGGAATTTCCATTTCCGCTTTATGAAATATAATACGGCCAATGACTATTAGTGATTTTTATTTTCTTGTTATTTAGTGTCGTTTTGGGATTCATCTACTTTTATCAATAAACGAGGCATATAGCATTCTAAGTTCTCCAAATTAACTTGTCGTTAGGCTTACCTCGGGCACATCGAGGTCCCCAAAATTAGGACAAACTTTATATTTCAGTACTGTGTGTTTACATATTGCAACATTTTTTTCTAATGATCCTCACTAACTTGTACCTTTTTATTTTTATTTTTTTTGTTTATTCCCCTCCCCAAAGGTTAGTTCGTGAATTCTGGCAGCATCATCATATTTTACGAGATCCAGGGGCCCTCCACCTACTCTTTCTCCCAATCCTATCAGACACAAGAACAAAAAAAAATAAAATGTTTGAGCAACTCAGCTGAATGGGTAGAGGTCACTCATGGTGTTCTGGTTCCCAAGGAAAATGCATCCCAATTGGAACAAAAGTTATTGAAGTTTCAACTAGAATTGGATCAAGTCCGGAATTTGGCAAGTCTGTCATTTTCCCTCACCACTTAGAGGTTACTTTCCCAACTACTCAGAATCATGTACCTCCACAAAATATCCTAAAGCAGCAAAACCATCCCGCTCCTCACCACCACTGCAATACATGCCATACTTCAAATAACACCTCGCTGATCATCCCACAAATCCAAAACTCCACAAATAGCCACTGCCACACCCAACATAATACCCCCATCTACATAGAGACTATGCCACACTCCACCCATCCCATCTCAAGCACACCCGAGTCTGATGACAAGGACATGAGAAATTTGGCGGATGAACTTAAAAGGCTAACTAGCACAATTTAAGGCGTTGAAGGTAGTAAGAGAATTGATGGGCTAAACTATGAAGACCTGTGCATACAACCCGATGTCGAATTGCCTGATGGGTAAAAACCTTCCTAGTTTGAAATGTTTGATGATACAGGGTATCCCAGGGTCCACTTGAGAAAGTATTATGACAAGCTGGTCGGAGTGGGAAAAGATGAGAAAATCCGCATGAAACTCTTCATGAGGAGCTTGAAGGGAGATGCCTTATCTTAGTATATTAGCCAGGATCCAAAAAAGTTGTCAAACAAGGTAAGCATGGCGTCTGATTTTATGTTCAGATTCAGGTTCAACACGGAGAATGCACCCGATGTGATCTATATCCAAAAACTGAAAAAGAAACCCCCAGAGACCTTCTGTGAGTATGCTACCCGATGGAGATCAGACGCTGCTAAGGTTAGGCCTACTTTGGAAGAAGAGAAAATGAACAAATTCTTTGTTCGGGCCCAAGACCCACAATATTATGAGAGGTTGATGCTGATCGAGAATCACAAAATTTTGGACTTCATCAAGCTAGGGGAAATAATCAAGGAAGACATCAAGAATGGTACGGTTATGAACTTTGGAGCGTTGCAAGCCACAAATAAGGCTTTACAGTTTTGTGGTACGTCCAAGAAAAAGGACGTAGGCATTTAATGGTTGCACAGAGGACCAAATCCCCTATCAAATACCAAACGTACCCAATACCTCCAATCACATATCAGCCTACCCCAAATTACCAAGCCCTCTCACCTTCTTATCATACTCCACCACCCACTTATCATTCATCTCCACCTCCCGCATACCAGCCCTTCACCCAAATACTTCCAACCAGCACATGTTTACCATGCCTACAACACACAACCATCCCACTATCAATCACCCCCCACGTCAAAACTTCCCTAGACCTCGACCAAATTTTGATCGAAGACCTCCCAAACAATATACCGCCATTGCTGAACCCATTGACCAGCTGTACGAGAGTCTTAAAGCTACTGATTATGTCACCCCTATCCACGCCATAACCCCAGAAAATCCTTCTCAGTGGGTCAATCCAAATAAATTATGTGCATAGCGTTCCAGCTTGAAAGGACATACCATTGATGAATGCCGCTCTCTAAAGGATAAGATTCAGATTTTGATTGATAATAAGATCATTGTAGCAAAGCAACCTTCTCCGAATGTCCGCAATAACCCTCTTCCAGACCATAAGGGAGGAGGTTTTCATATGACCGAGATAGAGGATGACTGGGACTTCAAGAGATCGATCAGGTTGATCATAGAAGGCGATGACCCAAAGAAGCCAGTAGTCACCCTTGATCCGATTGTGGTCCAGATTCAACCTTCTGAGGACGCCGAGGTAAACATGTCCATGCCACTCGAGTTTGAAGCACTACCCTCTACAAAGACGCTAGCGCCGATTGAGGTTGAGTTTATATCACCGCTAGGCCTAAGGGGCCTAATCCATTCGGAGTAAAGATAGCCATTCCAATTCTAGAGGCAATGTAAGCAATAACACCATTTCACACTAATGCCATACCTTGAGACTACAGAGCCGAAGCTAGAAGAAAGGGGAAGGTCAAGTTCGGGGAAGCCGTTGCGGCACAGGGTATGACAAGAACCGGCAGGGTTTATACCCTAGAGCATTTAGCCGAGTCGAGTGAGCAGGACTCTAATAGACCAACTATCACTGAAATTGGACTCGATGATATCTGGAGAAGGTACAAGCCAAAGAATACTCAGTCATTGATCAGTTGAACAAAACACCGACACAAATTTCTATCCTTGCCTTGCTGCAAAGTTTGAGGCACGCAAAAATGCCTTGTTGAAAGTGCTAAGTGAGGCATATGTACCGAGTAACA
This sequence comes from Nicotiana benthamiana, assembly GCA_034376525.1. NCBI lineage: Eukaryota > Viridiplantae > Streptophyta > Magnoliopsida > Solanales > Solanaceae > Nicotiana > Nicotiana benthamiana. The sequence continues at coordinate 100,209,681 of CM067331.1, forward strand.
TCACCAGCGAAGAGATGGAAAACATGGCGGGACAGGTATTGGAAAGATACAAGATCACTTTTCATGAAGATGAGCTGCCACCAGAAGGGTTGAGTCACAACACGGCATTGCATATCACCGTGCAGTGCGAGGATTATTTTATCACCAAGATCCTGATTGATGGAGAGTCCAGCCTTAACATTTGCCCGTTGGTAACACTCAGGACATTAGGAAAGGGACTACACGAGATCAAGGATGGGGCCATCAACATCAAAGCTTTCGACAGATTCCAAAGGTCCATTATTGGGGAAATTAGCTTGTGTTTGCAAATGGGGCATACTTGGTTTGATGTTGATTTTCAAGTGATAGACGTACTAGTATCTTACAATCTATTGTTGGAACTGACCATGGATTCATGCCGCTGGGGCTGTGTTGATACCCAAATTTTTTCTAGATATTTTATACTCAAAATACTTTAAAAATAACATATATATGCATATATGAGCATACCCAAGTGTTTTGGTATTTTTTCAAATTTCAAAGATTTATTAAAACACATTTATTGTCTATTTTAATACTACAAAATTCAATAATTATTCCCAAAATTATCATTTTGGTGAATAATGTATTTTACTCTTATATTTATACTAAAATATACTTTAAATAAAATTTACATATTTTTACACAGTTACTCGGTATTTTTAAAGCTAAATTGTATATCATTGCAATTATAGCCTATTTTATAATTTATTGCATTTTTTACAATTATAAAATCATTTTCGGTATTTTTAGATTAATATTTATATATTATTAATTAGTTAAGTTTTTAAATATGTTTTTAAAATCTTTTTCACTATTTTTATAAAATAAAAAGGGGAAATGTGGCTATTTAAATGCTAGCCAGATTTATTACAATTACAGCCCAAATTCAACCCCAATTTCCACCCCAATTCCCCCGACCCATATTCCTAAATCACCCGACCCATACCCGATTCAACGACCCAGTCCAGCCTTGATCTAATCTGAGCCACTGATCAAATGAGATAAACGGCCCAGATTCTATTTCCTAACTCAAAACCTAATGACCCCCCAAACCCCTCACTTCAGAGACAGTCTCTCTTACTCTATGCTAACGTTTTCTCTCCCTTTTCTCTAGAACCTTCTGGTTCTCTCTCTCGTCTCCAATGAAGCCACCGCCTCTCCGGCCACCTCCATCCTCACTTCTCTTCGACTACCAGTCGCCATGAAGCTTTACCTAGTTGATTCCCACTATCGTTGGGGCTCCAGGAGCCCCTACCATGAGAGATGGTCACTGAAGATTGGTCTGGTTTGTTTCTGATTTTTTCTCCGACGGGTTTTGGTCCAATGGTGCTGTGGACACCATTATTGCTGAGTTTCACAGCCAGGTTCATTACTTCTCACTAGTTTATTACGAAACCCTAACCCTATGTTCTTCAATTTATTTAAGTTCTACTCTACATTTACAGTATTATGAAGCTTTTCTATGTTGCTTTTCTCTGAAAAAACCTTATCTTTAAACAATCGTTCTATTTCAAAATTAGGTTTTCTTAACTCCTTTTAAAAAATGGTTTTACTTCTAGTTTAATGATTTCTATTGTATTTTGAACAATCCTCTTATGTTTTCATTGTTATATGAGTTACTGGGCTAGAAAGCCCTAATTCGTTCTAGCCCGTTTTGACAATGTGTGTTTGTTTCTTGTGAAGCTATTCATGTATTCTCTGTGATTCACGTTGTTAGGGGTCTTAATCCTCTACTGTTCTATGACCCCCTGGTTAGGGCTTCTCTTATTTAAGTTCTATTTAATGATTAGTAGGTCTGACTAATTGTTTACTTAAAGACCCCATCGACTCTATGCATCTTTCTGCAAAACTATGACATTTTCGTTGAATATATGATTTTGTGTGTTTCTCCTATAATTATGTATTGTTTTTTTTAAATTGCTTCCTTATTTGTGAGATGATTTCCCTAATTAGCACCAATTTCTTGAGATTTTTAGTCTCATCCGTGGTACCTTGATTGATTTTTTCAGAACTAGATTGAATTCTACCTTATTTATGTGCAATATATATCTTCCTTGTTTAAAACATTATATATTTGGCCTTTATTATATGCCACATGAAGTTTCTGCTTCAATTGGGTTTAAATCAGTCTACGAGTTGATTCCTTTTCTTTATTTAGCTATGATTGTACCGTTTGAACTAGATTCCCTAATTAAAGGAGTCCGTGTCTTTAATTTATGCTGATTGATTATTGTTTCCATAATTATGTAAAAATTAGTACTCCTTACCTTATTTTTATTCCTCATTTTCAACATTATAAATAATATATTCTCTTTTGCATAACACACAGAATATCACTAAGACGTACACAAGCACATACACACAGAGCATAGTGATATTGTTCTGAGTTCTCTCTTACTCTCATACATATTCTCTTTTGCTTCTCGTATTAGTTACTGATTACTCAGTTGGCTGCTAGCCAAGATTGAGTAATTACTATTGCTCTCTTGTATCTGCACACTATTGTCCTGTTGATCTCTTTCTTGTTCTGCATACTATTGTCCTGTTGCTCTACCTCTCTGCACCTTGCTGTTCTATTCTCACTCTTGACTGGTAGGTTTCTAGTTTAAGTTTACAGTATCCCAAAACAACATGTTTCAGTTCATGTTAAGATTCTTGTTATTCCTTTTGTGCTTTTACTTATGGTCCTATTTTTACCACGTAACTAGCATGTCTCTGTTATTTCCCTTTCCCTTTAGTCTAATATGTCTCTTGCTTTCTCGTGTGATATCCACTATGTCTCTGTTCGATTCCTATGAAGCTAGCATACTTGTTTATCTATGTGATTATCTTTCCTCTCATCTCAGCATGACCAATGTTTTCTTATATGTTCTCATCCTCTGCCTAACATCTACTACTACAAACTTGTACCCATCCATATAATACCTAAGTGTTATGTGATTATAATCCTAAATCTAATGTGTGACTCTGTTTGAACACTAATGCTGTTGGACTCTTGGCACGAACACTCTGTGATAACTATGTTGTAACTCTAGCCCAAGGACTAATTGTGTATAGGTCTGCTTATACCATGTGATTTATCTGCCCCCAGTCCCTATCCCTGCTTGTGTTTGCTTCCAGAACTCTACATATCTTCTAAGTCGTGATTGTCTTGTCTCTTTCCTTTTTCAAACTTGTTTTTCATAAAACAAACTCTCAAGCTGTTCTCTGGAACTATTTTCTTTCAAACTTTTATTTCAAACTCAACTGTTTTAAACTATAAGCACATCTCACCGCTCTTAGAAAAATAGGTTTCACCCCCTTGGTGTGAGCATTGCTTTGAGTACCTCTGAGTATTTATTGAACTTTGACACACAAGGTTGGTATTCCACTTGCCCTACATTCCTTTAAAGGTCTAGGTGCTGCTATTGGCCGGGGACCTAATGGGGCCCTAGGGAGATTTGCTGCACCTAGACCGTGTCAAAAGCTGTGAAACTCGAAGGGGTTGAGGTTGGAAGATTGGGCCTGGTTGAAGGCTCCCTATAGAATAACTTCTTATTTTTTTTACTTATATAATTCAGTTATCACGGTTTGTAATAATTTGTAAACAACTTATTGGGGGCTATAGTGATATTGAATGGGATTATGCATGCTTAGTTTGATTAACGGGTAGAAAACATGTCTATGGGAATTTACTTACCTATTTGCGCAATAGAGACCATGTATAGGACATGCATCTTACAAATAAAAATCATGCCTTAGGCCCCTTTATTTTTAGATTGTTATTATATTCACTTCGTAATCACGATTAGTTACCAACAAAACAACAGTTATAGAAAACTGCTGCTACATTTAAAGACCATGTTTTAGGAGCTTACGTGCATTAGACATCATGTTACTTAGGACTTTATATCGTTTAAATCACAATCGCTGAACGCCTCACCAGTTGTTTAATAATAACACAAGTTTAGGGTTAAACTATGTCTGCTTCTTAAAATTGGATTAATATGCATGTTCACCTTTCAAGTAGGCAATACATACGATGCCTAGACAAGCTTTAGGCCTAATAAATTGATTAATTTTGTTTTGCTAGTTTTCAGAGTACTCAACCTCTTTTAAAACTACTGAACTCCATTCCTTGTTTGTCTCACTGAAGTTTACTTTGTTTTCTGTTAAAACTCCCATCCTGTTTTGAAATAATCTCAGAATCGTGCATCTGTTTTAACATGTTTTCTACTGGATTGTTTTGCTTGTCCAGAATCGTGCTATTTTACTGCATCTTTAATGTCATTACTTTACTTTCAAAGTATGTTTCAACATGTTTATCTATACTTTTACTAATTCCTAAACTACTATATACTTACTGCCATCTTTAGTTACACTTCTAAAATTCTTCACTTCGTATTAATTAAACCTTCCGCTTTTCACTGAATCTTACCCTTTTCCATCATTTTGTTTTTTTAATAACTTCTGTTTTTGAGACCTTAAATGTGAAAGACATGTTAATGTTTACTTGTGGAGGGATTTGTGAACCTCTTATTTGACTTGTATGTTCCCTTTATGTGTAGTTCTACTTGTTATGTATGGCGCTTAGCATTTTGTCCTTTAAACCTAAGAGTTCAGCCTAGTCCTTACCCTATAGGAATAGTTGGTCCTTAATACCCTCTAGGACCTATAGGAGGGGACGCGTAATAGCACGCAATAAACATTTGTGACCAATCCATGCGTTTAAATAACCATTGCGGGGTGGGAAGGGTAGAATATGGAGATGATGACCGATGCGCTAACATCACGTGCGACCCCTCTTTGAGGAGTGATTGCTAGGTATTGCATAGAAGCGATCCATATTAATCATAAACCTAAGACTCCTTTTCCTTTGTTTGTCTTTTTCCGCTTTCTTTAGAATCGTTTAGACCTTTCAAATTTCTACTCTCTCTCTACTTACCTTCACAAGTTTCAATTTTATTGCAAGTCCTTATTTCAGCGTTGATTGTTTATTTGTAAAGTCACAATTGTAATATGGCCGGGACCACACTAGTGGATCTTGAGGGGTTCCTAACACCTTCCCCTTGATGTAATTTCTAGACCTTACCCAAACTCTGGTTTCTTCAACTTAAGCCCTTCTTAAAGTGTCCTAGTGCACTATAATCATTAGGTGGCGACTCTCCAATTCCAAAACCCAATTCTCGAAAGGGAATAGAGTTGTACTCCCAAATGTCGTGAACCCGATTTCAAATCTTAGAAAGAGGGGACGTCGACAGCATGGAGACTCTACTGGGGATTTTCTTTTAGGCTTTTACCATTGCATTTTATTTGTGACCTTATTGCTTCTTTATTACTTTACTTAAATGTCTTTATCTCTTCTTCTTCGAAACTGGCTTGTTTCCTTGTTTCTTTTGTTTAAGGCTTTCTTTACCGCTTTTCTTTAATATTGTTGTAATTACGAGCAATTATTGTTATTATTATCTAATGAACACGGAAAATACATGACAATCTGTTTCTTTCTTGTAATTGCATCTTCAACATCATATTCCACTCGTACCAAACAAAATACCATAGCAACACTTATAATGAGTGGTTGGTTCTTCCAATATTATCACCCCTAAATTTGGCAATGGCGTATTTGCAGTAAAACCAGTCAATCAATGGTGCAGTTTACAGTTCTGTGCCTTTTCCTCTTGAGCTGTCCGCTCAAGGGTACCAATCTAATACCCCATAGAAACCTTACTATGTTTAACTGTGCATGCATCATGGTCAAACCTAGCTGAGTCAGTTATGTTTTCCAGATATTGACTCATTAAGATAGCCTTGTCCGAAGTCCACCGGGTTTCCTTGAAACCCAAACGGACGCCACCATATTCTATGCATTTATGGAGAACTAAATGCTTTTTATGCTAATTATTGGTTTAAATAGTCGAGCCTGGCGGGGGTAAGGGCCTCACCCTTTTGTTTTACAGAAATGAATTACAAAGTTCCCAACTTCGGTATGGTCAACATACCTTCACTCTTGCAGACTTGGCGGAGAAACCTCCCATCGAGTAGCCAAATCAACGAATGGAAAGAGAGAGTCACCAAGGCTAGTGAGAAGCTAGAATACCAGTAGTACAACTTGCTGGAATTGGAAGGGAAAGTGAGGAAAAGAGTCATCGACTGTCAAAATGCTGAGGAAGGCAAAGCAAAACGTCAGGCGATAGCATTTTTATTGGAAAATCTGCACGAGCTAGAGGACTTGATCAACGAGAACATTCAACCTGAAGAAGGTCCCTCCGGGGCCAAGTAGTTAGGAGTCTCTTTCTTTTGCTTTAATGATGTAATAAGGCCAATGGCCATTAGTGATATTTTTCTTTCCGTTATTTAGTGTTGTTTTGGGATTCGTCTTGTTTTTATTAATAAAATGAGGCATTTAACACTATATCTCCAAATTAATTTGTCGCTAGGCCTACCTCGGGCACAACGAGGCACCAAATTAGGACACGATTTATATTCCTACACAATGTGTTTAAATATTGCAACGTTTTGTTTTCATAACCCTCACTTTACCTTTTTGTTTTTTAATTTTGTTTTATTACCCTCTCCAAAAGGTCAGTTTGTGCACTCTGGCATTATCATCATACTCTACGAGATCCAAGGTCCCTCCACCTCCTCCTTCTCCTCCTCCAAGTCCTATCAAAAACATGAACAAGGCTAAAATGGAAGACATGAATAACATCTGAAAAGAGAACTCAGGATAACAAACAGAGGTTACTCAGGGTATCCAGATCTCCAAAGAAAGTGCTGCCCAACTTGTCATTTTCCCTTACCACTCCCGATATCAACTTCCCCAATACTCGAAATTCTGCACCTCCACAAAATATCCTGCAACCACTGAAACAACCCACTCATACTCAATATTGCAACACATGTCACACTTCCAATAACCCTCCATTGATCATCCATGAACTTTTAAGAACCACCAATGATCCTCTCCACAACACCTCGATATATGTGGAAACCATACCGCACTATACGCCACAAATCTCGAGCTCACCTCAGTCTGAAGACAAAGACTCTCTTATCAGGAACCTGGCCGCAGAACTCAAGAAGTTGACTAACCAAGTCCAAGGTGTTAAATGGAATAGAGGTATTGAGGGGCTGAATTACGAGGACCTTTGCATTCAGCCAGATGTGGAACTTCCTGAGGGGTACAAACCTCCCAAGTTCGAAATGTTCGACGGCAAGGGAGATCCCAAAGTCCATTTGAGGACATATTACGACAAATTGGTCGAAGTCGGAAAGGATGAGAAGATCCGTATGAAACTCTTTATGAGAAATCTGAAAGGTGATGCTCTGTCTTGGTACATCAGCCAAGACCCCAAGAAGTGGACAAAATGGGTAGTTATGGCGTCCGATTTCATGGACAGGTTCAGATTCAATACAGAGAATGCACTAGATGTATTCTACATCCAGAATTTGAAGAAGAAACCTACAGAGACATTCTGTGAGTATGCTACTTGTTAGAGGTCAAAGGCTGCTAAGGTCATACTGGTCTTAGAAGAGGAACAGATGAACATATTCTTCATCCGGGTTCAGGATCCATAGTACTATGAGAGGTTGACGTTGATCGAGGGCTAGAAATTCTCCGATATCATCAAGCTAGGGGAAATAATTAATGAAGGCATCAAGAGTGGTATGGTTACTAACCTTAAAGCTTTACAGGCCATGAACAAGGCTCTCCAGTCTGGTGGCACGTGAAAGAAGAGGGATGCTAGTGTCATGATGGTCGCACAGAGAATAAAATCCTTGATAGAATACCAAACTTACCCATCACCTACACTTATATATCAGCCTACCCCAAATTTCCTAACACCCACACCCTCATGCCAAAATCCACCAGCTGTTTATCAATCATCTCCACCTCCTACATATCATCCCACTTCGCCCAGATACTCGTAACCCGCACTGGTCTACCAAGCTTATAATTCTCAACCCTCTCACTACCAGTCGCCTCCCACTTGCTAAAATTTCCCTAGACCTAGACCAAATTTTGACCGCAGACCTCCCAGACAATATACAGCCATTGCTAAACTAATTGACCAGCTATATGAAAGACTTAAAGCTGCTAGTTACGTCACCCCTATCCCTGACATAACTCCAGAAAATCCTTCCTAATGGGTCAACCCAAACAAAACCTATGTGTACCATTCCGGCATGAAGGGGCATACCATTGACGAGTGCCGCTCACTGAAAGATAAGATCCAAAACCTGATTGACAATAAGATCATCGTAGCAAAGGATCCTACTCCTAGTGTTCGTAACTACCCTCTACCTGACCATAAGAGTGGAGACATTCACATGATTGAGATCGAAGATGACTGGGACCCCGAGGGGTCGATAGGATTGATTGCTGAGGGTGATGAGTCAAAGAAGCCAACAGTCACACTTAACATGATTGTTGTCTAGAACCAGCCCTCCAGGGGCGATGAAGTAAACATGTCTATACTACTCGAGTTTGAAGCACTTTCCTATGCAAAGGCTCCCGGACCAATTGAGGTTGAGTTTGGAATTCTGAAAGCACATGTACCATTTGAAGTTGCTGTGTTACCCCCAAGGGTGCCTATTCCGGTAGCAATGTCAGACATAACACCATTCCACTCAATTTCCATACCATGGGATTACACAGCCGAAACAAGAATGAAAGGGAACGCCAAATTTGGAGATGCAATAACACCTAGCTGAATCTAGTAAGCAAACCTCTTGACGGCCTGTTGAAACTGGGCCTGATAATCTTTGGAGGAAGATACAGGCAAAAGAATACTTAGTCGTTGAACGACTGAATAAAACACCAACCCATATCTCCATACTAGCTCTTCTATAAACCTCTGATGCGTACAAAAATGCCTTGATGAAGATACTGAGTGAGGCATATGTGCCCAGCAACATAACTGGAGGAGAAATGGCAAACATGGTAGGGCAAGTACTGGAGAGCCATAAAATCACCTTCTACGAAGATGAGCTGCCACCGGAAGGGCTAAGTCACAATAAGGCACTACACATCATTGTGCAATGCGAGGATTATTTCATTACTAGAGTCCTGATCGATGGAGGATCCAGCCTCAACATATGTCCGTTGATAACCCTTAGAACATTGGGAAAGAATCTGCATGAGATCAAAGATGGGGCCATCATTGTCAAAGCCTTCTATGGGTCCCAAAGGTCCACTATTTGGGAAATCAGTTTATGCCTGCAAATGGGACCAACTTGGTTCGACGTTGATTTTCAAGTGATAGACGTCCAAGTATCCTATAACTTGCTATTGGGACGACCATGGATTCATGCCACTAGAGTTGTAGCGTCAACCCTACACTAGGTAGTGAAGTTCAAATGGAATCACTAAGTGACTATTCATGGAGATGGTAGCAACCCCATATACAATCAACAGACCATCCTGGTGATTGGAGAAAGGAGGAGAATAGGCGGAGAAATCTACCATCACATCGAGCGAGTCAACGGTGTGGACGAAGATAAATGGTTGGATAAAAATATTGAGAGTATCCTGAGTTGGTGCAGATATGAGCCTGGAAAAGGACTTGGCAAAAACCTCCAAGGAATTGCCAAACTCATCAAGCTGAAGAAACGTGGTACCACTTTTGGTTTGGGGCATGAATATACTTGCGAGGAGTTCAACCACTAGTCGCCACCATGGCGCGGTCCCTACTATCACTAGAGCATCCTATACCTCATCTGGAGCAGACTTTCCTATCCAGCAGATACCATATGTGGGTCAGAAGAAGATGAGGCATTGTCGGTAATGAGGAATCTATTTTTGGAAGATGACAGTATGGACTGCTATGTCATTTTTGAGGAGGAGGGAGAGGAAGGCCCTTCTATACAAGTTGTAAGCCGAGGAGCACACCTCAATAATTGGTCCGTCTGAACCACCAGGGCCGCGAAAGCTTCGGGGTAGCAAGGCTAAACAAAGTACCATGCATCACATTCTACTTTTTTTACCAGTCAATTTCCTTTCCATAATTTTTTTAATTTCAAATAAGAGCTCTGATGTTCCCAAACAGTTATAATATTTTAATCAAAGCATTTTAATTTCTCATATATGTCTCACTCTTATTATTTTCTTTATCATTTACATTATTTACACAACATTACTATTACTTATCTTGATGATGAACCGATGATTGTGACTTGCAATGAGACAATGCAACAAACAGACATAGATCCGGAAGAGGATGATATACCAGAAAAGTTTATTAAAGAAGTTGAGGATTTTGAAAATAGGCCCAAGTCTACCTTGGACGAAACTGAGGTCATTGACTTGGGGGATACAGAGAATTTCAAAGAAACGCGCATCAGTGTTCACTTGTTGCCGTTAGAAAAGAAATAGTACACGGAGTTTCTAAAGGAATATGAGGACATATTCTCCTGGTCATACGATGATATGACGAGCCTCAGTACATCCATTGTAGCTCACAAACCGCCAACAGACCCAACATGTCCGCTGGTAAAGCAGAAGCTCCGAAAGTTCAAACCTGACATAAGTTTGAAAATCAAGAAAGAAGTCACCAAGCAAGTCAAAGTGAAGGTTCTAAGGGTGGTAGAGTATCCAACATGGTTAGCCAACATTGTACCTGTACCGAAGAAAGATGGGAAGGTTAGAGTCTGTGTCGACTGAAGGGATCTTAACCGGGCCAGTCCCAAAGACGACTTCCCCTTACCAAACATACACATTCTTATTGACAACTGCGCCAAGCATGAGCTGCAGTCATTTGTTGAGTGATTTTCTAGGTATCATCAGATATGGATGGATGAAGAAGATGCAGAGAAAACAACTTTCATCACGCTGTGGGGGATGTATTGTTACAAGATGATGCCATTTGGATTAAAGAATGTTGGGGCCACCTACATGAGGGCCGTGACTACTATCTTTCATGACATGTTACACAAGGAGATCGAGGTATATGTAGACGACGTTATCATCAAATCCAAGAGAGCCGATGACCACATGGAAGATTTGAGGAAGTTCTTCAAAAAACTGAGAAGGTACAATTTGAAATTGAATCCCGCCAAGTGTGCATTCAGGGTTCATGCCAGAAAATTACTGGGGTTTATCGTGAGTCATCGAGGAATAGAATTGGATCCATCAAAGGTTAAGGCCATTCAAGAATTACCACCTCCAAAGAACAAGAAGGACGTGATGAGTTTCCTGGGGAGAATCAACTATATTAGCCGGTTCATAGCTCAGTCCACTGTCATTTGTGAACCCAACTTCAAAATGTTGAAGAAGGATGCCGCTACCAAATGGACTGATGATTTCCAGAAGGCATTTGACAGAATCAAGGAATACTTGTCGACTCCCCCAGTTTTGGTTCCGCCCGAACAAAGTAAACCTCTGTTGCTCTACCTTACAGTATGGATGGAGCATTCAGTTGTGTTTTGGGACAACACGATGAACGGGGAGAAAGGAGCAAGCCATCTACTATCTCAGTAAGAAGTTCATGCCTTACGAGGTTTGGTATTCTCTATTAGAGCGCACCTGTTGTGCCCTAACTTGGGTAGCTTAGAAATTGAGGCATTATATCTGTGCCTACACTAGTTATCTCATATCAAGAATGGATCCACTAAAGTATATCTTCCAGAAGCCCATACCCACTGGCAAGCTTGCCAAGTGTCAAATCCTGCTAAGTGAATTTGACATTGTTTACATGACTCAGAAGGCTCAAAGGACAAGCCTTGGTAGATCATCTAACTGAGAATTCTGTGGGTGGAGAATACGAGCCTTTACAGACGTATTTTCCTGATAAAAAGGTATCTTTCATAGGAGAGGATATTGCAGAATCCTATGATGGTTGGAGAATGGTTTTTCAACGGAGCCGCAAATTTCAAGAAAGTTGGCATATGAGCAGTCCTAGTAACAGAAACCGGCCAGCACTGCCCGGTATCCGCCAAATTCAGGTTCCCATGCACCAACAATATGGCCGAATACGAAGCCTGCATCTTGGGGCTCAAGATAGCCATTGACATGAACATTCAGGAGTTGCTAGTGATAGGGGATTAAAACTTGCTCATACATCAGGTTCGAGAAGAATGGGCAACCAAGAAATCTAAGATACATCCCTACCTGCATCACATACAGGAGTTGAGGAAGAGATTCAAAAAACAGAATTTCAGCATGTCCCCAGAGTACAGAATGAATTCGCTGACGCATTGGCTACACTATCACCCATGATCCAATATCCAGATAAGAATTTCATTGATCCCATCCCGGTAAAGATTTATGATCATCCAGCTTATTGTGCTCATGTAAAGGAAGTAGCGGACGAAAAACAATGGTTCCATGACGTCAAGAAGTACTTGACGATAGGAGAATATCAATAACTTGACAACGCCACTCAGAAGCGCACCCTTCAGCGATTGTCTAACAACTTCTTTCACAATGGAGAAATCCTGTACAGGAGGACTCCCTATTTGGGGTGGTGTACTGAAGAAAATGAATCATCCAGGTTGTTATAAGAAGTGCATGCAGGGACTTGCAGTCCATATATGAATGGTTTTGTCTTGGCAAAGAAGATACTCTGGGCAAGATATTTTTGTATGACTATGGAAACAGACTGCATCCAGTATGTTTGCAATGCCATCACTATCACATACATGCAGATATGATAAAGGTGATTCCGAATGAGCTTACTGCAACAAGCTTGCCTTGGTCGTTTGCCGCTTAGGAAATGGATGTTATTGGACCAATCGAGCCTGCCACATCAAATAGGCGTAGGTTTATTCTGGTAACAATTGATTATTTCACAAAATGGGTCGAAGCAGCATCATATAAAGCAGTAACCAAGAAAGTTGTGGCAGATTTCGTCCGTGACCGTATTGTTGTCAATTCGGAATTCTGGAATCAATCATTATTAATAATGTTCCAATCTCAACAGTGACTTGATGAAAGCAAAGTGTGAAATATTCAAGATAAAACACAAGAACTCTACATCCTACATGCCTTAGATGAATGGAGTGGTAGAAGCAACCAATAAAAATATCAAGAAGAAACTAAGGAAGAAGATAAAGAAGCACAAGCAGTGGCACGAGAAGTTATTCTTTGATCTATTAGGATACCGCACCACAGTCTGCACATCAGCCGGAATGACTCCATATATGTTGGTTTATGGTACAGAGGCGGTCATTCTCGCCGAGGTAGAAATTCCCTCCTTGAGAATCATATAAGAAGCGGAGTTATATGATGCAGAATGGGTAAAGAGTCGCTATGAGTAGTTGGCTCTTATATATGGAAGAGAATGAATGCGGTTTGCCATGGTCAATTGTATTAGAATAGAATCTCCAAAGCTTTCAACAAAAGACTCAAGCCAAGGAAGTTTACACCGGGGCAGCTAGTGTTGAAGAAGGGTTTTCCGCATCAAGATGAAGACAGAGGGAAATTCTCTCCCAATTGGCAAGGTCCGTAAATGGTTCATCGGGTTCTAATCGGAGGAGCCCTCATACTTGCAAAAATGGACAGAGAAGTTTGGCCAAAACCAATCAATTCAGATGCAGTCAAATGATACTATATGTAACCATTTATGATTCACTTTATGATGTAATTTGAACTATGCCTGACCAGATTCCCGTTTAAGAGGGGATACGTAGGAAGCCCTATGGGTTCGGTCACAATTCAATAAAATTTCCATTTCCCCCCGCTCTTGGAAACTGGGGCAGAATTTTAAGGAGGACCCTCAAAATTCCAAAGTTGATCATCATCCATTCATTGAACGCGGCCATCGGAATCACCAACCCAGTAAACCGGGGTAGAATTTTGAGGAGGACCCTCAAAATTCCAAAGCAAGAGAGGCTGCAATGTCTTGAACCGTGTCGTAGTCATCGGTTCATCTAAAAAAGAAAAACTATTATTTTCAATTATGCATTTTACTAAATCATGCATGACTATTATCGAGATTGCTTTGTTTAGCAACGCTACTCCAATGAAAACACAACATCGAGCAGGACGAGAAAAGGCCGCGGGAAGACGAACTAGCACTCCCCTATTTTACAAAACTCACGATTTTTCTTTGGATGCAAGCACTCAATTTGCAAGGTCATTAGATATATTTATGCACTCATACTTTATTAATAGCGCAACTTATCAGAATCATCACCTATTAACAATTTCTATCCGTACACAACATCCCAGCAGCCACAATAATGCAATCAACCATCAGTTATCATTTACCAGCTAAGACATTTCATTACCATTCACCTTTTATTTTTTGCATTTTGTATAAGGCTACTCTTCTGCCTTCCGAGACTAAGCACTGTCTCCATCTGCATTCTTGCATTGCATATGGCTACTCTTCTGCCTTTCGAGACTAAGCATTGTCTCCATATGCATTTTGCATTGCATAAGGCTACCTATCTTCCTTCTGAGGTTAAGCTCTACCTCCATCCTGCATTTCTATACATTCTTGCATTGCATAAGGCTACCTTCCTGCCTTTCGAGACTAAGCTCTGTCTTCATATCTCTGCATTGCATAAGGCTACCTTTCCTGCCTTCCGAGACTAAGCATTGTCTCCATCTGCATTTTGCAGTGCATAAGGCTACCTTTCTGCCTTTCGAGGTTAAGCTCTACCTCCATCCTGCATTTCTCTGTATTCTTACATTGCATAGGCTACATTCCTGCCTTCCGAGACTAATCATTGTCTCCATCTACAATTATGCATTGCATAAAGCTACCTTTCTGCCTTTCGAAGTTAAGCTCTACCTCCATCCTGCATTTTGCATAAGGATACCTTCCTGCCTTTCGAGACTAAGCTCATTCTCCATATCTCTAATTGCATAAGGATACCTTTATTCCTTTCGAGACTAAGCTCTGTCTGTATCTAGAATCGGCTGAAATGTCGCTACTTTATTTAAATCTTGCATTGGCTGAAAGATCGCCACCTTATTACATTTCATGGGCTGAAAGATCGCCAAATCGTCCAAAAGCGTCATTTTTCGGAGGTACCATTTTCATAGCCCGATAACGCCATGCCATGGCCTGAGGACCCCGTTTTATCTTTTGCATATCATTATTCAAAGGCATCATGGTTCGTAGGTATCATCCTCATAACCCAAGAACACCATTTCATAGCCTGCGAATCCTTTATCATACGCATCATGGCCCAGAACATCATGGTCCGAGGACGTCATCCTAACCGTCCAAAGACAACATTCATGGTCCAAAGGGAACTTGCATCACGTTTAAATTAATGCATAATATATGAGTTGTATTGCTCAGTTAGGTATACCGACTAGCAATGACCATCTCAGCAGGAGCGATCCCGCTCCGGTTCCCGCAGCATATCAGATTTCAACCACTTTTCTCAACATAAACACCATGTCCGCCTTTCAAAATCTCCATCGGCATATTCTATCAATGCATCTTGAACTACATATTGCCCGATTCCTGTAAGACCACGGATATATAGGTAGCTCAGGGACCATAGCTCGGTCAAAATTCTTTGCAAATTGCCTCTTTCGCTCAAAATTGGCCATTATGTCTTTACCCGACAATTCTTTCATCCTTCCCGGGTAAAGAGAGACAGATGTTGATACCCAATTTTTCCCTAGATATTTTTATACTCAAAACATGTCTATAGGGATTTACTTACATATTTGCGCAATAGAGACCATGTATAGGACATGTATCTTACATATAGAAATTGTGCTTTAGGCCCATTTATTTTCAGATTGTTATTATATTCACTTCGTAATCACGATTAGTAACCAACAAAACAACTGTTAAGAAAATTACTGTTGCATTTAGAGACCATGTTTTATGAGCTTGTGTGAATTAGACATCATGTTACTTAGGACTTTATATCGTTTAAATCGCAATCACTGAACACCTCGCTAGTTGTTTAATAATAACACAAGTTTTGGATTAAACTGCGTCTGCTTCTTAAAATTGGATTAATATTCATGTTCACCTTACAAGTAGGCAATACATACGACGCCTAGGCAAGCTTTAGGCCTAATAAATCGATTAATTTTATTTTGCCAGTTTTCAGACTACTCAGCCAATTGTGTTTATTGATTGTTGTGTCATTTTCGAGGAGGAGGGGGAGGAAGGCCCTTCCATACAGGCTGTGAGGAGAGGGATATGCCTCAATAACTGGATTATCATAACCACCAGATCTCAACGAGCCTCGGGGTAGCAAGACTGAACAAGCATCATGCATTATTTTACTTTACTAATTTACTTCCCTTTCGTATTTTTTATTTTTTCGCAAGAAAGAGCACCGATGTTCAAAAACAATTATGGAATTTATCAAAAGCATTTCGTTTTCTTATAAATCTTACGATTATTATTGTTTTCACATTACTTTACTTATACAACATTACAATTGCTTATCTTGATGAACCAATGACTGTGACATGCAACGAGACAATGCAACGAACATGTATGGATTTAGAGGAAGATGATATACCGGAAGACTTTGTTAAAGAAGTTGAGAATTTTGAGAATAGAGGTAAGTCCAACCTGGACGAGACTGAGATTGTTATCTTGGGAGATACATAAAATATTAAAGAAACACGAATCAACGTTCATTTGTCACCATCAGAAAAGGAAGAATACATAGAGTTTCTAAGAGAATATAAAGACATATTCACCTGGTCATACGATGACATGACTGGTCCGAGTACATCTATTGTTGCACACAAACTGCCGACCGATCCGAAATGTCCGTCGGTAAAACAAAAGCTCAGAAAATTCAAGCCAGATATGAGTTTGAAAATCAAGGAAGAAGTCACTAAGCAGGTCAAAGTTAAAGTTTTCAGGGTAGTTGAATATCCGACGTGGTTAGACAACATTGTGCCAGTGCCAAATAAAGACGAGAAGGTTAAAGTGCATGTCTACTATCGGGATCTCAACTGGGCCAGTCGAAAGGACAACTTCCCTTTGCCAAACATACACATCATGATTGACGATTGTGCCAAGCACGAGTTCGGGGTATCATCAGATCTGGATGGACGAAGAAGATGCCGAGAAAATGGTTTTCATTACGCCATGGGGGATGTAGTGTTACAAGATGATACCATTTGGGTTAAAGAATGTAGGGGCCATCTACATGAGGGCCATGACTACCATTTTCCATGATATTATACACAAGGAGATCAAAGTATATGTGGATGATATCATTATCAAGTCCAAGAAAGCCACTGATCACATGGAAGATCTGAGGAAGTTTTTTAACAGACTGAGAAGATATAACCTAAAACTGAATCTCACAAAGTGTGCATTCGAGGTTCCAGCCCAAAAATTACTTGGGTTTATTGTGAGTCTTTGGGGAATAGAACTGGATCCATCAAAGATCAAATCAATTCAAGAATTACCACCGCCGAGGAGCAAGAAAGACGTAATGAGTTTCTTGGGGAGACTTAACTATATTAGCCGGTTCATAGCACTATCTATAGCTATGAGTAAGCCGATCTTCAAGATTTTGAAGAAGGATGCTGCCGCCAAGTGGACCGATGAATGCTAGAAGGCTTTTGACATAATCAAGAAATATTTGTCTACACCACCAGTCTTAGTCCTGCCTAAACCAGGGAGACCTCTGTTACTCTACATCACAGTGTTAGAGGGTGCTTTCGGATGTGTCCTGGGCAACATGATGAGACAAGAAAGAAAGAACATGCCATTTACTACCTCAGCTAGATGTTCATTCTATATGAGGCTTGATATTCTGTGTTAGAACGGACCTGTTGTGCTCTAACTTGGGTGGACCAGAAGCTAAGGCACTACTTCTGTGAATATACTATATATCTCATATCAAGGATTGATCCTTTAAAGTACATCTTTCAGAAGCCCATGCCCACTAGCAAGCTAGCCAAGTGGCAAATTCTATTGAGTGAATTTGACATTATCTATGTGACTCAAAGAAATCAAGGGACATGCATTGGCAAATCACCTTGCTGAAAACCTTGTGGATGGAGAATACGAACCCCTGAAAACGTATTTTCCAGGTGTAGAGGTATCATTCATAGAGAAGATATTGCAGAATCTTATAACTGATGGAGAATGTTTTTTGATGGAGCAACAAATTTCAAAGGAGTCGGCATAAGAGTGGTCCTAGTATCAGAAACTGGTTAGCATTATGCGGTGTCTGCCAAACTCAGGTTTCCTTGCACCAAAAATATGGCCGAGTACGAAGCATCCATCTTAGGGATCAATATGGCCATTGACATGAACATCCAAGAGTTGCTAATAATATGAGACTCAGATTTTCTTACATCAGGTACGAGGAGAATGTGCGACCAAGAATTCCAAGATACTCTTTTATCTGCACCATGTACAGGAGTTGAGAAAGAGGTTCACAAGGACAGAGTTCCAACATGTTCCCAAAGTTTAGAATGAGTTTGCCGATGCATTGGGTACCCTATCGTCCATGATACAACATCTAGATACGAACTTTATTGATCCCATTCCTGTGAAAATACATAATCAACTATCTTACTGTGCTCATGTCGAAGAAGAAGCATATGTAAAGCCTTGGTTTCATGAAATCAGGGAATATTTGGCAAAGGAGAGTACCCTGAGCTTGCAAATGCTATCCAAAAGCTGACCCTTCGAAGATTGTCTAATAGTTTCATCATGGAGGAATACTATGTAGGAGGACTCCTGATTTGGGATTGTTAAGGTGCATCGATGCCAAGGAAGCATCTAAGATGCTAGAAGAAATCCATGCTAGGACATGCGGTCCAATATGAAGGATTTTGTCCTGGCAAAGAAGATCCTCCAGGCTGGTTATTTTTGGATGACTATGGAATCGGACTGTATCGAGTACATTCGAAAGTGCCACCACTGTTAGGTACATGCAGGCATGATAAAGGCTGTGATTGGAGAGCTGGTTGGACCTGCCCAATCTGCATTTATTGAAGGAAGGGGTATCATGGATAACATCCTACTTAGCCATGAAATATGCAAAGGATACTCTAGAAAAGGTGTTTTTCCTAGATGTGTTCTTAAAGTGGACCTAAGGAAGGCATATGATACACTTGAATGGAGATTCCTGAAGCAGATTCTAATAGCACTGGGATTCCCTGCCAAATTTACTGCATGGATCATGGCTTGTATCTCATCTGTCTCATACTCATTAGTAATGAATGGTGGCCTTACTAAACCATTCATTGCTAAGAGAGGTATAAGACAGGGGGATCCTATGTCACCTTATCTCTTTGTATTGGCCATGGAATATCAGAACAGATTGCTACAGCAACTACATAAAGATGGGAATTTCAATTTCCATCCTAGGTGCAGGAAACTTAAACATATCCCATGTCTGTTTTGCTGATGACTTGCTTATGTTCTGTAGAGCAGACACAATATCCATCCAGATATTGCACAGAACCTTTCTTATACTCTCAGCTGCATCTGGCCTTCAGGCTAATGTAAGTAAGAGTGCAATCTATTTGGCTGGAGTTCCACAGGAAATCAGAGAGGAGATTATTGCTGTACTGGGATTCACTGAAGGACAGCTTCCCTTCAGATATCTTGGAGTTCCTCTAGATTCAAAGAAGCTAGCTATTCAACACTATTTGCCTCTTATTGAGAAGATTACAGCAAGAGTCACTTGCTGGTCAACCAAATTGTTATCCTATGCTGGCAGAACTCAATTGATCAAGTCAGTGATTTTTGGAATGCAGACTTACTGGGCTCAGGTGTTTATAATACCTAAGAAAGTCTTGAAGGCTATAGAGGCAATATGTAGAACTTATCTCTGGACAGGTAAAGCTACACTCTCCAGGAGAGCACTTGTTGCCTGGGACAAGGTATGCCAACCTATTTCCTCTGGGGGTCTTAATATACTGAGGATGGATGTCTGGAATAAAGCAGCCATAGCCAAATTACTATGGGATTTGGCTAGGAAAAAGGACTGTCTATGGGTCAGATGGGTGCATTCTTACTATATCAAGAATAGGAGCATTGACACAGTTGCTGTGCCAACCAACTCTTTTTGGGTGGTTAAAAAGATACTGGACAGTAGAACATTGGTGATGGACAATACTCAACTGCAGGGTGACTTTACAAGCAGGCTGCAAAGTGTATGCATGCTGGGGAAATTTCAGATTCACAAACTGTATATTGCTTTGCTGCCTAAGTTTCCTAAGGCTGCATGGAGGAACTTAATGCTTATTTCAACTGTTCTTCCTAAGCACAAGTTTACTGTTTCGTTAGCTGCTCAAAATAAGCTTCCCACAGTTGAGAGGTTACAGATTCTGGGCATACAAATTCCAACACTGTGTGCATTCTGTAAACTGCATGATGAAGAGTTTAAGCATATGTTTTTTGAATGTGATATCACCAGCAGACTATGGAGAAGAATTTGTGTATGGCTGGGACACTCCAGGACCATTGGCTGCTGGGAAAATGAAGTACACTGTATTTGTAGCAAAGCTAGAAGCAAGCATTGGCGGAATTCTATCACAGCAGCAGCTTTTGTAAACACTACTGCTATCATTTGGAGGGAAAGGAACCATATTCGTTTTGAAGGTGCAACTTTTGTAGAAGATATGGCATGTCGTGAGATTGCAACACTTCTACACCTTAAAGGCAGAAGATGTAAAAATTGGCAGATTGGATTGAGCAAACTTAATTCTTATCCTTAGAGAGATTACATTGATACATACAAGTGTATAGATAGTATTAGTTGATAGTTACTAGAGCAGTGTAGTAGTTAGTCCATACTACTGCCAACCTTGATACATTGTAAATATTTTGATATTAATGATATACGACAGTTGGATAAAAAAAAAGGTACGTCCAATTGAGCTTAATACCACAAGCTCACCTTGGCCGTTCGCCGCATGGGGAATGGATGTTATTGGACCAATCGAACCTGCCGCTTCCAACGGGCACATGTTCATCCTAATAGCAATCGACTATTTTACCAAATGGGTCGAAGCAACATCTTACGAGGCAGTGACTAAGAAAGTCGTGGCAGACTTTGTCTGTGACCATAATTTTTATCGATTCAGGATTTCAGAAACAATCATCACCGATAATGGCTCCAACCTCAACCGTGACTCGGTGAAGCGATGTGTGAAACCTTCAAGATCAAACACAAGATTTCTAAAGCCTACATGCCTCAGATGAACAGAGCCGTAGAAGCCACCAACAAAAATATCAAGAAGATATTGAGGAAAATGATAGAAAAGCATAAATAGTGGCACTAGAAACTCTCATTTTCTTTATTGGAGTAACGCACCACAATCTGCACATTAACAGGGGCAACCCCCTACATGCTGGTATATGGTATAGAAGTAGTCATTCCCACCAAAGTAGAAATTCCTTCCATATAAGAAGCCGAGCTCAATGATGCAGAGTGCGTAAAGAGTCATTACGAGCATCTAGCTCTTATAGATGGAAAGAAATTGAACACAATTTGCCATGGTCAGCTCTATCAGAACAAAATTTCCAGAGCCTTCAACAAGAGAGTCAAACCAAGAAGGTTCACACTGGGGCAGTTGGTGTGAAAGAAAATTTTTCCGCATCAAGATGAAGCCAAAGGAAAATTCTCTCCCAATTGGCAGGGTCCATACATGGTTCATCGGGTCCTGACTGCAGGAGCCCTTATACTTGCAGAAATGGATAGAGAAGTTTGGCCAAAGCCGACCAATTCAGATGCAGTCAAGTATTACTATATGTAATCTTACGTTTTCATACATGATGTAATTTGAACTATGTCTGACCTGATTCCCGTTTAAGAGGGGATATGTAGGCAGCCTTATGGGTTCGGTCACAATTCAATAAAATTTTTATTTTCCCCTGCATTGGAAACTAGGGTAGAATTTTGAGGACCCTCGAAATTCTAAAGCGAGAAAGGTTGCAATGTCCTGAACCAAGTCATAGTCATCGGTTCATCCAAAAAAACAATTTCTTAAATATATACTCATATCATATTTTTCTTTAAAAACTCATGCATGTCTGCTCTGTTTAGCAACACTACCCTAATATTGTATCATTAGAAAATGGATAATCAGGTCAAGGAAGGTCAGCAGGACACGAACTAACCTTTCCCATTTACAAAACTCATGACTTTTCTATGGATGCAGGCACCCAAGTCGCAAAATCATACATTATACACTCATACTATTCATGAATGTAACTCCCAGAACTGTCACACCTATTCACATTTTCTATCCACATACAATATCCCCAGCAACAACAATATCACAATCAGCTATCAACTATCAACTAAGAAATTTTACTGCTATGCTCTTTTGATCTCTTGCATAGGGCTACCATTCTGCCTTTCGAGGTTAAGCTCTAGCTCCATCTGCATTTTCTACATTGTACAGGCTACAATTTTGTCTTCCGAGGTTAAGCTCTGCCTCCATCTGCATTTTCTGCATTGCATAAGGCTACCATTCTGCCTTTTGATACTAAGCTCTATCTCCATATGCATTCTTGCATTGCATAAGGCTACCATTCTGCCTTCTAAGGTTAATCTCTACCCCCATCTACATTTTTTTCATTGTATAAGGCTTCCATTCTGCCTTTCGAGACTAAGTCTGGCTCCATCTGCATTTTCTGCATTACATAAGGCTACCATTCTACCTTCCAAGACTAAGCACAGTCTCCATCTACATGGCTGAAAGATCGCCACTTCATTTACATCTCTCATGGCTAAAATATCGCTACTTTATTTATATCTTGCATGGCTAAAATATTGCCACTTTATTTTGCACTTGCATGGCTCAAATATCACCACTTTATTTTGCACTTGCATGTCTAAAATATCACCACTTTATTATGCACTTGCATGGCTGAAATATCGCCACTTTATTTATATCTTACATTAGCTAAAATACTGCCACTTTTATTTACGTCTTGCATCGGCTGAAAGATCGCCATTTTATTTACACCTACATCGGCTGAAATATCGTTGCTTTATCTACTTCCTGCATGGCTAAAAGATTGCCACCTATCGCATTTTGCATTGGCTGAAAGATCGCAACCTCATTTACATTTTGCATTGGCTGAAAGATCGCCACCTTCTGCATCTTATGAGGTGAAAGATTGCCAAACTGTCCAAAGGCGTCATTGTTCGGAGGCACCATATTCATAGCTCGAGAAAGCCATGCCATGGCCTGATGACCTCTTTTATCTTTTACATATCATTATTCAAAGGTATCATAGCTCGGAGGCATCATCCTCACAGCCCGAGAGCATCATTTCATGGCCTGCGAATCCTTTATTTTACGATTCATGGCCTAGGACATCATGGTCTAAGGACGTCATCCTAACCGTCCAAAGACAACATTCATGGACCCCCGGGAATTTGCATCACGTTTATTTTTTCTGCATAATGTACGCTTGTATTGCTCATTTTTAGGTAAACTATCTAGCAACGACCATCTCAGTAGGAGCGATCTCGCTCCAGTTCCCACATCCCTATTAGACTTTAATCATCCATCCCAACCTAAATGTTGTCTCTGTTCTTGGAAAACCTCTATCGGCATACTCCGCCGACGGATCCTGAACTACATATGGCCTGATTCCTGTAAGATCAGGGATATGTAGGCAGCTCACGAACCAAAGCACAGTCAACTTCGTCAAAATCATTTCGCTCGGTCAAAATTGGCCATCATATATCTTTACCCGATAACTCTTTCATCTTTCCCAAGTAAAGAGGGGCAGTTGTTGATACCCAATTTCTCTCTATATATTTTTTATATGCAAAATACTTTCAAAATAGTATATATATATATATATATATATATATATATATATATATATATATATATATATATATATATATATGCATATATAAGTATGTCCAAGTGTTTTATTAGTTTTTCCAATTTTTAAACCAATTTATTGCCTTAATTTAACAGTACAAAAACCAATAATTATTCTCAAAATTATCATTTAGGTGACTCTTATTCTATTCTCATATTTATACCAAAATATAGCTAAGATAATTTTTGCACAATTTTTACTAGTTGATTGGGCATTTTAAAGCTAAATTGTACTTAATTGTAATTTTAGCCTATTTAAAGACTTAATGGCATTTATAATAACAAAAATTGATTCCAGTATTTTTAATTTAGTATTTATAGATTATTAATTAATTTAGTACTTTTAATTTGTTTTCAGAAATCATTTTGCTATTTTATTAAATAAAAAGGAAAAAAGTGGCTATTTAAATACTAGCCCTATTTTATTTCAATTTTAGCCCGAATCACCCCCCAAATTAACCCAATTTCCATCCCAAATTACCCAGACTAATTTCAATTTAACCTGACCCCTGACCCGCTTATGTTCCGGCTCCCCCTTTTGATCCAGGCCGTTGATCATTTTGATCAACGACCACGATTTTCCCTTTCCTTTTTAATTCGTTAACTCCACCAACCTTATCTCATTTCTCACCAACTGCCTCCTCTGAATTCTCAAACTCTCTCGGACCTTCTTTAACCCTAGCATCCTCTCATCGTCGTCCACCTCGAAACTCATTGGAATCCATGGCTTCTCAGGCCATGGAGGTCTTATACTCACATCCTATTGCTATTATGTGCTTGATACCTGAAGATTAAAGGACAAACCTTGAAGTTTTACGCTCTGACCATTGCCGATTCGAGGTCCCAAGGTCATTTCTAGCCTTGCTCCGGTGTATCAAGGTTGTTTGAGCCTGGTTCTGGCTTCCCCGACTCCGATCAGTGACCTTTTCAAAGCCTTTCTGAAATCCTAACCTTCGAGGTTTTCTCCCATTTTTAAATCCGTTGTGTGTCTGTGCTTTACTTGAGGTTTTCAAGCGATTCTACCGACTTTTCTTTCAAATCAGTGTCTAAAAACCTTTCTTTTCCAATCTAGGGTTTTCTGAAAGGCGTTTAAATGTTTTATGATTTTTCTTTGTCATTTATGCGTATTTGTCTCTACTGTGTTATTGTATCATGTTCTTATATGATTTTCTTACTATATTTTCCTGTGTTATGGTATCGTATGCTTTTCTACTATGTTCTTATGTTTTCTTCTACCACATATGTTCTTCTACTGTGCTTTCTATATTCCGCTCTTCTACTGTGTTTTCTATACCATGTTCTCATATGTTCATCTTACTGTGTTTTCCTATATGTTCTTTTACTATACTTTTCAAGTGGTTTTTTGTTATTCTACTGTATTTTTTACTAAGTTCTTAAGTTTCTTTATTTGCCTTCTACTGAACCTTGTTTGAGTTTTTCTAAAGAATGTTTCTTCTATTGTATTCCTAAGCGTTCTACTATTTTTCTTCTACTGAACCTTGTTTGAATTCTTTTAAAAAGACTTTCTTAAGCATGTTTCTTCTACTATAGTCTTAAATGTTTTTACTATTTTTTCTCTACTGAACATTGGTTAAGTTTCTTCTAAAAAGCATATTTCTTCTACTATTTCCCTTTATATTCTTTGAATCCCTCTACTGTGTTTGCATCATGAGTTCTGAAAGAGGCATGTTAGAAGCTTCAGTCCTCTTTTGAATCCTCTACACATGTATCGATTCAATTTGCTTTCCCTCTCCTCTTTAGTTTCTGGTTTGTTCTAACTAGGCATTTATTTCAAAGAACCCCTAATTCTTTCAAACCGACTTTGAGTCTTTGAACATAGTATGAACATCTTTGTTTTCATACAATTCTGAATTTTTTGTTGAACTCTCCTATACTGGCATTTTTACTGATTTTATGACAAGTTTCTTTCATGCATAACGTGTCTGTATGCTTTTTTATAGGTTATGAGTTTCGATTTAAAATAATTTCAAACTTGTGATTGATTCAAAATTCCTTTTAAATAGGTCTAATTGATTGTTTCTTGATTCTTTTTAAGTTAAAACCTTTTCCATCTATCTGGCTTGGTTCATTCATAACAAATCTTTGACCTCTAATTTCCTGGCTGTTAATTGATTCTTTTGCCTTATTTGCACAAATTGGTACTGTCAAGACCCTGTCCTTAAATAGCCTTTATGTATTTGCCCTCAATTGTATGCTTTACACAAAATGTTTACTTAATTTCTTTCCTTAATTGGCTTATACCCATTTGAACCTGAATCCCTTAATTAAAGGGAGCTTTGTGTAAGTGATTGAAAATCAGTTCTTTAAATATTTTCTTACCTTATTTCTGTTTCCTTCTGCACTATAAATACATGACCTTTAATTTCAAAAAAACATGATTTTTCTAACAATTACACACTTCAAACTTCACAACTTCACAATTTCTTCTGAACTTACACTTATAGTATTCTGCCTTCTTGTTTGCATTTTGGCTTTTACAAGACTACTACTTTTCCTTCTTGTTTTCTTTGAAACTGGTATGTCGTAATTTAAGTTTCAGCATCTCCACAATGTGGTTGCTTATAGCTTTCTGTATTTATATCTAGTTTCTACTACTGTAGAGTTAAATATTTAACTAGCATGTTAATTTCTTTTGACTTGTTTCTATTGTGAATACCTGCTCCCTATTTTCCTTTATGTGCTTTGGGTTATAGCTTAAAAAATGGCAATATGCAAAGTTCTTATCCATGGTTTGAACTTGATCCCTTAGAGGATCCTAACCTCTGAAACAATGTGTTGTATCAGGCTTGTGAGGTGTGCCAGCATTTCCCTTTGTTGGGTATGCCTGCTAGCATGTCCTTGCCTCTCTACCACTTCCCCATTTCCTATACCGATATGTGTATCTATGTGTATTATTTCCCTTCCATTTTCCCCTTTTGGAACTCTGCACTTGCACTCTTTCTCTTAGTTCCTAAGTTCTGCCCTCCTCTTATAAGTCTTGCCTTGGGACCTTGAGTTCCAGCTGCACTTGGACACCTTAGAGCTTACGCTTTGACACTGCACTATGGCTTATTATGGTAATACATTTGGAGTGTAAGCACTGCGTGGAGTTCTTATGAAACTCTTAGAGAACTTTGAAACACCCAGATGAGAGGAAGGCTTTGAAACATGATCTTTGGAGTTGGTTTACTTTATAAATCAGACAAGAAGTCTGAATCAGGCCCTCCTTGGTTGTAACTTTCAATTTCTAATGTATCTTCTCTTCTTTGGACTGTAATAAATTGTAATAAAACTTTTGGGATGGCTAGTGAAAAGGGAGAGGTAACTATGCTTGTACAGGGTAGATAACTTGTCTATAAGAATCTCTAATTTTTGGTATTTTTCTCATATAACTACCCTGCCCATAAGATTTCTGCATTTTTCATGTAGTTACCATGCCTATAGGATTTCTACAATTTTCATATAGATTCCATGCCTATAAGATTTATGCATTTTCATAGCTACCATGTCTATAAGCATTTCTGCATTCTTATTTAGTTATCATGTCTATAAGAACCTTAGAATTCTCATTTAGATGCCATGATTATAGGGATCCTGCACTTTCATGTAGATATTATGTCTATTTCTTCTGCACATGCACGTAGAAAATATGCCTATAGGTCCTTTCTAATTCTTAAATACCCTCTTTTCACTAGGCAAACCTTTATATAGGTCCTAACAACCAAAAAATGTAATCAGATATCATGCAATGCTTAGATATCATGTTGTAGAATTTATGTACTCTTCCATGTCTACAACTATGTTTTTAGTATCAAACAAATAGAAAGCATACCTATAGGGTTCCTAATCAAATTTGAATCGCCTCACTCGTTGCTAAGTTTAAATTATCAATAGTAATGCATTCCTAATTACAGAACTTGTGCTCTTTTACTAAAACCCGCTTTAAACTGGCAACTTTCTTTTTTTTTTCCTAAACCAATCTGCAATCAGTTTTGTTCTTTGTTTCTAAAATTAGTAGATATCATGCCTATAGGTTTTCGTTTAAGAATTAGGCAAGCCTTAGGGTAAACTTATAAACTGAATCAGATTTTATTCATTACAACCAGCCAACATGCCTGACTGAGGCTTCTTATCTGGATTATGTAGTAAATCAGCCTACCACAACCTTTAAGTTCTTCTACATTCAATATTAAATCAGACCTTAAACATTATGTGCAAGTCATGCTAGCTACTTGCTTTTCTTTGCTTAAAGGAGGTTCGTTTGAGCCTTTCGTTTTTTATATTCTCCCCCCAAACTTGTTTTATGTGTTCTTTCTTGTCACCTTAGTATTTTTACCTTTAAAACCCCAAATAAGCCAAATATCCCTTCCTTTAGGATTAGTAGTCCTAAGTGCCTCCGGGACTGATAGGAACGGGACGGATAATTCATGCAATAAGTAAACGAGACCATTCCACGCTTTAATACCTTAAACGGGGTGGTAAATGGTAGATATGGATATGATCACCGGTGTGTTAATACCACGTGTAGTCCCTCTCTAAGGAGTGATTACCGGGTATTGCATTGATGTGATCCATATTATTGATAAACCTAGGACCATTTCCTTTTGTTCTTTGTTTCTTTTATATCTTTTAAACCCATTTCTTCTAAGAAATTAAAAAAAACCAACTCTCTTTAGTTCTTGCTAATTCTGTTTATTTATGATCATTACATAAACATACCCTCTTATTTGGAATCCTACTTGTCTATGCGTTATTTCTATCTTAAGTGACAACAATAGCTTGGCCTCATTGAGGGGTGCCTAATACCTTCTCATCAGGATAATTTCAAGCCCTTACCCAATCCCTGGTTGTCCAAAAAAACCCTTCTTAGTTTCCTAATGCACTTAAATCATTAGGTGGTGACTCTTCAATTCTCTTAAACTCAATTCCCAAAAGGGAACGAGTTGTCCTTCCAAATGTCAAAAACCCGATTTTGCGAGAAAAAGGAGGTGCAACAATTGTTAGTCAATTCAACAGTTCTAATGGATTGTATAACTATATTGCATGTGGGTGGCTTCAGAACGGTGCCAAGTCCGGACCCCTTTACGTTTGAGGCACCATCCATAAAAAGGTCCGAATTCCCAAAGACATTCCCGAGTTTACCAACAACTCTCTTTCAACTTCTGGTATTAGGGTTGACGTAAAATCTGCTTCGAAATCTGCCAAAATTTGGGATTTAATGGCTTTTCAGGGTTGATATTCAATATCATACTCGTTGATTTCCACGACCCATTTGGCCAATCGCCCGGATAGTTTGGATTTATGCAATATATTTTGTAAAGGGTTGGTTGTCACAACACATATAGGATGACATTGAAAATATGATTTTAGTTTTCTAGAGGCACTTAGCAAGGTGAATGATAATTTTTTAGGTAAGGATATCTAGTTTCAGCCTCACCTATGGTCCTACTAACATAATAAATCAGAAATTGCATACCTTGTTCTTCCCGAACTAGGACTCCCCTTACCATTATTTGTTATACTACTAGATACAAGTATGGTAGTTCATCTGCCCTTGGTGTGTGAAGAAATGGTGAGCTCAATAAGTATCACTTAAGTTCTTCTAAGGCCCGTTGGCATTCCGGGGTCTATGTGAAGTTGTTTTTCTTTTTCAGCAACGAGAAAACAATGGCTTTTATTGGAAAACCTCGATATGAATCACCCTTGGGCTGCAATGCGCCCGATTAACCTTCATATTATCCACTATCGTGATATCCTCGGTAGCTTTGATCTTGTGGGGTTGATCTTGATACCTCGGTAGGATACCATGTACCGAGAAATTTACCAAACACGAAGCCGAACGCACACTTTTATGGATTCAGCTTCACATTGTATTTATTCAATGTACTAAAGGTTTCCTGCAAATGCTTGAAATGGTCCTCTACTCATAGGGACTTAACTAATATCACTACAAGAAAATGGAGCTTTAACAAGGGGAAATCTGGTCGTTAAAAGTCCAACTCCGATCGTTATAAGTTATTAAGGATCGAAATAAATCCGGTCGTCACCGGTCGTTAAAAGTACCGACATTAAAAGTTAACGACGGGTTTACAATCCGGTCGTTAAAGGATCTTTAGCGACGGCAGAATTTTTGGTTGTTAAACATACTTTTTAGCGACAAAAGTTTCCCCTCGCTAATTTGTTATCCGATCGTTAAAAGTCTTTGACTAAGACAATGTAATAAGTCATCAATTCAAGTGCTTTTAACGATCAATATTCCCTTCTCTAATTGTATAATTACTTTTAACAACTAAAATTCTCTTCGTTAATAGTCATTTATCTATTTAAGAAACCTGTCGTTTAAACAGTTTTAATGATCACATTTTCTTTGCTAATATGAAAATGTAATGTCATGAAAATTTAAATTACGTGAATAGTAATAATTATTTATATGCTTTCATACACCCTCAATAACATTAGAAAATAAACCAAATGCTTGATATCTTGTTAATACAAAAAATTAAAGTATCATATTTGTGAAAGTAGTACAAATAAAATCACATAAAAGATGTACTAGTAGTTTACAATAGGTCAGAGGGGAACAAATTAAGTAAGATCATCTTCCTCGAGCTCCTTAGCCTTCAATGTTTCCTTCAAGCTAGAAGTGTTGTACTCCAAGCATCTTGTGGAGTGAAGATATTTAAGTAGATTGTAGAAAATTGATGTAAAATTACAATATAGTAATATCCAGATAGGAAATATAACTAGAAGCAATAAAACCAAAATACAGTAGTTAAACATGAGTGGTTATGCTACAGTTACATAAAACACAAACAATTAAATTAAGCACCCTAGAGAGAGATCTGCAGCTTTGTTTAGAGAAATGGTCCTTTGTGCAAATGACCAATCCCCAAATCTTGTTCCTATGATTTTCTGTTGAAGCTTGACCAGATCCCGAGGGAGGATTTGGAAATTGAAGTTTAGAGTTGCCTGGGTTGAAGATTCTGCAACATAAGGGTATCGTCCTTGCTGATTTTAATAACATTATAAACTTTCGTATGCACTTTAATGGTGGAGCTCTTGACAGTCACTTTGAACAGTGACCCTACTAACCCCTGTAACAGGTTTCATGCCAAGCTTCAACATGGCTTTCTAACTCTTCTTCTCACTCCTGCCCTGATTAGAACTCTCACTACCTTCTGCATCACTTTCCATTCAGATTCTTCCAAAAAATGTATTAACAAAGATAATACTGTGTGGCCCGGTTATCTCAAGCCCGATATGACAATGTAAGAATGTTAAACAAACAGTGTGCAATTTTGTGGTAAAGCGAAAGAGAAGGAAATAATAAAATACGCACATGAAGATAAGTAGCATATTCAGAAATGCCATATTGGTCAGGACTGTGCACCTGGAAACACATAGCATAAGAGATAGCTAACACTTAATTTATTGACATCAGTTAGAATAGGGACGGAGAAATCAGACAGAAATGCATAGCATAACTTCATACAATTATCAAAAGGCGAGCAACAACAACATCCAGTACAAATTACAAAAGATGCAAAGCCTAAACTAATCCTACGCCAGCTAAGAGGTTTAATTATTCTAGCGTTAGAAATGCATGGTCGAATGGTAACTGGTCAGATAACTAATGTTGCATTCATTTCTCCTAGAAACAAACTTTTGAAACAAGCGGCATTAAGCAATTAAATAGTTTCAACTATAAAAAATTAACACCAAATTTTCTCAAATTATCAGGGACAACACCAGAGAATTCATTTAGTGATGCATTTAAGCTTTGGAGGCTGTTTGGCAGGTTCTTTGGCAGTGGACTAGTGAAATGATTCTCTGAATGTCTAAAGAAGTAAGGGAACTAACATAACCTGGAAGTTGGTATAGATCCAGACAAATTATTTCCTGCTATATCAAGTACTTGAAGCACAGTCAACGACCCAAAACAATCAGAAAAGTAACAACCAAACTGATTATGAGAAAGATCAAGAACACGAAGCTTAAGAGTACTAGTTGTAGGAGAAAAATCAATGCTTCCAACAAGTGCGTTGTTTTGTAGGTGTTCTTTCAATAGTTGTAAAAGTTAGTATAGAAGTAAGAAGAGGCCGATCCAACTGGTTGAAACAGAAGCACAAAGGTCATATCCCTCCACCTTACATAAGGAGCCAGTTAAATAATGTTTCATCTTCAGTAGAGAAACCTCAGCAAAGTCCCGAGTTGAGGTCACAAGCTGTTGCCCCCCTAAGAGTTTTGTTGGTTTAGGAGTGAGGATGAGAAGAGACGAGAAGCCAAGCTCAAGATTGGAAGGCTGATTTAGATACTGACAGACCTGATGAGGATTTTTCACAAGAGACTTCAAGTTACAGGCAAAAAACAGGAAGAAAAGTTAAAATATGCGGTCTTACGAGGTTCAACTACATATTTTGATTCTGATAGCAGTGATTCGAGGTTGGTCCTAAAGAGCAATCTCTTGCTGGTAGAAGTCAATTGGGTAGTGGATTCTCTCGTAGGACTAAAGCGTCTTCCTACAGCTTAGATACAACTTTTCTTCCAAGTTTAAAATCAGCTATGAGGTAGCTGTTAATTCCGACTTGGCTTCAAACAGAAAATCCAGTAGGAACTCATTCAGTGCTAAAGTACATCAATCCCAAAAACCTGTCATGAATTCTTATGTTGCTGATACACAAGTATCGCAGAAATTAACCAGGAATTTTTATAGTAGTGAGATGCATGAAGCCCCATCAGATAAAAGGAAGAGTTCAGAGCAGCCCAACATTAGATCCACAGTTTCAAGGCCTAATTCACAGCCCAAGATCACATCACCGTTGGAGGTTCAGATTTGGAGGTTGCTGTTGCATTGAATGCATTTGCGGATCGAGTTGCATCTAGGGACGTTAATATAGGTGAAGTTGCACCTGTTGCATCAGTGAAAAGACCAGCAGGTATTAAGAGGGTGGATAAGACTGCTAAGGAAGGACCTTCACTAAGAAGCTTTGGGGGGAATAGTGACCACTAGTTCCCTGCGGCTTTGGGCATAACTAGGGTAATAGGGATATCCACCACTTGAAGCCATCTGAGAAATGGAACATTACATATATATACATATATACTATATCTAAGAAGAGGAGAAACTACAGAATCAGTAAAACACTCATAATAACAAATAAAGGATGAGACAATTGCTTCAGCTGACTTACTTTTTCAAGGGATGATTCAATCTATTAATCACTTGAAGATGGTGATGAAGGCTGATCAAATACTATCTTTGCAAGTTGTGTGTATTTACTCCCTTGGTCATCATATTTATCCTCTAGCCCTTCCAAATGTCCTTTAGTGATTCATTTTCTTTTAGAGTAGCATTCGGCTTTTCCAACAATGCACCTTTAGAGGAGTTACCACCTTTCAACTCCTTAGAGGTTATCCCACCACCAAATCCAACTACACGGCTCTTTTGTTAAGATCCGAAGTACCTTTCTACAACCTCAATGTTTTTAAGAGATTCAGATTGCACCAATTCTTTGATTTGATCCTGCAAAATAAAAAAATTATTTTATTAAAATAATACAACAAAATAAATAAATAATATAAATTGAAATCTATCAATAAAAATACATATTTCTCACCGGTTTCATGTTCGGCAAGCTTGTTGTTCTTCTTACGAGTCTCAAAAAAATAGTTGCCATATCTGGTGGATTACCATCTTTACCTCCCTTCTCATTACAATAAACAAGTCAAAGAAATTTTTGAAACAAATATGAGGGTTCTTAGTAGAATTATAATATTTACTCACCAATTTATAAATGATCTCCCTAATCGGTTTACTACCCGTACGATGAGGCATACTCAACTTAGACCTATTGACTGAGTTTCTTGTACTTGTCTCCTATATTAACAATATACCGGAAAAATTCTGGCTAGCCACTTCAAATAGCACAATGTTAATAAATATCTATGAAATCAAACCTTAAAATTTTCAGTAAAAAATGCTCCTTGACCAACCATGCTCAATCACTGTTGTCTACCCCTTGTGGCACATCTTTTATGGCATAACGGAATGGATGACTTAATATTCTTGTGCATCGATCCTCTTCAATAGTTCCATAACTTTCTCATATGCTTCAAGACATAGTCTCGTTGATCATTTATGTCATCACTGTCAAATTTGTCCTACAATAGTTAACAAGTATCATTAAATATGAAACAATAACAATAACAACAACAACATACTCAGTGTAGCCCCTTAAAAGACAAATGAAAAAAATAAAAGCCCAACTTCCCACATTGTATAAAAAGAAGAAGAGACTGAGTTAACATATTATATTAACAAGTAGAGATGGAGAAGGCAAATCAAGAAAGTAATGCTTTAAATCTTTACCGTAACAGCTTCTCATATGTGTTGTAGCTTATATTCTTCGATGTCTGCCCATGAGTGTACACGCAATGGGCACATATTACGATCACGGACCAATATACCTAAGTGTATCATAAATGAGGCTTGATGCTGCCCAACAACCCTATTATTGTAGAAAGTGACGCGCAACTTTTCTCCAGCTTTGAGTCATGCAACTTTTTTACACCTATTTGTTCCTCTCACTTTTTTTACCTTATCAAATTCACATGACCCTGCAAATTTCAATTTAATCCAAATATAAAAATAGATATTGTAGAATAATAATAAAAAAATCTTATAGCTTGAGATAATAAAATACTTATTTCACTTCTCTGCGCGCCCTGCATCTCTTCTTCTTCATGAGGAAAAAGACTATCACCTTCAAATATTAGATCAAAACCAGGAGGCGCAACATTTTCTCCAACTTTGAGTCCTACACCTTTCTTATACCTATTCGTTCGGCTCAATTTTTTTACCTTTTCAGATTCACAAAGCCCTGCAAATTCCAATTTAACACAAATATAAAAATAGCCCGTATACAATAACAACAAAAAAAATCTTATAGCTTAAGATAATAAAATACTTATTTCACTTCTCTGAGTGCCATGCATCTCTTCTTCTACATGAGGAAATGACTCCTTCAAATGTTTGATCAAAACTAGGAGGCGCACCATTTTCTCCAACTCTGAGTCCTGCACCTTTTTTATACCTATTCGTTCTGCTCAATTTTTGTTACCTTTTCAGATTCACAAAGCCCTGCAAATATTCAATTTAACACAAATATAAAAATAGTCCTTATACAATAACAACAAAAAAATCTTATAGCATAAGATAATAAAATACTTATTTCACTTCTCTGAGTGCCCTGCATCTCTTCTTCTACATGAGGAAAATGATCAGTATCACCTTCAAATGTTTGATCAAAACCAGGAGGCACTATGTTTTCTCCAACTTTGAGTTCTGCAACATTTTTACACCAATTCGTTCCTCTGAGTTTTTTTTACCTTTTCAGATTCACAGAGCACTGCAGATTCCAATTTAACTCAAATATAAAAATAGTACTTATACAATAAAAATAAAAAAATATTATAGCTTGAGATAATAAAATACTTATTTCACTTCTCCGAGTGCCCTGCATCTCTTCTTCTTCATGAGGAAAAAGAGTATCACCTTCAAATATTTGATCAAAACCAGAAGGTGCAAGACTATCATTATGAGTTAGGTTATTCATATCAGAAGCTAATAAATTAAAAGCTTTACTTTTTCCAATCAAATCTTGTCGTTCATCATTTACTCTTATTACAGAACCCAATGCTCTGAAGCTCTGTCCTCGGCCCCTTGCTAAGGTACCAAGTGGAATGTACACATGCTTAATAGTCTTCGAACTTGATTCCATTTAGACTTATAATATTTTGATGGATTCATGTCAACCTAGCACAAAAGAAATAGAGTAACAGATTTCTATCATGTCAGTATTATCATATATGAACATATGATGGTCTTTGAAAAAAGCTAGGAAGTTACATGGCTATGACAACAGTAATAAAGATAACTTGCGAGAAAATGACGGATAGAAACCTGGAGATAACCAAATTTTAGCAAGTCATATTCATAATATAAGATATAATAAGTTAATATAGTTTTAGAATCTTTTGCCGAACTTTTAAATCAAATGGAATCCAGTACGACACTTTTCTCATCATAAGTGAGTTGCCTAATTAAATAAAGGAGTCGATAAATATCCAAACCTTCATGAGTTATTTTCCTTTTCAATTGTGAAGAATGATCTAACTCCTCTAAATCATCAATATTTTCGTGCAAAACCTCAAAAGTATCACGAGGTTGAACTTTTAGTACAACATGCCAATCTTATTGTATTGTATAGATCGTCAACGTAAAAAACTTTTGATGCTTGGTTGGCTAATACAAAAGGCTCAATTGTTTTCAAAAATTGATGGCGATTAACACTTGCAAAGCCATATTCATCTATTTTAACTCCCTTTTCTTGGTAATACGCATCAAACCACGTACATCGAAATAAAACTATTCTTCCTCCACCAATAAATTGTAGTTCTAGTATATCTGTTAGTTCTCCATAGTAATCAATTTTCTTATTCTCTTCATCCGTCTCTCCAACTACAACCACCCCGCAGTTCTGAGTTCTCAAACCTTTATCATAATCTTTCACGTGAAATTTATATCCATTAATAAGGTAGCTTCGATGACTTGTCACGTATGGCATGAGACCACGTGACAATGAGAGCAAATATGCCATTTTTTTACTGTCATTGCATTTTTGTAATCCTGAAACCTATCAAGATCAAGCACATAATTTAGCAAATAATATTTATATACTTGGTTTGAAAAATATTAATATTAACTAGTACTCACCTTTTCTTCTAACCAACCAATGAATAGCCTATTAGAATTTTCTTGAGAGTTATCAACTGGAGTTAGTGAAAACTCTCTACATATAATTAAAGCATAATAACATGTTATTTTAATTAAAAAAATAGAAAAGGTACATAAAAGTAAATTATTGAAACAAGTCATTACTTACTCGAGAAATGGTTGAATTTCATCACAATTCTTCAAAATATAAATACGTGCTTGCTCCATTTCATTTAAATCAAGTTTGTGTGGTTTACCACCTCTTAAAGCTCTTCCGGAATGACAAAAAACTGTTAAACCTCCATCAGATTCAATAATACCATCATAATTTCGTTCAAGGCAATTAAACGTTTTTTCCATTGTATGTATATATCTTGAACATAAAGTCATACATTCAGTTGCTAAATATCCCTCTGCAATAGAACCTTTTGCGCAAGCCCTATTACGAATAAATGGTTTCATAAAGTAATTATATCGCTCTAATGGATACATCCATCGATATTGAGAAGGTCCAACAATCTTAGCTTCATTAGCTAAATGAATTGGCAAGTGCTCCATGACATCAAAAAATGTCGGGGGAAGACTTTTTCTAGCTTGCACTCAGTTATTGGGATTTGGGCATCTATCTACTCTAATTCATCCACACTTAAACATTTTGATCCAAGTACACTGAAAAACAAAGACAACTCAATAGGCGGTTTTTGCATAACATGCCCTGTATAGCAAGTGGGAGTAAATGTTGTAGAAGAACCTGGCAATCATGACTTTTTAAACCTGAAATTTTGCAATCTTTAAGGTTGGCACACTGGGAAATATTTGATGAAAATCCATCTGGGATCTTTAAGTTCTTCAAGAAACTGAAGAACTTGTGCTTCTCTTCAGGAGATAATGTGTAACATGCCGTTGGTAAGTCATATTTATCCCCAATTTTTATTGGATACAATTCTTTCCTAATGTTCATTGCTTGCAAATCCAACTGAGTGTTTATGGTGTCTTTGGTTTTTCCTTTGATATTTAAGATTGTCCCCAAAATATTATCACATATATTTTCCTCAATGTGCATTACATCTAAGTTATGACACAATAAAAGAGTTTTCCAATATGGGAAATCAAAGAAAATACTCTTCTTATTCCAATTATCACCCCTACTCTCATGTGATATTTTAATATTCTTCTTTGGATCCTTTGTTAGTTGTAACCCATCTAAATAAGCCACTTGATCAAGTATATCATCACCAGACAACTGTTTTGGTGGTAATCTTTTCTCCTTAGTGCCATCAAATGATGCTTTATCATTCATCCATTTCTGGTTAAGAGGAAGAAAGCGTTTATGGCCCATATAGCACTGTTTTTTACAATTTTGTAACCTAATTGAGTGAGTTTCTTTATTGCAGCATGGGCACGCTAGTTTTCCCTTTGTACTCCATCCAGAAAAATTTTGCATAGGTGGGAAAGTCATTAATGGTCCATAATAAAGATGCATGTAACACAAAGTTTTGTTTAGTTGATGCATCAAAGGTATTCACTCCAGATTTCCACTTTTTCTTTAATTCCTCTATCAAAGGCCGGAGATAGACATCAATAGCATCTCCAGGACTCTCAGGACCAGGAATAATTATCGAAAAATAAAATTTTCTTTCTTCATGCATAGCAAAGGTGGTAAATTATAAGGAATAAGTACCACGGGCTATATGCTATTATGGAGTTTTGGAATTTCTAAATGGTTGAAAACCATCGCTAGCAAGTCCAAGTCAAACATTACGAGGCTCAGATGCAAAAGATTGATGAAGTTCGTCAAACGTTTTCCACGCTATTGAATCAGCCGAGTGCCTCATTATTCCATCATCAACTCTTTTGTCATGGTGCCATCTCATCAAAGTAGATATTTTCGAGGACATAAATAATCGTTGAAGTCTTGACTTTAGAGGAAAATAACGTAAAATCTTGTACGGTATCTTTTTCCCACTTTTAAATTTGGTTTCCCCGCTATGTTTATCCTTCTTCCATCTAGATGCACCACAAACTTGCAAGAATCAAGAGACTTATCATCATTCCAGTATAACATACAATTATTCTTACATGCATCAATCTTCTTGTAAGAAAGCCCTAGGTGCCGAATTACCTTCTTTGCTTCGTAATATGAATCTGACAAGTTTGATCCATCCGGCAATAAATCTTCCTTCAAGAGCTTCAACAACATTGTAAATGATGCATTACTCCAATTACCAATACTTTTGATATGAAGCAACTTTACCAAAGTAGAAAGTTTAGGAACTTTTGGATCTTGGTACAATGGTTGCTCAAAATCTTTTAAGATCCTATAGAATCTTTTTGCTTCAATATTTGGTTCCTCCTCAAACGGACCATTACCATCATTGTTCATATTGTCTCCTTCAAAAGTGGGGTATAAATCTCTTGAAATTTCATGTGTTTCATCCTCATCATCACCCTCTTCAGTGATCTTATCACCTACAAATTCATAATCTGAAGAAGACTCACCTAATCTCTCCCCATGGTGATACCAAAGGGTATAATTTTGGACCATTCCGTGTACTATGAAATGTGACCTAACCAGTTCACGTGTTCCTGAAATTGCATTACAACATTTGACGCATGGACAACGTATTTCTCGTGTTTCTCCCAATCTTTTAAAAGCATAATCAAGAAAGTTCTCCACCCCAAGTATGTAAGAGTTATCAAGTCGATCATGAATAAGTTCCATCCATTGCTTATCAGGTGCCATAATCTGGTGTATACACGAAATTGATATACATATATAGTTAACCAAACAATATTAGTATGGCAATGAACAAGAAATGAACATAAGCGAACAAAAACATATTAGTCACCTTTACCAAGAAATATTAGTCAATCTACTTCCGAAGATTATTTTATAATATGTTTGAATAATTTCTCACCTCCATCATTTCACTGGCCTAACTATTTTTACTGTTATATTTTTAATTTTCTCATTACGAATTCAGAAGCATTCTAAGGTTCCAATTCTAAAAAAACAACGAAAAATTCGAAAATAATGAGCTAATATAAGTGATTGTAAACCGAATTAGAACTGCACCAGACAAAATTTAGAATGACATTTCTTTCATTGCCTAATTATTTCAATGTATAAAAAACTGAATTTTTAAAATCAATTTACTAGTCTTGCAGCTGTTATCTTTTTTTTTGTTGTGAATTTAAGTTTAGTGACTTTTTGTATTTTCTAAAGGAGGTTAAATTTCAAACTTTCTAGTAGACATCTGAAATATCCTATAAATGTAGAAGTTGATGTTCAACCAAATTAATTCATTCTAGAACCCTTAGTAATTCTTCAGGTGCTCACATCGTCCCGAACTAGATTGTATCACAATAGGGAAAAATGGAACAACATAAAGGGTTGTATAGTTGTCTCTCACCTTTTTGTATGGGTATTGATTAATTTAAAATCAATGTCACTTGAGAGTGTAAGGGGATTGTTTTCATGATTCTCATATTTATGCTTATCCTTTAAGTAATAACAAGTTTTTCTGTGATTGTTCTGTGGGGTTGAGCCTTAACTTTTATTGACTTACACAAAAGATTGGAGAGTAACAATCATTTGCAACACAACTTAGTGGAACAACTATCATTTTATCCTTATCTTTTAAAATGAAGCCAAGCAAGTTCAGTCACCAAAGAGTAAACTATCTTCAATCATATGGAGCAACAACATGAATAGTGGCAGCAGTGAGTATTTA
Organism: Nicotiana benthamiana; assembly: GCA_034376525.1. Lineage (NCBI taxonomy): Eukaryota > Viridiplantae > Streptophyta > Magnoliopsida > Solanales > Solanaceae > Nicotiana > Nicotiana benthamiana. Next base: position 100,249,951 of record CM067331.1, read on the forward strand.
ACAGTACTTAATTTTGGCCTTAAAATATTAAAACACAATCTTAGACTTGCTTTTTCTGTAACTGTGATTGGTAATCATCAATGACAATGATACGTTCCGTGATCCTTGCATGTTTCTTTTTTCTTTCAAATGTATATATTGTTATTGAAGGAGTCTTTAAGAAACTGTAAAACTATTCTTTATGTGACTTATAGATAGAAGACATAAAGCTGGACATGAATGTGATCAAGTGGCCGCAAATTCCAGTAGCAATGAAGATCAAGCAAAAGACATAAAAGACGAAGTCTGTAAGTCCCAAGTCATCTTAGTTTCATTTCATAACTTCTGTTTTCAGAATATTGATGTTCTTACCTTAATAAAGCTAAGTTCAACAGCTACATTGATTTACAAATTTATCAGAAAGGGCTTTTGTTTTACTGCTTTTTTTTCTAAACCAGATCTCAAATATAGACAACAAAAAATAGAGCTTCCTCATTCAAAGCATGCACAACAAAGTAAACACAAACGACATATTATATCATGAAATTATTAACGCGAAGAGCACATATAACTTAACAATTGACACAAAGAACACTTCACTATACTAATGACAGATACAAAATAATACTAGCTTTTATCAATCATGTATAAAATAATAGTTTATGCAAATTGATTGCGTTAAGTAAAATAACATAACTTACCTTTTTAGGTTGACGATGCTTGTAACTAAAATTCAAAGTTTCTGAAAATAAGGACAACAAATAACTTTGTTTTTTCAATAATGGACATGTAATAACAGATAAAAGAATTATAGTACAAACTAGGTGTAATATTGATAGACGAGACGAGGGCCGGTGTTAGTGAAAGGTTAGAGGTATGGAGACAGACCCTCGAGTCTAAGGGTTTCAAAATAAGCAGATCTAAGACAGAATATCTGGAGTGCAAGTTTGGCGACGAGCCGAGTGGGGTAGGCAGGGAAGTGATGCTTGGTTCTCAGGCCATCGCCAAGAGGGACAGTGTCCGATATGTTGGGTCTGTGATTCAGGGGGACGGAGAGATTGACGGGGACGTCACCCATCGGATAGGAGCGGGGTGGTCAAAGTGGAGGCTTGCTTCAGGGGTCCTGTACGACAAGAAAATTCCACACAAACTCAAGGGGAAATTCTACAGAGCCGTGGTTAGACCTGCGATGTTGTATGGGGCGGAGTGCTGGCCCGTGAAGAACTCTCATGTTCAGAGAATGAAGGTTGCGGAGATGAGGATGCTTAGGTGGATGTGTGGGCACACCAGGCTGGATAAGATTAAGAATGAAGTTATTCGTCAGAAGGTAGGGGTGGCCCCGGTGGACGAGAAGATGCGGGAAGCGAGGCTGAGGTGGTTAGGGCATGTACGGAGGAGGGGTCCCGATGCCCTGGTGAGGAGCTGCGAGCGGCTGGACATTGTTGGTGGTCGGCGAGGGAGAGGGAGGCCTAAGAAGCATTGGGGAGAGGTGATTAGGCAGGACATGACTAGTATGCAGGTAACCGAGGACACGACCCTTGATAGGGGAGTCTGGAGGTCTAGAATCAGGGTTGGAGGCTAAGGGCTCATAGAGTTCTTCGTACGCCTCTCTCGGGGCTGGGTGTGGGATAGTAGGGTTACCCATAGATGATTAGCGTTTTAGTTTATGTCCCCTTATGGTTGTTAGTATGGTAGTTACTGCTTGTTATTATTGCATGCGACTGTATTTATGTTTCCTATGTTTTCATAATTATTTACGTTATTTCTGCGGGATTACTTATGCTTTATTATTTTGTTTTGTCTTGCTTTTGTTTCTAATTTTGTCTTTGTTTTGATGCAGCGTTTCATTTTAGCCTATGCGCCGAGGGTCGATTGGAAACAGCCTCTCTGCCCTTTCGGGTAGGGGTAAGGCTCGTCTACATATTACCCTCCCAGACCCCACCTGGTGGGAATATACTGGGTAGTTGTTGTTGTTGTAGGTGTAATAATCTATGAACCAACAAACATTAATTAATGCAACTTAGTAGTTCACAAACACCGTATGCAGTAACATTACCACAAAGCACATGGTAAATAAAATGTCCAAGCTTCCTTTTGCTTAAAATCAGAAACAACAACAACAACCCAGTATAATCCCACTTAGTGGGGTCTGGGGAGGGTAGTGTGTACGCAGATCTTACCCCTACCCTTGGGTAGAGAGGCTGTTTCCAAATAGACCCCCGGCATCCTGCCCTCCAAGAACTTCCCACCTTACTCTTGGGGAGACTCGAACTCACAACCTCTCGATTGGAAGTGGGGGTTGCTTACCATCAGAGCAACCCCTCTTGTAATTTTTTTTTGGAATGAATGAATTTTTTTTCGCTTCTACTAAGTAGCAGTCTGATTATTTTTCTGTCATTTGATAAATTGATCATCAAATTTTATTTACCAATTGCGATATATGTACAACTGAACTTGGACACTTTATTTACCATTTGCAAAATATTTTATTAGTATTTAAAATCAGAAAATACTAATAAAATATTTTGTAAATGGTAAATAAAGTGTCCAAGTTCAGTTGTCTATAGCTTGTACATATATTGCAATTGGTAAATAAAATTTGATGATCAATTTATCAAATGACAGAAAAATAATCAGACTGCTACTAAAGTAAAAGCGGAAAAAAATTCATTCATTCCAAAAAAAAATTAGGAATTGATCGCCAACTGAAAACAACACAATCCAACTTCTTTCAGAAACAAATTGCCACACAACTCTCAATTTATATAATTGACTTATTTTAGGTAACAACAAAGGTTCCAAATGAACAAAAATCACAATTACAATTAAAAAAATAACCAAATTTCTTGAAGCATCTGATTTAATCAGCATCATTAGCACTATTAGTTCACCTTCCTGCAATTTACCGAAATCTGACCATGTTTCCCTGTCAATGACTTGATATTACCCATATTAATCATAGAAGTAGCAAAATCTTTAGAGAAAGTCCTTAAGTTCTTACTAATTTTTTAACAAGATCATCAGTTTTTCCACCACTAAATAGTACCAAACCAGAAGCACCCAATATGGATCTAATCAAAAGTAAAATCCAACAAAATACTGTTTTAGTGAACAAAGACATTCCAACTAATTCATTATCAAGATATTCTCTTAAAGGGCAACTCTAAAACAAATTCAGAGAATTAACAAGAAAGTTCTACTTAATATTAAATGAATGAATTCATAAAGAAATCAATTATCTAACCAAACAATTTATACTCCAAACTTATCCTTAAACGACTCATTTTGAAGTTCGATTCACAATTACTTAGATAAAATAGAAAGGGACACAAATAGACTTGTTAAGCAAAATGTTCTTTAACAACAATTGAAAAATCAGCAATTACACAGATTTTGACTCCAAAGTTCAAGTGTGGAAAGAACGTCTAATTGAACTCGGAACCGTGAATGAAGATCAACAGGAAAGAAACTAATATATATATATATATATATATATATATATATATATATATATATATATATATATATATATAGGGACTAAAATAAGAGGAATATTTTATATTAGCCCAGATTTTATGATAAATCTAGCAGAATTTGGAAAAAATATAAAAATAGCAATACAGACTAAAGGGTATGAAGAAATGAATAATGGAAATAATCTATTAATATGTGTAGGTTTTATAGGAAAAATGGCAACAAATAGCAATACAAAATTTAAAATTAAGGTAGATGATGTAGTTGAAGTAATGGGAAATAAAGGTATAAAATTATAAAAACCTATTTTATATATATATATATATATATATATATATATATATATATATATATATATATATATATATATATATATATATATATATATATGCGTAATACGAACAGAAAACTAATAGGGCGTACAATTGTAATCAACAACGAAACTAATGAAGATCAACATGGCGTACAGTTGTAATCAACCGCGAAACTAATGAAGATAAACAGGGCCAACAACTGTAATTTCTTTTCTGAAATTCGAAATGTGAACAGAAATCGAAGAAGAAAACTCAAGAGCAGAGAACAATTTTTCCCTTAAAACCCTAGCTTTTCAGTCACTTTTTCTGTTTGAAATTAAAAATCGAATTTGAAAATCCATGGTTTGGAATTGAGATTTCATCTAAACTAAAATTAAAGTAAAAAGGGTACAATTTCGAACCTTACCTGAGAAGAAACTCGAAGAGAAGTAGTTATCAATGGAAGTGATCAAAATAAGCGTTCACAGGCGCATGATCAGGGAAATAGCAGGTCGTTTACCAAAATAAGTTTAGGGTTTTCTCTTTTTTTGGGGTAGTTGGCGATATAGGCGTGGGTTTGGGGAAAAAAGGGGGAAATATTAGCGCCAATTTTTATTAATTAATTTTTTCAAAACCGGCTATGTTATATTTTAAGGGCCAAATACTATTCCCTAATTAACATGTGCTAATAATTAGTTTTAATGACCCAAAACATTGATTGCTATGAGTATACTTATAACGACCGGGTTTATGTCCCTTCGTTAAGAAGTGATCGTTAAAAATCAAATTTCTTGTAGTGTATATCGTCAATATAAACTTTCATGATTTTTCCTATTTCTTGTTTGAAAATTTGGTTTACTAGTCGTTGGTAAGTGGCACCGGCATTTTATAATCCAAATGGCATTATGTTATTGAATTATGTGCCATACTTAGTGATGAAATAAGTTTTTTCTTGGTCACCGGGTTCATTCGTATTTAGTTGGACCCGGAATAGGCATCGAAAAAATTGAGAATCTCATGGCCAGCCGTGACATCAATCACGCGATCAATGTTAGGGAAAGGAAAAGAATCTTTGGGGAATGCTTTATTTAAATCTTTATAATCCACATACATTCTCAGTTTGTCCCCTTTTTTATGAACTACTACTATATTTGGTAACCATTCCGGGTATTTGATCTCCTAGATGGACCTTATTTTCAGGAGTTTAGTTACCTTTTACTTGATAAAGACATGCTTAATCTCGAACTGGGGTCTCCTTTTTCTCTTTACTGGATGGTATTTCGCTTCCAATCTCAGCTTGTGAGTAGTGATCTCCGCTGGAATCCATGTCATACTGAGATGGGACAAAGCAAAACAATCCATATTAACTTTAAGAAATTGATGCGTTTTTTCCTGAGATCCGGAGATAACCCCGTGCCTAGGTATACCTTTCGATCGAGCAGATGTTCGATCAAGACGATTTGCTCCAGTTTATTGTTGATTTGGAAGCATCGAAATCATCATGAGCTATAATGGATTGAGGAACCCCGTATTCGTCGTCTTCGTTAATCCCTTGCTTGTCCGATCAGGTCGAGGCTGGCATCGATGATTGCTATTTGACTTCTTATTTTGCTTTCGAACCAGAGTCCTTTGTCGATGTGAGTGTTGATATTGGAATTACTTCATCGACGGCAAACATCTCCTTTTCGGCAGGTTGTTCCCCGTAAACCGTCTTTATCCCCTCTGGTGTTGGAAATTTTAATACCTGGTGAATGGTCGAGAAAAAGATCCTTATATTGTGGATCCATGGTCTTAAAAACAAGGAGTTCTATCTCATGTCCCCCTCGATTACATAAAACTTGGTCTCCTGGGTAGTACTGGCAATATTATTTATCCCTTAGTAGTTTCGCAAGCCATGTTGCATCCATTTAGCACTCAGGCCGCAGGGACGATCTGCTCCTATAGGCCGAGTTATTCTACGACCCTCGATTGAATGATGTTGGCCGAGCTACCTGGATCAATTAGCACACATTTAACTCGAGTTTTATTCATAAGTATAGAAATTATTAGTGCATCATTCTAAGGTTGCATGATTCCTTCTGCATCATCGTCCTTGAAAGACAGAGTCCCTTCTGGTACGTCATCTTGAGTCCATTTTTCCCTTGTGATTGACACTTTGATGCATTTTATCATCGAACCTTGAGGAACATCGACCCCTCCGATAATCATATGGATGACATGTTGTGGTTCTTCTTGTTTATTTTGTTTGTTGGAGTCCCTGTTTCTGAAGTGATTCTTAGCGCAGCCACTCAGAAATTTTCAAAGGTGACCATTATTGAACAACCAGGCTACTTCTTCCCTCAATTGTCGAAAATCCTCTATCTTTTGGCCATGTACGCCATGCTATTTTCATATTTCGTTGGGAGTGTTGAATCAGTTTGCAAAGGTCGAGGCCACTTGGTTTCTTTGATGCGTCTGATAGCCGATATAATGGCAGCCACATCAACATTAAAGTTATACTCTAACAATCGTGGTGCCTCTTTGGGTCTAATAAGTCTTTCGAAGCCGTTATTGATCATAAGTCCTCAAGAGCTCTGACCTCGATCGTTTCTCCTTTCATTTCGTGGAGAATTTTGCACAGATCCGATACTCATACGATCTCTATCATATGACTGATATCGATCTCTGTTCGACCTTGGTTCTCGATCAATATCCCTCTTGATTCTGTCGACGGGTCTGATAGGATAAATGGACCCTGAAGGAGCCCCAAGTTGATCATCCTCAACCCTGATCTTTGATTGATATTGATTTTGTACATCGACCCAAGTAACAGACAGTTATTCTATCAAATTCTGCTTCAATCGTTGTGAAGCCACTAAGATTCGAACAATGGCCCCTTGAGTGAAAGCTTGAATAGCCTAATCAACAGTGACCGGTGGCAAGTCCATCCGTTTTTTGGAATCGAGACACAAATTCCCTGAGCATTTCATTGTCCTTATGCCTTACCTTGGAAATGAACGACTTTCTGGTTTCGACCTTGATGGCCTTGACGTGAGCCTTTACAAAAGAATCTGGAAGCATAGAAAATGAGTCAATAGAATTATGTGGTAAATTATGGTACCATATCATAGCTTCCTTTGACAGGGTCTCCCCCAACTTCTTTAGCAAGACAAATTTGATCTCGTCATCCTCTAGATCATTCCCTTTGATAGCACACGTGTAACATGTGACATGCTCATTCGGATTGGTCGTTCCATTGTACTTAGGGATCTCGGGCATGCGAAACTTCTTGGCCATTGGCTTTGGAGCCGCGCTTGGGGGAAAAGGATTTGTACTATTTCTTTGGAATCCAATCCTTTCAATATTGGTGCTTCCCCCGAGATTTGATCAACCTTGGAGTCATAAGTTTTCACCCTCTCGTCGTTCTCCTCGATCTTCTTTTCCCCCGTCGCAATTCTCTTTGTTAGTTCTTCGAGCATCTTCATGATCACAGGGTTGGTTTTCGACTATTTCTCGCTTGATTTTTTTGAAACTGATTCGACCCTGTGTACAACTTCTTGGGACGGCTCGAGCTCGACCCTGCTCGGTGTGTGATTCTGGTTTTGGAGCTGGGATATTGCTGCAAGCAAAGCCTGCATTATTTCGAAGATTACCCACAGGCTAATCCCGCCATCTTCACCACATTGTGCGCTTTGATCGGCTATTGAGCATCCCCATGAACGCTGCCTTCAGGATTGATGGTCAAATTTCCTTTGATGGCTATATGTGAACCGACATCAATTGGATGTACAGTCGGGACTCCATTGAGGCCAACCAAGGATACATCTGTCATGCCTCAAACCTAGGGAGGCGTGGCTGGCATCCGGTGACGCACTAGCCCGAGCGAACCACTCTGTAATTCACTTTTTTTCTTCTAACTATCATGGGCCAACATGACCACAACTTATAATGTATAATTATAAGTGGGCAAATACTTTATCAATGAACTATCGTTCTTAAAACATGAATACATATGGGCCATCAAGGCCTCTGCTATACTGTATAAAATGACCTCTGTCTACAACGCCTCTAAGATTATTTAACATCAAATGTGACAGGATACTTGCCTACTTGTAAGCCTGTATAAAACTCTGATACGATGACTCATAGACTCAACTACACATTGAATGAGGTGGAGTCTTACCGATCCTTTGCTGAATGCTAATCTCTACTATGAGGGCTCGTCAAACTGATTATCTATGCCTGTAGGCGCATCGTCCCAACAAAAGGATGCCAGTACGAATAATGTACTGAGTATGTAAGGTAGGATTGAAACATAACAATAAGTCAACATTAATTAATGACATATAAGAATCAACCTGAATCTCTAAAGTGCCACCATATATGCATACTTATTATACGTATATATATATATATATATATATATATATATATATATATATATATATATATATATATATATATATATATATATATATAATGCTTCTCTTTGAGACTATTTCTATTATCCATATTGTATGATGCATGATGCCTAACTGATAAGTGGTAACTGTCCAACCGGCCGTAGCTTGGTGGCAAATGTAAAACGGAACAACCGGTGGTAAATATTTATGCACAACTGCCCGACCAGCCGTAGCTCGGTGGTAAATGAATAAGTATGACTGTCCAATCGGCCGTAGCACGGTGGTAAATGCATGTAGATGTATGTCTGCCCAACCGGCCATAACACGAAAGTAAATGAATAAATATGACTACCCAACCGGCTGTAGCATGATGATAAATGCATGTATCACTATATTATAAATATTAACATCTTTATCAAATACTTCAATAAAAACGTAGGAACATACTTAGATTAAGTATATATGTTATTATAAATGCAGAACATTCACATTAATGTCACAAAGATTAAAATATTTAAAGAATAAATAACTCGTCTATAATTAATTTCTTTCCAAAATTTCTTTCTTCTTTATCTCTAAAACATATTTCACGTGTAATCAAAGCACCGTAAATGACTCATCATGTACACTGGTGCCACCTTGGTCTAGCTTAGTGCCATGTGGCATCTCGTAGAAAAATCTTTTTCCATTTAATCATATTTAATATCATAATTATTTTCACAATCAATTAATTAATTATTCACATAATTAAGAATCATCTCATTTACTTAAATTACTATTCACTTTTAACACACTTTATATATCTTACTATCATGGTCATGTGGTACCATGTAAAATTAATACACATACTATTATTTTTTTTAAAAAAACCATGTAAATATATATATATATATATATATATATATATATATATTTTTTTTTTTTTTTTTTTTTCTCAACTTATAATTTTTCTAATCTCATGTAAAGAGTACAAATTTTCATACGCTAAATTCTAAAATTGGTAAAAAGATAACCTCCCTTTTTTGTGAGAAAATAATTTCTATCTTTACAATAAAGAAAATTGCATAAACTTTCTCATATTATTTGTATAATTTAAAGCATATTCGAAAGTAGTAATATCAATAACTATATAAAATTATATTTTTCACTTTTTACCAAAATATTCCACTTAAAATAGCATATCAAACGTATATAACGGTATCAATATTGTTAAGCTCACGGGATGTAACAACATCGTTCTCTGGTGCTATGTTATCATTTTCGCAGTGGTGGCCGAAATCATTGTCAATGTGTTGGGGTGCTGACTGTGAGTTCGACATTTTTTAGTCCTGTAATTAAAGATACTTCAAAGAACAAAGTGCACAAAAGTTTGTACCAGGTAATCACTATTATCCTTAGCCCCAGTGTGAGCGCCAAACTGTTTACCTTAAAATCCGATAACAATTGAATTTATACGCTATTTTAAGGACAAATGATATAACTTGGTACAATGAAGAATAAATTGGTATTGAAATAGACGATAAAAGAATAAATGCTAACCACACAAATTGAATAGTCTTGATCCTCGAATTCAGTCACCCTTGAACAAAAAATGTTTCAACTGACTTATGAACAGAACAACAAGATAATGAAAGCTAGAAAATGCAGTATATTACTTTGTATTGCTTGAATATGATGTCTTTTACAAATGATTAGACCCTATTTATATAGTAGGTTAGTCCTGCTCTTGATACAATTCTATATGAAGTAAGAAATCTCATGATTAGTTAATTAATCGGTCTCTTGTTGATACGTGCCGGGATTTTGGCCGTGATCTTCGCCCGATTACAAATATTTTGGCTCTCAGATATTTGGCTTAGCAAACTTCTCTCGATCTCGCTCGATAACTATTTTGTTTGATCTCGATCTTGATCGATCTCTGGATCACAAGTTCGGTAATCTAACTTTGCACCATGGTTCGATATAACACGAGGTTGAACCTTGACCTATCATGTTCCGATCTCAATTAGTCATACAAAAGGGCAAATCCGATTTTGGCCTAATACACACTTTTTCTCATCGTTACCTACAGGGGAACTGCTCGTTGTTATGCAGCATCGAATCAAAATTTCTGTTGATCAACAGTTTCACTCAATAAATCAAGGTTAGAAGGAAATTTTGCATTGTAGGAAAAATTTCATAATCATCAGTCCATTGATATTGCCAAAATGAGAGAAAACTACCCTTTGAATATTTCCTTTTTGTTTGAAAAGCAAACCATCTTCCTTTTTCAGACGCAACAAAAATATGACCCTTTACTCTAGCCCACTGAGACAACAATAGAGACCAATTCTAAGAGCAACAAAGTTAGCATTAAGATCCTTCCGCATGAATCCTCATTGAGGAACACCATAATAGAACTTTATAAAGGGCAGTCCGGTATACTAAACTCCTGTTATGTGTAGAATTCGGGAAGAGCTAGACCACAAAGGTCTACTGTACGCAGCCTTACCCAACATTTTTACCAGAGTCTGTTTCTACGGCTCGAACCCGTAATCTTCTGATCACCTGGCAGCAACTTTACCAGCTACGCCAAGGCTACTCTTATAGAACTTTATAGTAGTTGTTATTTGGTAAACTCAGAGGAGATATGGAAAAATAAACAAGATAAAGGAACTCTCCTGTTAGCCGGTTTCATTTAGCATGCCAACTGTGAATGTAGGAGTCTTCCCTCCTAACCCTCAAAGAACAACGAGAGTAAATGACAATTTATACATGTGATTTCATTTTCAACACGATACGTAATTGCAAAAGAAAATAGGTTCTAAAGTGAGTCAACAGTACAGGAGGTCTACACCATCGATATACGACCTTAAAGTTCTTACATTATAGTCCTAATAGAGTATTACCATCTTGAATACTATGATATGAAAGATTTCAGATCACCGGGAAGCAAGATTACTCGACTAGAGCAGACTAAGAGTAAAGGTAAGGCTGGTAAAAATCAGATAGCAATTCACAATTCTTCAAAAAAGGGTCTGAAAAATCTTCAAAAACTTACATACTTCGGTACATAGGACAGTACTAAATTCACAAATTCAATGTCTATATCCACACCTGAGAAAGTAAAGACAAAACGAAAGTAGCTGCTTCAAAGGAAACTCATTGAAAATTCTGAGAGAGAACATTTAATGCTCTGTAGAAGCCTGAAGGAGTCCGTCGCGAATCTGGCTTGCCACATCTCTTACCGCACCAGGCCCATGAGGAAGGAAAACGGCAGATGATTTGCTGGAAGCGCCAATTTCTTTCATGGTGTCAAAGTACTGAGTTAAAAGGACCATGTCCATAACATCCTTTGCCGAGGTTCCAGGCACATTCACTGAGAAGCCGAGCACACTGTCTCTTAAACCATCCACAATTGCTTGACGCTGTCGTGCAATACCTAACCCTGAGAGGTACTTTGACTCTGCCTCTCCTTCAGCCCTTTTAATTTGTAAAATCTTCTCAGCCTCTGCCTTTTCATTTGCAGCCACTCTCATCCGAGCAGCTGTACAGTTGAAGACATAAAAGCAAGACAAAAACCGGTTAAGAATATTAGCCTTCAATTTGGCAAAAGTAAAAACACTACCCTCACCCTCCAAATGTTTGCTTTACACCCCAAAAATCATTAAACGGGTAAAAGAGAATAGACACTAGTCCTTGAAGAGCTTGGTATGCATACAAGTCATCAGAGTTCCTAACACTGCTATGTGGCATCTGCCTATAGAACTTATTCTGCATAAATAATTCACTAAGGTAGTGCCAGGGAAATTCCATCAGAAGATATTTATATTCATCTTGAGCTTATGTAGTCAGAGCATTTGAGAAATAGCCGCATCATTGTTAGGCCTAATCAGAGGGAAAGATTTTAAACATACCAGCATTGATTTCATTCATAGCTCTCTTAACACGTTCATCTGGTTCAATATCAACTATAAGTGTCTGAACAATTTCATATCCATAAGCCGACATCGCCTGTAAAGGATCATGACGATTCTCATATGAGATCAAATAAGTAATTCAGATTGCTGATATCAGTGAAAAAACCACAAAGAATTGGATTACCTTCTCAAGTTCATCCTCAACAGCCTTGGCAATTTCATTTTTTTGCTCAAAGACATCATCAAGATTGAGTTTTGGAACACTTGCTCTTATGACTGGAAAAATGAAGAACATCGATTTTTTTTTGAATTGGTAAAATCAATTTATTGTGTGAAAGATATGCTTGTAGAAGAATAAAACTCAATTTTAAATTACAAATCATAAAAAGATAAAAGAGAGAAAGTTTAGATGTCTACCATCAAAAACATAGGCCTGAATTTGACCCTTAGTGTTACTTAGTCTGTAGAAAGCATCATTTGCTTTCTCTGCCAGGGCACGATATTGAATTGACGCAACAACATTGACAAATACATTATCCTGCATATTTTTGAAATAAATGTACAAGTCATATACTCGTAAAATATTGAAAACCTGACACCTACTTAGGTTTGTCCAATTGCCAAATTGTTGTTAAGTTCGATGATTTGACTGTGAAAAACCAACACATGTACAGGAAAAAGAATAGACCTTTGTCTTGGTCTCGCAGCGCACATCCAATTGCTGCACCCTGAGGGAGAGATGACCAGCTAGCTTGAATCCAAGGAACCAAGGGAGACAGTGGCACCCAGGCTGAAGCACATCTTCATACTTGCCAAATTGTTCCGTAATTGCAACCGTGGATTGATCAACTTGTACGCAGCACAACAAATTGCCCATACTCTGTAGAGATGTCATTAAAAGGAAGATGATCCACAAAAGTGGCCCATGAAACATTACACTAAAGGAGCTTGTCATTCAATCAGCAACTTAGACTATACCAGGTTCATACAACAATTTATACTATCCTAAATCCAACTTTCGAATACCCTTTTTCAACTTAACCTCATATACTAACTTTTTTTCCCCGAGTAACAACCGATTCATGTAAAGTGGCTATAAATTTACAAAATATAGTTGCACACCTCAAATTCACAATCCACTAGGGGTAAAAATTTGAACTATGATTCTATATCTCCAAATTCGAGGGGACTAAAGATGAAATGTATTCAAACTTTTTGGAAAAGAAAGGCATGTTTCTTTTTCTTTGTGTGTGTGTCTGTGGGGGTTTGGGGGGGGGGGGGGGGGGGCAGTTCTTTGTGATAAGTACAGCAAAATTTGCAATAAGTTCCTAGTTAACCAAGTTCCTAGTTAACCAAGAAAAGATTCAGTGCCACATTCAGCAGTCTAATCCTTGTTTTCCACTGTATGCATCTGCATCTACAAAAGGTTTATCCCATCAAATTGACATGGAAATTGAATTTTCCTGTCAATCTTCTAGGTGAAAAAAAAACTTTCAACCTAATTTAATTACCATATCAAGCCAAACCCAACTTTTAATTCAATTCAAGAAGGCAAGAAACTAAAATCCATGTCATCAAAGAAACCAGAGAAGCTATTCTCACTTTATAACTTTTTTAAAAAATTGATCATAGGCCATGCATTAACTCCATAACCAAAGTTGCTGAAAAAAAAAGCAATTGAATTGATGAAAGAAACTTACGACTTAATAGCAAGCAATAGAGCACAAATATAGTAAAAAAAGAGTGTGAAGAATTGAATTGGGTTTCGCTAGGTATATAAGGGATATGGACGTGGAGGAGGAGACTTGGTGAGAAAGTACGTGGAGATGGAGTTGGAGACTTAAAAGTTGTAGACTTGGAAAATATCAAAATTCCGTAAGGCTGTCCTACGTAGCAGGCAATAACTTAGCAATTGGCAATTTATTTTTTTGTGCCCAGTGACTTTTTATTACATAGAATGAATGAGGAATCCGATTAGAATGAAGATTGTTTATCCACTATAATAATGTTGCAAAGCGATAAGTCCACACGTCCGTATACTTTAAGTGATAGGATATGTGCAAAAGCTATTGACTTTTTACTCTCCTTTCTTAGTTGGAAGGATATCCTTTTTTTTTATAATAAACAAATTTCTATTTCATTTCATCAAAAAAGAACGTATAAAAACATAGATGCTGACCACCTATTCTCATATGCTATACAAATCACTACACTATTACCACTCTAAAAAAAACAGATCACTCTTTGATAATACGTCTGCCACAAACTATCTCAAGAAAAGTCTATCTCATTTGAAGTCTAGGGAAAATGATCAAAACTTTGTAGGACAGCCCTCAATTTTTGACTTGAAGCCCCTCTGGAATGGAGATGGACTACAATTTCCTTACATACAGTATTGCTCATCAACTTGCCTCCCTGGAATCTCATTTTATTCCCCTCCCTCCATATCGTTGGCACCAGGATCCCAAAGAGACAAGCAATGATTTCTGCTAACCCATTTCTACTACCCATTCGCATTCCTCCTTCCAGTCTGCAATGGATCGCTTATAGTCCAACCAGCTAAGGAGTCGATACCAGATTACTTTGGTCTTCGAGCAGTCAGAGAAAAGATGCTCAAAGGTATCTCGATACAAACCACAGAAAATACAATCTTGTAGAACCAAAATATTTTGCATCTGAAGTCTTTCCACAGTTGCAAGTCGCTTATGCAAAGCCAACCACAATATAAATTTGTATCTGGGATGTAGTTGAGGCTGCAATATGATGGACTTGCATTGAACTTTGTTGTTCTGAGGAAGAAGTTGTCTGTATAGTTTTTTAATGCTAAAAGACTCTCCCTGTTGAACCCGCCTCAATCTGTTGTCCAGATTTCCACTGAGTGTTGCAATGCCTTTCACCAACTTCCTCGACTCAAAAATTTTCCTGATTGCCCAGGCAGCAGCCCCAGGCACCGGCATGTCTTCAAAACAGTAGTTCTTAATATAAAAGGTATGAACCCATTTTATCCATAGGCTATCCTTCTTCTTAGTCAGTGCCCATAGATGCTTAACCACAGCAGCCTTATTCATTTAGATAGGTCCAAGACATTCAGTCCCCTGCACTGTATGGCATACACAGATCCCAGGCAATCAGAGCCTTCCTTGATACTATGGCAGAACCTGTCCACAGATATGATCTGCAGATAGCTTATGTCATCTTCAAAAAATTTTTAGGCAGTAGGAAAATCTGGGACCAGTAAGCTTGAATACCATAGAACAGATTTAATCAATTGAAGCCGACCAGCATATGATAGTAGCCTTGACGACCAGCAGCTTATTTTCTGTGTAATTTTCTCCACCAGTGGCCAGCATTGAGAAATGGACAGTTTCTTTGAATCCAAAGGCATCCCCAAATATTTGAAAGGGAGTCTGCCTTCAGGATATCCCAGCACCTGTAGTATCTCCTGTTTATGCTAGTTGGTTACTCCTGCTAAGTACACTGCACTTTTATCAATATTTGCTTGAAGACCAGAGACCTTAGAGAATTTCTGGAGTGTCTGTTTCAGTAAGCTGACAGACTGAACATCTGCCTTACAGAACAAAAGAAGATCATCCGCGAAGCAAATATGTGTTACACCCAGCCTCTTGCATTTAGGATGGAACTTGAATTCTTTCCTCATCATCATTTGCACAAGTTGTCTATGTAAATACTCCATGGCCAGAACAAAGAGGTATGGAGACATCGGGTCGCCTTGTCGCAGACCTCTTTTCCCCTTAAATGGAGCAGTGAGGCCACCATGAGGGAATAGGTAACAGAGGATATACATTCCATAACCCACCCGATAAATTTATGAGGGAAACCCAGATCCTGCAGCAGTCTATTAAGGAAAACCCATTCTAGTGAGTCGTAAGCGTTCTTTAAATCCACCTTAAGCACACATCTAGGAGACATGCCTTTTCTGGAATAGCCTTTGAACAGTTCTTGTGTGAATAAGATATTATCAATAATACTACGACCCTCAATAAATGCTTACTGTGATCTACCCACCCGAAGGATATTCAAGGAACAATAATAAGAAAAATTTCCCAATATAGGTAATAGGTATGCAATACATCGACATTTGAGTCATGTGTCACGAAATTATACAAGAAATTTCATCACATTGCTGCATTAATGCGAAGGAGGACGTATGAGTAAGGATTCCTAAATCATGGATGGATTTGTGTTATGGACCGAAATGCATCTAAATGAAACATGAATACTGAAATATATATATATATATATATATATATATATATATAATTTAACGTAATTTGCTTAAGATTGAAGTGCAATTATTATTACTGTTGTGAACACCTAATTTTTAACCTAACCCAAATTCTATACTATTTTACTGTAAATATTTAAATCTTAATATATAAACTTTTATCTTTCTCTTAATAGGTTTCATTTATGAAATTAAAAAAAATACAAAAAAAAGTTTATTTGCATTCTTAGAGTATAACTTTTGTTCCTATTTTTAAATAGAAGAAAATTTACAAAAAATATATATATTTGGTTTCTTCTAATTTTAAATGTAAGCCATTGTATTTTTCATTGTATAAGGTTTTCTTATAGTTTTCTTTAAATCTAAAGTAAGTTTTATATGCATGTGTGCGTTTTTTATCTTCTTTTATTTAATTAAAAAAGGGGTTAGGAAAATTTAAATAAATATATGTAAAGTTTTAAAAATAGATAAAAAATAAAAATAAAAATAAAAATAAAATAAAACAACGCAACTTCCCCACTTCACGTAACTTCCTTTCCCACTAACTCTCACGTTCCTAACTTCCCAGTCCCCACTTTCCCACTTCCTTACAAGTTATAAAACTACTCATACTCATCTATATGAAGAGAAAGAGGACAAAAAAAGGAGTTAACGTTGAAAGAAGAAGAATAAAAAAATCAAGAGAACCCATCTCTTTCAATAGAAAACGCAGCAACGGATTTGTTAGCTTGCTGCCTCGTCAGAATTTCACCACTTCCGGCGAGCTCTCTTTCGCCATAAACCCAGCAAAAACAGTCTAAAAACGTGCCTTCTCAGCTAGAATCCCAACCTCGTTCCCCGTTTCGCGAGAGTTTCAAGAAGTCCTGCTCGAGATCTTTTCCGGCGAGTTCCATCGTGCGTATTGGTAATTACAAAGAAGTGTTTGAAATTGGTATAATATGATTTTTTTGGTTACCATCACTGTATTTTATTGCATTTTGAGAAGTTTTTCTTGTTAGTTCCATGGTAGTTGAGAAATGGTTTCCACTGTTTTAGTTTAATGTGCATAATGGCTGAAGAGAAATATAAGGGTTTTGGTTATGGAATTCTGTTTTGGTTACTTAGCATGTAAACAAAATCTTATTTTTATTTGGTTATTATAATAAAAAGTTTGTTTCTGTGCACTCTATAATGTATAAAAATATAAATGCAATGAGGTTGAATGGTTTTGCTAGAGAAATAATATAATACTACTAAATATATACAAAATCGGAAATACCATTATTGGCCTTTTCAACACCGAAGAGGGGAGTGAGAAGGAGGGTAAGATAATTTTAGTGATATTTTATTATCTTAGGGCTTAAATTGATACTGATGTGTATATTTTATGAAAAACGGGAGACGATGAGTTACATGATTGATTTTTCTATAATTAATTTGATTTTTTGTTTATTTATCATGTCATTTGTTTCTATTAGTATTAAAGTTTTTTGCCAATATTTACTCTCAAGATATAATAGAACTCAACCGCTACTATTCCAAATTTATATTATCAATATAAGTTTAGGTGTATGGGCCAGTACAGAATCAGTTTGATTAGGTTAGAGGTAATAGCTTGTTCGGGCGTGCTCTTAATTAAGCTAATTATCGTGATTATGTATACGTTCGCGTAATATAATTATGATTTCTAATATTAAAATCTAGGCATGCGTTCGCGCAACTTCGACCTAACTTTCTTAATCCTAATAATGTGTGATTAATTGTGGATACGTAAGCGTGACATAATTTTTGGCGCGCCAAAGGAAATGAGTATACATACGTGTAACTCAATTCTTTCATTACGAAGAATTCAAGCAATTAAAAGCGGTAAAAAAATAAATGCACATAGGTCTTAAAAATGAATAGTTTAAAAATTTAAGCCGAATAATAATTACTAAGCGACCATGCTAGAATCAGGGAGCACGGGAATGCCTAACACCTTCTCCCGGGTTAACAAAATTCCTTATCTAGAATTTCTGGTTCACAGACTTTAAAAAATAAAATTTTCCTCGATTTGGGATTTTAAAATAAATTGATGACTTGGGACACCAAATAAACTATTCCAAGTGGCGAATCAATTAGATAAAATAGTACCATTTCGAATAATGTCACTTTAATTGGAAAAACTCCCTTATATACCCCCGGGGTTGTAAAAAGGAAGTGTGACAGTGATGGCGACTCTGCTGGGGATAATAACCCAGAACTTCTGGTTTAGGGTTTAGAATTCGAGCTTCAAATGTGATTTATACTTAGCTTTATTAATTTGATGTTATTACTGTATTTTTGGGCCTAATGTGTTTATTGCCGCTTATTTACTGCTTTGATATTATTTTAATTGTATTAAGCTACTTTCTTACGCCTCTCTTTTGAGTCTTCTAAATTTATGGTGCACACGTGCACGTGACCCACTTTCTGTTAGAAGTCATACCAATTAAAACGAGACTGGGTCAAGTAACTAGGCCGGGTATACTTTCGTACTCCCGGTACATTGCCCCCACCTCGGCTCGAGCTATCCGTTTGGTTAAGCCAGGTCTAAAACACTCCCCCAGGATTTAAACCTAGAATAACATAGCCTCATGCCGGATCCCTAGTAGGAACGTTGTTTGCATCATGTGCATTTGACTTTGGGGACTCAACACAGGGGTTGGGTCCGTCTAGGACAAGTGTACCTGAGAATTGCAAGACCATCCGGATGCATCTTATGTGCTACTTGTGCATTATGTTTGATTTGGCTTGTGCATGTTGACCGGTTTCTAGAAAATAATAAAATTTTAATATAAAAATTGAGGAAAAACCAGAAGGGAGAAAACATGAAAGAGAAAATTTAGCCGATCTTTGAATAATCTCGGTATTTACCCCAAAAAGAATATTACAAAATGAGCCTGAATTTTTTCAAAAAAAAATGTCATCCTATTCCTGAAACATATACAAACTACGCGGGTCTGATTCTCACCGGATGTGAAATACGTAGGCAACCTCCATAGCGTTCGGCCCCATTTTTCAAAAAAAAAAATAAAAAGAAAAAATAATAATTTAAAAAAAGGGAAAATGTGTCTAGTGTTTTTTCTAATTAAAAACAAATTAGACCAATTTTTCAATTTTTTATTTTTTATTTTCTTTCGGAATAGCATTAGAACATCTTTGAAATAGCATCGCATTTATCATCATGACCATCCCGACCCTAAAGTTATCTCTGGAAGTATGAAAGGGCCATAATTGCAAAAATAACCCACCCTTTCTTTGATTTTTCCTAAAATGGAGTTCCATACAAAAGATTATTTTACAAAACGAGTGCATTGATTCTGTTTTTTGAGGCTAGTGTCAACCCTAATCACAATCACCCACAGGTACAAAACGAGCACTATCCAAAACATACCATTGACAGATGTAGATGGGTTTCTACTTCAGCTTCAAATGTGGTGGATTCATGTCTCCACATGATACGTAGACAACCCACACCAGGTTCGATCGAATCATTTTTAAAAAATAAAAAAATAAAAAAAGAATAAAGTGGTAAAAAAATAAAATAAAAGAGGAATCAAATTTAAGATGTAAATAAACTAATTAACTAGTAAGCCGGAATGAAGCATGAAGCCTTCCAAACTCATTCTAGAAATGAAAATGGCTAGGTGCATGACATACAATGTGTGATTAATATACGCAAAATGCCTAACTCTAACATATTTGTTGTTTATCATTCAAAAGAGATAAATTAAACAGAGGTGGTTGGTTTGTGGTTTAAACTGGTGACTCACCCTTACAACACAAGGTCAAAAGGAAAAAGTAGAATGACAAACAACAGTGAGAATGAGTCAGATAATGATGATGTCCATGGACAATTAGTCGAACAAGGTTCAGGACTTGTTGAAAAAGTAAGAGTGTTGAAACAACAACTGGCATATATGTACAAGGCCTCGGTGAATGGACAGGCACCGCCCTCACTACCCATAAGGTCTTCGGATAATCTTCATAATGTGTCCATAGCAAATCAAGTGCCCATCTCCATAACAAGTAACCCATTCTACCAACCTGGATTCAGTCCGAGCATTAACCTTCACACTATCCCCAGTACTTCCATTCCATGTCCTTCAATTGGACCCCTAAAAAATGACCCACATGTTGTACCAATCGTACCGACTTTCATCGTTCCTTAACCGGCTCTCACTCAAATTCTCAACAATGATCCACAATTGAATGATCATGATACCCAACATTACCCTCCATAAATGACTTTCAAGGTTCCAGATTCATACAAGCATACTCCTCAGTACATGCTCCCAGTCGACATCGAAAAGCCCAATAAGAATATGGAACAAGAGGAAATGACCAAAAAAATGAAGAGTTTGGAACAAAACATGAGAAATATACAGGGTTTTGGAGGCCACAAGAGTGTTTCATTCAATGATTTATGCATGTTACCCCATGTTCATTTGCCACCGGGCTTTAAGACCCCCAAGTTTGACAAATATGATGATCATGGTGATCCCGTTGCCCATTTGAAGAGGTACTATAACCATTTAATAGGATCAGGAGGTAAAGAAGAATTACTCATGGCTTATTTTGGGAAAAGATTGACAGGAATTGCTTCAGAGTGGTTCATAGATCAAGACATCTCTCATTGGCGCGTTTGGAATGACATGGCTCAAGATTTTGTCCAACAATTTCAGTACAATATTGATTGAGTGCCAGACTGCTCCTCTCTTGTCAACATAAAGAAGAAACCAGCAGAAAGCTTCATAGAATATGCAATCAAGTGGAGAGAGCAGACTGCTAGAGTCAAACCACCAATGAAAGAGGCAGAAATGATTTACTACTTTCTCCAAGCTCAGGATCCTGATTACCTCAATTATATGTTGGCCGCTATTGGTAAATCTTTTGCTGAGGCGATTAAGATTGGGGAAATAGTTGATAATGGTATGAAGTCTGGCAAAATTATGAGTCAGGAAATCTCTCAAGGAAACCACGCAAGCAATTCAAAGCGGATCAGGCAGTTTCGAAAATCGGAAAAAGAAGAAGGAAGGATCCATGATGGCATCTGGGTTCGGGGGAGTGCAAAGAGGAATAGTTCCTTCGTATGTGTATTCCAACAAGGACAATCCAATTCTCCTCAACATTATTATCAGCCTCAAGGTCCCTGGTACTTTGTTCCCTCACAACAATACACAATGTTTAATGTTCAGGCTTATGCTAGGCCTCCTAATTACCAACAATAGCGAGCACCGATTCCACAAGGTTCCCGTCAAATCCGGCCGAATTTTTAGGTTCCATATAATCCTCGTCCCAAACAAGAATATGTGAGAGAACAGGAGCCAAAGAAAGAGTTCACCCCAATTGGAGAATCATTTACAAGCCTATTTCAAAAGTTAATGCAACGGAAGTTGATTGAACCCATCAGGCCGCATTATGCGAATCCAAATTCAAAATGTTTTGACTCCAATACGAGATGTGAGTCACCCTAATGTCCAAGGCCATAGTACTCAAAATTGTTGGACATAAAAGAAAGCCATCGAAGATTTTACTGAAGCAAAGGTAATTGTGGTGGAAAACAATGAAGACACTCCTAATATCACAAACAATCCGCTCCCTGCTCATGATAATACACATTTTATTGGGATGATTTGTAATGATCGGGATTATAAGCCGTCTGGCAAGACAAAGATGATTGTTGGAACCATAGGGCAAAATCCAAAAGTGATAGAAAGCCAGCCTCAATCGTCACCGTTATTTTTGAAAGGTGCGAGTTCTAGTTCAAACTTGGCAGGTTCTGAAAAACGGTTCTCTATGTCACTGGAAGCACAAAAAAGATTGAGGTTCAATTGGGTGGGCCAAAAATTTACATCCCTGGGGGAATTCAAAAGATTGTTCCTAATAATGCTCTGAGAAATATAACAGAGCCAGTTGTGATCCGACCTATTGCACAACTTCCAGTGTCAAACACAAAATCTATTCCCTGGAACTATAACAAGACTGTCGTGACATACAAAGGAAAATAGATAGTGGAAGAAATAGACGATATGGGAGGCTTGACCCGCTCTAAAAGGTGCTACTCACCAGAGGAATTGAGAAAAAGCAAGCAAGCCAAGGAAAATCACTTTCCAGTGAAAGAACCTGTCTCAGAAAAAGAAGTAGAGGAATTCCTTAAGAAGATGAAAATGCAAGACTACTCAATCATCGATCAACTAAAGAAAACCCCCGCTCAAATATCTTTATTATCTCTGCTTTTGCATTCTGAAGAACATCGCCGTGTGTTGATCAAAACTTTAACGAGGCATATGCTTCAGAAAAGACTACAGTGAATCAGCTAGAAAAAATGGATAAAAGATTCTTTGAGGTGAATAAAATTTCTTTCAACGATGATGATTTACCTGAGGAAGGGCTGAGCACAATAAAGCTTTGCATCTTATGGTCAAATGTTTAGGGCATTACGTGAAAGGAGTCAGGATTGACGGAGGCTCAAGTATAGATGTATGCCCTCTTTCTATTCTACACCAACAGAACATTGATACTAACAGAATTCGGACTTGTAGTGTTAGCATCAGAGCTTTTGATGGTTCAAAAAGAGACACTATTGAGGACATCGAACTCACCCTACATCAAATGGTCAAATTTCAATATGACATTCAAGAAATTGTTGTTCATGGGGAGGACGACCCATCCGTCCATAATGACTCCATGTATCGAGGCCAAGGAAGGATTTGAATCCCTCATATATCAAACATTTGAGTTGATTGAGGTAGACCAAGTGGAAGAAGGAAAACCAATTCTGCATCCCTATCTTTCAGCCACATCTATGATGGTAGCTTCACTGATGTTGAGGAACAGATATGAACAGGAAAAGGATTAGGATCATTTCTGTAAGGAATTGTGAACCACATTGCTCCCTTTTTAAAGAAAGATACCATTGGCTTGAGTTTTAAACCAACATCAGCTGACATGAACAGAGCCAAGGCCCGCAAAAATAATGGTTGGAAATTGTCAAAACCAGTCCCTCGCATTGCCTACTCTTTTGTCAAGCCACAATTTGAAGAAGTCCAAAATCCTTCTACTCAGGATGACATTGATGAAGTTTGCCAGGGTCTCAAGGATATGTTCTATGGGATCAATATGGTTCAAGTTGGTGAGGGCTCTAGCCGTGTAAGTGTTCAGCTGATTGGTCCAGATACCTCGCTCAACAACTGGGAAGCAACTCCTCTTCCCATCAGTAAGGAGTCTTGGTAGTCTGTTTTGTTGCTTTTTCTGTATTTGGATTATTTTCAGGGTTGTAATCCATATATTTCATTTTAATTGCTTTTCTTTGATGTTAACCCTTCTATCTTTTAAAATTCAATGAAATGAAGTTCCATTTTCATAGTAGAATTCCGTCTTTTCCTTTCCCTAATTTTGTTTAATTTCTCATCATTTTTTAGTTTTGTTAATGCTGACTTTAAAAACATGACATGCACGCAGAATTCATGCCGAGATCTTAAAAAGTTGTCTAATCTCAAAATAACGAATCAAGAAGTTGAGTATGATGAAGATGAGGCTTTTAAGGAAATAAAAAGAGAATTGGATCAATTTGAGAATAAGCCTAAGCCTAAATTAACAGAAACTTAGGCAATTAACCTGGAGATCCTAAAGAAATCAGAGAAACAAAAATAAGCATTCATACCGAACAAAAGACGAGAGATGCCATAATTCAAGTTTTGTTCGAGTATAGAGATGTATTTGCTTGGTCGTATGTTGACATGCCGGGTTTGAGTGCCAATTTAGTGGTCCATAAGCTTCCTACATATCCTAATTTTCCACCAGTCCAACAAAAACAAAGGAAGTTTAAGATAGACATGAGTGATAAGATTAAAGAAGAAGTCACGAAGCAACTAAGTGCAACTGTGATCAGGGTCGTCCGATATACTACATGGTTAGCGAACCTTGTGCCAGTGCCAAAGAAGGACGGGAAAATTAGAATTTGTGTAGACTATTGGGATTTAAATAAAGCAAGTGCAAAGGACAACTTGCCTTTACCCAATATTCATATCTTTGTGGACAATTGTGCTAAACCTAAGATCCAATCTTTCGTGGATTGTTATGCCGGGTATCACCAGATTCTAATGGATGAAGAAGATGCAGAAAAGAACTCTTTCACCACTCCATGGGGAACTTACTGTTATAGGGTCATGCCATTTGATTTGAAGAATGCAGGAGCAACTTACATGAGGGCCATGACTACCATATTCCATGACATGATGCACAAAGAGATTGAGGTGTATGTTGATGACGTGATCATTAAGTCTAAAACACAAGATGATCATATGCAAGACTTGAAAAAGTTCTTTGAAAGGCTATGAAGGTACAATCTCAAACTCAATCTACCCAAATGTGCATTTGGAGTTCCTTCTGGGAAGCTTTTGGATTTTATTGTTAGTCGAAGAGGCATTGAGTTAGATCCCTCCAAGATAAAGACCATTCGAGAACTGCCTCCCCCGAAGAATAAAAAAGAAGTCATGAGTTTGCTCGGGAGGTTAAACTACATCAGCAGGTTCATTGCACAGCTTGCAACCACATGTGAGCCTATTTTCAAATTGTTGAAAAAGAACACATCTATCAAGTGGACAGATGAGTGCCAAGAAGATTTTGATAAGATCAAGGAATATTTGTCAAATCCTCCTGTTTTGGTCCCGCCGGAATCTAATAGGCCTCTATTTCTATATATGTCAGTAAATGATACTTATTTTCGTTGTGTTCTGGGTCAACATGATGCCACAGACAAAAAGGAACATGCAATATATTATTTGAGAAAAACGTTTACCACTTATGAGACCAAATACACTCTTTTGGAAAGGACATGTTGTGCCTTAACTTGGGTCGCTCAGAAGCTTAGGCATTATATTTTGGCATATACAACTTAACTCATATCCCGAATGGATCCCCTGAAGTACATCTTTCAGAAGCCGATGCCCACTGTCAGATTAGCAAAGTGGAAAATCTTGCTCACAGAGTTTGATATTGTTTATGTCACTCGTACAGCCATGAAGGCACAAGCTTTAGCTGATCATTTGGAAGAAAATCCAGTTGATGCTGATTATGAACCTTTGAACACATATTTCCCAGATGAAGAGGTTAATTTAGTTGAAGAAGTAGCCCAAAATGACAGTCAAATTTGGAAACTATACTTTGATGGGGCTGTTAACATTAAAGGCGTAGGGATTGGAGCAATTCATGTATCACCTATTGGGAAACATTACCCTGCCACAACACGACTTCTTTTCTTTTGTACAAACAAAACAGCAGATTATGAAGCTTGCATCAGGGGTCTAAACATAGCAATAAACCTAAATGTGCATGAACTATTGGTGATGGTAGACTTAGATTTGCTTATTAGGAAAGCTCAAGGCGATTGGGAGACTCGAAATATCAAGCTCATTCCATATAAGCAATGTGTGGAAGATCTTAGCAAGAGATTCGAGTGCATCGAGTTCAGATACATTCCCAGGTTTCACAATGAATTAGTTGATGCCTTGGCCACCCTAGCCTCAATACTTCCATATCCTGGTAATACTCACATTGGCTCATAAGAAATTCAAATTCGGGATCAACATGGTTATTGCAATACAATGAAGCAGAACTAGACGGTGAACCATGGTACCATGATATTAAACAGTTTCTGAAAACAAGAGAATATCCAGAACATGCTAATAGGGATCAAAGAGAACTATTTAGGCAACTCTCTAATAGATTCTTTTTGAGTGGGAAATCCTATACAAAAGAACCCCAGATTGGAATTTGTTGAGATGTGTGGATGCTAAAGAAGCTGAAATTATTATGAATGAAGTGCATTCGGGAGTTTGTGGTCCGCATATGAATGGATATGTTCTAGCTAAGAAGATCCTTCGGGAAGGATATTATTGGTTTACTATGGAGCGAGATTGCTTTTGTTTTGTTCGCAAGTGCCACCAGTGTCAGATTCATAGTGATTTGATTCACTCGCCTCCTTCAGAGTTTTATCCTATGTCGGCTCCTTGGCCTTTTGTTGCTTGGGGAATGGACATCATTGGTCCAATTGGGCCAAAAACTTCAAATGGGTTCAGATTCATCTTGGTTGCAATTAATTACTTCACCAAATGGGTGGAAGCTATTACATCGAAAGCAGTTACCAAGAAAGTAGTAGTAAACTTCGTTCACTCCAACATCATATGTCGTTTCGGTATTCCAAAACTCATTATTATAGATAATGCTGCTAATTTGAATAGTTATCTGATGAAAATGGTATGTGAACAATTTAAAAGGGAGCATCGTCGTTCTACTCCTTACCGAACCAAAGATAATGGAGATGTTGAAGCTGTAAATAAGAACATCAAGAAAATTCTTAGGAAGATGGTCCAAGGGTCTAGATAATGGCACGAAAAACTAACTTTTGCTCTTTTGGGATATCAGACAACTACCCGTACATCAGTTGGTGCAATGCCCTACTTGTTTGTTTATGGAACTGAAGCAGTCATACCGGCTGAAGTGAGATTCCCACTCTCCGAATAATTGTTGAAGCTGGAATTGAAGACACTGAATGGGTGAATTCATGACTGGAACAATTGAGTTTGATTGATGAAAAGCGTTTGGCAGCAGTTTGTTTTGGTCAGTTATACCAACAAAGAATGAACGTGCTTAAATAAGAAAGTGCGCCCAAGAAAATTTGAGGTAGGACAACTTGTTTTGAAACGCATCTTCCCACACCAGGAAGAAGCAAAAGGAAAGTTTGCCCCAAATTGGCAAGGTCCATACCTCATCAAGAAAATATTGTCGAAAGGAGCTCTACACTTGGCAGATATAGAAGGAATGATGACAGACATATCCGTCAATGCAGATGCAGTCAAAAGATACTATGTCTGACATACTTTTGTTGGGGGCATTTGGTTTATACTTAGCATTCTCAGGTTGGGATGACGAAAGGCTATTATTCTCACTACCCAAACACTGGTCAACCCTAGTTAGCCCTTTGAATCCTTGTTTATATTTCTTTGTTTTACCCTCTTTTGGAACCAATGTACTTAAAATAAAGAAACAAATCACAAAAAAAAAAATCAAAAATCAAAACAGAGTTCTTGAACTACGTTCGACTTGATTCCGAAAGGATACGTAGGCACCCTCTCTCTGAGGTTCAGTCACAACAAACAAAAAATCCATATTTCCCCAATATTCAAAGAAACTGGGGCATGTTTTTGTTTTTATTTTTCGACGATGTTCCATCAGATGGTTCCAAAAGTTGTAATTCAGCTGAGTAGTTCTCTTCACCTTTCCCTTTTAAGACCTTCTGATCAGCTTTTGAGAATGCTAAGTCAGTACAGTGCGAGTGATACTCCAACCATTGCAAAGAGAGAAAAACAAATGAGAGAGTCTTATTTTTCAAAACCCTCACGGGCACTATAAGGCGATGGTGAGTTGAGAAAATAAATGAGAGAGTCTTATTGGTGAAAACCCTTACGGGCACTATAAGGCGATGGTGAGTTGAGAAAACAAATGAGAGAGTCTTATTGGTGAAAACCCTTATGGGCACTATAAGGCGATGCTGAGTTGAGAAAAAGGAAAATGAGAGAGGTCAATTGGTGAAAACCCACATAGGGCATCGTTGATTGATTTTAGATCTTCTTATATCCCGGCACAAACACGGTTAAAGAACTCAGTTTCAAAGAGAGGTTTACAATAGATTTTGAGAATTAGATGGTTTAGATGGATCGGTTATCCAGTCCAAAGTGCATGTCATGTTTATTGATGTCAGTATATTCCTCCAGATAAGTCCTTTCTTATTTTTCCCCTGAATCGGACGCTTCTTGATTAAGTTGTAACGCTCATTGGTTCACCTACTTGTTTTCTTTCGTACTATTATTCTCAAGTCCCTTTCAGTTTAATTTTGTCAAAGCAAAGCAAAGAAAAGGCCACAAAATTGGTTACAGTTTCCCCGTTATATGAAGCAAAAGTTTCTGGGCATAAACAGTATGGGAAAAGCTATAAAGCCGACTTTGATATTCCTTGTCAAACAAAGGCTAGCAATGTTTCAAGGGTCAACAAAAGTTACTCATCAAAAGTGTTTTTTGGGAACAAAGTTGTTTGCACCATATACGCAAAGGATGATAGGCGCAAAATAATCAGGTATTGATGTTGACAAATAAGATCTTCAAAGAGTAAAGTCAGAATGTCTCGACAATTTGTACGATCATCGACAAGATGGTTCTCCTAAAAAGTGTAATGGACGCAAGGTCAAGTCGCCCAAGAAATCAAGGCCACAAACTCACCACCATTTTAAAACTAACGAATCTTTCTTTGTTTAGAACACGAAAAGAATAGTTTAGTGAAACATTTCGTGGAAAGACGAACACCACCAAATGGAGTTCTCAAATCCATGATTTTCTTCCAGTATACATTTAAGTAGGTTAATTTTAGTTTCATTATAGGGAATCAACACCCTACCTTCAACACAGGGTACACCATCTCCTCGTTGCATTATTTTCTGTCAACACAGGGTACAACATCCCCTAGTTGAATTATTTTCTACATAGGATATGACGTTCCCTAGTAGAATTTCAGAGTGCCCTGAGCCAGATCTTGTTGTCAACATAGGGTACACCATCCCCTGGTTGCATTATTTTTTGTCAACATAGGGTACACCATCCCCTGAATGCATTATGTTCTATCAACACAGGGTACACCATCCCCTAGTTGCATTATTTTCTGTCAACACAGTGTACAATATCCCCTGCTTGCCTCATCTTGTTGTCAACACAGGGTAAACCATCCCCTGGTTGCATTATTTTTTGTCAACACAGAGTACAACATTCCATGGTTGAATTATTTTGTACATAGGGTATAACATTCCCTAGTAGCATTTCAGAGTTCCATGATCCTCGTCTTGTTATCAACACAGGGTACACTATCCCCTGGTTGCATTATTTTCTGTCAACACAAGGTACACCATCCCCTGGATGCATTATTTTCTGTCAAACACATGGTACACCATCCCCTAGATGCATTATTTTATATCAACACAAGGTATACCATCCCCTGGATGCATTATTTTCTGTCAGCACAAGGTACACCATCCCCTAGTTGCATTATTTTCTGTCAACACAGGGTACACCATCCCCTGGTTGCATTATTTTCTGTCAACACAGGGTACAGCATCCCCTGGTTGTCTCATCTTGTTGTCAACACATGGTACACCATCCCTTGGTTGCATTATTTTCTGTCAACACAGGGTATAACATCCCCTGGTTGAATTATTTTCTACATAGGGTATAACATTCCCTTGTAGCATTTCAGAGTGCCACGAGCCTCATCTTGTTGTCAACACAGAGTACACCATCCCCTGATTGCATTATTTTTTGTCAACACTGGGTACACCATCCCTTGGTTGCATTATTTTATGTCAACACAAGGTACAACATCTCCTGGTTGTCTCATCTTATTGTCAACATAGGGTACACCATCGTCGTTTGTATTATTTTCTGTCAACCCAGGGTACACCATCCCCTGGAGGCATTATTTTCTGTCAACACAGGGTACTCCATCCCCTAGTTGCATTATTTTTTGCCAACACAGGGTACAGTCCCCCGGTTGCATTATTTTTTCTTTCTTTTTCAATTCTTTATTTTTGCAATAGCAATGATAGTTTAATGTGTTTTCAATAACTCATAAAATTTTCCCAGTGCAAACTTTGGAAGAAATTTTTGTTCGTTTTGTTTGTTTGTGATGGCTTGTAGGTTTTTCTGCAAAGCACAGATTGAATATGCAAAAAGTAAGATTTCATCTCTCGCCAAAGAAAGTGGAACGTTTGATCTCAATACCAGCCGCAACCAGCTATGACGTAATGCATGCAGAGACATATGACCAAGATCTTTCTTCCTATCATCTGATGGAGAAACAAGCCTACGAGAATATTTCATAGTCTGTTGCATCAAGAGCATCAAGTTTCAGTCTAAAGTCAACGGGAGAAGCAAGTCAAGAATCAAGACTAGACTCCAAACGACATTTAGATAGGAATTTTATAACTCTTAGATTTCAAGAATATGTAATTTTCTTTTCATTTTGATGTAATAGTAGAAACCACGGATCGTAACCTCGACGGAACTTTGCTCAACTCTCTTTTCGAGAATACTCTGTCACTCTTCTTTCACTTGAACAACACGTGACCTGATTCCCTTATAGCCCGGGATATGTAGGCTGCCTGAAACAAAGGCTCTGTCACATCTATTTCTTCTCTTATTTTCCTTCTTAAATAATAGTGAGGTAAAAAATCAGTCACCTTGTTTATTTTCTTTGCTTGAAAACTCTTCAGGTTTACAAGCAAAGAGGGGCATGCTGTGAACACCAAATTTTCGACCTCACCCAAATTCTATACTATTTTAGGTGTAAATATTTAAATCTTAATATATAAACTTTTATCTTTCTCTTAATAGGTTTCATTTATGAAATTAAAAAAATACAAAAAAAAGTTTATTTGCATTCTTAGAGTATAACTTTTGTTCCTATTTTTAAATAGAAGAAAATTTACAAAAAATATATATATTTGGTTTCTTCTAATTTTAAATGTAAGCCATAGTATTTTTCATTGTATAATTTAAACTGTAGTGCAAATATTAGGTTTTCTTATAGTTTTCTTTAAATCTAAAGTAAGTTTTATATGCATGTGTGCGTTTTTTATCTTCTTTTATTTAATTAAAAAAGGGGTTAGGAAAATTTAAATAAATATATGTAAAGTTTTAAAAATATATAAAAAAATAAAAAAATAAAAAATAAAACAAACCAACTTCCCCACTTCACGTAACTTCCTTTCCCACTAACTCTCACGTTCCTAACTTCACAATTTCCACTTCCCCACTTCCTTAGAAGTTATAAAACTACTCATACTCATCTATATGAAGAGAAAGAGGACAAGAACAAAAAAAAAAGGGAGTTAACGTTGACAGAAGATGAATCGAAAAATCAAGAGAACCCATCTCTTTCAATAGAAAACGCAGCAACAGATTTGTTAGCTTGCTGCCTCGTCGGAATTTCACCACTTCCGGCGAGCTCTCTTTTTCCATAAACCCAGCAAAAGAAGTCCAAAAATGCGCCCTCCTCAGCCAGAATCCCAACCTCGTTCCCCGTTTCGTGAGAGTTTCAAGAGGGCCTGCTCGAGATCTTTTCCGGCGAGTTTCAGCATGCGTATTGGTAATTACAAAGAAATGTTTGAAACTGGTATAATATGATTTGTTTTGGTTACCATCACTATATTTGATTGCATTATGAGAAGTTTTTCTTATTTTTTCCATGGTAGTTGAGAAATGGTTTCCACGATTTTAGTTTAATGTGCATAATGGCTAAAGAGAAATATAAGAGTTTTGGTTATGGAATTCTGTTTTGGCTACTTAGCATGTGAACAAAATCTTATTTTTATTTGGCTATTATAACTAAAAGTTTATTTTTGTGCACTCTATAATGTATAAAAATATAAATTCAATGGGGTTGAATGGCTTGGCTAGAGAAATAATATAATACTACTAAATATATACAAAATCAGAAATACCATTATTGGCCTTTTCAACACCGAAGAGGGGAGTGAGAAGGAGGGTAAGATAATTTTAGTGATATTTTATTATCTTAGGGCTTAAATTGATACTGATGTGTATATTTTATGAGAAACGGGAGACAATGAGTTACATGATTGATTTTTCTATAATTAATTTAATTTTTTTTATTTACCATGTCATTTGTTTCTATTAGTATTCAAGTATTATTGCCAATATCTACTCTCAAGATATAATAGAACTCCACCGCTACTATTCCTAATTTATACCATCAATATAAGTTTAGAGGTATGGGCCAGTAGAGAATCAGTTTGATTAGGTTAGAGGTAATAGCTTCTTCAGGCGTGCTCTTAATTAAGCAAATTATCGTGATTATGTATACGTTCGGGTAATATAATTATGATTTCCAATATTAAAATCGAGGCATGCGTTCGCGCAACTTCGACCTAATTTTCTTAATTCTAATAAAGTGTGATTAATTGTGGGCACGTAAGCGTGACATAACTTTTGGCGCGCCAAAGTAAATGAGTATACGTACGTGTAACTCAATTCTTTCATTACGAAGAATTCAAGCAATTAAAAGCGGTAAAAAAAATAAATGCAAATATGTCTTAAAAATGAGTAGTTTAAAAATTTAAGCCAAGTAATAATTACTAAGAGACCGTGCTAGAATCACGGAACCCAGGAATGCCTAATACCTTCTCCTGGGTTAACAGAATTCCTTATCTAGAATTTCTGGTTCGCAGACTTTAAAAAATAAAATTTTCCTCGATTTAGAATTTTAAAATAAATTGATGACTTGGGACACCAAATAAACTATTCCAAGTGGTGACTCTAATAAATTAAATAGTATTATTTCGTTACTTTAATTGGAAAAACTCCTTTATATACCCCGGGATTGTAAAAAGGAAGTGTGACTACTGTAAAGAAAAAAAATCCATCATTTTTAAATGTGAGAAGCTTCGCAGTTAAACGTAGAATGAGCAAAACGCACTAAAATAAAATGACATTTTTAATCTATAAACTCAAGTTAATTCCTACAAGGATATTCTTCTACATGCGAGTAATTTTAATTAAAAGGAAAACAAAGTAGTAATTATCCCTTTGAACCAAAGAAAGTAGATAAATTTTATTAGGACCAATTTAAATTTTGGGGATGCTTATATTCAAAGAAAACTTAAATACGTCTCTGTCCCAAACAAACTTAAATACGCCTATATATATGGTCAGTATCATCTATATGTAAATTTCTCTTTCATTATATTTTATCTCTAACTAGGTTTGTATTGATTCTAAGAATTTATAGGTCTTTCAACACAACTTTTTTTTATGTAAATTTTGTCAAGACCCAAAATTCATTAAAAGCCATAATGGCATCTAACACCGCCATCGGGAAAGCCAACGATAGATGATTAACTTAATTACTAATTTTAGTATTTTGAAATAAAAATTTTCATCACTTAAAAAGTAAGAAAATAGAGTTTACAAGGTAAATGATAATATTTCCACAACTACGATAATAAACAACCTGTAAGCACCCCAAAACCCGATGTCACGATCACATGATCATCAACTACAAAATATAATAAAATACAATATCTGTTTGGAATAAAAATTAGACTGGAAAACATAAATAACTCTGATGATGACTTAGTAGATTGGGATCGTATCATGAAATGCAGCTAACAGTAAGTCCCCCGCAACATCCACGCCTCTACGCCCGAAAGACCACCAGACATATATGTACCTGTACAAAAATGTAGAGCAAGTGTAGCATAAGTATGTAAATTAATGCGTACCTAGTAAGTATGTGGCCTAACCCTAGAGAAGTAATGACGAGGGGTTGACATCAACACTTACTAATGGTCCAATAAGACAGTTACAATAAGAGGTAAATAGATATGGGGCAGAGTAAACAAACGAAATAAACAAGTATAAATACATGATACAATCCTCCTCTCTACAATAGACTCAAACTCTTAATTAGCAATTTACCTCCTCAACGGAGCATATATGTATGTATGTATGTATGTATGTATGTATGTATGTATGTATGTATATATATATATATATATATATGTGTATATATATATATATATATATATATATATATATATATATATATATATATATATATATATATATAATGTACCTCACCGGATAAGTCGTCTGTATTCAAATCGGAAGACTTATAGATACACTGACTTCTTGTCAAATATTACGCACGATTCCATATGACTATATTATAGAAATGCCGAGGCGTACGATCTGATTCCATCACAATCTGTGCACTTCTAAGTGTGGAACGGAACAGACCATAAAGGCATCTATTATCGCCGAGGAGAACGACCCGCTCCCATGAGAGTGTAGTACATAATACTGCCAAGGAAAACGGCCCAATTCCATTAGAATAAGAAGCTTTAACGGATCATTGACCACAATCACGAATAAACATGTGAGTTATAATTTAAAGGAAAACCTTTAGATGAAACGCATGGCGCTGGAAGAGTCCGGAAGAGGAACACAATTATTATGCGGCTAATCATGAAACTCATCAAATCTCTACAATAGCAAGCCTATCACTCTATGCACGTCTAGTCTCAAGTTGTAATGCGAATAAAGGAATTAAACAAGTAAGAATGGCCCCGATAATACAAGTATAGCTGGTATGAACCTAAGTCTACCCGAACAATAACATGAATCTAACTATGTACGAACTCTCATCACCTCATGCGAACGTAGCCCCAGCAACAAGTCAATCATATTAAATACATCACCTAGGGGTAGTTCCCCCTCACAGAATTAGACAGGAGACTTACCTCGCTCTGAAGTTCCATAACCGGCTCCAATGCTGCTCTAACTCCTCAAATCGGTGTCTGTCGCTCCAAAACCAGTCAATCAATGTGCCAATCCATAAACATGTACTCTAATACTCATTACAAATCAAGTATCACAATTTTTAACTCAACTCGAAAAATCGATAAAGTGTTCCGGCCCACGTGCCCGGATTTCAAAACTTTTCGAAGACAAACATTACCCATAACATTACTAACTCAAATATATAATTTATTTCAAGTTCCATGTCCAATTTTGTGGCAAAAATCCAAAAATATCAATTTCTAGATTTCTTTCAAAATATCACAAATTTCTACCAATTTCCATGCTTGGCTCCATATTAAAATCATATATTTAACTCACAATGTAAAGAAATTACTTATTCCATAATAGTTGATGAACATGGCACTACAAAATATCTCCAAAATTGTCTCTCATGGACGAAATAAAGTGGAATTGAGCCAAACCCTTCGTTTTAAAAGGACATTGCCCAACCCGACTACCACACCCATAGCCTCTTGACAATACCTCGCACTTGCACATAATCTCTTCCCAGCACAGCTCCACACCTGCGATGCCTAACACACCCTTGTGATCTCGCAAATGCAAAGACTTTCCGCTTCTGCGACTCAAGCTGCCCAGCTAGCATTCTGCTTTTGTGGAGCTTTTCTCGCATCCGTGGGCTCGCAGATGCAGAAACAACCTTGTATCTACAGCTATCCCAGCTCAATCATGTTGCTTATGTGACCAAATCTCTGCACCTTCGGGCTCGCACCTGCGAGCCTTTCCAAGCAGGTGCGATTGCACCAGATACCAGTAGCCTCAGCATTTCCCCCGAACTCAAACTCAATCCGTTAACCGTCTGAAATCTATCAGAGGCTTCCGGGACCTCAAGCAAACCTACCAACAAGCCCTAAAATATAATACGGACTTAGTCGAGCCTTCAAATCACATCGAACAACACTAAAATCATGAACCACATCCCAATTCAAGCTAAATGAATTTTAGAACTTCTAACTTTTATATTCAATGTTGAAACCTATCAAATCATGTCCGATTGACCTCAAAATTTGTACACTAGTCACATTATTCAACATTACGGACATACTCCAACTTATGAAATCGGAATCTGAACCCAACATAAAAAATTCCACTCTCGGTCAAACTTCCCAAAAACCATCAAACTTTAATTTTCGTCAAAATGACCCTGAAATGACTAACGGACCGCCAATCTACATCCGGACACGCTCCTAAGACTATAATCATCATACATATCGATTCCGGGGATTTTAATCACAAAGGGACATAGATAAATTAAATTAAACTTTAACACATATTTATGAAATTTTTTTGCAAAATGTCAACTTTCTACAATAAGTGTCGTAATGCTTCCGAGTCATCCAAACCCCGATCTGGACATGACCCATGTACAAAATCATCATAGAAACCTATTGAAATCTTTAAATACCAATTTCGAGGGCGTTTACTAAAAAGTCAGATCCTAGTCAATTCTTCCAACTTAAAGCTTCTGAAATTAGAGATTTCTTTCCAAATCGACTCCGAACTTCCCGAAATCCAAATTTCAATTATATGTACAAGTCACAATACATTAAGTTAATCCACTCAGGGCCTCAACCTGCTGAATGACGCGCTAGATCTCAAACGACCGGTCCGGTCGTTACAATTTTAGTCTACCGCATTCTCTTTTACATATTTCTCCATCATAGTTTTGCACATATGAAATGATGTATTATTAGTTGAAACATAACATGACCAAACCATCTCAAACATCCTTCTCTTATTTTCTTTAATGTATGCTAATTTCACCTTCTTACAAATATGGTCATTTTAATTGTCTCGACCCAAATTCCATTATAGGTTATGATAGCACCCAACAACGTTATTAGACAAGACAACCCAAGTAAACTAGTGAGTTCTCATTTATTTTACCAAAATAATCCAAACATTTTTCTTAATCTTAAACTTTTATACAGTCAAAAATTAAGTTCATAATAATCGAGATACATCCCAAAATAATAGCCTACAAAGTGTGTGCTAGGAACTAGTATCATAAGTAATAGGGCAACTAATAGAATGTACAAAATTACTTTCTTCCTGAAGTAGAATTAATAACAATAAACAAAAGAAGAGACTCCAGCATGCTCCCAAACAAATCAGAAGGGCCAGCTCACCGTGAGATCTCGATCAGAAGGGGCAACTCACGTGCCTCAGATCCTGCACAATTAAGTACATAAGCGTAGTATGGGTATATAAACAACGTGTATCCAACAATTATCTACTCTAACCTCGAAGAAGTAGTAAAGATGGGCCGACTTAACACTTACTAAGGTCAACAATTATAATATTTGAGTGATACGCTAAGCATGGATAACATAGATTTAATGACAGTCTCAGAACAAGGGGAAATATGTTATTTTTTTTTAAGCATATATCAATTTCAGTCATGTCATGTAGTAGGTTATATTTCAAGCATTTAAGTAGTGTATATCACGGAAAGTTCCACATAAAGAACATTCGCACATTTTGCTGAGGTCGTACGGCCTGGTCCGACATAATAAATTATGCACTACCAAAGGGTCAAATGGTGCGAAGCATAGATGCATCTTTTCTTCCGAGGTGATAGGCCTGATCCACAATAGCAATTTATTATCAAGTAAGCATACATTGCTCATTTATAGTCAAATCATACAAGTTCTCAAGAAAGTGAGCATATCCTTCTATATTTGTTTACAAATTTCTAGCATGGCCTAAGTGATCTTAATAGTAAGCAAGGACGTATGAATTTGTAAGTGACATGATACAGGTGCTAAACTACCCGGACAATTAGCATAATAGTATCTATATACGGAATCTCGTCACCACGTACATACGTAGGCCCCCCACAGATAATCACATACATTTATTTAATTCGCTTATGGGGTACTGTTACAGCCTATATTTTTATACATGGAAGTACGCCATAAGTAATTTAATATAAGCTCGGAAATGAGATGTTACAATTTTCGTACGTTAAGCTTTCATCGTAAGTTAATCGACGTAAGTTTGGGAATGAGATTATTTTGTACTTATAAGCATTATATTATTTCAAACAAGAAATGAGTAAATTCTTAAAGGTGAAAGGGTAAGCAAATCGAAGAAAATGAATTTCGTCAAAGTTTGGCATTTTAGATAAAATACGGCCCATCGGTTTGGTCATGACAGTTATTTCCTAAGGAGTCTACAAGTCGTGTCTAGTAGAGTCTTGTTATGGGTTTGTCGTGCACTATACTTATAAGCAGGAGGCTACATGCATTTAGAACTGTTACTCTTTCTTCTTACTCTAGATCGTGTGGTAGAGCTCAATGATAAGAACTCACCTTCCTAAACTCTATTTTATTCATAATACGATGATGCCTACATCTAGCAAGACGGTTGGTGAGGGATTGAATATGGATGTGGAAGAATTGAGTCAGAGAACTCGATTTTGCATCATGCTTATGATGAGTAAATGTAAGGTCTACAGCAGAACATGTAGATACTAAGACGTGTAAGCTTCTTGATAAGGATCCCTAATGAAAGAATGTCTATCCACCCATATAGTGAAAAGTAATGACATATCCAGAAGGTAGATACAAGTTTCAACAAGTAAAAGAAGAAAGGTGAAGTTCAGTATGAGGCGCCCAGTTAATGAATATTCTCATTACTCACACTTCGGACAGAGGAATATAAGACTTTTGAGTTACCTTCAACAGTTATAGATATATGTACAATTTGCCAAACCGATCTCAGTTATGCCCTAAGGGAGCTAACGCACGTAGTTTGAGAGAAGAACGATTTATTAGGATCCGGATAAGGATAGAGTAACCCAAAATAGTGGATAGATTAGTAGATTTAGTTGGCATTCCGAAGGATAGTACAAACGTGGTAATAATTTTCCTTGTGAGACACCCAGATGGTGCACTCTAAAATAGTACATCTGGATATGAGTACTACAAACATAGGCACTGGAAGTCTATAATGGATAAATACTACCTTAGTATGGCTCTTGTCCCTTGTGAAGAGATAATGTTAGGCAATCCAAAGAGTCATTGGATGAAGCACGGGGAGCTAAAATACAAAAGAATGTCTTGTCAAAGTTTTCAGAATAAAATGATTGACAAAATTTTTAGGAAGAAATAAGAAGAGAATTTATAGATCATTATGAATAAGACTATACATGGATGACAATGGTAGATAAAAAACTTATTGTACTACAGAGTCTATAGTCAAGTGAAAGGAAATACGAGAGATGACAGTCCTTGAGAAAAAAGAGTATAGGCCATGAAGTCATATCCTCATTTCAAGAAATAAGTTCGTGATTCTAATACAACTACCGGAAGGAAAGTTAGAACCTAAAGTAATAGAACCAGCATTGATTGGTGAACAAGATAAACTAAACATGAATTGTGGATTGAGTGATTGATAATTGTCGGCATCATGAGAATTTTTAATTCAATGGACAACAGAAGAAAATTCATAAGAAATTCAGAGAACGGTTATTCAGGAAGACGCTTCCCTAAAGCAAGAAATGTGAGCATAGTTCATCTTAAGGGATTATATGTGTCAGTTATAATATGTGTCGCCCTCATGAGTAAGACATTTTGTTATCCGCAGTACATAAGGACTACCGCAAGACGAGTAAGGGTTATCGGTGATGTAAAAGGATGCCAAAGATAAAGAGGTAAAACATCTGTAGGTAGGTCATTATAGCTCCAACTCTTAATACTCCCCTAAAGGGAGATATAGAATGATGTGGCATTAATCCAAAATTAAGTGGTTCTAGTAATTATGGAATGGTAAAGCGAAAAAAATGAAAAATGGATGATATTGCAATTATCCACAGCCTACATATATGCCACAATTCTAGAATATTATGCAAGCAAGACGTCAAGGATAGGAAATAAGGGTTCCTACCCGGAATCTTACTGATAGACAAGGATCCAGCACGAGAGGTAAGATAAAATAAAGGAAATACCCAAGAAAGATTACGCAGAACATTGATATGAGAATGGGCCAATGAGTAGTTGGTAGTTGATTAAGGAAAAGCCTAGTTATAACTAAACAGGAGGTTACATATGAGTCAGCAAATCGTGCAAGATAAACATAGTACAACCTAATATAGTGAATTCAGCCACGCAGTAATGTCATTGTAATAATTAGAAATATTCATATAAGAGTTGGGGTTGTTAATGGTACCATATGAGTATTACAGGAATAAAGGAGATTTCCACAGGGAAAATAACCAAAATATTAGTTCAGAAGCAATCCTACAAGCGCCATGGAGGTAAGTAACTACAGATAATTGTAGGCGATGAAGGACATAAATCTTTTTATTAGTATACGATGAAATAAGCTCGCAGCTTATACAAGAGTCAGAGCCATATTATATTACAGCTCTACGATAAAGCAAGTGAGAAGGGTACCATCCTCATAAAATCAGTATAAATCTCTCACTAAATCATCTAAGGAAGTGCAAGTATTATAATAGAAGTTCAAGTTGTGGATATGAATTAAACCTATGTAGAAGGAAGGTCATGAAAGAGTTAGAAGACATAATGCAAGACTTTAAGTAAGTAAGTTAAATCTGAACAATGTATGAGATACTCAAATGCAGAAGGTTGTAAATAATCCATACTTCGGATAGGTGGCTAGAAGTGTAAAAATTCAATATTCTGGAATGATAGCGTCGTCGTTAGTGGCATGTCTTCCCAGCCTATGGTTTCTAGGTATTGAGAAGTCTAGTTAAGAGAGTAAAGAAGAGTTAGAGACGATGCAATGTTCGCTGATATTCCAGAATAACGCAACGAAATCTAGGTGTAAGTAAGTTGACGGAAGGTTATGATTAATATAAATAAATATGTGGACGTCGGAAGAACACATGGTAGATCGATAAGGTTTTAGGAAGACATGAGTAGGGATAAAAAATGCGAGTGGGAAGGTGACCAGAATAGATAAATCCTCGGGGATTAAGCCCATGGAAAAATAAGAGAGATGATGGTTTCTCTATGTCATAATAAGCTTAGTATAGCCTGAATGAACTCAAAGGAGTCTAAGACTTGTAGCATTTAGAAGAATGAAATGCTTTCCTGGTAGTAGAATGTGGATGTAATTGTGATTGATAAAGGAAGACGTTTGGGCCTTCGATTGAGTAATGATTTCATAATAAATTGTGCAGGATTAAAATACCCACGTAAGATAAACCATATTAGGATGCTATGAAATACGATTATGGAAGTATAATACTGTATCTCCCCCAGGTGGATCAAGAAAATCACTTCAAATGTTCCACGATTCAACATAAGCCTTAGTGATTACATAAGAGATTTCAAGTTATCAGTTGTAGAGAATAGATCAATATTAAGGTGAATCAACAATGGATGGATAAGGCTTACATGAAATGAGAGTAGGTCGTCACTCTTAAGATGAACAGTATCGATGCAACATTAAAAGACTTATATTTATACATACATGATGAGCAGCGAGAGAGTAACCTGGAGTTTGGTCGCATACCTCAATAACAATAAATCAAAGTACGAGTTATGATATAGTATGACCTACCTAGATGCAGTAAAGTCATACAAATGGATAAATGGATCTATGAAATAAGGTATAACAATATTCTTATGTTCGACAAAGTATTGAGCAAAGAACTTTTTTATCTCAAAAATGGTAATTACAATTAAATTTCATTTTGTGGTTCTAAAAATATGTGATCTATTTTATGCTAGTTGTTAGGAGATAGATGCTAAGTGAAAGACTAGAAGATAAGATAAGAGCTTGTAGATAGTGTGGTAACCAAATCGAATGGCTGGAAATCGGGGGCGTTGAGCTTGCGTATACAGGGCCTTGACGTCGGGTTGGATGCCTTGCTAAAGGAAATCAATGGAAGATTAACAATTATGGTAGATTGGAAGGCGACTCTTTATGACCAACAAGGAGCAATAAATGTAGAACAATAAATAGAACACGATGAATATAAGCAATGAATGTAAGCAGTGAAATAAAGAGAATATGTTAAGTTAGAAAGCAGAGAGAACGTTCTTGTATATTCAATATTCTGAATCAGATCCCTAAAAATGACAAGGATCCCTTTTATATATGAGAGGAAATCCAGTATAAATGTGTATACGGTAAAATCAGAGGGTTCAATTTTCTATTATTATGGCGCTTTATAAGCATGTTTCCAAAGGCTCCAGGCTATGGTCGAGATTCATACCCGAGGGGTTATTGATGTCCGACCTTGGGGCAGTGTAGATCGATAGTTATAGTGAAAACGTGGGAAGTTCCCAAGGCATGTGACTAAAGTTGACCAAGTCTATTTGGCTAGTTCAAGCCCGTACCATGGCATTAAATAGTTGTAGCAACCATGTATCTTTGTAACAAATGCATTTTTACTATATTAGGATTCCCTCTTATATATAAAGGGGACCCTTGTCATTTTGTAGGACATGTGATACACAATATTGAATATACAAGAACATTTTCTCTGATCTCTAACTTAAACACATTCCCTTGGTTCCATTATTTACATTTACTACTTTTACTCAGTGTGTTCTATCTATTGTTCGTCATTTATTTCTCATTATTGATAATAAAGAGATGCCATCGTAGCTCTCATAACGGTTAATCCTCCCTAGATTTCCTTTAGACGTGCATCCGACTCAACCTCGAGGCCCCGTATACGCAAGCTCGAGCCCCTCGATTTCCAACCATTTGGTTTGGTTACTACACTATCTACAAGCTCTTATCTTATCTTCTAATCTTTCACTTAGCATCTATTTCCTAACAGATAGCATAAAAATAGATCACATATTTTTAGAACCACTAAGTCAAATCTAATTGTTATTACCATTTTCCAGGTAAATAGTTTGGCTCTCACCGTGGCTCTAAAAATAAAAGTGATTATTTTCTTGCTGATTTGCTACATAAACAAGTTACTTTTCACACTTTTTCTTGTCTAAGATCTTTGATTTCAGGTCAAAATGTCTAACTCAGTAAACACATATGAAAACAAAAATCTTGAGGACCATAGAGAAAATGGTGTCGGCCAGGTGTTGGTGTACCACCACGAAACCCCGAAAATACACCAAAACCAATTCCATGGATGTGGTCTCGTGTAACTCTCAACATGTCAAAATAAGCTCCCACACCAGCGGAAGCATACACAAAGGAGATCAACAAGAAGCTAAAAAAACCTCGACTCAGGAAGAACAAGGGGGTAGTCTTCATGTCATCTTCAAAATATTACAAGAACAACTGCAACGGTTGCTCAGCTGCAAAGACACCAAAAAATTCCCAATACGGTAGCACCGAAAACGGCTCCCGTTGAATAGGTACAAGAAAGATCAAGCAACAACGGGTCGGCACTCGACCTTGCCATTATACAGATGCTTGAGGACCTCACCAAGAGGATCGAGTCAGGTGAGAAGAAGATAGAAGCCAATGATAAGAAGGTGGAGATCTACTATTCTAGGTTGATCAATTTTTTGGTGCACCCTCGATCCTGAAAGGTGCAGATTCGAAGAAGTTCGTACAAAATCTGTTCCCATAGGAAGCGTCCCCAAAACCCATTCTGAAGAAGTTCAGAACGCCCGACCTTCCAAAGTACAATGGAACCTCGGACCCAATGAGTACGTTACTGCCTACACTTATGAATTGAAGGGCAACGAACTAAAGGACGGCGAGATCGAATCCATCCTACTAAAAATGTTTGGAGAGATGCTTTCAAAGGGGGAAATGATGTGCTATCACAACGTACCTCCAAACTTGATAGATTCGTTTGCCATGCTGGCGGATTCTTTCATAAAGGTACATACTGGTGCCATCAAGGTGGCTACAAGGAAATCCGACGTCTTCAAAATCAAGCAAGGGGAGAACGAGATGCTGTGAGAGTTCGTATCTTGGTTTCAAATAGAAAAAATTGAAGTACCACCGATCTTCGATGACTGAGCAGTGCAGGACTTCACTTAAGGTTTGAACGAGCGGATCTTGGTAGCTTTGAAACAGTTGAAGAAAACCTTAGTCGAGTATCCTGCCGTAACTTGGTCAGGCGTCCACAACCGATACCAATAAAAATTCAGGGTCTGAGTCGACCAACAAGGAGTCCCCTCTGGCTCGGTATATCTTATTAGGCTTTTGGCGAATGAGTCAAATCCAAATAAATAAAGATGCCAACTATACACTAAAGATAGAAGAAACGCCCCAAGGAGCAACATACCCCGTAATGACCTAAGGATGGATCGAGGCTAGAATCCTCAGGGACTTGTTAGCAGAGCTAATGAGCTATGTATGGATCGAGGCTAGAATCCTCGGAGACTTGTTTGCAAAGATGGATTTTATAGGCACACAAGGCAAACGGAGGCACCCCTCTTGTCGGAATAGAGCTTCAACGTCGGCATTTTGGACAT
Source organism: Nicotiana benthamiana (assembly GCA_034376525.1). Taxonomy (NCBI): domain Eukaryota; kingdom Viridiplantae; phylum Streptophyta; class Magnoliopsida; order Solanales; family Solanaceae; genus Nicotiana; species Nicotiana benthamiana. Next base: position 100,294,053 of record CM067331.1, read on the forward strand.
TGTATTCGCTATGGGTAAAATCAAAGACACTAGATGGCCAAGGCCCGTAAAATCAGATCCTTTACAAAGGAACTATAACTTAGTGTGTGAATTTCACAACACACTTGGTCACAGGGCCAAGGATTGTCGACAACTCCGGGAAGAGGTAGCCTGACTACTTAGCAAAGGTCACCTCTAAGAATTCCTTAGCGATCGGGCTAAAAATTATTTCTGGGAAAGAGAGGCGATCAAGAAGAATTAAACAGATGAGCCACAACATGTCATGCATATGATCTTAGGAGGCATAGATGCTCCACAAGAACCCATGGTCAGAAGAACAAAAATATTCATCACCAAGGAAAAGTGAACTCGAGGTTACATACCCGAGGACACTCTCACATTCGGGGATGAGGACATCGAGACCTTGTCTCAGCCTCATAATGATGCATTGATAATCTCTTTTCTTATGAATACATTTCGAATTAAACATGTACTTGTAGATCCAGGTAGCTTCACAAATATTATAAGGTCGAGGGTGGTAGAGTGATTCATACTGCTTAGACAAATTGTGCTTGCCTCTCGAGTCCTCAATGGATTCAACATGGAGAGCGAGACAACGAAAGGGGAAATCACACTCCCAACCAACGTGGCTGGCACTACCCAACATGCCAAATTCCATGTCATCGAAGGACACATGAAGTACAAAACCTTGCTCGAGAGGCCATGGATACATTTTATGAGAGCAATACCATCCACCCTCCATCAAATGATGAAATTTCCAACAAAGGATGAGATAAAAACTGTCTATGGAGAACAACATCAGAAAAGAGGTATTTGCGGTGCACAATATGGAACTAGCATCAATACCTTCCTCGCCGGAGGAGCCAAAGTATAAGCAAATAGTAAAAGAGCAATAACAAGCTACATTCTCAGCTATAACCGATTAACAAAGCAAAGGACCGTATCTGCATCCTCATAGCAAACGATCGAAGCATATCGAGGTCCAAGGCTCCATCGACACTAAGGTATAATCATCTCCCTTTTTGGTTATATTTTACACTAACATGTGTGCAGATATTTGATCCAAATAGCTGAAGTGCTTTCTAACATAAAGGCCTTAGGTTCCAAAAGCATACGTTGCACTCTTTTCCTTCGATTGGGTTTTTATCCCAAGAAGGGTTTTGCCAGCAAGGTTTTTAACAAGGCAACATCTATATACTACCTAAGAAAGGCTCAACAAGTACTCAAGGCTTCTCTTTGATTAACTTTGAATACTGGGGGGCATCCCCTCGGAAAGTCGCCTCCTTAGAGAAGCCAAGATATGTTGAACGGTGTCTATATAGGAAACTTCTGAGACCTTTGTTCCATTGTTGGAAAGGAGGAGGGGGTATTAGGCTAGGATTGGTTAACCTTGGGATGGAGTCTGGGCTTCAGATCTGATTTTTGGTCATGTTTAGTTGCATTCGAGGGTCGTCGGTCATCGGGTTGTGAATGGGAAGGTGAGATGGTCACCGGGGACCATTTTTAGGGGTTCCGGTGAGTTTAGGGTTTGGGTCAACTTTCGATTTGATATTCGAAGAGGTCTGTGAATATTCGAGGGATGAGACTTAGATGGTTGGGAAGAGGGAAACGAGGCGGTTCAGGGGTGTTTTTTTGGGTCAGTGTGGGGTTAGTGCCACCGTAGACGGCGGAGCCGGCGAGTATTCTTTCGAATATTCGATGAGGTAGGGAGATTTTTGAGGGGATCTAATAGTGGGAGGGGAAAGGGGAGGTTGAGAGGGTTCGGTGGTGTAAATTTGGGGCCATTAGGTGGTCGGTCGCCGCCGTGAGGCGATTTACTTTGGCGGCATTACGGTGGTTGAGGGCGGATCTATAGTGGCTGAGGAGTGGTGTTACACCGGTGTATAGGTACGAGGAAGAAGGTCATTTGGTCTCTCAATATACACAAGTGTTTGGACATATTTATATGTTTGGAAAGGGGGTTTCAGGACCGTTGGATTGATGTAGATCAACGGTTGGGATGGAACGCTCCAAAACGATGTCGTTTTGGGGAGTCTCTTATGTGGACTTGGGTCAGAGACGGGTTATTGGGCTGGTTTTTGGGTATTTCAAACGGGTTTAGGATTTGGGCCACCCAAGCTTGACCCAATTGTGGCCAACCTGGTTTTAAAACATTTCAAACCTTTTTTATATAAACTTTCTAATTTTATTTTAAAATTATTAATTAGACTAAATTAAACTAATAACTACCTAAACATAAGCAAGTATGAAAATAATCAAAAATGCAAAAAATAAAAATTAATAACAAAATGCTAATGAAAATTAACAATAAAATGCCAAGGTAAACTACTTAATTTTGTGATTTTATATTTTGTAAAATAAACCCTAACTACCAATTAATTTAATAAAAATATATGAAATTAAATCCTAAAATGCTTATGTAATTTGTTTTTTTTGACTTGTCATGCATGCATCAATGAAAACACACACTGATATGCACAATTAAATCTTAAAAATAAATAATGAAAAAGGAAAAATCCTAACTTTGAGAATTCTATAGGAGTAATGTCAACGAGGCAAAAAAATCACATGCTCACAATGGCTTCTCGAGACGTTGCCTTCTGAAAAGAGGCTATTAATGATTAAATGGATTCAATAATGTCCAACAATACTTGGGTTTTAGTTGATCTTCCAAATGGATCAAAACCCATAGGATGTAAATGGGTCTTTCGGAGGAAGTGCAATACAGATGGTTCTATCCAAACCTTCAAAGCAAGATTAGTAGCAAAAGGTTTCACTCAAAAAGAAAGCATATACTATTTTGATACTTATGCTCTTGTAGCAAGAATAACGTCCATTAGAGTTCTTTTATCGTTGTCTTCTATATATATCTTGTATGTGCATCAAATGGATGTTAAAACGGCATTTTTAAACAGAAACTTCAGTGAAGAGGTTTATATACAACAACCTGAAGGTTTTATTCTTCCAAGAAATGAGAAGAAAGTATGTAAGTTGATAAAGTCTCTCTATGGTTTGAAACAAGCACCTAAACAATGGGATAAAAAGTTTGATAGAGCTATACTATCAAATGGATTCGTACATAATCATGCTGATAAATGTATCTACTCCAAGTTCACAAAAGAATACGGAGCTATCATTTGTCTATATGTTGATGACATGCTAATTTTTGGTACAAATATGCTTGGTATTACTGGAACCAAGAAGTATCTAACTTCAGTTTTTAAGATGAAAGACTTAAATGAAATAGATAGTATTCTAGGCATAAAAGTGAAAAGAGAGAACAAAAGAATGACATTATCACAAACGCATTATATTGATAAATTCTTGCTAAGTTCAGTCATTTAGGCATAAAGGAGTTTAAGACTCCTTACGACTTCAGTATAAAGCTAACTGAAAATACTGGAAGAGCAATAGCCCAATTAGAGTATGCAAGTCCAATAGGTAGTATGATGTATGCAATGCATTGTACAAGACCTAATATTACATTTGTTGTTTGTAAAATTTCAAGGTTTACTAGTAATCCAAGTAATGATCATTGGAAAGCAATAACTAGAGTACTTGAATATTTAAAATATACAAAATATTTGGGCATTTGCTATAATGGTTTTCCCACTATTTTAGAGGGATATTCTGACACAAGTTGGATTACCAGTGTTAATGATAATAAATCCACTTCAGGATGGTTATTTACTTTGGGAGGTGGTGCCATTAGTCGGGCATCCAAGAAACAAACTTGTATTTCTCATTCTACTATGGAATGTGAATTCATAGCATTAGCAACTACTGGGAAAGAAGCAGAATGGTTGACAAACATGTTATTAGATATACAACCCATGCCAGCCATTTCTGTATTTTGTGATAGTGAGACTACCATGTGTGTGGCTCATAATAAGATATATAATGGGAAATCAACACATAAGCTTGAGACGTGCTTATATAAGAGAATTAGTCACAAATAGGACTATGACTATTGTGTACGTGATATCGAATAAGAATTTGGCTGATCCACTTACCAAAGCATTATCGAGAGATATAGTACAACAAACTTGTCAAGGAATGTGGCTAAAACCCTTGAATTAAAAACAAGCAACGGGAACCCAACTTTGAGTTAGTATACACTCTAACAAAACAAGTTCAATAAGGTAATAACAAGTTACTTAGTGTTGTTTAAGCACTATTCTCCTTTCAGAGCCTTAGTTCATATGTACTATATATTGTTATGTGAGGAGTCAATAAGTTGTTAAATGCCTTGAATAACAGGGGCAAAACAACAAACTTTGTAGTGCAAACTATTACTAGAACAGGTTGATTTAAATCTTAATAAAATTAGTGAAGTCTGTAGTAACAGGGACATTGTATCTAATTGTACCTTGGAGAGGTGCCGCTTCAAGCAATATTTAAAGGGTTAATCTTGTAAGTATTCATGAAATCAGGATGAGCACAGGGCCGTAAACGTGCTAAAGCATATACTGGATTTTCTGAGTTACTAAAATAGTATTACGTGTGTGATATTTTCGGTTTTGGCACAAGGAGTTGTGGTTCAAATCTCTAAGATACTAATAACTTCGTCAGAACTTTAAGGTGTTTGCACTAATGAAAAGTTCAAATCTGAACAAGATACTGTTCTGTATGCGTGATATTATAAGAAATATAACAAACTAGTGGGGGATTGAAAGAAGTAGTTTGTTATAAGTAAGGGGAAAGTGGGACTTTCCCACATTGGTCTAAAGCACATTTATGGGCTTTTTAAGTTCTAGTCCATTTTATATATTTGTTTTAGAATACATACTAAAAGTGTATATTAATAATAGTATATTAATATTAAATACTTGGACTTGGACTTGGAGCTTAGGTCGGGCCGGTTATTAAATTAACAATTTTATTTTTTATTTTTAGAACTGAAAATCTATTTTATTTGAATTTTTAAAATTCAAATAAACTGACACATCAGTTAATAAATTAAAGTGTTTTTTTAGAAAAGGCTCTCTTTTCCTCTATAAATAAAGTCGAGTTTCTCTACAATGACATTCAGAAAAATCTGCAAGTATCAATTTGTGGCTTGTTGTATCCTGAAGAAAATTGTCTGTATTTTTCTCCAAATCTGTATACGGGCAATAACTTCTTTAAGGAAAGTCGCTCCCACGCCTCAAGCATTCTTCAATTTCGTTTTTGTGTTTCCATTATTATTTTATTAACAATATTCATATTTGTACTTGCACTGTGTTGTGCATGATCGAGTAGGCTGCAACACCCCTTGCACGACCACTTAAAGAAATTATGCAATATTAGTTTTGCTTCTCAGCTAAAGTAACTATAGTGCATTATTTGTTATCTTATATTTTTCAAAATTTTAATTTAATTTTTTTCTTGTTTGGATATGTGATTTTACTATTTTAACAGAAAATAGCCACATGTAATGTTGAAAATAAAATAAACTTGATTTTGTTATAATTATATGGGCTTAACAAATTATGAAAAATAAATAGCCCAATTCCGGAACATTCTAGGCAACTCTAGATTCCGGAACGTTCTAGAGAACTCTAGTCCATTTGAGCTTGGAAATACTCTAGAATTCTCCATAGAATTCTAGCACATGTACCTAGCTAGAAAGTAACAGAACTCTCTAGACTCTCTAGAATTCTCCATAGAATTCTAGCACATGTACATAGCTAGGAAATGGTAGAACTCTCTAGACACTCTAGAGCTTGGCAAGCCTCCCCTATAAATATGGGATGGCATTTGGCATTTGCATAACACACAACACACAACATATCAAGCCAAAAGAATCAAAAACAAGTTTGAGTAATAAAAGTTTCTCTTCTCCAAAATCTTTCTACTCTTCCAAAATTCCCTTAGCCTAAAAGCCTCCCTCCAAATATTAATAGCAATCCTCTTCCAACAAAGTGGTATCAGAGCCACAAGATTCTAACCAAAAAATTTCTAGAATCATGGCAAATGGTGTTGCATCCTTCCAAGTTCCTATGCTCAACAAGAGCAACTATGATAATTGGAGTATCAAGATGAAGGCTCTCCTAGGTGCACATGATGTTTGGGATATTGTAGAGAAAGGCTACAATGAGCCCCTAGATGAATCTACATTATCCCAAACTCAAAAGGATGGTGTGAAGGATTCAAGAAAGAGAGACAAGAAAGCTCCCTACCTCATCTACCAAGCATTGGATGATGATGGGTTCGAGAAGATCTCAAGTGCAACCACTGCTAAGGAAGTGTGGGAGAAACTCCAAACGTCTTGCAAAGGTGCCGAGCAAGTAAAGAAGGTACGTCTCCAAACTTTAAGAGGAGAATTTGAGTCTTTACATATGAAAGAAGGGGAGTCCATTTCCGACTATTTTTCAAGAGTTTTGGTGGTTTCAAATCAAATGAAAAGAAATGGTAAAAAATTGGAAGATGTTAGAATTATTGAGAAGATACTCCGGTCATTAACTTCCAAATTCGAGCATATTGTCATAACAGTTGAAGAAACTAAATATTTGGAGGAGATGTCAATTGATCAATTAATGGGATCCTTACAAGCATATGAAGAAAAGCATAAGAAAAAACTAGATATAGTGGAGCAATTATTTCAAGATGCAAATAAAAGATAAGGAAGAAAATATCGGAAATGGACGAGGTCAATATGAAAGAGGTCGTGGTCGTGGACGAGGTCGAGGCCATGGACGTGGACGAGGAGGTTTCAACATCAATGAAGAAAGAAGAGAATACCCAAGTCGTGGGAGAGGCAACCAAGGTGCAAGGTACGATAAATCTTAAATCAAATGTTATTCTTGTCAAAAATATGGACACTATGCTTCACAATGTAGAGGGTATCAAACCAAAGTCGAAGAGACCGCCAACCTTGTGGAGGATAAGGGCCAAAAAGACGTGACCCTACTTCTAGCATACAAAGGAGAAGAAGGGAGACAAGACAACACTTGGTACCTTGACACCGGGGCGAGCAACCATATGTGTAGAAAGAGGAGCATGTTCGTGGAGCTCGACGAATCGGTGAGTGGTAATGTTTCTTTTGGTGATGAATCCAAAATACCAGTGAAAGGCAAAGGTAACATCCTAATCCGCTTGAAGAATGGAAATCACCAATTTATCTCAAATGTCTACTATGTGCCCAACATAAAAAATAATATATTGAGTTTGGGGCAACTCTTAGAGAAGGGCTATGACATTCACATGAAAGATCATAGTCTTTCCATAAGAGATAATAAAAATAATTTAATCACTAAGGTGCCTATGTCCAAAAATAGAATGTTCTTGTTGAACATTCAAAATGATGTTGCAAAGTGTCTTAAAGCTTGCTACAAAGATGTATCTTGGCTTTGGCATCTTCGATCTGGGCACTTGAATTTTGGAGGCTTGGAGCTACTATCCAAGAAGGACATGGTGCGAGGACTACCATCCATTAGACACCCCGGTCAATTATGCGAAGGATGCCTACTCGGAAAGCAATTTCGGAAGAGTTTTCCAAAGGAGTCAAGCTCGAGAGCCCAAAAGCCATTGGAGCTCATACATACCGACATATGTGGTCCTATCAAGCCAAGCTCCCTCGGTAAAAGCAACTATTTCCTTCTATTTATTGATGATTTTTCTAGAAAGACATGGGTGTATTTCTTGAAGCAAAAATCGGAGGCATTTGAAGTATTCAAGAAATTCAAAGCGGCAGTGGAAAAAGAAAGTGGTCTACACATAAAGGCCATGAGATCCGATCGTGGAGGCGAGTTCACTTCTAGAGAGTTCCAGAATTTTTGCGAGGAGCATGGAATAAGGCGTCCACTAACGGTACCAAGGTCCCCCCAACAAAATGGAGTGGCAGAAAGGAAGAACCGGACAATTCTAGACATGGCGCGGAGTATGCTAAAGAGCAAGAAGCTACCAAAGAAATTCTGGGCCGAAGCAGTAGCATGTGCAGTCTACCTACTCAACCGATCACCAACAAGGAGCGTGTGGGGAAAGACACCACAAGAAGCTTGGAGTGGAAGGAAGCCAGGAATCTCCCATCTAAGAGTCTTTGGAAGCAAAGCATACGCACATGTACCTGACGAGACACGGAGCAAGCTCGATGACAAAAGTAAGGCGTTCATCTTTATCGGGTATGATTCCAACTCCAAAGGCTACAAATTATATAATCCAGATACTAACAAGCTTGTGATAAGTCGGGACGTGGAGTTTGATGAAGAAGGAGAATGGAATTTTGGTTCTCTCGAGGACATTAGTTCCATTATTCCAACCGAAGAAGAAGAACAAAGATCTACAGCAGAGGATGCCCATCGAGAGCTAACTACTCCACCTACCTCGCCAACAGCAGTTCAAGATGACTCGCCACCATCGTTTCTGAATGAAAGGAGCGAGGAACGCGCAAGGAGTTTGGAAGACATTTATGAAGACACTGAAAGGTTAGAGGACCTAACTCTTCTTTGTCTATTTGCTGATTGTGAACCAGTTACCTTTGAAGAAGCCATACAAAGTAAGAAATGGCGAGATGCAATGGATGAGGAGATCCAGTCCATCGAAAAGAAAGACACCTGGGAGCTGACTTCACTTCCAAAAGGGCAAAAGGCGATCGACGTCAAGTGGGTGTACAAGGCAAAGAAAAACTGCAAGGGAGAAATCGAAAGATACAAGGCGAGGCTTGTTGCAAAAGGATACAGTCAAAGAGCCGGCATCGACTATGACGAGGTATTTGCCCCTGTAGCCCGTTTAGAAACTGTAAGACTAATCATTTCTATGGCAGCTCAAAATAAATGGAAGATACACCAAATGGATGTAAAGTCGGCGTTCTTGAATGGAGTCCTTGAGGAAGAAGTTTACATCCGACAACCTATAGGCTATGAGGTGAAGACGCAGGAAGACAAAGTCTTAAGATTGAAGAAGGCGTTATATGGACTAAAGCAAGCACCAAGGGCGTGGAACAGTAGGATCGACAAGTACTTGCAAGAAAATGACTTCGCCAAATGCCCACATGAGCATGCGCTCTATGCCAAGATGAAAGATGGAGATATCTTGATCGTTTGCTTGTACGCGGATGATTTAATCTTTGCAGGAAATAACCAAAGGATGATCGATGAGTTCAAACAAGCGATGGCTAAAGAGTTCGAGATGACCGACATTGGGCTTATGGCGTACTATCTTGGCATTGAAGTCAAACAACTTGAGGATGGAATTTTCATCTCACAGGAGGGGTATGCGAAGGAAATCCAAAAGAAGTTCAAGATGGATGATTGCAACCCAGTCAACACACCGGGGGAGTACGGGATCAAGTTGTCGAAGCATGATGAAGCTGAGAAAGTGGACACGACGATGTTCAAGAGCTTGGTTGGGAGCTTACGATATTTGACTTGCACGAGACCCGACATTCTCTACGCCACCGGCCTCATAAGTCGCTACATGGAGAATCCAACTACTACACACTTGAAGGCTGCAAGAAGAATTCTCCGCTACCTCAAAGGTACAATCAACTTTGGCTTGTTCTATTCAACTTCTAATGATTATAAGCTGGTTGGTTATAGCGATAGCGATTGGGCCGGAGACATTGATGATAGAAAAAGTACCACGGGCTTCGTGTTCTTCATGGGGGACACCGCCTTCACTTGGATGTCCAAGAAACAACCAATTGTCACTCTATCCACATGTGAAGCTGAGTACGTTGCCGTTACCTCCTGTGTATGTCATGCAATCTGGATGAGAAGTTTGCTAAAGGAGCTGGGATGGCCACAAGAAGATCCAACTACAATATGCGTGGATAATAAGTCGACGTTGGCATTGGCGAAAAATCCGGTGTCCATGATCGAAGCAAGCATATTGACACACGCTATCACTACATAAGAGAGTGCATCACAAGAAAGGATGTACAAGTAGAGTACGTGAAGTCCAAAGACCAAGTTGCGGATATCTTCACCAAGCCACTCAAGCAAGAGGACTTCATCAAGTTAAGAAGTCTGCTTGGAATGACAAATCAAGTTTAAGGGGGGGTGTTGAAAATAAAATAAACTTGATTTTGTTATAATTATTTGGGCTTAACAAATTATGAAAAATAAATAGCCCAATTCCGGAACATTCTAGGCAACTCTAGATTCCGGAACGTTCTAGAGAACTCTAGTCCATTTGAGCTTGGAAATACTCTAGAATTCTCCATAGAATTCTAGCACATGTACCTAGCTAGAAAGTAACAGAACTCTCTAGACTCTCTAGAATTCTCCATAGAATTCTAGCACATGTACATAGCTAGGAAATGGTAGAACTCTCTAGACACTCTAGAGCTTGGCAAGCCTCCCTTATAAATATGGGATGGCATTTGGCATTTGCATAACACACAACACACAACATATCAAGCCAAAAGAATCAAAAACAAGTTTGAGTAATAAAAGTTTCTCTTCTCCAAAATCTTTCTACTCTTCCAAAATTCCCTTAGCCTAAAAGCCTCCCTCCAAATATTAATAGCAATCCTCTTCCAACATGTGATTCTCAATGAACAATAAGCTAAGCATATTAAGCTGAAGAGAATCAAGGTTTATTATTACTTTCATAGTCTAACTTCGACTGCAAATATGTTAATTTCATTTCATGAGTTGATGTCGTAAATTTTCCAACAACTTCTATGGTGCAGTTTGATTCAAAGCTACAACCCATGGATTGTTGGAAATAGGAGGCTATATATATATATATATATATATATATATATATATATATATATATATATATATATTATTTGTGGAAGAGAGGATTGATGATTTAGAAGCTTGACTGATCTTGAATGCTTTGCTTATTGCTTGATTACAAATGAGGGGTGATAGCTCTATTTATATTACACAATGGAATAGTCTAGAACACTTCATCATCTACTAGTATCTAGATAATTCCTAAGTATTCTCATGATAATTCTATACTTAGATATTTTACAAGATTATTCTACACACTTTGACTACTACATATTACAAGAAGTTTCTAGATAATGGAGTACAATCTTGATCTAAAATACTTGGATACTTGCAAGCCCAAATCCAAAACACATAACCCAAAATCAAGTTTATTTTTCAACAGCCCCCCTTAAACTTGATTTCGTCACTCCGAGCATATTTTGTAATCCCTGAAACGTCTCGTGTTTTAGAGGCTTTGTGAAAATATCAGCAACTTGGTCAAATGACTTTGCGTACTTTATCTGCACCTGTTTATTTGTAACACACTCCCTGATGTAATGGTATTTCGTATCGATGTGCTTGCTTCGATCATGGAAGACTGGATTCTTTGCTAGAGCAATCGCAGACTTGTTATCCACATATATCTCTATAGCTTCCTTTTGAGAAAACTTAAGATCATTTAGTAACTTCCTGATCCAAACTGAATGACAGGTGCACGATGTTGCTGCTACATACTCGGCTTCACACGTCGACAGAGTCACAATGGGGTGCTTCTTCAAACTCCATGTGAACGCTGTATCTCCCATATAGAACACGAAACCACTCGTACTCTTACGATCATCTATGTCTCCGGCCCAATCACTATCACTGTATCCAACTAGCTTGAAGTGATCAGAAGGCGAATAAAACAAACCATAGTCAATCATACCTTTGATGTAGCGAATTATCCTCTTTGCTGCCTTCAAGTGATTTATTGTAGGTGCTTCCATATATCGACTTACTAGTCCAACTCCGTCGAGAATATCTGCCCTCGTGCAGGTTAGGTACCTCAGACTTCCAACCAAACTCTTGTATTGTGTTGGGTCAACCAAGTATCCTTCATCATCTTTTGACAACTTGAGATTGCAATCCACCGGTGTGTTCATCGACTTGCAGTCATTCTTCTTAAACTTCTTCAACACCTCCTTCGCATAACCTTCTTGTGATATGAATATTCCTTCTTTCTTTTGTTTCACCTCGATCCCAAGATAGTAAGCCATAAGTCCAATGTCGGTCATCTCGAACTCCCGAACCATTGCTTTCTTGAACTCCTCGAACATTTTGGGATTACTACCGGTGAATATCAAGTCATCCATGTATAGGCACACAAGCATAACATCTCCATCCTTGCTTACTTTGGTGTAGAGGGCATGCTCATGTGAGCATTTTGTAAAGTCATTCTGGTGGAAATACTTGTCTATCCAGCTATTCCATGCCCGAGGTGCTTGTTTCAACCCGTATAAGGCCTTTTTCAATTTCAGCACCTTATTCTCTTGGCCTTTCACGATGTATCCCGAAGGTTGTTCTATATAGACTTCTTCTTCTAAGTGGATATTAAGGAACACTGATTTGACATCCATTTGATAAATCTTCCAATTATGCTGAGCCGCAAGTGAGATCACCAATCTTATAGTTTCTAGACGAGCGACAGGAGCAAATACCTCATCATAGTCTATGTCGGCTCGTTGACTATATCCCTTCGCCACCAACCTTGCCTTGTATCTTTCAACTTCATCTTTGGAATTCTTCTTGGCCTTGTACACCCACTTTACACCAATAGCCTTATGCCCCTTTAGTAGAGTAGCAAGATCCCACGTATCATTCCTCTTGATTGCTTGAATCTCCTCGTCCATGGCACGTTTCCACTTCTCGCTTTTTGCTGCGTCTTCATAGCTTATTGGCTCACAATCGACAAGAAGGCAGAACAATGTTAGATCCTCCAAAGGCTGAGTTACCTCGTACAACTCCTCAATGCTCCTTGTGCGATGTTGTAGCCTACTTGATTCTCCTCCTGATGTTGGTGTCGCTTCATTTGGTGTGGCTAGAGTATGTGGAGAGTGCGGAGATGGTGTACTAGAAGGTTCTTGAACCTCTAGATATTCTTCGTTCCTTATAGTACTCTCGAACGGATAAGGGAGAAAATCGTAGTTCTCCTCTTCGGGAACATTCCAATCCCATGTTGCTTCTTCATCGAACACCACGTCTCGACTTGAGATTACTTTACCGGTCTTGGGATAGTATAGCTTGTAACCCTTCGAACTTGAGTCATAGCCCACGAATATGAGCTTCTCGCTTTTATCATCGAGCTTCGTCCTCTTCTGATCTGGCACATGAGCATATGCCACACTTCCGAACACTCGTAGGTGTGAGATGCCGGGATTACTTCCACTCCAAGCTTCAATGGGAGTTTTGTTATTGACGCTTTTAGTGGGCGAGCGATTTTCTAGATACATCGCACAGTCCACTTCCTCGGCCCAATACTCCTTAGGCATCCTTTTGCTCTTTAACATACTCCGGGCCATATCAAGGATGGTCCTATTCTTTCTTTCTGCAATACCATTTTGCTGAGGTGAATACGGAAGAGTTAGAGGACGTCGTGAGCCATTGTTGTCGCAAAAGTCCTTGAATTCCTTGGATGTGAACTCTCATCCACGATCGGATCTCATCGCCTTTATGGTGAGACCACTTTGATTCTCCACAAACGCTTTGAACTTCTTGAACATTCCAAAGACTTCCGACTTCTCTTTTAGAAAATACACTCATGTCTTTCGACTAAAATCATCAACGAATAGAAGAAAATATCTATTTTTACCGAAAGATGGTGGATGGATGGGTCCACACACATCCGTGTGAATAAGTTCTAGATGTTTCTTCACTCTACTAGAAGCCTCTACTGGAAAACTATTTCGAAAGTGCTTTCCTAGAAGGCATCCCTCACATATTTGATCCGGATGATTAATTGGAGGCAAACCTTTCACCATTCCTTTACTTGATAATAACTTTAAGCCTCCAAAATTTAAGTGCCTGTATCTCATGTGCCAAAGCCAAGAATTATCTTTGAAACATGCTTTTAAACATCTTGGAATGTCATGTTGAATATTTAGCAAAAACATCATATTCGTTGACATTGGAACTTGAGCAATCAAACCTCCTCTTTGGTCTCTTATAGAAAGACTACGATTTATCATGTGAATATCATAGCCTTTCTCTAAGAGTTGTCCAACACTGAGTATATTAGACTTCATATTGGGCACATAATACACGCTAGAGATAAATTGATGCCTTCCATTTTTCAAGCGGATGAGGATCTTACCTTTGCCTTCAACCGGGACTTTAGAGGAATCTCCGAAGGTGATATTTCCACTTATTTCCTCGTCTAACTCTACAAACATGCTTTTGTCACCGCACATATGGTTGCTTGCACCCGTGTCGAGATATCACAAATTCGATCCTCTGTTGTCTCCACCTTTGCATGCTAGTAACAAAGTGTTTTCCACGGCTTCGGTATCTTCTTGTGCAAAATTTGCTCTTTCTTGCACATAATTGTTTGACTTCTCGCATTCCGAAGCATAGTGGTCAAATTTATGACAATTATAGCATTTAGTTTGAGAGTTGTCATACTTTGGCCTTCTACTTGTGTAGCCTCTCCCGCGACCTCTTGTCGAGTGAAAATCTTGACTTCTTTCTTCATTTTTGTAAGAACTATAGCCTCCACGTTTGATATATCCTCGCCCTCGTCCTCGGCCACGTACTTTACCACGACCTCGTTGACTCGTTTGATGAGTCTTTTCACTACTCTCTTCCTTGAAAGAGAGTTTTGCTTGTAAAGCTTGCTCCAAAGGCTCCTTATTTTTTTTATTGAACCTCTCTTCATGGGCTTGTAGTGAACCCATGAGTTCATCGATAGTCATTGATTCTAGATCTTTAGATTCTTTGATGGCTACGACTATATAGTCGAATTTTGAATCTAATGATCTAAGAATTTTCTCAATGACTCTTACACCGCTTAGAGTTTCACCATTTCTCTTTAATTGATTGACAATCGCCAAGACTCTTGTAAAATAATCGGAAATTGATTCAAAGTCTTTCTTATTTAGGGATTCGAACTCACCTCGTAGGGTTTGTAGTCGAACATTTTTCACCTTATCAACTCCCTTGTGAGAATTCTCTAAAATCTCTCATGCTTTCTTGGCGGTGGTTGCACTTGCAATTTTCTCAAAAGCTCCATCATCTACACTTTGTTGGATGATGGAAAGAGCCTTTTGATCATTGATCTTGTCTCGCTTTTCTTCTTTCGTGAGTGAGCCCTTGTCTTTAGGCTCCTCATAACCTTGCTCCACAATCTCCCATAGGTCTTGTCCACCTAGGAAGGTCTTCATTTGGATGCTCCATCGATCATAATTATCCTTTGTGAGGCGAGGAAACGTGATGACATTGTTGGCCATCATCTTGTCAAATCTGGCTCTGATACCAATTTGTTGGAAATAGGAGGCTGTATATATATATATATATATATATATATATATATATATATATATATATATATATATATATATATATATATATATATATATATATATATATATATATATATAAATTGATGATTTAGAAGCTTGATTGATCTTGAATGCTTTGCTTATTGCTTGATTACGAATGAGGGGTGATAGCTCTATTTATATTACACAATGGAATAGTCTAGAACACTTCATCATCTACTAGTATCTAGATAATTCCTAAGTATTCTCATGATAATTCTAGACTTAGATATTTTACAGGATTATTCTACACACTTTGACTACTACATATTACAAGAATTTCTAGATAATGGACTACAATCTTGATCTAATATATTTGATTACTTGCAAGCCCAAATCCAAAACACATAAACTAAAATCAAATTTATTTTTCAGCACAAATGACATGGCTACAAAGTTCTTGTCTAATGAATGTATACTGCTGGAGTTATCAAGAACCTACCATGTTGGTTTAGCCTTTTTAAGATACTATGGATGATGACCTGGTATCATCTGATTTACGTATGGCAGAAATATTGATTGAGAGAACAAATACTTTGTTGATGATGATGTCATTGGAAGCCAATTGACATTACATGAAACTAGGCATGTAAAAGGAGAAACAACTAATGTTGGATTCGAATGATGTATTTTTTCTTTTTATGTTGATACTCATTTATGTGTTAGTAGTTATTTTTGTATATGTTAAAAATTTAATGAAATTGTTATGCTTTCTTGAGTAAGTAGCATATTTATGATGTTAGAATCGCGTACGAAAGACTATTTATGATCTGACAACAGGAAAGGCTTTAAATACTAGTATAATGATTGACTTAGATATAAGTTTAATTGTTGTTATAATAGCTATTAAAAGTTACCTATCAGCAACAAATTAGATATTTACCGGCCATAACAAATGTTATTAAATCAGAATAAAGGACTAATTGAGGGGTTGTTTTAGTGTTCATTGTAACTGTCCACCCAAATGCCACTAAAAACTTGATTCTTTTAGTGGTAACATTTGGGACCTTTACCAGCATTCAATATAATTGCCGCTAAAGCCTTTAGCAACGCTGGATGCAACGGAAAATGATTAATTGCCGGTAAAAGTTTTTGTGGTAATCTCTATTGCCGCTAAAATGAATATTTATTGCAACTAAAGTCTTGAGAAGTTATGATGACATGGAATTTATCATCCACAAGCCAGCCAATACTACAGCATCGGGGAGGGGGGTAAGGCTGAACCCTCCTCAGCTCGGGAGCCCGAGGAGGAACCTATGGCCACTGCCCCTTGAGAAGTTACTCCAGTTCCGAGGGAGGTCGCCGATTTCATTGACGTCTCGGAGTCACCATCTCACACAGAGCCTCTCTTTGATGAGGCTCGGGCTATTACAGAAAAGCTGACCGAGGCATCGTGGACTACAGATGAAGCCCTTAATTTGTTCTTTGATGGTATAGACATTGGTGTGTTGGAAGACTATTCTGGTTTTGGCCACCTAGAGATCCCATAAAGGGATGTGACATATGGGTCAGGTGGTCCGAGTTCAAGCCCAAATCTCGTGAAGCAATTACATGTCCTAAGTGGGGACCATGATCGGAAAAAGATAGTCATATCCACAGCATCAGCAAATACAAGGATGTTGTCCGGGCCGGTCGGCCTGTTACCTTCATTCTTTGGTAAACGAAAGGACCAAGTGAAGATGAATGAGGTGGACACGCCAAGGCTCATTAATGAGGCACAACAGGCGTTGAACAAGGTACACTTTCCTCTCCTCATATCTTTAAAGAGTTCATTTCGCCTTAGCGGATTTTAACAATTTTGCTTTTCTTATGCTTCCAACCTTGATGCTTCAACATGATGCTCTCAGCCAAGAATATATCGCACTAAAGTCCAAATTAGAGGCGGCTTTGAATGAGGACTCCAAAGTTAGGACATGGTTGCCCAGTACAAGAATGATGTAGAGGTAGCGGAGGCCTGTTTAATAACGAAGGCCAATTATGTAAAGGGGTTGTCTCGAAGAGAGACCCTTGAAGAGATCCTTGCCCGGGAGATTGATATAGCGGCCGAGATCAAAGAGGTTTGAAGCCGAGATCAAAAAAAGGTACCATCTCGATAGTTCGGGCAGCGAGTCCGGCTCCAATGAAGACTAGGCGGAAAATGCCTTAGTTTATTTTTTTCTCTTGTATTTTGTATTTTGGGGCCGTTTCTTAATGCCTTTGTAAACATCTTTTAGTACATATGAATATAAAAACTTTTATTCGGTTATGCATTGTATTCTTTTCTTTTCTGTATTTGTTTATGCCTAAGACTTATAACATGTCATTGATGCCTAAGCATAAAATTAGACATCACTTAAACTGTCTGTTCACCCAAATCTCGGATAAGGCCTGGAATAAGAAGTAACTCTGTGTTGCTTTGACTTCGAAGGGCCTTATAAGAAAGTCTTTGTAAAAAATTGCACGTTTTAACCGGAAACAATTATTATCTGTCAAAGATGGCTCTTTTCATGGCCACAATTCAAGACCGAGTAACTTGACCGAGTCTGATGCATCCTTTTATATGTATTAAGGATTTATATATATATACCATATAACAAATCTTATTACCAAAATTGTGTATGGTTTGGTATTTACCCGCCTATACCATGTTTTGTTTACAAATATTGCACCAAACCAAAAATAAATAGATTCTACCCTAAAAAGGCTCCAAATTTGTAGGAATCACATTTAATGGTGATTCTATCACCATTAATTTCGGTATTTAAAACAGAAGAAAATCTATTGCAGTATAATTCTCTCCTTCTCCATATATTTTCCACCATTGATAGCTATTAAAAAGCTTGAAAGCTTTGAATTCAAATTTTGATTTTCAAAAATCATTATTTGTTTGGATTGGGTGTTGTTGTAAGTAATTCAAAATAAGTTTAGGAGTTCATATCTCAATTTTGAGGGGTTTTGGTGAAGATTAGACTTGGTTTTGACTGATTTTCAGATTGAAACTCGTCGAAGAAGAAGAAGACATATTCTTCCAGAAATTGTAGTTAAATTGTAGAATTGTAGATAAAATATAGATAAATTGTAGATTGGGAAGACTAAAACTTCTACAAGTCTTCTACAATTATGTCGAAAATGCCAATTATGCTACAATTGAAAATCCTTTGGATTGGGTGTTGTTGTATAGAAATATTTTTAGGAGTTTATATCTCAATTTTGAGGGGTTTTGGTGAAGATTAGACTTGGTTTTGACTGATTTTCAGATTGAAACTCGTCTAAGAAGAAGAAGACATATTTTTCCAGAAATTATAGTTAAATTGTAGTTAAATTGTAGAATTGTAGATAAAATATAGAGAATTTGTAGATAAATTGTAAATTGTTGTAAAATTGTATTATTACATTTATACTACAATTAAACTACAATCTTGTGTCAAAAATATTTAAGCATACCAAATTTAATCAATTCTTAATATTCAAAATTTCAATTTTGGGAGTGGCACAAATTTTGAAAGGGCAAGAACGATTTATATGCATTGGCGGTTGTTGTGATAATTTATTTTATAATATTTCTAAGCATAGTCCTGTATTTATGGAGTGATCCTAATCTTTCCCTAATCTCACTTTGAATCTGCTTTATAGTATACTCAGCATTTACAGTGATATTTATCAGCAATTTCTAGTTTCTGGCTTGCCATGTGTGATAGATCATTCCCCCCGTATAGCATAATTGTTATTTATAGAGTAATTTCTTTTATAAGGAATATATTATTCTTTCAACACACTAAATCTTTACTATAAGAATTGATTAAACATGAGAGATTTTAAAAGTTTTTTTCGTTAATTAGAACATGCGTAGTTAAATATCTTTACATAAAATGAAACAAGAGGGAGTGTTATTCAGGTCTTAAACTATTCTTATTAATATTAGTAATACATTTTCTAAGTTGTTAGTGGGATAAAAAAAGAAAAATGAATATATGCTTCTAAAATCATGCCTAGAATAAATGAAGCAATAATTATACCCTTAATTTGAATTATGGTACATAAATTAAAATTTGGTACGCTTATATGTAATAAACACAAACCTTAAACATGTGAGGTAATAAGGTTTGCTATATGGTATAGATATGTAAAAATCCCTTAAAAATATGTAGGACCTTATTTTTCAAATATGGACTTGGACGTCACGAAGCCATTTGGGCTGGTCGTAGCCATTCATGTTTGGGCCCTGCCTAGTACGCTCGGTGCCTCCGGGATTAACTAACCCAAAATTTTCTGATCTTATTGTTTGGTAGAAGTCCCCGGTTTGTGGAGGCCCATAGGCTTAAGTTTTTTGAACCCAATTTTAACAATAATATTTCTTGTGCAAATGTGAACCAATGAAACATAGAAGGCAAATCTCTTTTATTACTTTGAATGTTGTGTAAATAATCGGTGATGCAAAAGCTATCCACCACGGTGAGAATAAGCTATGTAGTCATGGCTCATTTGACTGTTTGACCCTTACAATTAATCATAATATTCAAGCCTTAGCTTTCTATTTTGAATAAGAATGCCTTCTATATTCTAGAACCCAAGATTTTGGTTCTTCACTTGGGGTGTGATCCCCCTAGTATTCGAAGCCAAATTTTTGAGGGTTCAAATACTATTAATCTAATATGGACGATCTGCAGTCCTCGATCTTAGACCGTAACTAGGGTAGCATGTTTTACTGTTTCCTCATTAAAAACCTTGCTGTAAAACCCATTTCGGGAAAAATCCGGTCCAAGGAAAAAAGAGTGCAACACGTTCTCTCAGACATAATGTTTAGATTTTACTTCACCTGAGTACCTGCATGGGTTAGTTCAAAGCGTAATAAACCACAAAAAATATTGTGCTTATACATTCCAGTAGCATCGCTTTAAGTGTGCCACATTCCAACTACTGGGTAGTTGTTCCCCCTTTTGGGCTCGAGCTGGTATGAGCCTTTCACGGTTATACTGGTGACTCTGTATGGTCCTTCCAATTGGTCCTAGTTTCCCATCATTCGAGTTTTTGGTATTAGTGTAACTCTACTCAGTACCAAGCCATTGACTTGGAAGTTTCGGGAGTTTTCCCTTCGCTTGTAATATCTCCCAATTTGTTGCTTTTGAGCCACTAACTGGACTAGGGAGGATTCTCACCTTTCGTGCGCTAAATTTAAGATTGTGGCCATGGCTTCATAATCTGGGTACTCCGTAGCATATTTGAACCTTAGGCTCTATTCTCCTAACTCTACTAGAATCAAAGCTTTTGCGCCATAAACTAGAGAGAATGGTATTTCACCGGCGTTTGACTTTGAAGTTGTTCGATATGCCCAAAGGACCTTGAGCAAAATTTCTTTCCATTTTCGTTTCGAGTCATCAACCTCTTATTTAGGTTCTGCAGTATAGTTTTTATTTGTTGACTCTGCTTGACTGTTCCTACTTGGGTGCTAGGGTGTCGATAAAATTTTTTAATTTTGTGCCAAAATAATTATTAATTTTGCTGCTGATAAACTACTTTCCGTTGTCGCATATGATCTTGGCCGGTATTCCCGAACCGGTTTATATGGTCCCATCTGAAATCAATGACTTCCTTTTCCCTAACTTTCTTGAATGTGTGTGCTTCAACCCACTTGAAGAAGTAATCGGTCATAAGTAAGACGTACTTGGCTTTTCTAGTTGCCCATGGAAAGGGACCGACGATGTCTATTTCCCATTTCATGAACGGGAAATGGGAAAGGACCGAGTGAAGCATCTCCCCCGGTTGGTAGATAAATAGGGTGTGCTTTTGACATTTCTTACACTTTTGAACAAAGTCTTTTGCATCATTTTCCATCTCGTTCCAGTAATAATCAGATCTGATAAATTTTCAAACCAACTAGTTTGATCCTGATTGATTTCCATAAGTACCTTCGTGTACTTATCTCATCACGTTGTAGGTCTCTCCTGGACCCAAGAACCTTGCTAATCCGAAATATGATCTTCGGTATAATTTTCCTCCAACCAAGCTAAAGTTGGTAGCCTTAGTACATAGAACCCTCGATTCTTTGGGATCCAATGGAAAGTTCCCTTTCTGAAGGTAGTCTATGTATTTGTTTCTCTAATACCGGGATAATCTTGTTGAGTTTACCTCAGTGTGATCTTCCTCAATTAATGAGTTCATAAATTGCAGCACCTCTCTAGAATTGAACTCACCGAAGTCGACTGACGACCTGTCGAATTAGCCAAGGGATCTGCTTCGTTATTCTGAACTCGAGGTACATGTTATAGTGTCCATTCCTTGAACTAGTGTACTATCACTTGCAACTAATACACGTATCTCCGCATCTAGTCCTCTTTTACTTCAAATTTCTTGTTGACTTGG
Organism: Nicotiana benthamiana; assembly: GCA_034376525.1. Taxonomy (NCBI): domain Eukaryota; kingdom Viridiplantae; phylum Streptophyta; class Magnoliopsida; order Solanales; family Solanaceae; genus Nicotiana; species Nicotiana benthamiana. The sequence continues at coordinate 100,315,612 of CM067331.1, forward strand.
TTAATAACAAGGAGGGAGTCGAACTTGGCTTAGATTACCTCAACCCCCAGGCTCTTAGCCAGTTCTAGCTTGCAATCACAGCCTCATATTCGGCTTCATTGTTATTTAGTTTTACAGTTCTAATATATTGCTTTATTATGTTGCCCGTGGGTGATTTTAATACGAAACCCAACCCACACCCATTCGTGTTAGAAGCACCATCTATGAATACAGTCCAAACCCCTGAGCTAGTTCCCGAGGCGAGCAGTAGTTCTTTATCGACTTCGGGGATTAAGGTTAGCGTAAAGTCAGCCAAGAAATCTACTAAAATCTGAAATTTTATAGTAGCTCGAGGTTTGTACTCAATATCATACCCGCTAACCTCTGTGGACCATTTGTCCAGACGACCCCAGAGCTTGGGTTTATGCATAACATTCCTTAGTGGGTAGGAGGTCACGACATATAAGTGGTGACATTGAAATTACGATTTTAGTTTCCTAGATGCGCTTAATAAGGCAAGCACTAACTTTTCTAAGTGCGGATACCTCATTTCGGCATTGATAGGGTCCTAGTAGTATAATAGATAGGAAACTACTTACCTTCTTCTTCTGGACCAGGATGCCACTTATTGCTACCTCAAAGATCGCCAAGTAGAGGTATAACTGCTTGTTTATCTTTAGGATGTGCAACAAATAAGGGTTTGATAGGTATCGTTTGAGTTCTTCCAAATCCTATTGACATTTTGTGGTCCAAGAGAAGTCAAAATTCTTCTTTAGTAATGAGAAAAATTGGTGGCTTTTGTCTGATAACCTCAAAATAAACCGGCCCAATGCAGCTATCTGCCCGATCACTATATGCATTGCTGACATTGTCAACTACATGATATCGACTCTATGGATTTTATCTTATCCGGGTTGATATCGATTCACTGACACGATGAAACTGAGGAATTTTCCCGAACCGACTCCTAAGGAACACTTCTCTGGGTTCAACTTCATGTTATATTTTATCAGTATGTCAAAGGTTTTGTATAAATGCTTCAAATGGTCCTCTATTCGCAGGGACTTAAGTAATATATTGTCAATATAAACCTCCATTAATTTTCTTATTTATTCCTCGAACATTCAGTTAACTAGGCATTGATACATGGCACCGGCATTTTTTAACCCAAACGGCATTACATTGTATTAATAAGAGCCGCATTTTTTTATAAAAGAAGTCTTCACTTGATCACTAGGGTCCATCTATATTTGTTTGTACCCAGAATAGGTACCAAAAAACTCAAAGTCTCATTACCGACCGTCGTATCGATCATTTGTTCGATGTTAGGCAAAGGAAACAAATTCTTCGGGCATGCCTTGTTCAAATCCTTATAATATACACATTCTAAGTTTGTTCCTTTTTCAGGTACGACCAATATGTTAGCTAGCCAATCCGGGTATTTAACTTCCCGAATGAAACCAATTTTGAGAAGTTTAGATACCTTGTCTTTGATGAATATGTGTTTGACTTCGGACTGCGGCCTCCTCTTCTATTTGACCGGGTGGAATTTTGGATCCAGGATTAATTTGTGAGTTGTCACATCTGATAGGATCCTTGTCATATCTAAGTGGTACCAGGCAAAACAATCAGCGTTAGCTTTAAAGAAATCAATAAGTTTTCTCCTAAGCTCGGGGGTTTACCTTATGCCTAGGTATACCTTTCTATCCGGTAGATATTTGATCAGCATGACCTCTAATTCCTCGATCTTTAATTCGGTGGCATAGATTTCATCGGGTGCTATGAATGATCTCGAGACCCCAAAATTGTCTTCCTCGTTTGTTGAATGTTCCCTCTATTTCTCCTGCTCTGTTGGGGTCAAGACCGATGATTTCTATTTGGTGCCTTTCTCTTTGAACATTTCCTCACCCGTTGGTATGTTGATCATAGGAATAAGGATCACCTCCTTGACAGTGAACATATCCTTGGCGGCCGTTTGTTCCCGTAGAATATTTTGATTCCACTTGGGCAGAAATTTCAATGCCTAATGCAAGGCGAAGGCACCTCTCTCAAGATGTTCCATGGCCTCCCAAACAAGATATATCCCCTTCCATTACTTAAAATTTCATTTCATGGGTGGTCCCATCATTATTTACTGGTAGGGTTATTTCGCGCTTCGTTGTCTCGCATGCCATGTTGAACTTGTTCAATACTCGTAGTGTCGGCATGATTCGAGCCAATAAGCCTAATTGTTCTATGACTCTCCACCGGATACTGTTGACCGAGCTAACTGGATCAATCAACACACACTTAACTCAAGATTATTTAATGAGTACAGATATTACCAATGCATCGTTGTGAGGTTGAATGATGCCCTTGGCATCCTCATCGCTGAACGAGATGAACCCTTCGGAATGTCGTCCCAAGTGCATTTTTCCCTTGTGAGAGAAACTTTAATCTTCTTAATCATAGGCCCTTGTGGGACATTTACTCCCCCAATATTCATGTTAATCACGTGTTGAGGTTCTTCCTGCTCAGTTGGTTTGCTGGCGTCCCTGATTTTGAAATTTTATTTTGTTCGCTCACTTAGGAATTCGTAAGGATGTCCATTGTTGAATAGACCAGCCACTTCTTCCCTCAGCTGTCGACAGTCCTCAGCGATGTGACCCTGAGTACCGTGGTATTTACATATCAAGTTTTGATCCCTCTGTGCGGAATTGTACTGGAGTGGCCTTGGCCATTTGGTTTCTTCGATGCGGCCAATGGCCGATATTATACTCGGTGCATCAATGCTAAAGTTATATTCCGATAGTCTCGTGGCTTCTTCGCTCCAAAGCGGTCTACTGAAATCGTTCTCAGTCATCAAACCTTGGTTTCTAGGACCTTCGTTTCTCCCGTCATTCCTAGTCGGCCTTGGATCCCGATCCACATTTCTTTTAGACTTGTCCTCGACTCTGATCTTTGACTGGTATTTGTTATGAACGTTATCCCAAGTGACCGCAGAGTACTCCACCAAGTTTTTCTTTGATTGTTGAGAAGCAATGGAACTTCAGGGTTTAAGCCCTTGAGTAAATACTTGAACGACCCAATTACCTACAAACCGGGGGCAGGTCCATTTGTTCCATCTGGAACCTCGACATAAACTCCTAAGCATCTCGTTGTCCCTTTGCTTGACGTTGAAGAGGCACGATTTCCTTGTCTTTACCTTGATAGCACCGACATGGGCTTTAATGAAGGCATCTGCAAGCATAGCACATAAATCAATTTAATTTGGAGGTAAGTTATGGTACCATATTATTGCTACGTTGGACAAGGTTTTCCAAACTTCTTCAGCAATATTGATTCGATCTCGCCATCTTCTAGGTAATTTTTCCTTTTATTGCGCATGTGTAGGAGATTACATGCTCGTTTGGATCCGTGATCCCGTTATACTTGGGAATATAGGGCATTTGGAATTGGCTTTTGTGTCGCGCTCAGGGGAAAAGGTTTCTGAACAAACAATTTGGAATCTGGTCCCTTCAATATTGGTGGCACTCCTGGGATTGGATCCGCCCATGAATTGTAAGTCTCCACCTACTTTTCATTTGCCTCTATCTTATTTTCGCTAGACTCTACCCGTTTCGTTAATGCTTCGAGCATATACATCACCTCGAAAGTATCTCTGGGTCCGAACTCATCTAGTTCTGTAATATTCTATTCGTCTCTCCGAACGTTCTCCCTAACCCGCTCGGGTTCAGCTGCGTTATGTGCATGATTTTGATTCTACAGCTATGCTATTTCCACTTGAGCTTGTAGCATTTCAGAAATCAATCGAAAGCTTACTCCATCACCTTACTGCTTGGGAGCTTCTCGAGCTGACGGCAGGGGTGCTCCACGAATGTTATTTTGGGGATCAGTTGGTAGGTTGATGTTGATGGCAACTTGTGAGTTAGCGTCGCCAGGGGTACGTCATTGTTTGGTACCACGTTATTGTTTTCACCATGGTGGCCTGACACGATGCCAACGTTCAAGTGAGCAGACTGATAATTGACATTTTAAATAGACCTGAAATCAAACTTCAAAGAGCAAGTGTAAAATAGGGTCTGTTATGAGATTTGTATTAAATCACCACTTTTATCATTTGCCTCATGGTGGGCGTCAAACTATTTATTCTTAAAATAAGTAACAATTGAATTTATACGTGGATTGAAGGATATGTGATTTAATTTAAAACGAATGATCCAAGGACTGTAAATGATTAAATTAAAGAAAAACAAAACAATCAAACCAAACACGATGGATGATCAAGCTTGGCTTTATGATGAATGGTGGAAGTTTATTCCGATTAAGCCCTCGAATGGGCTTGGTTTCCACTAAACGAATAAGCAGCTGAAGAACACTGTATAATAATTAGAGGACAAAAATTGAATTTATGATATGTGTGCCAACAGTGATCCCAAAAATAAAAAAGTTCTCCCATTTAATATAGTAGGGTAGTTTCCATCCTAGTACACTTCTAAATAAGATAAAAATCTTTTTCTTCTAATAAACCGTGATACGATGTTGATAACAGGCGAGATTCGTGCCATGACATCTGGTTAAGAACAGATAATTTGGCCGCTTGTTTGTACTCTACAACCATCTTTCCATTCGTCTCGATTCTTTATTTTGCTCGAGCCCGATCCTTCCCTTATTTGGTCGTGTTCGGTTCTGACACATCATTCATCCCCTCGGCTCTGATCTATGGGAGCCCTCGGCTTTACTCGAGGTCATATCAGTTGGCGCTGTCCTCTCGTTTCTTTATCGTAAAATTGCTGCCCTCTCGTTTCTTTATCGGAAAACCGGGAGTAGCTTTATCCCAGATTTACCCATACACTGAACCAATGACAATTATCAAGCAAAGGACCATGATATTAAAGATTGATAATTGGGAAGCACGATTGCGGAAAAGCAAAATAGGGAAGAAGATAAAATTGATGAAGCATAAAGGTAAGCTGCCAAATATCAGATAGCAATTCAGAATTCTTCAAAAAGGGTCTGAAGATCTTCAAAAACTTACATGCTTCTGTACATGGTATAATAGTATATTCACAACTTCAAAGTCAATCTCACTACATATTTCCACACTTGACAAAATAAAGACAGGGAAAATAGCTGTTTCAAGGGAAAGACATTAACATTTCTGAGAGAGAACATTTAATGCTCCGTAGAAGCTTGAAGGAGTCCGTCGCGAATCTGGCTTGCCACATCTCTTACAGCACCAGGCCCATGAGGAAGGAAAACGGCAGATGATTTGCTGGAGGCGCCAATTTCTTTCATGGTGTCAAAGTACTGAGTTAAAAGGACCATGTCCATAACATCCTTCGCCGAGGTTCCAGGTACATTCACTGAGAAGCCAAGCACACTGTCTCTTAAACCATCCACAATTGCTTGACGCTGTCGTGCAATACCTAATCCTGAGAGATACTTTGACTCTGCCTCTCCTTCAGCCCTTTTAATTTGTAAAATCTTCTCAGCCTCTGCCTTCTCATTAGCAGCCAACCTCATCCGAGCAGCTGCAAAGTTGAAGACAGTTAAGACATAAAATAGCAAGACAAATTGGATAAGAATATCAGTCTTTGGTCAACCAAAAATCATTAAACAGGTAAAGAGAATAGATTCTAGTCCTTGAAGAGCTTGGCAGACATAGATTGCACTACAACTCCTAAAGCGGCCATGTAACTGTGTCTAGAATTTCTTTTACATAAATAATTCACATTTTCTACATTTCCAGTAACTCTCTCTCCATCCCCAACGTTCACTTCCACCTACCCCTCCCCCCTCCCCAGCTCCCAGCCCCCCCATCCCTCTCCCCCCACCCCCTCCGGCGACCACCCCCCTCCCCCTCCGGCGACCCTCTAAGTAAGTTCTCTCTCTTCTATTTCTCTCCTCTATCTCCACTACCCGGCCCTCACCCCCTACCCACCTGTCAACCCTAACTCCGGTGACCCCTAGTAAGGCAACCCCTCCCCACTTTCCCGAGCTAGGCAGCCCCCCCTCGTTTTTTTTTTTTGCGCGATTTTTAGGTACAAGCCGCGGCGGACAAGGAGAGCTTACGGTATTTGGACGCAAAGAGCAAAGCAACACCGGACGAAGCGTGCAAGAGCTAGCAGTAGTTGATATCGGGCGAATCAAAGCATACTTCCAGGTTTTTCCATCGGGAGTTGGTACCTCCCGACCTCCTTTTTTTTACTCTGTACACCCTTTTTACGTTTTCTATCTAAGCACCCTGCGTGTGGTTTACTTTGTCGATTCCTAGCTTGCATCCTTTTGCGTACTCCGCTGTAATACGTGGGTGCATCACTGTTTTCCATATTCGGTTGGGGATAGTGGCCGCGGCGGGGATAGTAGAGTAAGGTCATGTCCTCGGGGGGAAGGGGTGGGGGCAGGGGCGAGCAGGGAGGCTGGGAGCGGTTCTGCGGGTAGGGCCAAAGGCAAGGGTAGGAAGAGGGTAGCGGACGTTCATAGATTAAGGATCGGGTCGTGGAACGTAGGCACCCTGACAGGTAAGTCCATTGAGTTGGCGAAGGTTCTTCAGAAGAGGAGGGTTAACATAGCCTGTGTCCAGGAGACTAGGTGGAAAGGGTTGAAGGCGAGGAATACAGACGGGTTTAAGTTGTGGTATTCTTGGGTCGTGAGAGGTAAGAATGGTGTGGGCATATTGGTTGATAGGGATGAAAGGGAGTCCGTGGTCGAGGTTAGACGAGTGAATGATAAGTTAATGTCTATTAAGTTGGTTATTGGGGGTTGCATCATCAACGTCATCAACGCTTACGCGCCGCAATCGGGCTTAGACGAGGAGGTTAAGAGGCGCTTTTGGGAGGACTTGGATGATATGGTGAGTAGTATTCCCCAATCTGAGAAGTTAGATATTGGAGGGGACTTTAATGGTCATATTAGGAACGGAGGAGGCACGTCACTGCTTGATTTCGCCAGGGCTTCCGAGCTTTTGATTGCGAACTCGGCATTTCAGAAGAGGGAGGAGCATTTGGTCACCTTCAAGAGTTCGGCGGCAAGGACTCAGATTGATTACCTCCTCCTAAGAAGGAGTGATAGAGGTATGTGCAAGGACTGCAAGGTTATTCCGGGGGAGTCCCTTTCGACTCTTCATAGACTCCTAGTGATGGATGTCGATCTCTGGGTGAAGAGGAAGAGGAGGGGTGCTCGGGGACAACCGCGGATTAGATGGGGTGATTTGAATAAGGAGAAAGCACAGGAGTTGGAGAGGAGGTTAGCTGAGGGCGGAGCTTGGAGAAGTTCTGGGGAAGCGGATGTTATGTGGTCAGAGACTGCGAACTTGGTTAGGGAGGTAGTACGGGATGTGCTCGGAGTAGCAAAGGGCTATTCAGGCAGACATCAGGGTGACTGGTGGTGGAACGATGTAGTCCAAGGAAAAGTGGAGGTGAAGAAGGCGGCGGTTGCTAAGATGGCAGGGAGTATAAGCGAGGAAGAACGGAGAGCGAACAGGGAGATCTACAAGGCGGCGAGGAAAGAAGCAAAGATGGCGGTTACGGAAGCCAAAAACGCGGCGTTTCGTCGCATGTACGATGAAATAGGGGAGAAAGGCGGGGACAGGAAGTTATTCCGGTTAGCTAAAGATAGGGAAAGGAAGGCGCGTGATCTTTACCAAGTTAGGTGCATCAAGGGCGAGGATGGTAGAGTTCTGATAGGGGAGTCTCAAGTCAAGCAGAGGTGGCAGGCATACTTTCGGGACTTACTTAACGACGTGGGGGATCGTAACATAGAGCTAGGGGAGTTGGGTCATTCAGAGCAACATAGAGACCTTTGGTACTGCAGGCGCATTAGGGCGGAGGAGGTCATGGGGGCTTTGCGTAGGATGAGTAGGGGTCGAGCGACCGGGCCTGACGAGATCCCAGTAGAGTTCTGGAAATGCATGGATAGGTCAGGAGTGAAGTGGCTCTCCAGGTTGTTCAATGCGATCTTCAGGACCAAAAAAATGGCGGAGGAGTGGAGGTGGAGTACAATGGTGCCCTTGTACAAGAACAAAGGTGGCATCCAGTGCTGCAACAACTATAGGGGTATCAAATTAATAAGTCATACCACGGGTGATCGAGGCGAGGGTGAGGGAGATGACATTTATATCTGTGAACTAGTTCGGTTTCATGCCGGATCGCTCCACTACGGAAGCTATCCACCTTGTCAGGAGGCTGGTGGAGCAGTTCATGGATAAGAAGAAGGATCTGCACATGGTGCTTATCGACTTGGAGAAGGCGTATGACAAGGTCCCAAGGGAGGTGCTATGTAGTTGCTTGGAGGCGAAGAGCGTGCAAGAAGCCTACATCAGAGTAATTAAGAACATGTATGATGGAGCTAAGACTAGGGTTAGGACGGTGGGTGGCAACTCAGACCATTTTCCAGTGGTTATGGGGCTCCATCAAGGATCGGCGCTTAGCCCTCTCTTATTTGCCTTGGTGATGGATGCTCTTACCCGACATATTCAAGGAAACGTCCCTTGGTGTATATTATTTGCTGATGACATAGTCTTGATAGACGAGACGAGGGTCGGTGTTAATGAAAGTTAGAGGTATGGAGACAGGCTCTCGAGTCTAAGGGTTTCAAAATAAGCAAATCTAAGACAGAATATCTGGAGTGCAAGTTTAGCATCGAACCGAGCGAAGTAGGCAGGGACGTGATGATTGGATCTCAGGTCATCGCCAAGAGGGACAGTGTCAGATATCTTGGGTCGGTGATTCAGGGGGACGGAGAGATTGATGGGGACGTCACTCACTGTATAGGAGCGGGGTGGTCAAAGTGGAGGCTTGCATCAGGAGTCCTGTGTGACAAGAAAGTTCCACAAAAACTAAAGGGAAAATTTTATAGAGCTGTGGTTAGACCGGCCATGTTGTATGGGGCGGAGTGCTGGCCAGTGAAGAACTCTCATGTTCAGAGGATGAAGGTTACGGAGATGAGGATGCTCAGGTGGATGTGCGGGCTCACCAGGTTAGATAAGAATAAGAATGAAGTTATTCGAGAGAAGGTGGGGGTGGCCCCGGTGGATGAGAAGATGCGAGAAGCGAGGCTAAGGTGGTTCGGGCATGTACGGAGGAGAAGTCCTGATGCCCCGGTGAGGAGTTGTGAGCGGCTAGCGATGGTCGGCGCATGGCGAGGCAGAGGGAGGCCTAAGAGGTATTGGGGAGAGGTGATTAGGCATGACATGGCTAGAATGCGGGTTTCTGAGGACACGGCCCTTGATAGGAAAGTCTGGAGGTCTAGTATCAAGGTTGTAGGATAGGGGCCCCTAGTGTTTTTCGTACTCCTCACCCGGGGTTGGGTGAGGCTTGGCAGGACTATCCTTAGATGATGTGTGTATTTGATTGTGTCTTCCTTATGGTAGTTACTGTCTGATATTATTGCATGCTATTTTATTTATGGTTCTTATGGTTAGATAATTATTTACACTGTTTCTGCTGAAGCTACTAATGTTCTTTTGTTGTTGTTTTTGTTTTTATTGTTCCTTTCCTTCACTGAGCCGAGGGTCGATTGGAAACAGCCTCTCTGCCCTTTCGGGTAGGGGTAAGGCTCGTCTACATATTACCCTCCCCAGACCCCACTTTGTGGGACTATACTGGGTAGTTGCTCTTGTTGTTGATGTATACATTCATGCTGAGATTATCTACTGAGAGCAGTTGACAGACAGAACGCGCTATTAGTAGGCTTGTAGCCTATTTGGCCAAACTTCCAAAATCAACTTATTTACTGGACAGTAGGGCTATTGTTATAGGGAGTCAACTTAACCAACGCAATCTTCTTAACAGACTGCAAAGTTTCTGTACAATGGAGCAATTCCATACCCAGAAGCTGTACCAGACATTGCTACCTATTTTCAGCAAAGTTCCATGGAGGAGACTATGCTACTACCCAATGCTCAGCCTAGATACAGATTTAGTGTTTGGTTAGTTGCACAGAAAAGACTTCCTACAGTAGACAGATTGATGAAAATTGGCGTCCAAGTTACTGTCAATTGTGTATTCTGTCATCAGCAGCCAGAAACCTTTGATCACCTTTTCTTTGATTGTTCAGTTACAAGAAGGTTGTGGACTAGACTTTGCCTCTGGCTGGGACATCATAGGGCAGTGGGTGTCTGGGAAACTGAATTGCAATGGATATGTACTAAGGCAAAAAGTAGAGTGGCCCTTAATGCTATAACAGCTTGTGTTTTCATTAATACAGTTGCACTTATCTGGAGGGAAAGGAATAGAATCAGATTTGATTTGAAAAAGTATGAAGAGACTCATATCTGTAGAGAGATTTCCGTTCTTATTCATACCAGAGGCAAAAAATGCAGTCGATGGAAGATTGGCTTGAGGCAAATTGATAGTTTTCCTTAGCTATATTTGTATTAGATTCCTATACTGAGCTATAAGTAGTGCTAACTAATAGGAACTCAGTATAGATGAATGATGTAAATGAGTTGGAGCAAGTCAAAGCTCCTACTTAAACTTCATCTTGTACAAATTTTGCTATTAATGGATATAATGTTAAATTTAAAAAAAAAAATGCTTTTCAAAAAAGTACTTTTGCTGAAAATCAGTTTGTGGCTAATTGATTTGCAAATCACTTTTGAGCAACAATTAGTATTTGGCTAAAATTTTGAGAAGTGTTTCAAAAAGTATTTTTTCCAAAAATACTTTTCAAAAAAGTATTTTTGGGAAGAAGCTACTTTTTTTACGTCTCAAAGACCGTTTTTGCTTCTACTCAAAAGTACTTTTTTTCCTTCTAAAAGTTTGGTCAAATACTTTAACTTCGGAAAAAAAGCATTTCTGGCCATACACAAAAAAAAAAAAAAAAAAAAAAAAAGAACACTTTAAGCCAAAAAGAAGCTTGGTCAACCAGGGTATTAATTAGAGGAAAAAGATTTTAAACATACCAGCATTGATTTCATTCATAGCTCTCTTCACATGCTCATCTGGTTCTATATCAACTATAAGTGTCTGAACAATTTCATACCCATAAGCCGACATAGCCTGTACGGGATCATAATGGCACTTGTATGAGATCCAATATATGATATCGGAGAAAAGAAGCATTGTGGATTTGGCTTACCTTCTCAAGTTCATCCTCAACAGCCCTGGCAATATCATTTTTCTGCTCAAAAACATCATCAAGATTGAGTTTTGGAACACTTGCTCTTATGACTGAAGAAACATAAGAATGCAGATTTGTGTAAGTTAGCATTATCTGTTGAAATCAATATATTGTGAGAAATAAATTTGGAAGAATAAAACTCAAGTTAAAAAGAGAATCATCAAATACATATAAAGTGACATCATAGATAGCTACCATCGAAAACATAGGCTTGAATTTGACCCTTAGTGTTGGTTAGTCTGTAGAAAGCATCATTTGCTTTGTCTGCAAGAGCACGGTACTGAATTGATGCCACTACATTGACAAATACATTATCCTGCACAATTATTGCAATAAATGTATAAGTCATACAGGCGTAAATACTGAAAAACCATCACCTACTTACGTTTTGTGAAAGTGCCAATTTTGATTGACTTTCATGATTTGGTTATGAAATACCAAAATGGTTTGTTTCAAGTCGATTTTATTCTTGTTTCAGGACAAAGAATAGACCTTTGTCTTTGTCTCACAGCGAACATCCAGTTGCTGCACCCTGAGGGAGAGATGGCCAGCCAGCTGAAATCCAAGGAACCAAGGCAGACAGTGGCAACCAGGCTGAAGCACATCTTGATACTTGCCAAACTGCTCCGTAATTGCAACCGTGGATTGATCAACTTGTACACAGCACAACAAATTGCCCATACTCTGTGAAGATGGCATTAAAAAGAAGATGATCCACAAAAGTGACCCACGAAATCTTTTTCTTTTTCAAAAAAGTGACCCATGAAACATGCTCAAAAGACATTACACCAAAGGAACTTGTCATTATTAACCAGCAATCTAGACTATCTCAGATTCATATGACAAATTTTATTCACTAAGTTTACAAAGTACACTTGAACACTCACAATCCAACAACAACAAACCCAGTATAATTCCACAAGTGGGGTCTGAGGAGGGTAATGCGTAGCAGACCTTACACCCCCTACCTTGGGAGTAGAGAGGTTACAACAACAACAACAACATACCCAGTATAATCCCATAAGTGGGGTAGAGAGGTTATTTCAGATAAACCCCGGCTCAAAGAAAGATGAAAAGAAAGTAGCTGTAACAACAGGAAGATAATAAAATAACAAGCAGAATGATCAACATGTAGTAATAGAGATCTAACAATAATAGAATACAAGTTTACAATCCAAAAATGGGTGATTCTATAGGGGACTAATTCAACTTTTGTGGAAAATTTGCAGAATTTGCAATAAACTCCAGGTTGACCACGAAAAAGATTCAGTCTTGCGATGTTAGCAGTCCAATTATTGTTTTCTAAAGCTACTGAATGCATCTACAAATGGCCAATCCCACCAAATTGACATGAAAATTGAATTTTTCCTGTCAATTTTCAAGAAAAAAAAGGCTTTAAACCTAATTTACCTTATCAAACCAAGAACCGACTGTAATTTCTGTTCAAGAAGGCAAGAAACTATATTCTATGTCATCAAATAAAGGAAACTACAGAAGATATTTTCAGTTTACAAGTAGTGACAAAATTGAACTGAGAAAGAAGAAACTTACGACTTACGAAACAAGCAACAAAGCGCAGGAACAGCAAAAAGGTCTGATGATTTTTGAATTGGGCTTCGCTAGCTGGAGGGAGTGTCTTTTTATATGAGCTGTTTGGTTGTGTGTGTGTGTGTTGGGGGGTTTCGGGCGGGCGGGGGGGGGGGGGGGGAGGAGGGGGAGAGACTTGTAAGGAAGTTCGTGGAAATGGAGAATAGACGGAATATACTCTTGGAGAAATATTAACAATGATGCAGACGGTAGCGGGTGGCAACTACCAACGTTGCGTGTTACATAGCACGGATTAAGATTTTAGTTTCTAAGAATCTGTTTGGCAAAATACTTATGAAAACGAAAAAGGGCCAAAAATATTATTGAACAATTTAAAATAGCTTAAAAATATCCTCTATTTATTTTTAGTATCAAAAATATTTCTATTGTCTATGTTTGGGATCACAAATTTCCCTTAAGCCGTTAGTTTGTCATTAAAACTGACAGACAATCCAACTAGGTAAGATTTGCTTATATAGCCATCCACCTAAGTAATTTAGTATGGCGAAAAATTTATTATTTGTTCTTGAATCCTAATCACAAGAAAAAAAAAGTTAAAATATACTCGAATAGTTCTTAATTGGAGTTTATAATTTAATTTAAAAACTCCATTGTGTTAAGTTCTCTAAGTATGCTGAAGTTTGTTTGAAGTTGTACATATGTGTCGAAGGATTGAGCTCATTGGTTGGATTTTAGGTCCAACGGATCTAAGGCTCAAATTTAATTCAAATGATTGATTGTTGTTAGAAAACTTGTGTAGCCATTTTTTGTATATCAAAATTTAAAAATAACTGTTGATTTGAAACCTTCTTGGTGAAATATTTTGTAGTTGTTATTAGGTTATTGAAAATAATTGTTGTCAAATTTTAAGAGTTTTAATTATATGTTACTGTAAATTGCTTCGACATTGCGATTGAAACTAAAAATTGCACTTCAACAACTGATTTCTTGGTTTGAACATCTGAGCTAAACCCCCCCCCCCCCCTCTCCCCCCCCCCTCTTCCCCCAAAAAAACTTTCATGGATGAGTCCTTAAAAAATTGATAATCTGAAAAACGTTTTGTAAAATTTATGATTGATTTGATCTGAATCTTACTATGGATTGTTGGATTGATGTTGTGAAGCTATAATAGATAAGCATCTAAAAATTTAGATCAAACTAATCATAAATTCACAAAAGAGAATAATGGAGCTTTTTTATTAAATCATATACTATAATCAAGAACTATTTTGCTATTTTTTTTAATTTTCTGAGTTTTTTTTTGTGATTAGGATTTAAGAACAAAGAATAAACTTTTCGCCATACTTGATTGCTTATGTGGATGGCCATGTAAGCAAATCTAGTTCAGTTCGACCGCTATATCAGTTTCAATGGCAAGATTAACGATTTAAGGGGTATTTGTGGTCCAAGACATAAACTACTGGGATATTTTTTGTACAAACAATAAACGGAAGATATTTTGGAGCTATTTCAAATAGTTCCAGGACATTTTGACCCTTTTCTGTTTGAAAAGTACTTTCGCAAGATTACAGTTTGTATTTGACCAATTTGTTTGAGTAGTGTTTTTTGAAAGCTCACTGTATTTGGCCAATCTTATTAAAAGCAATTTTAAATATTAAACGAAAAAGAACAGTAAAGATTCAATTTGCGATTAGTATTATTTGAAAGAGTAAAATTAAATTAAGCATTTACTAGAAAAGAATTTAATTAAAATATAAAACATAAAGTAAAAATATTTATTAAAATTTTTAATTAATATAAAATATAATTATTACAAAGCAATAATATTGAGTATATGATATTACCTATTATTTACATAATAATTTAAGTATATCAAAATACATTATTCAATATAAATTTAAAATCTACTCTTAAGAATAGGAGAAAGAGAATAATAATATGATTAAAATAAGAAAGAGATGTTAGAATTAGTAGCTTCTTTTGGTCTCCCCAAAAGAAGGAAATTGCTTTATTGATAAATATTTTTTCATTTTGGTCAAACACTTTAAATTTTTCAAAAAGTACATTTTTATCAGAAAAAATATTTTTGGCCTCCTAGAAGCTTGATCAAATATGCTCTAATTCTAGAATAATGTTCTCAAATGTTAAAAATTGAATTTAAAATGTAATATTTATGTATATCTCTTTAATTTTTAACATAGTGAGATGTGTTAAAATTATTATGTTCGGTCGAATTGCTGTAGTACTTTCATTTATTTTATGTTTTTGACCGAAAAAAAACCACTTGCTAAGCTTTGGTTACCCTCTTACTTTAATTCATCTTCCTGAAATATAAAAAGGAAGAAATCAAATCAAATGAAAAATATAAAGATGTTGATTTCGAATCTTTGAATGATATTTGCGACCATTGACTTTGTGATAAATATTGGGATGGGAAATCAAACACACCCACCCCCCAACCCAAAAAAAAAAAAGAAGAAAAAAAGACTTTGTGATATCCAATAATGGATTGGTGCAAAAGCGTATTGACTTTTGATTTTCCCTTCTTAGTAGGGAGGACATTAGGTACATATTGCAAATATGTTTCCTATAAAAAAATTGAAACGTTAACAGGCACGTAAAAGGACATATTTTATTACCCATTTGCTAAAGAATAATTTTGGAAGTGGCTTCTGACCAAGTATTCACTCATATTCATTCGTTTTCTCGTCTCCATATAAGCTATTTTTCGAAAGAATAAATAATAGCAGTATCCATTAACTGATATTACGCGTGATTTAACCAAATAACACACCTCTTTGTTTCCAATTAAGTAGGGGTGTTCAAAACCGATCTGAAACCGAAAACCAATCCGAATCGAAACTTAACGGCTTACTGGTAACGGCTCAACGGATGGAGAATGAATTGAATTTTTTTTATATACGGCTTATCGGTTTGGGGATGGATTATTTAATTTTCTTAACGGCTAATCCGTTAACCCGTTAAGAATATATATAAATTTACTATTATTTATATAGTTTGCATTTCCAGAGTTCTGAAAATAAAGCTGTCCACTCCATTCTTGCAAACATGGCTGCAAGTTGAGATTTAAAAAATGACCTTAGAGGAATATGCCACTATGGCTGGATAGCAAAGGCAATAGAGCTACAGGTGTTCTAATCCGCAGGGTTTGACAAAAAGGTATTCCATATCGAAAGCACTAAATATCTATAGTGATCTTTATCATTGAAAAGAAATGTTAAATTAAAACTACCTTCTACCATTGGTTGGACCTTCTGTCGCCTCCTTTGAGCAAGCATAGACTGTTTAAATTCAGATGCAGCTAAAACTTTTTTGTGTTTATAATGCAGCCTCAATGTTGTGAAGCAGGCCATTTGCTGCTGTTGCGGCTTCTTGTGTCTGCATTCTGAAGTGAAACTTTAATATTAAGATTCCTTTTACTTGAAATAGAAACATATCACTAAATACAGATCAACAACAAACAATTTCTACTATTATCCAACACTGTTTACTATTAATACTTTATATTGTTGTGGACTTGTTTATTCATTCATGCATCTATTTAACAAGATCAACTAGTGAATATGTATGTTAGGCCGATAAACCGCCCGATAACCGCCCTATAAGAGCTAAACCGATACCAATCCGCCCGATATCTTATCGGGTGGCTAACAGATTAATACATTTAAAAGCCGATAACCGTTAAGCCAAACCATTAAGAGTAAAAAGCCGCCCAATCTGCCCGATAAGCACCCCTACAATTAAGTGGAGTGAATCAAATACTCTTGTTTTAAAAAAAATAAAAATAATTAGTCCATTTCTAGCAACCTGCCTTAAACGTTCAATAATATGACTAAAATTTTCAGATACCATCTTATCCTAATCTATATGACTACATCAGGTGGCACTATAGGTGACCAACGGGTGGGCCGGGCCGGGTCCAGGTCCAATTTTTCTGACCCGTCCGGGTCCGGGCCGGTCCGGTCCGGGTTCAATTAGAGGTGGGTTGTTAACGGGCTGGGTTGATCCGGGTCGGGCCGGGCCGGGTTTTTTTTTTTTTTTTGGAATTACGTATAGTATAAATATTAAGTTATATTAATACTTTGTAATAATTGAATGAACACAACAAAAGATGGGGAAAAAATTGCACTTATTGCAAGTGTTACTTTATTTCTTAAGTTCAAAATTTCAAAACTAAAATGTATCATAATTAGTTTACAATTTACATCAAATGGTTTGCATTGCAATAGAAAGTTCTTCAAAATTAATATGAACCGAATGACCTTCTTCTGGAGAGTTAAATTCGGATGGGTTTCCGTGCGTTAATATATCTCCAAGTTCTTCGTCTTCCGGGCTATCAAGATCTTCCTTTCCTTGATTTCTTCGTTCAGATCTTATCCAATCTCTTAGACACACTAAGACTTCCAAAGCATTGCTTCCCAATGAGTGCCGTGTGTCTCAAAGTTATTGTCTTGCTTGGCTAAATGCACTCTCGGATGCAACAGTGGAAATTGGGACATTCAGGACATCCCGCGCCATAGCGAAAAGAACGGGAAATTGCTTTGAATTTTCATGCCACCAGCCTAACGGTGAAAATTCCTTGGTGCGAGGCTCCTTTTGCTTCTGCAAGTAAAATTGAAGTTCATCTATATTCCTGCTACTACTTTGAGTGTTAGAAAAAGTTGAAAAAATATTAAAACTATCAATGCCTTCATCATCATCTTCGACTACATTAGAAGTGCTACATTGCATAGTGGGATTTGCAGCAGTTGAAGCACGAGCATTATCACATTGAGTTGCATAATAAGTATATAGATATTGTAAATGTTCATTTAGTTGGTTCATAGATTCATACAAATTTGGGCTTTCAGTGGGCCCAATCTCCATATAAGTGTATAAAGCATTCATTAATTGTTGACAATCAGACATTTTAATTGAAGGATTTAAAACTGCACCAATTAAGTAAACAGGAGGAATTGGAAAGAAATATTTTTTGAATTTTGCTTGCATACTTGCAACAGCATCCGTATATCTATCTTTCTTCTTAAATTCATATAGTAGCAAAGAAATTTCAGCTATATGTACTAAAGCCAAAGTAATAGTTGGGTAATATGCCCCAGAAAACACAACAGTAGCAGTATAAAATTTATGTAAAAATTTAATCACATCACTAATGACCTCCCAGGTATCAGTTGTTAATATACGCCTAGGATCAGTACAATGTGCATTAGCAACTTCTGTTATTGGAAATCTATATTTGTAGCAACATTTTAAAAATATATACGTATAATTCCATCTAGTAACTACTTCGTCGGGCATGAATTTAGGTGTAAGGTTATATTGCATACACTTGTTCTTAAATTCTCTTATTCTAGATTGTCTATTATTTCCCTGAATTACTCCAACTGCTCTTCTAACTAGAGTAATCTCATGTAAAAATAAATCGAGCCCACTTTTAACAATTAAATTGTAAACATGACATGCACATCTAACATGAAAAATATCATCAAGAGGTGGATGTAAATTCAATTTTAAAATTGAAACTGCAGCATTGTTGTTTGAAGCATTATCAAAAGACATACACAAAACTTTTTGGTTTAGATTATAAAATTCGACAACTTCAACAATTGTACTACTAATAAATGCAGCAGTATGACTCTGATCTTCATCATATTTAAAAGCAATAATACGTTTTTGCATACAAGTATTGTCATCTATCCAATGACATGTAATTGTTAAATAATCATTTCCATTTACAGCATGGCCAATATCAGAAGTTAGACATACTCTAGAAGGAAGGTGACTAAACAAATAACGTATGTATGTTTGATATTGGCTGTGAAGTCTAAAGATGTCTGATCTACAGGTACTTCTAGGGATACCTTTAAACATAGGATTGTATATCCTTTGAATATACGTAACAAGATAAGAGGAAGAAGCAAATGAAAAAGGTAGACAACCCAAAGCAATCATTTTCGCTAATTCCTCTCGATCCCTCATTTTATCATATTTTAGGAGACCTGCAGTAGTAGGGTTAAGTGTTGTTGCACTTCCATCCCCATTATTTCCCCATTCTATAGGATGATAATTTTGCATATGTCTAATAAGTGTGCCAGTCCCCCCTAAATTACCTCCGGTCAAATGTTTAAACGTTTCATTACAAAGTCTACACTTAACTCTATCACTATCTTCTATCTCATCAAAAAATTGCCAAACAGGACTTCTTTTTCTACGATTAGATTTAGAAGTTTGAGCGACTGGTGGTCTTCTACCCCTTGTTGCACTAGCAACTCCAACTCCAATACTACCAACATTTCCACTAGTAGGTGTAGGTGGTATCTCATCTTCTATTCCAATTTCGTTATCTTCTATTCCGAAATCTTGGTGTAATTGTTCATAATCAATATTTACATCTTGCAAATTAGGTGATGATTCAGAAACATGTGTTATTGGTTCATTATTACTATTACTACCAGAAGCTATAGGACTTTTTTTACTACTTCCACTTCCACTTCCGCTCCTACTAGTAACTTTTCTACACGCTCTTTTAGCAGCATTCAACATATTGGAAAAATTAATATATAAGCTAAAATCAAATATGCAATTAAAATATTAAATAAGAGAAAGAGTTGGAGAGAGTGCACCGAATTCGACAATAAATTGAGCACTTGATTACGCAAATCCGGTGTTGCCACGAACAAACGTCAAGCAAGTATTTCAATGTTGAACACTTGAACTTCAAGAATCAAGCTTCGAATGCCGATTTCCAAATAAGAAATTACGATAAATTAAATTCGGGAAAATAAAGACAATAAAATTATGAAAGTAGAATATGAATTCTTGAAAATTGAAGAGAAGAGAGTGATTGATATTTGCTAATTTGAGAATTGAGAGAGAGATAGATAATTTTGAGTGAGGAAATGAAGAAGATGGGAGGGTATTTATAGATTTTAAGAAGGGTTAATAATGTAATTTAAAAAAAACAAAAAAAAACTCAAAATTGGCCAAAAATGCAAAAAGTCCCGTTGGGCAACGGTGCTGGACCGTTGCCAACGGTCAAGTGGGCCCCACGTTGGGGACCGGTCCGGGCCGGTCCGGGTTGACCGGTTCGACCGGAATTTTCCTTCCCGGGCCGGTCCGGTCCGGGTCAATTGGACGGAATCGCCTAACGTCCTAACCCCTTTCCCCCCCCTAACCCAGCCCGGCCCCCCCGCTATAAACCGGTCCGGTCTGGGCCGGGTTTGACCGGACCGGTCCGTGCCGGTCCCGGGTCAACCCGGCCCGGTTGACACCTCTAGGTGGCACCTATGTAGGATATTCTTATTGTAAATGTAGGTTATAAGTTGAACGAGTTTGCATTGGAATTTATGTTTGATTTTAAGGGTAAATGTCAAACGAACGGCTACGTCATGAAAAGGATTACAAGGAACACCGTTGGTGCTTGCTGTTAACTAATTACGAAACTTATGGCAAGGGATTAATCTATCTCTTTATCCAATAATTGTAATACCTTAATATGCCTATTTCTAGATTCATTTTTAACCACTTTGAAGGCATATTTACTAGGCAACAGTTCTGATTTATTTCCCGATTCCAAAGTAACTTTGTAAATATTGGCATATGCTCCAGAACCTTGAGGTGCTCCTGAATTAGAGTTGGATTAGCCTGGATTTCTGTGCTACCATTTGCAACATGTGGAGCAATTAGTACGACAACTAACATGATCACATGGACTAGCTTGAAAAAGTTTAGATCGTCGTTCAATCGTTCTATGTTGCTTATATGTAGACAAACAGATAAATCAAAGAAAGGAAGAGTAAAATTTGCCTTGCTTGAATTAATAATAGCTTAGGAGAAGAATAACTTAACACGTCCAAAAAAAGAATAATTTATTTCACTACTTCATCGTTGAGAATAATTGCCAAGTTTAGGCTATTGTTCCATAGGACTTTTGCACCTAATGTTACTCTTCTCTCTTGGAAATCGAGTGACATCAAAGTCACCACAAATTACCCCAGACTCGACAGAGAGCCTCTTGACAGCAGATAACTCAAGCAACACAGTATCTAATTTTGCTTGTTTGTTGGACCCCAAATAGTACACTGAAAGCCATTCCTTATCCCAAATAATCACAATACCCCCCCTCTAGTGCCTTATGTCTTTAGTGCTGCAAAAGCTGCTATTCTACCAGGTCCAAGGTGTCTAATAAGTTGTTGGGGAAGTGTTGTAATTTAGTTTCTTGTAAATATAAAAAAGTCTGCTTTTCATGTCCTGAAATAGAGCTCTAGTAAACGTCTCTCCTCAGGGCTATTTATTCCTCTTATATTCTCCCACATAATTTTTCGTTTCATCGTAACGTCAAAGAGGGGACTTTCGTACCTTTTCCCTTGCTTGTGCCATTCTCACAGTTGATATTAAACATCAGATTTCTGAAACTCCCAATTCCTTTTCGGTCTTCGTCAGGAGTTGGAAGAAGATGTCATACTGGAAAGATCATTTTAGGATTATGTACACCCTTCAATTTTCTGAATTAAGTCAATGTCATATATTTTACCTCCGTCTAATTTTCAGAATGAAGTCAATGATCATATTTTTTACCCTCTATCTTGACTCCTAAAATTTCTCTGGTTCCTATGAATCCACAGAGATTGCTTTTTTCCATCAGTATGGAGTTGTTGCATGGTGTTCTGGTTCATCTTCTTCAGAATACCATGGACTTAATAACGGAGATCTTCTTTGACACACGGACCTAGTTTGCACCAACCCAGATGTACCCGGTTCAGTGATAACACTAACGGTACTATCCCATTTTTTTTGTAAGTGAATATCAACATTTGAATGGATATCGATAGATTTGACCTGTGAGTGATGTGGATTGAGTTCTAAGAAAGAATCAAGGGAGCTGAATTCAAGTATGTTCAGGGTTGGATCAAGGTTAGTCTATCAGAGTAGTTAAAGATTGGTGTTTGAGATAGTCCTTGCGCGGTGGGCTAAGCAGGTTGGGGTTCTTTTTTACTATCGGGGGAGTTGGAATGCAATTGACCACCCCCAAAGATCTTTTTATTCTTAGTTTTTTTATGGAAGTGTAAAGATTTTATTAATGAATACCAAGAAGATACTAAAGGAGTATACCACAAATGGGAAATACTTCTACATGGTGTTCAGTAGATCCTATAGTGAGTTAATGCTTAAACTAAACAAGTGGCGATTAGGGGTGTGCATTCGAATCGATTTATCGATAAATCGAATCGATTATTTGTTATCGAAATCGAAATCGAAAAAATCGAAATCTTATTGAAACGATAGCAATAAGCATATGTACAAATCGGTAATCGATAAGTAATTATCGATAAGGGTCAAAATTGAATCGATAAATCGAATGCACACCCCTAGACTGTAGACACTTGTTAAATGAGTAATTACCTATTTGTGTAGATTAATATAACATACAGAATGTATATATATTCCGCTACTATTTTGAAAGCGGCTATACAATATTATTTTCCCTAATCTATACCCTTTCCTTTACCCTAAGACCCTTACCCTATTATTTCCTCTACCACATTTAAGGAATGATCATATTTAAAGATCAAGGGAATGAAGTTCAAATTAATGGAAAACAAAATTAGCCGTGATGATAATTTTTACACTGTTGGAGTGTTGGTGGCATACATTTGATCCTATTTTAGTTTTGTTACATGTGCTTGTTGACACAATTTTTACATTATAAATGGTGTTCGTCTTATTTTAGCTTCTTTTTGTCCATAGTAGTTAGGCACGTTTTTAGCGATATACTTTCCGTGGAATTCCGCAAATTTTCTTATTGGTGTAATCGATAACCGAATCGATAAGCCCCAAAAATCAATAAATCGAAATCGAAAAAATCGAAACCTTATGAAACGATAACGATAAGCCTATGTACAAATCAATAATCGATAAGTAATTATCGATAATAGTCAAAATCGAATTGATAAATCGAATGCACACCCCTAGCGGCGATTCCCTACTTTTAGAGTCAGATCAAACAAATGTGTTTTCTGAAGTGTTGATTTCCAAGAGACATCGTTTCTCTTTGGAAAGCCCAGTACATTGTAGAAATGGGAGAGGAGCGTAGAGGGGGGACGGTGTTCCCCTAAAAAGAAGCACTCTTTTGGCATTATTGTGTTAAGTGCTTGAATACAAATGGTGTACTTATCACCTTTTCACAGCAATAAGTAATATTCAAAACCGCTATAGTTGCTAATGATTATATGAAAACCTAATACATTACTTACTGGCTTGCTCCGTGGTTCTGCATGCATAATGTTTGCATGAGTCCATGGTTGGATATGTCTTTTTAATATGATAAATATGTTAGAAATTATGATTCCTACTAAACATAACAACCTTCATTTCGAATAATTCGGATACATAAACTACATGAGCGGAAGCTAACCTGAATCCATATGTCGAATTTGATGAACCTCCTTTAAAGATTGTCCTTATGTTCTTGTGAATTCCTTGATCCTTCCTTCAAGATTCTTGAAGTTGTATATCACCACAAATGCCTCACAAGACTCAAAACAATATATATGAATTGTTCACAATAGTAAGGTTATGACAATAATCAAATTTGGTGTATGGTTTTCCACACTATTTGCAAGACAACAATGGATTGTGTACTCTTGATTCAATGGGAGGAAGAAGAGCTTGTCTTGCACTAATGTGGGAACCATAACCCCCACTTAATAACAAATGAGTTACATAACCCAAGAGTCTTGCAAGAGTTACATAACTCAAGAGTCACAAGCATGTAACCATGGTTATATATGTAACCTTAGTTAGCCCATCATTAACTAAGGTTACCCTTTTGGGTATCTACACATTAGTCCTACACTTTATATGACAATACATTGGTCCCCTTAACATAATGTCCATAAGACCACAAAATTAGGCCAAACCAAAAGATAGCACATAACATATAATTTATCCATATATTGTTCATATGTGTGTAGATATAAGTCCATATATCTAGATATAAATCCATATATCTTACAATCTCCCACTTGGACGAGATACACATACATATGTACAAACCTTGGCATTATATGTTACAAAATAACCTTAGGAGCTCAAAATTGCTATCACAATAAATTGTCATGAACAATCTGGTCCATCAATCATACCAACATAGGAACTAAGAGCTCATCGTTACTCATTCGTAACTAGAACCAATCATAGATCACGTATATCAATATAACCAACGACATGGATCAAGTGTAGGTATGTAGCATGGAAATAACATAAAGTGTGGTCAATAGAATGTCTACTTCCAACTGGTTCTCTTTATTGAGATCAAACATAAACTGTAAGAGTACAAAAACTTTAAAACTGAATATCTGCGCAGATATAACTGAATTACTGAATTTCTGAATATAATGAACAATACATAAATGTGCAATACAAACTCCCACTAAAATACATAATCCTTATCTGATTTGACACCCATACAAGCAATATGCTCATGAAATACTTTTGGTGTCAATCCTTTAGTGAGCGGATCCGCAAGCATGGAGTTTGTACTTATGTACTCAATGCACAATTGTCCATTTTGTACTCTTTCTTTAACAACCCGAAATTTGACGTCCTTATGTTTTGCTTTCATCAAATTACTGTTGTTGTTATTAGACTAAGTGGAAAAACCGGAGTCGGTATACCCGATGATATCAAGCTGGTCCGATTTCCGGTATGTAAGCATGTAATCCTTTGTTCTCTGTAAGTACCTCATGACCCGTTTGGCTGCCTTCCAATGGTCCATTCCTGGATTGCTTAGATATCTGCCTAACATCCCAACAATGTATGCTATATCAGGTCGTGTACATACCTGAGCATACATCAGACTACCTACAGCCGAAGCATAAGGCGTCTTCTGCATTTCCGAAATTTCATAAGTATTATTTGGGCACTGTTGGAGACTAAATTTGTCTCCCTTAGCAACAGGGGTGTTGCCTGGTTTACAATCCTGCATGCCAAATCTTTTCAGAACCTTATCGATATAGCCCTTTTGTGACAGACCGAGAACGCCTTTTGAGCGATCTCGTATTATCTGAATTCCTAATACAAAAGAAGCTTCACCAAGATCTTTCATTTCAAATTTCTTTGAAAGAAATTTCTTAGTTTCAAGTAATAATGCTATATCGTTACAGGCAAGCAGTATGTCATCGACATATAAAACCAGAAAAATATACTTACTCCTACTGAACTTATGGTATATACAATCATCAGCGATATTCGGTTCAAAACCAAAAGATGTAATGACTGCATGAAACTTATAATACCATTGACGAGAAGCTTCCTTGAGCCCATAGATGGATTTCTTTAATTTGCAAACCTTCTTCTCTGATTCATCCGAAACAAAGTTTTCAGGTTGCACCATATAAATTGTTTCCTCAATGTCACCATTGAGAAAAGTTGTCTTAACATCCATTTGATGAAGCTCAAGATCAAAATGTGCTACTAATGCCATTATAGTCCTGAAAGAGTCTTTCGATGAAACTGGAGAGAAAGTCTCTTTATAATCAATGCCTTCTTTCTGAGTGTAGCCTTTTGCGACAAAACGAGCTTTGTACTTAATAACATTGCCCCCTGAATCCCTTTTGGTTTTAAAAATCCATTTACAACCAATAGGTTTAATACCTTCGGGCAATGTAACAAGCTCCCAAACGTCATTATCGCTCATAGACTTCATCTCATCATTCATGTCATCAATCCACTTTTGAGAGTTAGAACACTTAATGACTTGACAGAAGTTGATTGGATCATCTTCCTCAAGTCTAATATCACTTTCTTGTTATTGGAGAAATACTACATAATCATCCGAAATTGCATTTCTCCTCTCTCTAGTGGATCTCCTTAATGGCATTTCAGTTTCTTGAGGTTGTTGAGTTTGATTTTCATTAGTTATATCAGGGTCCTGATGGGGGAGATTTTCGAGATTGTCTTGAACCGGAGTTGCATCAACAACTTGAGGGAAAGACACATGTTCTTCCTCAAAGACAAAATCTCTAATAACTTTATCTCCCCACCCCCCCACCCCCCAAACTCAATATCCTCAAAGAACCTAGCATTACCCGTCTCAAAAAATAGTTCTAGAAGTGGGATCATAAAACTTAAAACCCCTGGTTTTTCAGAGTATCCAACAAAATAGCTACTAACCGTCTTAGCATCCAGTTTCTATTCATTTGGCCTATATGGCCTTGCCTCAGCTGGACAACCCCAAATGTGAAAATGCCGAATACTGGGCTTATGCCCAGTCCAAAGGTCATATGGGGTTTTGATTGTAGCTTTAGGTGGAACTCTATTAAGAATATAAGCTGCGGTTTTTAATATGGATTGGGACTTTTCATGAATAAGATATAGGTACCCATAACGAGAGTAATCGTCTATGAATGTGATAAAGTATTGTTGACCATTCCGACAAGGAGTTGGAAATGGCCCACAAATATATCCGTATGTATCAATTCTGAGACGTCCGAAGCTCTCTTAGCACCTAATCTAGTCTTGTTTGTTTGTTTTCCCTTGATACACTCAATACAAAATTTCCGAATTTGAGAAATCAAGAGAATCAAGAATTCCATCTGACATGAGTTTCTGAATTCTTTGAATGGATATATGACCCAAACGTTTATGCCAGAGTGATACAGAATTCTCATTAGTTAATTTCCTTTTAGTACCACTTAAACTTGTATGCAAAGTTTCTTTATTTGAAGTTATTGTATCAACCAAATATAAGCTATCAAATGTTGATAAAACACCAGTACCAAGAAGATTTGAATTCTGAAAGAGACTAACTTTATTATCCCCAAATGTACATTTATAACCGGATATGTCCAATTGGGGAACCGAAAATTAAATTCCGTCTAAAAGACGGTACAACAAAAAAGTCTCATCCAAATCTAAATGAAAACCGGTTTAAAACAACAGCCTAAATTTGCCAATAGCTTCAACTGGCACCTTCTTGCCGTCACCCACATAGATGTATCTTTCACCATCATTTGGTTTTCAGCAGTTCAGGCAACCCTGCATAGATATCCTTATGTGAGCAGCAGAATCTACCCACCAAGTATCCTTAGGTACCAAAATTAAATTAACTTCAGAACAAACAAGAGAAAGAAATGTACCCTTTTTCGCACGCCAGGCATGGTACTTGGTACAATCTTTCTTCACATGATCAGTCCCATTACAGAGAAAGCAACCTAATTCAGTAATTTCAACCTTAGGTTCCTTATGTTGCTTAATCTTGGGCCTTACAACCGCAACTTCCTTACCTTTCCTCTTCTTAGTTTCCTTAGAAGAGGATGCCAAATGAGCACTTTCAGTCTTATCTTGCTTATCCTTTCCTCTTCTTGCACACAGTATGAAATGAGCTCGTTAAGAGTCCATTTCTCCTTCAGGCAGTTGTAACTGACCTTAAACTGATTAAAGTGTGCAGGAAGAGATATCAAAACAAAGTACACAAGCAGTTCCTCAGGTAAATCCAGCTTGAGTGACTTAAGTTTCGAAGCAAGATGAGACATTTCCAAAATGTACTCCCGAATGTTTCCCTTGCCCTTATACCTCATGGAAACAAGTTTACTCAATAGTGTACTTGTTTCCTCCTTTTCGTTTTGCATAAAACGCTGTTCGAGATTTTCAAGGAAAACTTTGGCAATAGGTTCATCATTCATAGTGCCCCTGAATGATTCTGGAATAGCACGCTTCATGATCATTAGACTCATGCGATTCGAGCGTTCCCACTTCTCCATCACCCTCCTGTCATCAGGAGAGGATGTATCCTCAAGAGGAGTAGGTTGCTCGGTCCGAAGTGCTAAGTCAAGATCCATGCAACCGAGAACGATCATTACATTCTCTTTCCATTCCTTAAAATTTGTGCCGTTAAGCACATGGATGCTATTGATATTGGCAGAGATCATAGAAGCAGAAGAATTTACTGAAAATAGAACAAGAGGATTACTAAATACATTCTTACAAATACTTGAACTTTAACTTTATAGATTCAAAATTAGGCATTTCCCATTACAAGATACCTAGCACAACATTGATTTTAGTCTTTGGACAGAAAAACAACCTGTAAGTGGTACTCTTGGTGTAGTGATCAAACATAGACAATAAACTCCTGTCAAATATTAAACCTTCCTTTGGGCCGATTTAATATTCACATGGAAAACCAAATAATCGTCTCATATTTACCACCACAAGAATGTTCGAATTCCTGTCAAATAACACCTTCCTTTGGGCCGGTGTTAAACGCATGGAAGACTAACATCCACAGTCATCTTATATTTTAAAATTAATCAATCTACACAATAGAGGTTACTTTGGCAACATAATACTTCAATTGAATAACTAAAATATTAGATGCTATAAACTTTAGTTCCTTAAGCCATTTTATGAATCTCAACTTAATGTGTTACATATTTTGATGTGTAACACTTGAATATTAATCGTTGTTTACTGAATCGGACAATTCTATATATTATAAGAATTGATGGACTTTAAAACAATTAACATTCACTGAAACTTAAGAGAGTTGAAACGTTTTTAACCTTACTGGACCAACACAATCGATTGTCAAAACCAGACAATCGATTGTTTGGTTTTCTGAAGAAAAAAAAAATTTTAAGTTACTGGACCGTCCACAATCGATTGTCAAAGCCAAACAATCGATTGTTTGGCTTTATAAAAAAAAATTTCAGTTACTGGAAACGTTTCAACTCACTGGACCATGAACAATCGATTGTCAGGCTTTAACAATCGATTGTCTGGTGTTCCAAAATAACTGACAGAATATTTAACGTCTCAGACAATCGATTGTTTAAGGCAACAATCGATTGTCTGACTGGCAGTGACCAAAAAATAATTTTCAGAATAATACATGATTTTCAACATGGATCTTAAACATAAAAAATATGTTGTTAACCTACTAAAATCATGCTGAATCCAATGTTATAACATCAAATACATCATAAACATAACAATCATAAGATCATGCTATTTCATGGTAGAATTTCATAAACAAAATTCTAATTTAAACTTAAACATGATTTCTAACATAAGATGAACCTTATTATCATCCAAATTATCCAAAATGAAGGGTGGCTCTGATACCAATTGTTAGAAATTATGATTCCTACTAAACATAACAACCTTCATTTCGAATAATTCGGATACATAAACTACATGACCAGAAGCTAACCTGAATCCATTTGTCGAATTTGATGAACCTCCTTTAAAGATTGTCCTTATGTTCTTGTGAATTCCTTGATCCTTCCTTCAAGATTCTTGAAGTTGTATATCACCACCAATGCCTCACAAGACTCAAAACAATATATATGAATTGTTCACAATAGTAAGGTTATGACAATAATCAAATTTGGTGTATGGTTTTCCACACTATTTGCAAGACAACAATGGATTGTGTACTCTTGATTCAATGGGAGGAAGAAGAGCTTGTCTTGCACTAATGTGGGAACCATAACCCCCACTTAATAACAAATGAGTTACATAACCCAAGAGTCTTGCAAGAGTTACATAACTCAAGAGTCACAAGCATGTAACCATGGTTATATATGTAACCTTAGTTAGCCCATCATTAACTAAGGTTACCCTTTTGGGTATCTACACATTAGTCCTACACTTTATATGACAATACATTGGTCCCCTTAACATAATATCCATAAGACCACAAAATTAGGCCAAACCAAAAGATAGCACATAACATATAATTTATCCATATATTGTTCATATGTGTGTAGATATAAGTCCATATATCTAGATATAAATCCATATATCTTACAATATATCGTCGGTATAGGGAGGCAGTGGACCCTGTTGGCACAAGAAAAAACTTGTGTTAGTAATTTGATGTAAGAAAGAAATATATATCAAAATTATATCTCATACATGTGTTTTATCGAACATCATGATGATTAGTAATGTTGTAGTAGCAAATTTGGCATCCAACCGTGTTGAATTCACCATGCCTTTGCACCTGTCAAAAAGGAGAAAAAAAATCATTAATGAAAAGAAAAGTCAGATATAAGAACATCACATTATGTTCATTTTAACTTTAAAGATCTTAAAAATTGACTCACATTGTATATTCATCCATCTTTCTCCTCCTACCAAAGATCAATAAATAGATGAATGAACATTGTCCACAGGGAATAATTAAAAAAAAATCAGAAAATGAATTAACAAGATTGTTCAACTTTGTGTTAATTTGTATTGTTGTGGATTCACTCGTTAAATTTAAGGCCTTAAAGGGTGTATTAGCTTTTACTATAAACTTTTGACGTTTGAATATTTGATTTTGTATTCAATATGAACTTTTAAAGTTTTGTTATTTGGTATGATATATGATTCTATAAAAGAATACTGTAATATCGACTATCATTCCCAAATGCACGGTTACATACTCTCTCTCTATATATATATATATACAACTATAAATGGATGCTAACATCAACACTAATGCCTTGATAAAATTATTAGCTTAAATCCATACTTTAATAAGTGGTTTGCATTTATACCATACATTTTTATTTAAATTTGTTTATAACTAGTGTTCAAACCATCTTGCGTATATCTCTATCGTTTACAAAAATTTATGTAATGTTTAAAAAAATATCTAAGGTTAACATAATATTATTTAAAAGTTTCATCACCCAATAATTTCAAGTTTAACATGCCACTCTATAAAGTGTCAAAAACAATTCAAAATAATTTTAAACATTTGAATAGTACAAAAATATTTTAATAATTTGGTCCACTTGGGGAATTTAATTTTTTGGCGTTGCAATTACTTTAATGGCGTTAGACTTGAGCCGACATATTTATTTTAAATTTAGTAGATTGTGATATTTGGCTTATAAAACTATATTATGTCTGATTTTTTCCTTGGCAATTCTTTTCAAGTAAAGAACAAAACTCTCGTTGTGAACGAAACATCACTAATATTTCAGTTTATTCGGTTTTAATATTTTAGATCTTTTAACAAGATGCAGTGTTCCTAATCGTCCAAATAACTAACACAAGACCAATGTGGTCCAAATAGGTAATTAATATACTTTACCCTTTCAAAAAAGTCATACTAGGACACATAGAACAAGTAACTATAAAAGTACTAGCTCCATTCCTAGTGAAATTTCACAAATAAGATTCAAGGAGAATGAGGTATATTCGGCTGTACCCTTACCTTGTGTGACGTAAAATGATTGTTTCCGAAAGACATTCCGCTCACAAAAAATATTTTCAAAACAACATTGAGAAATACAAGAGTAAATAAAGTTAAGATAAAAATATTAAATAAAAGAAAAGTATTGACAATAAAATCGGAAAGATAACCAAAGTAAAATGAACAATAATAATAATAAAATTAAAAATAATATAATACTAAAAAAGAACAATAATACTTATGAGGAGAAGAGAGAGCAGATTAGGTGCTCTAAAACTAGAACAATGCTCTTCCACGGAAGAAAAAAAAATCATTCGAATCCATTACTTAAATGGTCACTCAATTATCCTAAATTATTTATTAAAGTCGTCTTTCTTTCGTTTGTAACATCAGCCTCTGGCCCAAAAATGCATAAAGCATAAACTGCAGCCTCAGACCCAAATATAAGTATTCGATATTCAGGGATTTAAAATTAAGAATTGAGAATCATACTGTAATACATAAGGGTGCTGAATCATACTGAGTTATATGATACTGGAATACTGAATCATATTGAGTTACATAATACTGGAATACTGAATAGGACTAGAATGATATATGTATTCTTGAACTGATTATGAACACGGAAACTTCAACTGTTTGTGACAGGCTGAGTAAGGTATACTAAGACTTAGGGATATCAAACCCAAGTCTATGTTGAATACGAACTGAGCTCACAACATTCAGAATGAAAGTCATGAACGAGTTATGAAGCTAGAGAATAGAAGTTCTACAACTATTCAATGAACTAGGCTTAACTATAATTCTGAGGCAATAGATGCGTCGTAAAAGAAACGTAGTATAGGTTGAATCATTAACATTCTAAAAAATAGAGAGTTATCCTCACATACCTTAACTTCCCGCTCTTAAGCATAATACAATATTCACCAACCCTTTCAACTTTAATCTATATCAATACAAGTCAAAACGGATTCCATATTAGCAATAATTCTTATGTTATAGTCACTTAAGCATTTTCTCAAACACTTGGTGACATAAATCTTCGTAGTCCTTATTAATGGTATCTCTACACCCAATAACCCATTCTCTTGCTCCTAGATAAATTCTAAACTTTATCACCTATAAGGTAAACAACACCCTTAATCAATAATAAACAATCAACACCCCAAACCTATAACCGTTCATGCTTTTCTATCAAACCCATCAAATCATATATCATGAACTAAAGTCTATAATCATTAACCCAATATTATAATCAATCAGAGGATAAATACATTACCTTTTTGAAGTTCAATCCTCTTGAATTCGAATTCTAGGATTTCTTCTCTCAATAATGATGCCCCAGTTGAATATCTAATGATTTGAAGGGTTTACCCATATTAATAAGAAGTTGAGAAATTGAAATTAACTTAGAATCACCATTAGAACTTACTTTGGGTGGTGGAAGGACCCTTAAGGAGTTAGGTTTTGGAGAGTTCCCCTTTCTAGAGTAAGTTTTTGTGTTTTGGGGATGTGGGGGATGTAATACACCTTTAAAACAACCCCCACGAGGGTGCCCTTGCTCTTAGATACCTGACCATGCTACTGACCATGCAAAACGGCAGTAACACTGCCTGTAAAGAAGCGCGGTGTTACTGCCTCAAATGATATCCTATACTATTCGGTAAAACGCGCATAACTTTTTGAAAAAAGATCCGTTTGGGCTCATAATATATCATTGAAAAGATATTTCAAAGATCTACAACTTTTGTTCTTTGAGTTTTCCCAAATTCCTTACATAATTTCACTAAAACTTGCTGGAATATATACCTTCAGCAAACTTAGTCGATTTTGTCAAATCTTATGCACCTTACTTTCCATCTTGATTTTGAAACAACTATTTTCACCCATAATCATCCCGATGGGACTTCACATGTTCAAAATATGGCCTTACTACTCCTTTAAATCATTCATACCTAAGCCTAATTTACGAGGTGTTATATTATCTCCTCCTTGGGATCATTCGTCATCGAATGATTGTTCTGACTGTAACTTCTGCTAACTCCGGACCTTAAATGGGTCTGGTGGAAACATGAACTTTCATTAATACTTGTATAGTAAACCAAATGAATACATAATTACTGAACTGTTACGATACTGAACTGAATAACTACATCATTGATTGAATATTGGTTTGCCATGGATACGTGAATACTGAACTGATATGGATATATGAATATTGAACTGCACAAATATTTGAGTAGTCTGCATACTAAGCTGGCATGAATGTCTAAATATTAGACTAACATGAGTAGCTGCGTATTTAGCTAACATTAGTATCTGATTACTGAACCGACATAAGCATATAGGTCTCTATGCCGCACGCTCGAATAGAAATTTTGGCGGCTCTGGGTTTTATTCAAGCGCTCTTGAATCAACTTAATCTTCTCTATAGTCTGATAGACCAAATTAGGTCCTAACAACTCCACTTCTCCAACTTCAAACCCACTAATTGGTGATCTATACCTTCACCCATACAGAGCTTCGTACGGTTCCGTCTTGATACTAGAATGGTAGGTTATTATTAGCAAGGTCAATGAGAGGTATGTGATAATCCCAATTACTTTTAACATCAAGGACATATCCTCAATTGTTTGAACAATGTGTTGTGCCTGGCCATCTTTCTGAAGATGAAAAATGTGTGCCTAATCATTTATGAAAAAAGTTCAGAAAGTTTATTTTAAACTGAGCACCACAATCCGAAATGACAAAAAACGGAGTCCCATACATCAGAAGATTTCCGTAATGCACAACTTGGTATAATCTTCTACTGGATATGTAGTTTTTACTGGCAAAAAGTGCGCTGACTTGGTAAGTCGATTTATAATCATCCAACCAAATCATGCTTTCAATATGAGCAAGATAATCTTGTTATATACTCTATATTAACCATCTCCGCTCAAAATATATCTATTTTGTGATAAAACACTAGGCTTTCTACTGCCCGACTTTCACTTGCTGACAATTCAGATAATTGGTCGCAAAGTTTGCGACGTTCTTTTTCATGTCGTTCAACCAATAAATCTCCTTAGTCATGATGTATATTTGGGGAACCTGGATGGAAATAATACCTGGAATTGTGGGCTTCTAACACTATCTTCCCTTTTTAAGTCTATCTATGTCTGCAACACACAATCTGTCTTGGTACCTCAAAGTACCATTATATCCCCCTTATTCAAAAGCCATCGTCTTATACTTGTGAATCTCCTTTTTCAATTGCAACACGTATAGATCGTCAAATTGTTTCTCTTTCTCTTCGGCCACTAAGGGGGAACAAGTCATGTTCTATACAACAACTCTAACATCTTCTGAGTCCGAAGTTGAACTCCCATCTTAGTTGGTGAACTTCTTTCACCATAGTTCTCTTATCTAACTCAATCATGAGTTATACTTCCCACACTTGATTATCTTTTGAAGCACTTCCTGAAAACACTTATAGCATTGTTGCGATCTAAGTCTGTGACTTGTACTCTAAAATTAGAGTCTTGTGCAATGGCACTACCCGGATAACACATAAATAGACATGGTTTTATAGATTTTCTGTGATCACGCTATCATCAATAACTAAGCTCGGTGATCATTCTACTCATTTTTGTGTTTCTTACACATGCTAGACATAATCCCTATGGTAATTATACAATTTTCCCTTATTACCAAATTGATTTTCTTTTTCATATTTCATGCTAACTATTCGGGTTTCAAATCTCTAATTGGACTTAATGATAATTTTCACATCGCCTCTTAGACCAAAGGTCTTATACTTGTGGATTGTTGGGATCCAAATAACTTTCCTTATTTTTTGAAATTCTTTGCACTCTACGTCAATGACGACTTATGTTCCAGCTAAATTCTGAGAAATCCTTCTTACTAGGAAAGACTATATTACTTATATAAATGGAAAACTAATGTTTTCATAACTATCATACACAATCTTAATGATTTAACACTGCTCACACTTTCAATCCCGGAGAAACCACGTTTCGATAACTCCCAAAGGCTATTCTTCTATAGTTTTATCTCTTATTTCTAGCTGATCGTTTTTCACACTATCACTGTACTTCGAATTTTACATAAGCTCTTTGGGTTCTATCACATGTTTTGGTATTTCAAGTTGTCATCCACTCACACTTTACAAGTGGATCATGAAGGAACACCTCAAGTGAAGAGGTCCAGAGGAACACTGTTGTATTCTCAATATGAGAACTTTACTATGAAGGAAGGAGAAACTATTCAAGAGATGTACATTAGGTTCAGTAGTGTGACAAATGAACTTAAGTCTCTTGGAAAGATTATTCTTGAAGAAGACAAGGTTGAGAAAATCTTGACAAGGGTTCTGCCACTCTCAACCGAAAGCAAAATCACTGCTATTTAGGAATCTAACAATATTGCTACCCTCAAATTGGATGAACTAATTAGAAATCTTACTGCCTTTGAACTAAGAAGGCAAACCATGAAGATAGATACACCCAAGATGGAAAGAAGTCTGGCTCTCAAAATTGCTGAAGGTTCATATCTGGAAGATGATGAAATGGCTATGATCACAAGGGATTTTAAAAGTACCTGATGAGAGGAAAGGGTTCTTCAAGAGGTACAACCTTCAACAAATCAAGGTCTCCTGAAAAATATACCAATGAGGGTTGCTACAAGTATGGTAAGACTGGTCACATGATCAAGAACTGCCCACAATGGGAAATTGAGTGGAAGAAAGAAAGGGCTAAACGAAAGAACAGGAAGAACGAACAGGTTCAACCAAAAAGGAACAAAGGATCAACAAAGGCTGTGATTGCTGCCTAGGGAGAAAGATAAGATGAGGACTCAGAGGATGAAGCTGAAGATGAACGGGCCCTTATGGCCATCGAAGAATCAGATGATGAACAAGAGGTAAATATTCTTCATCTCAAAGATAAGATTAAATTTCTGTCTAAGAAAAAGCTAGCTGAGCTATTAGTAGACTTCATAGATGAGTCTAGGATAATTAACAATGAGAAGGAAGATATGTCTAGGGAATGTGTGATCCTAAAAGAAAAATGCAAAAGTTTAGAGTCTAGGCCTAAGGAGAGTGATAGCAAAAATGCTGAGTTGAAGAACCAGGTTCTTGAACTTGACACCAGTGTCCTAGAATTTAGATATGAAAACTTAAAACTTAAACTAGGAACAGGAAAGAAGAAAGTTTATCACACATATCTCATTTTAGAGGAAAACTTAGGAAAAATGAAGGATGAGCTGTATAACAAGGATGAATTGATTAAAGTCCTAAAAGAAGATCTAGAAAATATGAAACATGAACTAGACAGAACTTGCAAGTGGAACAAGGCTGATGCACTATCTTGATTGCAAGAATGTACCGATTACAAGACCTGTAAATCAATACCACACAGTTCTCCTACTTCAACTATTTGACTTACAAGCTACTCTAACTTGCAAACTCAAACAATCACTTCAACTCACAAAATTATGTATGACACCTTGATTACAACTCGATTTATTAGTACATATTCACTAACTAACTCAAGAAGAACACAAAGACTAGTAATCGACTTGAGTGTTGAAAATATAGTTCCACAGTTGACGTGCAAAAACATGATGTCCTCGGTCCATCAAGGAAGTATTTAAGTTTACTGTGCTCCAAGATATTTTAGGAGTCTTATGCATAATCAACTTCTCATTTGATTGAACTCCTACAATTCTTATGATTCCACAAATCTTGTGACTCTTGTCTATTATTTATGCGAGCATATCTTCTTGGACAACAGCCTTTATTATATTAACAGCCTTCTTCCAACAATCTGGGACTAGAGTAACTTGGTGAAAATGTTACTGTCTTGTAAGAACCTTCAACAACGACCTTGAGACTCAAGTTCTTAGCGCACGTTCTCTGGACACACTTTGCTAATCATCAAAACCTCAATACTCAACAGATTCTACCCCTATTTCGATATTGTTCAAAAATAAATTCCTTATTATAATTTCGTGTAGGACTATTCTACGAAAGTAAACTGTAAATATTTAATCAGTCTGAAGTTGAATGGAGTCTTATTAGACCTAACTAATACAACTGATAAAACTGGCCACATCCCGTGCTTATCTCTGGTGCATATATAAAGTTGAATCATTGTGTCTAAGATTCAAGAAAATCTCTATTTAATACTGACAAGGTAGACTTAACTTATAGACACGACAAGACTTGATTAGTGATATCATGTTCGTTTTACCTATCGTTGTTTACTTTATTTTCTTAGTTACCAATATAGATACAATATAGTATCATTTTAGATAGTTACACGTAGGTCTTTTTATTATGGTATATAAAAGTTTTATGTTTAACAGTGCACATGAAGTTAAACTCATTCCAAAAATGTGTTGAAATCTTCAAGCGAATACGTCATTTTTTTGGGCTGAAAATTATGTGGAATTTGTGATATCAACTGAACTGGAAAGATGACAAATTCCCCCTCTCCAAGAAAGAAAAGCTGCACAAAACTCATGCCACATATATTGCGTAGAAAAAAGTCAAATGATTCTTTTATTGGTAAACATAATGAGAAAAGAGTAATATTAAATCAATCCATGTCTTGCAATCTTATATAAGCATCTCATCCTTCTTTCCTTTATTAATATCTAGTGCTAAAAATAACAAACATTACTAGCAGACATGGAGGAGACTGACAACGGAGCAACTAAAAATGAAATCAAGCACCGAGGAATCAGAGCCATGCCCTTTGTGATAGGTACAATCAAATCTCTCTATAATATTTTTGTTTGTCCCGAATATTTTTGAATGTTATTACGAAATGTTGTTATAGAGAATATATATTATAACATAATTTGAAAACTGATTTCGAAAAAACTTGACTTTTATAGTAAAGTGTTGTTATAAAGAGGTCTGATTGTATATAGTTTTGTACGATCATTAGTGTTGTATATAGTTGTTCGTTTTCCTGATACTATTTTGAATGGTACGCTAAACTGCAGTGAATGAGACATTTGAGAAGCTAGGAACAGTTGGAAGCTCGTCAAATCTCTTGGTTTATCTGACCAGTATTTTTCATTTGAAGAGTATAACAGCTACTAATGTTATCAACATCTTTAATGGAACTTGCAACTTTGGCACCTTGCTTGGAGCTTTTCTTTCTGATACCTACTTTGGCCGTTACAACACCCTTGGCTTTGCTTCAGTGTCTTCTTTCTTGGTATAATCTACTTCTCATATAACATGAAAAAAAACACAAGAAATACACTCAAAAAGATTGAGATTAAGAGTGTATTTGGTACGACGGTAGTCATTTTTTATAGAAACTATTTTTTGGTGTTTGGTTGGCGAATATTACATATTTTTCAGAAAAGATATATATTATCATTTAGTAATAATTTTTAGTAAATCAGGAGTAGCAGCTCAGAGCACGAAGCATTTCACGATCACACAGGGGTCCGGAGAAGACTCACACCTCAAGGGGTGTGATGTAGGCAGCATATGCTAATGGCATCAGTAGCCGATTCTATAGCTCGAACCTGTAACTTATAATTCGCATGGAGACAATTTTATTATTACTTCAAGGTGTCCCTTTTTTAGTAAATCGGGAGTGCTTCGCTAAAACTTTTAGGTGTTAGCTGAAGCAAGTAATATTAAGGGAAAAGTTAAGATAATTGTTAGGAAAATGACATCCGGCCCTAAGTGAGTGAAGTCATTTCTGCTCTTTTCGTAGAAAATTCCTCGGAAATTATTTTGTGATAACCACTAACCATACAGTAGAAAATGTCTTCCTCGGGGAAAAAATGTCTATAAAATGATTTCCGTCATGCCAAACACATACTAACATAACCATTGTTTAAACGTCCGTCTAACTACCGGATTTTATCTTACAGGGAATGCTTGTTCTGACCTTAACAGCAGGAGTGTCAAAGTTACATCCACCTGAATGTGGAAAAGATGCACCATGTGTTGGTCCAACAGCAGGGCAAATGACATTTTTATTAGGCGGATTCGGTTTACTAGTTATCGGTGCTTCAGGCGTAAGGCCATGTAATTTGGCATTTGGAGCAGACCAATTTGATCCCAAAACTGAATCAGGAAGAAGAGGAATCAGCAGTTTCTTCAACTGGTACTGTAAGATATATGCATTTATATCTACATACATATGAACAATATATGGATAAATTATATGTTATGTGATATCTTTTGGTTTGGTCTAATTTTGTGGTCTTATGGACATTATGTTAAGGGGGCCAATGTGTTGTCATATAAAGTGTAGGACTAATGTGTAGATACCCAAAAGGGTAACCTTAGTTAATGATGGGCTAACTAAGGTTACATATATGTAACCATGGTCACAAGCTTGTGACTCTTGAGTTATGTAACTCTTGTGACTCTTGGGTTATGTAACTCTTTTGTTATAAAGTGGGGGTTATGGTTCCCACATTATTGTAAGACAAACTCTTCTTCCTCCCATTGAATCAAGAGCAAAAACACCATTATTGTCTTGCAAATAATTGTGGAAAACCATATACCATTTTGATCATTGTCATATTATTATTGTTGTGGGTCAATTCACATATTGTTTAAGCCTTGTGAAGTATTCTTGTGGTGTCATACATCTTCAAGACATTCTTGAAGGAAGGATCAAAGGAGCAATCTTCATAAGGACTAAAGGACAATCATCAAAGGAGGTTCAACAAATTCCACACATGGATTCAGGTTAGCTTCCGCTCATGTAGTTTAATTCCGAATTGTTCAATATGAAGGTTGTTATATTTAGTTGGAATCATAATCCTAACAATTGGTATCAGAGCCAGGTTCATATTTGGATAATTTGGATGTTCATAAGATTCATGTTATGTTAGGATTCATGTTCAAGTAATGTTAGAATTTTATTTATGAAATTCTAGTACTATGAAATAGCATGATTTTATGAATGTTGTGTTTTGTTGAAATTTGATGTTTTGATGTCATGTTAACTTTACTTGAATTAAAAACATTGTATTAAGCATGATTTTAGTTGGTAAACAACATGTTTTCTTGTTTAAGACTCTTGTTGAAAATCATGTTTTATTCAGAAAATTTTTCGCAAAACAGTATCCAAAAATAATCGATTATCTCTCAAGTTTTAGAATTCTGGCAGTTTTTGGAATACCAGAATAATCGATTATCTGCCTTAGATAATCGATTATTCTGGTCCAGTGAGTTTGAAACGTTTTTTCGTATACCAGATAATCGATTATCTATTTCAGATAATCGATTATCCTGGTCCAGTAACTTAGAAAATTTTTCTTAATACCAGAATAATCGATTATCTGGTTTAGATAATCGATTATTCTGGTCCAGTAACTCAGAAAATTTTTCTTAATACCAGAATAATCGATTATCTGGTTTAGATAATCGATTATTCTGGTCCAGTAACTTATAAAAAAAAATTTTATGCCAGAATAATCGATTATCTGTTTAAGATAATCGATTATCCTGGACCAGTAAGGTTAAAAACGTTTCAAATCTTTTAAGTTTCAGATTTTAATTGACATAAAATGTTTAAGTTTGATTATTAATGTATTATACATTAATATTTAAGTTTTGAATGTTAATTGTTTTTTAGTCCATCAATATTCATATTTTTGGAATTGTCCTCTCAAGTAAAATAACAATTAATATTCAGTTGTTGCATGTCAAAACATGTAACATATTAAGTTAAGATTCATAATATGGCTTAAGGAACTAAAGTTTTTAGCATCTAATATTTTAAATTAGTCAATTGAAGCACTTTGTTGCCAAAGTAACCTATATTGTGTAGATTGATTAATCTTGAAATATAAGATGACTGTGGATGATAGTCTTCCATGCGTTTAACACCGGCCCAAAGGAAGGTTGTTATTTGGCAGGAATTCAAACATGCTTGTGGTGATAAATATGAGACAATTATTTGGTTTTCCAAGTGAATATTAAATCGGCCCAAATGAAGGTTTGATATTTGACAGGAGTTTATTGTCTATGTTTGATCACTACACCAAGAGTACCACTTACAAGTTGTTTTTCTGTCCAAAGACTAAAATCAATGTTGTGCGAGGTATCTTGTAATGGGATATGCCTATTTTGAATCTATAAAGTAAAGTTAAAGTTTAAGTAATTGTAAGCATTTATTCAGTAATCCTTTTGTTCTATTTTCAGTTAATTCTTCTGCTTCTACGATCTCTGCCAACATCAATAGCATCCCTGTGCTTAACGGCACAAACTATAAGGAATGGAAAGAAAACGTCATGATCGTTCTCGGTTGCATGGATCTTGACCTTGCTC
Source organism: Nicotiana benthamiana (assembly GCA_034376525.1). Taxonomy (NCBI): domain Eukaryota; kingdom Viridiplantae; phylum Streptophyta; class Magnoliopsida; order Solanales; family Solanaceae; genus Nicotiana; species Nicotiana benthamiana. The sequence continues at coordinate 100,356,774 of CM067331.1, forward strand.
TTCGGACCGAGCAACCTACTCCTCTTGAGGATACATCCTCTCCTGATGAAAGGAAGGTGATGGAGAAGTGGGAACGATCGAATCGCATGAGTCTAATGATAATGAAACGTGCAATTCCAGAATCATTCAGGGGCACTATGAATGATGAACCTAATGCCAAAGTTTTCCTTGGAAATCTTGAACAGCGTTTTATGCAAAATGAAAAGGCGGAAACAAGTACACTATTGAGTAAACTTGTTTCCATGAGGTATAAGGGCAAGGGAAACATTAGGGAGTACATTATGGAAATGTCTCATCTTGCTTCGAAACTAAAGTCACTCAAGGTGGATTTACCTGAGGAACTGCTTGTGTACTTTGTTTTGATATCTCTTCCTGCACACTTTAATCAGTTTAAGGTCAGTTACAACTGCCTGAAGGAGAAATGGACTCTTAATGAGCTCATTTCACATTGTGTGCAAGAAGAGGAAAGGATAAAGCTAGATAATACAGAAAGTGCTCATTTGGCATCCTCTTCTAAGGAAACTAAGAAGACGAAAGGTAAGGAAGTTGCGGTTGCAAAGCCCAAGATTAAGCAACATAAGGAACCTAAGGTTGAAATTACTGAATTAGGTTGCTTCTTCTGTAAGGGGACTAATCATGTGAAGAAAGATTGTACCAAGTACCATGCCTGGCGTGCGAAAAAAGGTACATTTCTTTCTCTTGTTTGTTCTGAAGTTAATTTTATTTCGGTACCTAAGGATACTTGGTGGGTAGATTCTGCTGCTACTACTCACATAAGTATATCAATGCAGGGTTGCCTGAACTGCCGAAAACCAAATGATTGTGAAAGATACATCTATGTGGGTGACCGCAAGAAGGTGCCAGTTGAAGCTATTGGCAAATTTAGGCTGTTGTTTAAGACCGGTTTTCATTTAGTCTCTTTCAGAATTCAAATCTTCTTGGTACTGGTGTTTTATCAACATTTGATAGCTTATATTTGGTTGATACAATAACTTCAAATAAAGAAACTTTTGCATACAAGTTTAAGTGGTACTAAAAGAAAATTAACTAATGAGAATTCTATATCACTCTGGCATAAACGTTTGGGTCACATATCCATTCAAAGAATTCAGAAACTCGTGTCAGATGGAATTCTTGATTCTCTTGATACCTCAAATTCGGAAATTTGTATTGAGTGTATCAAGGGAAAACAAACAAACAAGACTAGATTAGGTGCTAAGAGAGCTTCGGACGTCTTAGAATTGATACATACGGATATTTGTGGGCCATTTCCTACTCCTTGTCGGAATGGTCAACAATACTTTATCACATTCATAGACGATTACTCTTGTTATGGGTACCTATATCTTATTCATGAAAAGTCTCAATCCATAGACGTGTTCAAATCATTTAAGGCTGAAGTTGAAAATCAACTAAGCAAAAGAATTAAATCCGTTAGATCTGACCGTGGTAGTGAATACTATGGTCGATATGATGGTTTCGGTGAACAACGTCCAGGGCCTTTTGCTAAATTCCTAGATGAGTCTGGGATCGTCCCTCAGTATACTATGCCAGGCAGTCCTACGATGAATGGTGTAGCTGAGAGACGAAATCGGACCCTTAAGGATATGGTAAGAAGTATGATTTCTCGTACAACTTTGCCAGACTCACTCTGGGGTGAAGCATTACAAACCGCAGCTTATATTCTTAATAGAGTTCCAACTAAAGCTACAATCAAAACCCCATATGAACTTTGGACTGGGCATAAACCCAGTATTCGCCATTTACACATTTGGGGTTGTCCAGCTGAGGCAAGGCCTTATAGGCCGAATGAAAAGAAACTGGATGCTAAGACGGTTAGTAGCTATTTTGTTGGATACTCTGAAAAATCCAGGGGTTTTAAGTTTTACGATCCCACTTCTAGAACTATTTTTGAGACGGGTAATGCTAGGTTCTTTGAGGATATTGAGTTTGGGGGGTAGGGAGATAAAGTTGTTAGAGATTTTGTCTTTGAGGAAGAACATGTGTCTTTCCCTCAAGTTGTTGATCTTGGTCTTCATGACACGGATCACACAACTCCGGTTCAAGACAATCTCGAAAATCTCCCCCATCAGGACCCTGATATAACTAATGAAAATCAAACTCAACAACCTCAAGAAACTGAAATGCCATTAAGGAGATCCACTAGAGAGAGGAGAAATGCAATTTCGGATGATTATGTAGTATTTCTCCAAGAACAAGAAAGTGATATTGGACTTGAGGAAGATGATCCAATCAACTTCCGTCAAGTCATTAAGTGTTCTAACTCTCAAAAGTGGATTGATGCCATGAATGATGAGATGAAGTCTATGAGCGATAATGACGTTTGGGAGCTTGTTACATTGCCCGAAGGTATTAAACCTATTGGTTGTAAATGGATTTTTAAAACCAAAAGGGATTCAGGGGGCAATGTTATTAAGTATAAAGCTCGTCTTGTCGCAAAAGGCTACACTCAGAAGGAAGGCATTGATTATAAAGAGACTTTCTCTCCAGTTTCATCGAAAGACTCTTTCAGGACTATAATGGCATTAGTAGCACATTTTGATCTTGAGCTTCATCAAATGGATGTTAAGACAGCATTTCTCAATGGTGACATTGAGGAAACAATTTATATGGTGCAACATGAAAACTTTGTTTCGGATGAATCAGAAAAGAAGGTTTGCAAATTAAAGAAATCCATCTATGGGCTCAAGCAAGCTTCTCGTCAATGGTATTATAAGTTTCATGCAGTCGTTACATCTTTTGGTTTTGAACCGAATATTGCTGATGACTGTATATACCATAAGTTCAGTGGGAGTAAGTTTATTTTTCTGGTTTTATATGTCGATGACATACTGCTTGCCTGTAACAATATAGCATTATTACTTGAAACTAAGAAATTTCTTTCAATGAAATTTGAAATGAAAGATCTTGGTGAAGCTTCTTTTGTATTAGGAATTCAGATACAACGAGATCGCTCTAAAGGTGTTCTCGGTCTGTCACAAAAGGGCTATATCGATAAGGTTCTGAAAAGATTTGGCATGCAGGATTGTAAACCAGGCAACACCCCTATTGCTAAGGAGACAAATTTAGTCTCAAACAATGCCCAAATAATAATTATGAAATTTCGGAAATGCAGAAGACGCCTTATGCTTCGGCGGTAGGTAGTCTGATGTATGCTCAGGTATGTACACGACCTGATATAGCATACATTGTTGGGATGTTAGGCAGATATCTAAGCAATCCAGGAATGGACCATTGGAAGGCAGCCAAACGGGTCATGAGGTACTTACAGAGAACAAAGGATTACATGCTTACATACCGGAAATCGGACCGGCTTGAGATCATTGGGTATACCGATTCCGATTTTGCTGGATGTCAGGATAATTTGAAGTCCACTTCAGGCTATATTTACATGCTTGCGGGCGGTGCTATCTCTTGGAGAAGTATCAAGCAAACTCTTACAGCCACTTCCACCATGGAAGCGGAGTTTATGGCATGTTATGAAGCATCTAATGAGGCATTATGGCTGCGGAATTTTGTTGGTGGACTGCGAATTGTTGATAGCATCAAAAAGCCACTTAGGCTATTTTGTGATAACAAATCGGCAGTCCTTTATGCTAATAACAACAGTAGTTTGACGAAAGCAAAACATATGAACGTCAAATTTCGGGTTGTTAAAGAAAGAGTACAAAATGGACAATTGTGCATTGAGTACATTAGTACAAACTCCATGCTTGCGGATCCGCTCACTAAGGGATTGACACCAAAAGTATTTCATGAGCATATTGCTTGTATGGGTGTCAAATCAGATAAGGATTATGTATTTTAGTGGGAGTTTTGTATTGTACATTTATGTATTGTTCATTATATTCAGAAATTCAGTAATTCAGTTATATCTGCAGATATTCAGTTTTAAAGTTTTTGTACTCGTACAATTTATGATTGATCTCAATAAAGAGAACCAGTTGGAAATAGACATTCTATTGACCACACTTTATGTTATTTCCATGCTACATACCTACACTTGATCCATGTCGTTGGTTATATTGATATACGTGATCTATGCCGGTTCTAGTTACGAATGAGTAACAAAGAGCACTTAGTTCCTATGTTGGTATGATTGATGGACCGGATTGTTCATGATAATTTTATTGTGATAGCAATTTTGCACACCTAAGGTTATTTTGTAACATATAATGCTAAGGTTTGTACATATGTTTGTGTATCTCGTCCAAGTGGGAGATTGTAAGATATATGGACTTATATCTACATACATATGAACAATATATGGATAAATTATATGTTATGTGCTATCTTTTGGTTTGGCCTAATTTTGTGGTCTTATGGACATTATGTTAAGGGGGCCAATGTGTTGTCATATAAAGTGTAGGACTAATGTGTAGATACCCAAAAGGGTAACCTTAGTTAATGATGGGCTAACTAAGGTTACATACATGTAACCATGGTTACAAGCTTGTGACTCTTGAGTTATGTAACTCTTGTGACTCTTGGGTTATGTAACTCTTTTGTTATAAAGTGGGGGTTATGGTTCCCACATTATTGCAAGACAAATTCTTCTTCCTACCATTGAATCAAGAGCAAAAACACCATTGTTGTCTTGCAAATAATTGTGGAAAACCATATACCATTTTGATCATTGTCATATTATTATTGTTGTGGGTCAATTCACATATTGTTTAAGCCTTGTGAAGTATTCTTGTGGTGTCATATATCTTCAAGACATTCTTGAAGGAAGGATCAAAGGAGCAATCTTCATAAGGACTAAAGGACAATCATCAAAGGAGGTTCAACAAATTCCACACATGGATTCATGTTAGCTTTCGCTCATGTAATTTAATTCCGAATTGTTCAATATAAAGGTTGTTATATTTAGTTGGAATCATAATCCTAACAAGTACTACTTCACCTACACACTTTGCTGTGATGGTGTCTCTCATTGTCATTGTGTATGTTCAATCAAGTATCAGTTGGTCACTTGGATTGGCCATCCCTACAATTATGATGTTCCTTTCTTGCACACTTTTCTTTGTGGGCACTAAAATATGTCAGGATTGTGCCAAAAGGTAGTCCTTTGTCAAGTGTGGCACAGGTTTTAGTAGCTGCATTCAAGAAAAGGCATTTGCAGCTGCCCCAACAACCTGGTTTCTCACTCTTCAACTACATACATTCTAATTCCTTGAATTCTATGCTTCCTTACACTGATCAAGTTAGGTAATTACTCTTGCCAGCGTCAAAATACTTAGCATGTTTAGCAAAATATTCTTGGAAACTAGAAGTTCTTATTTATGTCGAAAAAGAAATATATATTTTAAGTGTTTGGTCAAGCTTCTGGAAAAAACATATACTAGTATTTTGTGCGTATTGCTTTGGAATTAATTTTCTAAATATGTTATGTTGTTACTACTCGTTATCAGTACCCCTTTCATATTATCTGTTGTTATCTTTGATTTAGTTTTCTAATTATTGTCTTTCTATTTCTTGCTACTAGAGCTTCTCTCACCTGGCGAGGATCTATCAGAAATAGTCGTTCTGCCCTTCCAGGGTAGGAGTAAGGCTGCGTATATCCTACCCTCTCCAGACCCTACTTATGGGATCATACTGGGTTGTTGTTATTGTTGTTGTAGTTGTGTTTTTGCGTAGTACTCTGTCTGTTTACGTTTACTTATCCACTATACTAAAAATATATTTTTAATTTTTACTTGTCCACAATACTAAATCAAGAGAAGGAAAATCTTTTTTTTCTTATTTTAACTTCATCACAATGATCATATCAGGCGTTGTTGAAGACAAAAGAAGAACCCTGGCAATGACTCAGGGTAAAGGTGAAATTTCGTCCATGTCAGGACTATGGCTAATACCTCAGATGGCATTATCAGGTTAGCGCATTTTGCAAATCCATGATTGTTTTATAACTTTATTCATATTTGGACTTCAATTCGAAATATAAAATTAAAAACTGGTTCGAGGAGTATTATAAGTGGAATGATGGTTTTCAGTCTTAGAAATGCGTTTAGATTCTAAGTCTTCCTTTTTTTAATCCCATGCTTTATGTTGATCAACAACCAACCAAAATGCTTTATACTTCTTCACTACTCGTACAGGCTTGACGGAATTAAGATAAATTGACGGAATCATTTTGTCTTTCAACTTTTTTTCCAAATGAAACTCAAACGCAATTTAACTTCCAAATACTCGTTTTTTTTTTCAACTTTAACTAAATAACGTCCAAACTGATACCGGTCTTTCCGAGTCATTTACTTTACAACAACAACAACAACCCAGTATAATCCCATTTAGTGGGGTCTGGGGAGGCTGTTTCTGAGGCATTTACTTCTATAAACAATGCCCAGAAAACATGAGGAGCATAGGAGCATCTTTCTTCTTTGTTGGATTGGCAGGGTCGAGTTATTTGAGCAGTTTTTTGTCATCAGTTGTTCATAAAACATCAAAATGGTTGGCTGAAGATCTTAATAAGGGAAGATTAGACTCTTTTTATTACCTCATTGCAGCACTAGAGATTCTGAATTTGGGATATATTCTTGTATGTGCAAAATGGTACAAGTACAAAGGAGGGGGAAGTGACAACCAATTGAATGAGTCAAAACAATAATCTCAGTTGTGACAACATATCGAGTGAGACCAACAAATTACATTGTAATGTAATTTTCACTCAGCAGAAATAGAGTAAAGCAAGCTGTGGCTACATTTGAACTGTTGCTGACTGCAACATTTGGACTGATTGGTACTCAATCACATGGAGTAATCCCTCAAAATCTGATGTAGGGCAGACGGTAGAAGACTGCGTTGACTTATGACCACGACAAAATACGTAACGAAGCAGGAAGATAGTATCGAGGAACGAGGACATCTACAAGAAACTCTTTAAAACAATATCTCTATATAATTTTTTTATAAAAATTAAACTTTTTTTTAAATTAAATTTTTTATATTATATTTTACTTCTCTATAATAACTTTTTACATATAACAATGATATTTATCTTTATAGCAGTGCATTTTTGGTAAAATTACCCATCTATAACAAACATGTGAATTCTCTAAGATTACTCATAATAAGTCTAAAAGATTATAACTATTTTAACATCATTACAATAAATAATATTATCCTTGTATACCATTTATAGAAAAATTATTATACGAGTACATACTTTCATAATTAAAAATTTTATTTAATCAATTAAAAGATATGTTAGTAAATTTCATTCTATTGCACAAAAATTGCATTGTGTTATAAAACAATAACAAGAGCAATATTGCAGAGAGTAAGAGAGAGAAAATTCTTATTGAATCTTGGGGTTATTTACGATGGGGTAAGACCCCTCTATTTATAGGATGAAAAATTATTTAGCCTCAAAGTAAAACTTTCTACAAGATAGATATTAACTCTAAATAGAATTCTATTCTTAACACTCCCCCTTGAATGTCTACTCAATAAGTAATGTGCCTCATTAAAACCTTAGCTAAAATAAAACCCAGTGGGAAAAAAATTCTAGAAAGGAAAAAGAGTACACATATTTAATAATACGCCTTTTGGTTGCCTTGTTAAAAACCTTGCAAGGAAAACCCAGTGGGACAAAACCTTGAAAAGGAAAAAGAGTGCAACGCGCATTAACTCCCCCTAATGAGAACATCAATTCACATCCTTGAGCCTTCGCATTCCAATCTTGTGCACCATCTTCAAGAGATCGTTGGTAGAGATTTGATAAATAAATCAGCCATATTAACTATAATGAATATTTGTACCTTGAAATCATAACTCGTGATAGATATATAATGTCTTCACAAATATCGTGGAATGACTCTTCAATATCTCCATAAAGGTATCCTCGCTATCACATTATCATGCTTATAGTTATAGCAAGATACATTTATGCATAAATTGTACTGAGGAAGTGGTACCTCAAGGTCAAGAATTATAGATGCTTCAAGCAACTTAATCCTTCATGGATTGTCATATAAGTTAAGTCATATAAGCCATATTATAGACTTTAGATGCATATCAAGTTTTTATGTCATGCTAGACAAATAAGATATCGAAAACTTATTGCACATACCACTGACTTTATACTTTTAAGTATTTGAACTACATGTCCAAAACTACATGTCTTTCATATGGAATCAATTCTATTTGAATTGTATCTCTTCCATTTGGCCAATATTTTTGTTTGTATTCGACAAACTTAAGATCCTCATTGATATTTAGCGCTATCATCGATGTCGTCGACGAACATGTTATATCGGTTCCAATAAATTTTCATAAAGACATAACATATAGATATTTTCATTCATATATTCAGATACCTGAATCTCTCATAAGATTTTATGTCATGTTCACTTGCCTCCTTTATTATGATCACTTTGATCATTTGCTCATCTTCTTTATCAAGAATTTTATTTGAAACCAATTTGTCTATACGCTTTAATCTTACCATAGACTTTGTCCTTCTAGGACTTAATATGAGTATTTGCAATGAAAATATAGTTACTTTCTTTGTGTCAATAAATGTGTATGGCTTGCTTTGCAATATGTTGCAAATGAATTATCTTTTTTATGAACTTCAAGTTCATATTATCCTATTCGAGGATCTATATGTATAAATAATAATTCATTCCATGTAGCTTTTTTCTCAATTGTTGTATCTTGTCTCCCCCTCATGTTAGAAAAACTAACTTGCTTCCTCAACTTTGAAAATCCATCTTTGTGCATTATGGTGTTAATGAAAATATACAACGCACATCAATAATAATAAGATGAAATTATTTGGTTCCTGACCCTGAACCATTTGTGAGGGGAGAATGCAATATACTTTCGTATATAACACATATCAGATTGGTATATATATATATATATATATATATATATATATATATATATATATATATATATATATATATATATATATATATATATATATATATATATATATATATATATATATATATATATATATATATATATATATAACTTTGTTCTCATAAAAAACAGTTTAGCTATTAAGTGGAGGCACTCAATAAATTATTTTGCTAAACCAACTATGATGTAAACCAACTTATCAAGAAGAACTATCTTGAATAAAAAACTGGAAATTATGCTCTATATTAAATTATTGAGCAAGTTATCTCGCAAAATATCATGTTGCGGGTTAATAATAATCGCACATGTAATCATCTCATAGATGCATCTTATGTGGTATGCATGGCAGATGAATGGCCCATATTCACTTTTAATATTTTCAGAATTCATGGGATTCAATCCCAATTTAGTTGGTCTATTAATCGACGAGAACAAGCAACATAAGAGAATTCGTAAAGAACTTTCTAGTTCTTTAATATTGTCCATATAGATTCTCGTTTATTTTTGCATATCATACTTTATTAATATGACTAAGCCAGCTATGCCAACTAGATATCAATAAACTCCAAGATTATTATGATATGGGTTTTATGTCAATAAAGTTCTACTTTATTGTGGCTTTCTTTTATTTGTGTATTACAAACTGGAGAATAAAGCGGGTAGCTTTTCGCATACATATTATTCCGCTACAAGTTGTAGTAATAGAAGACATAAAATCTTTCCTGTATTTATAGTCTTAATATAATCAATCGCTTTCGCGTATACTTTGAAAACTGAATAAGTTTCTTTGAGACTTACTACAACACAATACCTTATTGGTTATCAATTGTATTTCTCCAAAATAGTATAATTGGCTCTTACAGAGTTCTCAATTAATTTGGTACTACCAAATATTCATGAACATCCATATGGTGAATATCTCTTTTAAAGAGAAAGATATACCATTATGGTCATGGTCAAAATTATATACAAGATATGTTTCTTGCATTAGTATTGTCCTTTAATAATCACATTACCAAAATATTTTGGCGTGCAATAGGTACGTGAGCAATGACCATTCATGTCATAATAATGATATTATTTTCTTATTTCATCTCAAACCTCCTTCTAGAGGTGAGTGTGGTATATTCACTACCACTAGCACGTTCATATTCTTCCAAGAATTTGAATATTTATTCATAAATTAGATGTTGTCACACTCACACCATGAATGGACCATTAATCATCTACATGTGCTATATAAAATCTCACGTTAAATCGATGAGAGATACTACTTTCGCAAAGTGAAGGATTATTTTGAGAATCCTTATTATTCTCATTATCATAATGATGACGGTTATAATTTCGTCTATTGCCAAGTCTACATCAATTGATACCTTCACGGTAATAATTTTGTCTTCTTTCAGACTTATAACATACTGCGATCACATTCTCTTAAGGGAATGAGAATGGAGCAAATTCAATTGGACGGGTTTTCAATTCTTTGCCCATAATCATACATGAATTTAATCATGGCAAGGCATAGAAATTTTACCACTTCACGTGGTTATAATTTCTTACAAACTCCATTAGAGTTATAATCAAACTTTGTTGTCTTTGTTTGTATATGAAATCATATCGTAGATATTGAAAGAGAAAAGTAAATTACTTACCTTAAATCCAAAATTTAATCATGAAGGAAGTTCATGGAACAACTTACAATCAATATGCTCAATACCAAAGCTTCTACCCAATTGGTTAGAGTCTCGTGCTGATAACGTGTTATAAAACAATAAAAGAACAAAAGCAATATTGCAGAGAAAGAGAGAGAGAGAAAATTCTTATTGAATTTTGGGGTTATTTACAATGGGGTAAGACCCCTCTATTTATAGGAGGAAAAATGACTTAGTCTCAAAATAAAACTCTCTACAAAATAGACATTCACTCTAAATAGAATTCTATTCTTTAACACATTGTGTATAATGTCTAGTATTTGAAAATTTGCACATATCATTTTTATTGGACAAAATCTCTATATTGCATGATACTTAAAATTTGAAGATTCGCACATATATCTTTCCATCGTACATAGTTCCATTCGTACACAAGTTCTAAGCTTTAAAGAATACACTCTAAAGTTTAAGTTTTTCATTTGACTCAATATTTCCTGTAGCGTATTAAAGTATTTATGTAAGGCATATTGACTCAATATTTTCATTACTATATTTCTTTTTAAAATGTTGTGACTCTACTTTTAGTGAGTCGAGAGTCCGTCGGAAATAATCTCTCCACTTCATAAGGTAAGAATAAGATTTTTGTATATACCAATTTCCCTACACCCTACTTTGTCTGATCATACTCCGTTTGTTGTTGTTATTATTATAGTAGCATTAAAATATGTGCTTAGAGTTTAAATCATTGTATATTTCATTACGAAGTTATTTATATATTAGCTTTCTTTGACATTTAATTAGTAAAATATGTATATCTTTTGAGTTTTTAAATTTAAACAAATCTTTTATCTTTCATATGTAACATTAAAAACAAACAAACAAAAATTGATATTTGATTAATTTTTATCTGTAATGGCCAAAGTATATATGAATGTCAAATGCATGTTGTACTAAATGTATAAAATTGGGATTTTTACATATACATCCCATATAGCAAACTTTACTACCATTATTGTGCATTGTTTGTTTATTACCCTCATATCTCATATTTTTGTTACATAATATATACCAAACAAGATATTTGCTGATTTTCCATCCAAAATTAACACTAGACAATTAAGGCAAAATCCGAAACTTAATAAAGAGACACCAAAAATAACGCCTATCATTAAGGTTGATAATTAATGTTTGATTTTCTACCATTTAAATTGTAAATCAAGTAAGGTAACATATGTATAGCACATTCATTTACATATATAGCCGTCTCAAAATTGATACGTTACCATCAGTATTTATTTTTGAAACTGATCCATGATTCAAGGGATGATGTAAAATTTCCCCATATTTCACCAAAAATTTAAAATTATAGTAAAAATCTCACTCTTTACCTTCTTTCTCTCATCTGGTAAGGCAAAATATTAAAATTCTTTTCTCTTCCCTACTTATAGTAAACAGCAAATTTCATGGCAACGAATAAGGTGAAACTCATTAATATTATTGATTCCACCACTTCAGCCTCTAAAATCGATAAGAAATAGAAGAAGAAAATAATTCACTGAATATAAGGTGTATATAATAGTTTTCTTTGTATACTAATGTATCAATATACGGGCGTTGAAGTTGCAGGAAAAAAAATTAAAAAAGTAGTAGCTGTTGAAGTTGTTTCCAGATTGTTTTAAAAATGTAGATAATTGTAGTTAAATGTAGTTAATGTTTTATGAAGTATTTCCAGAGAGTTTTAAAAATGTAGATAATTGTAGTTAAATGTAGTTAATGTTATACGAAGTATTTCCAGAGAGTTTAAAAATGTAACCAAATGTAGTTAAATGTAGTTAATGTTATATGAAATGTTTCCAGAGAGTTTTAAAAATGTAGACAATTGTAGCTAAATGTAGTTAATATTTTATGAAGTATTTCCAGAGAGTTCTAAAAATGTAGATAATTGTAGTTAAATGTAGTTAATGTTATATGAAATATTTCCAGGGAGTTTTAAAAATGTAGACAATTGTAGTTAAATGTAGTTAAATGTAGTTAAAGTTATATGAAGTGTTTCTAGTGAATTTTTAAAATGTAGTCAAATGTAGGTAAATGTAGTTCATAATAGATAAAGACAAAAGGTTGTAGATAAAGACAAAACATTGTAGTTCATATTCATGAAAGCTAAGCAATTAATTACAATATTTGTAGTTATATCAACTTTGTAGTTAATTGTAGTTATTTGTAGTTAATCAATTGCATATCCAATTGGAACACAATCTGTCGGTGTAACATCATTATCTCCAACTATATTTCTATCAACAACCTCGTGAACAAAGACAGCCTTTTACAAACAAAATCCTAACGTAAACCCATACAACAGGTCCGTTGACTTCCACAGAGAAGCGAAACTTCATAACAAAAATTATTATAGAATTAAGTATATTATGGTGAATTAGATATTATACATGTATGTTATTTAGTTTCACCAAGGGACTTAGTGAGATTTACTACGCAGAGTGGATGTACAAACAACTGGAGAAAGGAGAAGAAATAGAAATTCAAGTTGAGGATGAAGATGAGAGCAGCATAATCAAGAAACTAGCAATTGTAGGACTGTGGTGCATTCAATGGTCTCCGGCGGATAGGCCAACAATGAAAGTTGTGATTCAAATGCAAGAAGGTGAAGGAATGCCCATAATGCCAGCAAATCCTTTCGGCTCTATAAATTCGCAACAAACTTGGGAACAAATGCAGGAAGAAGCCAATTTTGATTGATGCATTAATTGGGACAGAATCAAATATTAATTGGGAGCCTTAAAATGTGGCGCAATTTTAGGCTATAAAATCAGCCATATGAAAAGATTTTGTTCCACAAATCAAGCAAATAATTAATATGAAAAGATTTTGTTCCACAAATCAAGCAAATAATTAATAAGTTGATCATTAAACCTTAAATATAATTTTGGTACATAAATTGAAAGGTGGTATACTTAAATGTTATAAACACAAACCTTAAACATGGGTGGTTATAAGGTTTGCTATATGGGATATATATGTAAAAATCCCTATAAAATTCACTCGGTATAAAAGCCAAAAAATATTAAAACAAATAATATAATGTTATTATAAAGAAGTTTGATTGTGTATGTATATGTGTGTATATTGGCATAAACCCACGAAAATAACAAACTAACGCATATAAGAGACTCATATAGAGTTATGAAGCAACCAGGAGACTAAATTAGAGGTGAGTACTTTGGGCAAACACGAAATTTAAATCGAGATCCGAATTATTTGAATTTTTTATTTAGATTTTCGAATTAAAGATTTTGGATTTTTGATTTAATTTTTTAAACTTTTGGATATTGAATTTGGTACTTTGAATTTTTAGATATCCGAAAATTCGGAATTCTTATACGTTATATTTAGTTCACTATTCATATATCAATAATAATAAGTACAATACCCCACCCATTATATATTATTTCATATATTCAATATTAGTTCAGTTAATGTGACAATACTTTCTAATTGGACATAGTTTTATTATTTTTACTTCTTATCGGCCATATTAATGTCTGTACTGTATTTTTTTTATAATAACTTCATTACTTGAGGATCTCATGAATACTTCTTTTGGATATTCATTTTTTTAAAAGAAGAAACATCTCAACTTATAATCTCAAAACCGAAAATCTAAAATATCCAAACCGATTAATCCGAATTCGAACTTAAAAAATTAGATCCAATCTGATTTTATTTGGATTGGATTTGAATTGTCGTTTCTTCAATCCGAAAATCAAAAATTCAAACCGTAATTTTTATATGCTATTCAAACTGCCTGAACGCCCGCCCCTAGCCTAAATCGTCGGGAAGTTCAGCAAGCTAAGGAAGTGGATAGCATGGCCGAAAAAGTAACCAAAGTAAGACAGAAAATCTGGTGAGAAGTTTGTTCCTCGGTGAATGTAGTTCATAGACCAAAATTTGATCAAAGGAGCATATGGGTTGAGCAATATTGTGAATGAGAGGAAGACACTTCTGTTTAATCATGTCAACGACCAACTTATTATCACATTCCACTAGCAAGCGCTTGATACCTATGGAGAAAGCCAATTAATTTGATACACACCAAATTTCAGCATTATGAATAGAACAAATCCCACTGCCAAACACCATTAGCATCGCAAAACAACCTGCCTCCTACGGCATTGATTAGAATCCTCTCTGATTGAAGCATCAGAGTTCAACTTGAAAAAACAATCGGGTGGACATTTCCAAAAGATCGAGACTGAATCCCTCCTCAAAGTATTGTGAACCTGAAGATTTTTCATGGATTCAATCGTGTGATTAGCTTCTGGAATAACATCATCAACCAGATCAGGAATAGCTCTAGGTAGGCCATTAAAAACAACTCCATTGCATCTTTTCCAGATGAGCTAACAACTACCTCCGAAGAGGGTATTCCAAGGAACCCAAAAACATTAGTATAATTGTATACGGCCAAAATTGGGTAGTTCAAACTTTTTGGGGCTACTGTGACACTCCATGCCCGACCTCAAGAATCTCGAAGCAGAATTTGAAGTGTGACCCCGAGGTGCGTCCTCGAGGGAACATATCGAAGGTTCATTGTGGTCAATCTCGGAGCAATATAAATCGATGATCGCTATGGAAAGGCGAGAAAACTCCCACGGATACGTGGTTAGAGCTGACCAAGTCTGCAAGAATAGTAAAAATCCACACTGAGCTATTATACAGCCGTACCAATACCATTTCCTCGTCATTATTAGACATCTACTATGTTGGGATTCCCCCTCCTATATGTTGGGATTCCCCCTCCTATATAAAAGGGACCCTTGTCATTTTGTAAGGGAGATGAATATTGAATGTAATAAAAAATTCTCTGCTTTTCTTGCCTAAACGTGTTCAACAATTACTCTACGGATTTATTGCTTGTTCATTTATTGTTGATTTATTGTTCTTCATTTATTACCCATTATTAACCGCAAAAAGCTATCTTCGAAGCCTTCGATATCATTGTTCCTTCATCAAGTGTCCATTGCTAACTGGCCTAACTAGACCTTGGGGCCCCTTGTTCCAGGAGCTCGAGGCCCAGCCTTGCGAAAGCATTGGTTTGCATATCGTATTCTCTTTACTTACACTTAGCACCTATTACCAAACAACTAATATAGAAATAAATCACATATTTTTAGAACCACAAAATCAAATATAATTGTTAATACCATTTTCAAGGTAAACAATTTGGCAACCACCTTGGGACTAAAAATAATAGTGATTGTTTTGGTGCTAGTTTTTTAAAAATACAAGTTACTCTTCACACTTTTTCTTGTCCAAGAAGCTTTGATTTCAAGTCAAAAAATGTCTACCTCAGTAAATGCACACGAAAACAATGGTATTGGGCTTCATGGAGGGAACGGCGCAGATGTCGATATACCACCGCAAAACCCCAAGGGTGGTACAAGCACAAATCCCCATCAACGTGAGTTCAGGCAACGTTGTGCATGTTGATATTTCTTTGCCATGGTAGGCTCTTTTGTGAGGGCACACGCCGGTGTTGCCACCAGAAAGTCCAAATTTTCAAAATCAAACAGAGAGAAAACGAGATGCTAAGGGAATTTGTCAACTCCGTACATTATCAAAAATTAGAACTTTTCTCTGGCTGCTAAGCTACGAACAACTACCAACACAACTTTACCTCCGTCGATTAGGCACCCTCCCTACGTTCTGTGCACTGTTTGTAAGCAAGAACCTGAGAGTATTCCCCAAATCTTCTTCAACTGTGTCAATGCTCAACACTGTTGGTTAGAGTTCCGACTTAGGCCTTTAATCAATAAAATAAGGTACAGTGACACTCGTCCTCATGCATGGCTAAAGAAGCTTATTACGAATGATACTTTATGTAGCCACAAATCCTTACACAACCCTATTCTTATCCCATTTATACTTTGGCATATTTGGAAAACTCGTAACAGTACTATGACAACTCTTCGAAACATCCTTTCAAATCTATTATTATTAATCAACCCGCTGAATTCTTTTACCTAACAAACTCTTCTAAAGTAAAACGCTCAACATCCCTTATACAACGGGAGCCACCATCACTCAATTGTTTTAAACTCAATACAGACGGGGCTGCTAAGCTTTCTCACCCAAGGGCAGGCTTTGGGGGGGTTATCAGAGACGACAGCGGAAATTGAGTAATTGGATATGCTGGTAACATTGAAAACACCAATCCTTTTGACCACCACACACTACCAAATAATGAAGCAGTAGCTCTGCTACATGGGCTACAACTAGCATTAAATTATAACCTCACACCTCTGGAAATCAATTTGGATGTCACACAGGTAATTGAAAATCTTAAAAACACATCCACCACCTTTTCACATATACTTAATGATTGTAGGTACCTCATCCACCAGTTGGGTGATCCATCTCCACAACATGCTTACAGGGAGCAAAACACTGTTGCGGACCAACTAGCACATTTTGGCATGGAACTCGCAGAAACCAACATCACCTTTTTGGAACAGCCACCACCTTTTGCTATGGGGAACCTACAAGCTGACAAGCTTGGTTTTCAACGCAGTAGAAATATCATAAGTAGTTTACCACTAACATCTCATGTAACATCTTTTTTGTCATGCCTCCGATGTAGCTTCATCTATTCGGCCTACTTGTAATCATAATTCCCTGGGACTAGATGTTAGTGTTTTGCCAGGGATAGATAGTACTAATAGTATGAATGATTGTAACTCTGCACATCCATGCTGCTCCCTGTAATGTTTTAATGAATAGAAGTAGTCTTTTAAACCAAAAAAAGGGGGAATTACACAACGTAAGAGATATACGGTAAACATAGGTAACACTGATAATAGGGAATTCTAAATCCCAAAGGAAAGTCATGCATAAAGAATCAAAATAAAGAAAACCGCAAAGAATGTGTGGCAGTAAACAACCCTAATTCTAAACCAAGAAAACCCTAAATAATGGTAATATACGGTAATTTTGGTTTTTTTTCCAATAAAAATTATTAGTGATAGCAATTACAATTATATCCAAAGTGAAATATAATAACTTGCGGTAAAAGCGAATGACATTTCGGCAGAAGCTTCATGCTTTTAATGTATAATAAATAATAATATAATATAGATAGATATATAAATTCTTTTGTAATTTGTACTACATAATTTACTCTTTCTAAGCACCCCCAATTGGTGGATCAAACTGTCAGCTTCTGGTGGGACTGTATCTATGATTGAGAAACTATGAAAGATCAGTTCAAGTCAACCTGATCACTATGTTTATCTGCTCAACGATTGATCGTTGATATTTTTTTGCAAAATGGACTAATAATGATTTCTCTAACTTTTTAAACTTATAATAAGGCAATTTGTGGGAAATTATTTTTTTGTTCAAGCCTTTAGTAGAAGGATGAATGCTGCAACTTTTGGTATAGTTGAGGATTTTTTTTGTTCACCGTAGTATGTCGCCTAAGTTTGGAATATAGTTGAGGGATGTTTTTGCCCAAAAACTCGTTCTTGCAACTAAACATGATAAGGAAACTAGGAAAAATGCTTATGCCATTATACATGCAAACAACCTCCTCTTTCTCTTAACTTAATACAGATTTTTCTGCAAGTGAAGTATAAAGTTCACAATTTCAAAAGGGAAAAAAGGTTTTAAGACAAACATACCCTTCAGTAATGAAAGAGAAAGGCTATATTTTAGTTTACTTCTTTGGGGGAAAAGCAATGAGAAAGAGGTTGAAAGCAGCAGTTCCTCCATGCAAGGAATTCCCTCAACTAAATTGCCAGACATCTTTAATCAATTGATTAAAGCAGACCACTACAAAAATTAGATGCTGCTAAACCAGGAAATAGAGAACTTTTAAAGAATATAGATAATGAATGTTGTTATAGCTTAATATTCATTCTGGTCAAATCGGCCCATCTCATGGAGCCAAGACTTGAAAATAGGAAACGCAAGACCAACTTAAAGAATATATATATATCAAATATATGAGGCACTTTTTAAGATGTTGCTACTATTAATTTCTCGTCTCTTCCACAGGTAACTCACAATCACATCCTCATTATGTCTTCACCGGTTAAATCACACTTGTCGAACATACTCTCCTTTCAAACAGTGTATGATTGCTGAATTGTCTCTATGTCAAGACCCTTCAACTTCACCACTGATTCGACGTGACCTTTCAGTGTATGCAGCTCACGTTGCCTGCAATGAACAATGTAGCTTTGAGGTTCCAGAAGTCACGCAAAATCAAAATGAGTTTAGCAGAAGAAAATTAAGAGTAGAGATAAAGCAAAGCAAGCACTACTGATGTGGTGATGTAGCATGGCCATATGAGTGAAGGGAGAAGAGTGAAATTCCCACGTAGGCAAGTTCAACTTCATATTGGACTATCATTGTTACAAACATAAATGGGAATGTATTAACCCACTATGCTCCTGTTGCCAAACGACACACTCAAAGTCTCTTACCTAGCAATTTCAGCCCTCCTCTTTGCTTCCTCAGCCAACTGGTTAAGCTCATTGAAATTGGTAGCTTCACTAAACAATTTGGTGTCAGGAACTTGCAGCCCATGAAGAGTCCTTTGTGCGTGGGCCCATTGAAGCTCACGTTGTTCTTTTCCAAAATCCTTCTTCCTCGTGAAAGCAATCTGCAATACCATGAAAAACCATCATATACCATTGGACGATATAGCAAGATGACCAGGAATATATATACATCATACTGCATAACGCATACCCTTTGCTCAAGAACAAGATCCCAGGCCCTTCCACTGAGAGCATATCTGATCAAGAACTTGATTATATCAAGGGGAAAGTAGAATACTAAATTGTAGAGCCAGATCACTCCAGCCCAACCCCAGCCAATTCCTTCAATTGCAGCAAAAGCCCAACTTGCATAAACAGCAATCAAGGTGGCAACCTGTTCACGGTTTAGTAACCAAACATTTTAGATAATAGATGAAGCTGGGAAACTTTTGCCAGAATGAACGAGAGATGGCTCACCAATTGGGCAATCAGAAAAGCAACCACAAGCAACAAACCAGGACGCTCAACAAACGACCAACTTCGAGATCTTGTGACAAATATCAGGGCCTGACTGATAGTGCTCACTTGAAGGTAAATTGCTGATGCAAGTTTCCTGAAGTCATCAGTTGCTGTCCTCTGAAGTGTTGATACCCCAAATACTCGCTGGAAATTGACCAAACTGAGTGAGACTATAAACTAAGAACAGTACATAACCAACATCAACTTCAACATCTAACACTCCAAACAGCAATTACAACATATCGTTTAGTTTCATATACAGAGAGTAACGGTAACAAGACGATTAACAAAGTTCTGTAAGATTAAACGTCTGAATCATTGTTTGTAGATAACAATGGCCAGTGTGTGCGCGGAAAGCATCCTTTTGTCAGCTCCATTATATGTATACAAACAGGTACATCTAAGACCCCCTGCATCTTTTTTATTAATATTGTGGCTGTGTTCATTGTCAAGTCAAAGTCAATACAAATGCGCATTTGCACGGTTTAGCACCCCCTTCTTTCCAGAAATCCTGCCCCCAGAAAAAAGAGAGAAAAGCAGGAGCAACAGAATAGGGAACAGTGGTCAACTATTGGTAAGGCTTACACTCAATCCATTAGAGATAACTGAACACTGATTATGATAAAATACAGGACACGCATGTGCTCACCGGGAAGAAATCAGTTTCATATGCTGCCCAAAAGAAAATGACCGTCATCATTGCCAAGTAGCCACCAAGAACAACTCCAGTAGTGAAAATCTCAGCCAGCTTCCAACTATCAGGCAGAGGAGATGGTTTGACCCTATCCTTTGATATAGTCATAATGGTTCCTGAGATTATAAACACTTAGAAGTTAGACGCAGAGAAGACTTGGTGTAAAGACAAGGGAACAACAGAGAAGACTTGGTGTAAAGACAAGGGAACAAACTAGAATACTCCGTGGCACAAGATGCTAAACCTTACAGGAGAGCTATTGATGGAACAGATATCAGAAACTGGTTTTCTACATTTGATTGATTGCCTCGTATTCCTATTTCTTTTTTGGGCATCCATGGTTTCCGATTTGTATAGAAGATAGTATTTTTCTGTAAAGAAATATCTCTTTTGTAGGTTCTCTATTTTTTAGTATACTGCATCTATGCAAACGTGTCCCCAAATATAGCAAGATTAGTATTACCTTATCACTGAAAAAGGATACGGGACCTTAGAATACTAAACCTTAGAGATCCTACACATGAAACTTGAAAGACATGATAATGACGACTAGTAACAATTTTTAAAGTCTCCCTTATCTCTTTTGATAATAAGGTAATGACAAATCTACTGCATCATCTAGTTTTGCCACCACGTGTTTGACCGTGAAGTTTACCAGTTAGAAGTTAAAATGAAAGATTGCATAACTGCAATAACTATGCCTCAGTCACAAACTTGTGAATCCACTATAACCATTCCTCTCTATTTTTGCAAGTTTCATTTCAATACCCTCAATAATTTAAGAGCAGTTAGGGATTTTCTTAAGATGATTACTATAAGTGAAAAGGACCAACCGTCATTGAGGATTGCAATGATAAGCACCATGAAAGGAGGAAAGTCAAACTTCCAGATAAGGGCCAGAAGCATAAAACCGAGCTGCGACATAAATAGAAGAAGGTCAAAATATCATAGAAGAATCATAAAGATAGAAGAGAAAAGAAGCAGTAGCCAAACATAACTTACCACAATACGGATTGTGATGGAAACAGCATATATCTGCCAATCCGAAAAAGAGACAAATATGTTTATCAATATGGTACATCAGAGACAGGTTGTAAAAGCATTAAGCTCATTTAGGACTACAATCATGGCATTACGATCTACATAACAGATACTAAGATACTGCAGAAAATCAGGATGTACAAGGATCCAAATATTACTTCTCTCAGAGAACTAACAAAACAGAAATATACCGTGTAGTTTTTCATCCTTTGAAAGATTGCTCGACTAGTCAAAACAGCACTAATGATGACACTGAGACCAGGTTCAGTAAGAACAATGTCAGAAGCACTACGAGCAGCATCTGTGGCATCATCAACAGCTATACCAATATCTGCCTTCTTTAAAGCAGGAGCATCATTGACTCCATCACCAGTCATTCCACAGATATGCTTCCTAGCTTGCAAGCGCTTTACTATCTCATATTTGTGCTCTAAAGAAATAAGACAAGGTATCAACATATTTTCTGATAAACAAGTACCTTAGTGAATACCGGAATTAAAGAAGTAAATGAATTTTCTGAAAATACATACCAGGGAAAACTCCAGCAAAACCATCAGCCTTCTCTATCAATTCATCAATTGGTAAAGAAGCAATTGATTCATCCTTAGTCTGTCCTAACAGAGCAGATGAAGGATACATATTTGTTCCCATTCCCAAACGGCGCCCTGTTTCTTTTCCTATAGCCAGTTGATCCCCTGCCAAGACAGACATCAAGCAATTTAAGTAGCACTTACGCATGTCAAACTTTGATCTAGAAAAAAATGAACACCTATCCAATTACTTCTGAGATATTTATATCCAAAAACACTATCATCTTGGTAAAATACAAGTTGATGGAAAAAACACAAGTAGACGACATAAACTAATGGTCTTAAAATCAATTATCAAAAGGGCAGCCCGGTGCACTAAACTCCCGCTATCCGCTGGGTCTGGGGTAAGGGCCGGACCACAAGGATCTATTGTACGTAGCCTTACCCTGCATTTATGCAAGACGCTGTTTTCACGTCTTGAACCCGTGACCTCCTAACTTCCTGGTCACATGGAAGCTACTTTACCCGTTACGCCAATGCTCCCTTTCAAGGTCTTAAAATTCAATTATGAATGCCCGAAATCCTAATTGACAAGATAAATGAAATGCCAAGGGACAAGCATAGACACCACTCTTCAAGCAGCAATAAGACCAGGTTGTGCTTATAAACTGAACCATAATTCAGACCAACTATCATATTGCCCTCATAAAAAAACAAAAAAGAAATGGCACAGTCCAATTAAGATATTGGAATGAATCAAAAGTAGTCTCTGATCCAACAAGCTTACAGAACACCCAAGAATTAGTAGCAGAGTGCATTATCATTTTAAGTTGATGACAATCTTCGGAAACCTAATTTCATTGAATAAATATTTTTCCTTTAACTCTGTCTTTTACCAAGTTGCCGATATAGCATGCAGTCAATTCGCTAACAATATTTCAACACATTGAACATGGTTTCCTAAAATCAGAAGTACCTGTGATCATTTTAACATTCACTCCAAGATTCAAAGCCCTCCTTATAGTCTCAGCACTGTCGTGTCTTGGTGGATCAAACAAAGGAAGCAGACCAATGAACTGCCATGGTCCTCCAGTACTCTCCTTCCTTCCCTCTGGAACTTCCTGTATGGAAAATTAAGGTGTATGGGATCAAACAAATTAAGCCTTTTCTTTTTTCTTTTCCTTTTTTTATTATCACAATGATTGGACTTGGAGATAAAGGTAAGTGATCCCTCCTCTCCACTATAAAAGCATTAGGTTATATGCCTAAGCAGCCAAGATAACTAATTAATTTAATGGTTAGAGATTCAATTTATTTATAACATGATGAAATCTACATATGATAAAAGAAAAGCAAAATACCTGGTATGCCACACCAAGTGAGCGCAAGCCCCTCTCAGCAAACTTATCAATTACCGCATGAACTCTACGTTCTATGTCTGACTTGTTGTGTGCAAGATTTAGGATCTAAAACCATATTGCAGCTGTTGGTTAGGAAATGGAAACATAGAAGGTAAAAAGCAGCAAAGAAGGACTACTTAGATGATAACTCATACCTGCTCTGGTGCACCTTTGCTGACCCTGTGCATTTTTCCTTCACCATCAAGATAAGTAAGTGCTGTTCGCTTGTCAGTTGGATTGAAAGGAAGGAAGTGTATTTCACGAATGCCAGCACGTGCCTGCATTAATGAAAGCATTAGAACAATTTTCCAGCTAGAATGGATGCGCTAATCAGTGATGCTATTCTAAAGTTACCTCCTTTGGATCAGAAAGCATCCCAACAATAGCAGTATCAATAGCATCCTGGTTCTCTGTTCTAGATGCTCGAGCTGCCATCAGAACAACAGTATCTGCATCGACACCTTTGGCAAAAACCTGAACATTTAATAGGAACAAACAAAAGATAATCAGAGTCTGCTAGTGCAATAAGGGATTGGACTGAACTCTCCTTATTTTATTTTTTTAATTATACATAGGAATTGGACTGAACTCTAATTCTCACCTCAACAAGGTTTTTGTCAACAGTAAGCTTGTTTAGTGTTAGGGTCCCTGTCTTGTCACTACAAAGCACATCCATGCCAGCCATCTCCTCTATAGCAGTCATTCTTTTCGTAATAGCACCCTGGATAGTTAAAATGGTGAAGTACGAAATCACATATCAGATCTTCTGAACTATGACAACTCACAATTGAAGACATGCTGAAACACTATAACCTCAAGATAACAATGCTAACTAACAAACCTGTTGAGCAAGGCGATGAGAACCAATTGCCATTGTGACTGAAAGGACTGTTGGCATGGCAATTGGAATTCCACCAATGAGAAGGACAAGAAGATTGTCGATCCCAGGACGATATTTGCGGTGTTGAATGGGGTACATTACAATAATCTCTATTATCATCCCCACCGCAATAGAACAGATGCAGAAGTTTCCAATAGCAGTCAAAACCTGATACAAGACATCAACAACATTGCAGAACGTGAGATTCAGAAGAATGAGACTATCAACAAACATTTTATGCAATAATTAAGACATTACAAGTTCTGCTCACCTTCTGGAAGTGTCCCACTTGGTTTGTACTGTCAACAAGGTGGGCGGCCTTCCCAAAAAAGGTATGAACCCCAGTAGCGATGACAACAGCTTCTATCTCTCCCTGTTTACAGGTGGAACCAGAGTAGACACCATCTCCAGGACCTTTTGTAACAGGAAGAGATTCACCAGTCAAAGCAGACTGCAAGTAAAAGATAATTTTAGTCGCGCAGTAAAAGACAAAGTATTGAATGCTGAGAGCAACCACTCATCAAATCATAAAAACTTAATCACCTGGTCAATTTTCAGTGGATCACCTTCAAGTAGACGAGCATCTGCAGGAATAATATCTCCCAGTTTAATACTGACTATGTCCCCAGGAACAAGAATAGAAGCATCTTGTTCATCCCATTTTCCATCTCGAAGAACCTGCATATCAACAAGAGCAAGCAATAAGGACGACTTCCAATAAGTTTCTCAACCTCAGATTTTCATCAAAGTTAAGTATGTAAGTTCAAAACTGTCGCATGCTGTCTAACTGCAAGAAGAATAACAGATTATGGCTGGTGAATGTAGAACCTTCGCTTTAGGAGCGAGCCGAGCCATGAGAGCAGCTGCTGCATTTCCAGCATTGTTCTCCTCAATAAAACTAATGGTCGAGTTAATCACAAGCAATGTAATGATACCCACAAAATCCTGCCAATCCGGAGGCTTTCCCTACAAACATTCAACATATAAGTTAAGTGAAAAGAACCAGTAAAATATAAATAGAATGGTAAATCAGAATGCAGGTGCGGGTGCTTACTCCTCCATTTGCAAGAGCAATAGCCATAACAGCAGCAGCTTCCATAACCCATGATAGAGGGTTCCACATAAACCCCAGAAATTTCAAGAATTTGCTCTCCTATAACACCATCAAAACAGTAATCTTCAACAATCATAACAGTCCAACTTTGTAAAGAAATGAACTTTTTTACTAAAAAAAAACAAACATTAAATTCTCCAATCTAGTTCAAGTAAGGTCTCATTCAATTTTCAACCCAAAAGATGTCAATTCAAAGCTTAAACAAGAAGACAGCTGAAAATACTACTAAAAGAAAAATGATAAAAGAGTAGTATATTTTTGCAAAAAAGAGTAATTAATGATTACCTTTTTCTCCTCAAGTTTGTTGTAACCAAAAATGGCCAACCTTTCTTGGGCAGCAGGACCGCTAAGACCCTCTTTTGTACATCTCAAATTCTCAAAAACTTCTTCAATGGGTATGTTCTCCTACAATCACAACACAAAAAGAAAAAAATTAATAAAGAAAAAACCATTAAAATCAACAACAAAATGAGTAAAAAACACTGAATTATGCAGATCCATTACCAAATCAACAGTCTCCTTTAAGACAGCATCTAACACCTCAGGTTTCTCCCCCATACTTGCTTCAATTTCCTCTCACTAGTCAAGATTCAAAAGACAGTTTTTAGTATCAAGAATCTAATTTTTAAGGAATCAAAAAAAGGCAGGAAAACCAAGCTAAGTGTGTTGAGTTAGGAAGAAAATACCAACCAAAGAAAGATAGGATTTTTGGGGTACGGAAAATAGGATTGGTTAAGTAGCCCACCAAATCCACACAGAGTGTGGAAGAGTAATAATAATACTAACACCCTCTTGTCTTATTTATTACAATAGCCTCCCCTCAACAAATACTTATATTGCTAATGTTCCTTCTAACTTTAACCCTTCATATTTACATTTACTTTTCAATATTTGAATTTTGAAGTAGTAAAATAGTTTTTTCCCATGAAGGAAGAAGATCTCCTTGTCTAAACAAGCGCATGAGTGTTAACACGGTCCGCGTCCGCCGATAATGAGTGGTTGAGTCAAAATTTTCATTAAGAAATATTAAAATATAAATAATTAGATACATCAAAAAGTTTAACGGAGTCAATATATAGTAAATATATATAAAATAAAAAAAATTATCTAGCAATACAGTATAATTTTCCGATGGCGAGGGGTATTACTTGACACCCCTTGATTCAATGTGGCTCCCCCACTGCTGATAATATCTTGTACTCCCTAAAAAAAGAAGTCGGAGTTCAAAATACATGATAAAAAGTAGCACGTGTACTAAGCTCCCATTATGTGCGGGATTCGAAGAAGAGCCGGATCACAAGAGTCTATTGTATACAATTTTACTTTGCACTTCTGCAGGAGGGTGTTTCCACGGCTCAAACCCGTAACCTTCTAAATATATATATATGGTAACAATTTTACCGATTACGTCAAGGGTCCCCTTCAAAATACAAAGAGAAATGTTAAAATTAAAGAAGTATATCATTTTCTCTTAATTTTAATTTTAATATTTTTTTAAAAACATATATAATAATGCATAAAAATACTACTCATTCTTATGTATTAGTTTTGCAAAACTTTAAAACTAAAAATGTAGTAAGAAACTTTGGAAACATTATTGTAAAATTTGATGTGGTCATAATAATAACGGTTAAGGGTCAAAACTGCCCTCAACGTATTGACTCCGGAACAAAATTATCCTCTGTTAACTTTTTGCAAAGAAAATGCCCCCACCGTTAAATTTGTGGCACACTTTTGCCCCTAAAACTAATAGCTGCTTTGTATTTTTTTTTAAATTTTTTTTTTAATTCCACGTGTCACGGTTTGATTGGTCATTCATTAAACTTGACCCAAAATCAATTCTACCCCCAAATTCCGACCCGACCCGACCCGATCCAAAAAATGCCAAACCCTCTCTTCATCTTCCTCACAAGCTCCGACCAAAGGATTCAATTTATTTTCTTAACAGACTCTTTCACACGATTTTTATTTCACGCAAGTATTTTCATAATAAATGAATCCTTGTTTACTATGGCTTTCTCCAATTATTATCCTAACTCCTACACCCCCCCCCCCCCCAACAAACTTTTCTTTTTCTGGTGACCAAACGACCAGCTTCATATTCGGGCTAAGTTTTAAACGAGACTATTCACACCATTATTAAACTACATCTAAAATATGAAGGGCCATACTACTACTATTGTCTCATGCTATATAGGCAATTATAAGTTGAAAAAAGTAAATGAAATTGAAGTATAAATAAAATCAAAAAATAAAAAGAAATATTAGAAGTGTAAGAAAAGAGGTGTAGAAAGTACTAGCAGCCCCGTGGGTACAAATTAAAGGTTCAAGAGAAAGAGATTTCCGTCATACCGCTGCTTCTGCTACTAATGGGTATGACGGAAATTATCATATTGAGAAAAGAGGGTTTGGTCGGAGCTTGTGAGGAAGATGAAGAAAGGGTTTGGTGTTTTTTGGATTGGGTCGGAGCTTGGGGTAGAATTAATTTTGGGTCAACTTTAATGAATGGCCAATCAAATCGTGACACGTGGAATTAAAAAAAATTAAAAAGTAAATACAAAGCACCTGTTAGTTTTAGGGGCAAAAGTATGCCACAAATTTAACGGTGGAATATTTTCTTTGCAAAAGATTAACGGAGGGCAATTTCGTTCCGCAATCAATACGTTAATGACAGTTTTGACCCTTTTGCGTAATAATAGTAATAATAATAATAATAATAATAATAATAATAATAATAATAATAATAATGCAATAATAATAGGTCTATCTTTATTTTGAAAGCAGTTGTAAATTAAATGAGTGATGTGCCTGCACATGCTCATGTTTCCCCCGCCCACCAACACATTCTTCTCTATTTTCTCTTGAATTAATAGTTAATTAAATTTCATGGTTTTATTTGTAAATAAGAAGAAAAGTAAAGAAAGATGTTCTTGTCCCCGAAAACCGAAAACAAAATAATTATCGACTTATTTGACAGATAGCTGGTCACAGGCTACCAACTAATATGTTAATCCTGATTGTAATTTAAAAAATTCATTTAAAGGAATTAAAATAATAATAATATTTTTTTATTGGATCTTTCAAATTTTCTTACTTTATTTAAAAATGATTTTGTTGTGGACTGATAACATACAAGTACGCTTAAGGCACATTCGTTCAACGAGTAGACCTAGTCAATTTCTTTTCACCTTCCTAGCAATTTTCTTGTTACTAGGAGTGCACACGTGTCATGATTTATACTTAAATTACATTAAAAATTCTAATTTTTTTTAATAAACAGCTTTCTATTTCATTTCGTCAAAAGTATACTTACAAAGCATAGATGCTGACCACCTATTCTCATATGTTATACACAGTCACTACATTATTATCATTCTAAGAAAACAAAACACTCTATGATAATACGTGTGATACAACTATCGTGAAAGAAGTCTATCTCATTTGAAACTAGGGAAAATGATCTAAGCTTTGTAGGACAGCCCTCCACTTTTGCCTTTGAGCCCCTCTGAAATGGAGATGGAGTACGATCTCCTTGCATACAGTGTCGCTCATCAACTTGCCTTCCTGGAATCTCAATTTATTCCGCTCCCTCCATATCGTTGGCACCAGGATCCCAAATAGACAAGCTGCAATTTCTGCTAAACCATTTCTACTCTTCGACAGCTTACTAATCCACTCACATTCCTCATGCCAGTCAGCAATGGTGCGCTTATAGCCTAACCAGTTGAGGAGTCGATACCAGAGCTCTTTTGTTTTCAAACAGTCAAAGAAAAGATGCTCAAAAGTCTCTCGATACAAACCACAAAAAATACAATCTTGTGGAATCAAAACATTTAGCATCTGAAGTCGTTCCACAGTTGCAAGTCACTTACGCAAAGCCAGCCACAGTATAAATTTATACCTGGGATGTAGTTGAGGCTGCAATATGATGGATTTCCACTGGACCTTGCTGCATTGAGGAAGAAGCAGTCTGTATAGCTTGTTAATGCTGAAGGACTTTCCCTGTTGCACCTGCCTCAATCTGTTTTCCAGACTTCCACTGAGTGATGCAATGCCTTTAATCAAATTCCTCGACTCAAAAATTTTTCTGATTGCCCAAGCAGCAGCCCAGGCAGCAACATGTCTTCAAAACAATGGTTCTTGATATATAAGGTATGAACCCACTTTATCCATAGGCTATCCTTCTTCTTAATCAATGCCCACAAATGCTTGACTACAGCAGCTTTGTTCCATTTAGCTAGGTCTAAAACATTTAGTCCCCCTGCACTGTAAGGCAAACACAGAGTATCCCAGGCAATCAGAGCATTTCTTGAGACTGTGGCAGAACCTGTCCACATATAGGATCTGCAGATAGCCTCTGTCATCTTTAAAATTTTCTTGGGCATTAAAAAAATCTGGGACCAGTAGGCTTGAATACCAAACAGAACAGATTTTATCAATTGAAACCGACCAGCATAAGATAGTAACCTTGACGACCAGCAGTTTATTTTCTGTGTAATTTTCTCCACCAGTGACCAGCATTGAGCAATGGACAGCTTCTTTGAATCCAGAGGCATCCCCAAATACTTGAAAGGGAGACTGCCCTCAGGATATCTCAGCACCTGAAGAATCTCCTGTTTCTGCCAGTTGGTGATACCTGCTAAGTACATTGCAGTTTTATCAACATTTGCGTGAAGACCAGAGACCTTAAAGAACTCCTGAAGAGTCTGTTTCAGAAGGCTGACAGATTGAATATCAGCCTTACAAAACAAGAAGAGATCATCCGCAAAACAAACATGTGCTACACCCAACTTCTTGCATTTGGGATGGAACCTGAAATCTTTCCTCATCATCATTTGCACAAGCTGTCTATGTAAATACTCAATTGCCAGAACAAAGAGGTATGGTGACATCGGGTCACCTTGTCGCAGCCCTCTTTTCCCTTTAAATGGAGCAGTGAGACCTCCATTGAAATTGAGAGAATAGGTTACAGAGGATATACATTCCATAATCCATCCTATAAACTTAGAAGGGAACCCCAGATCCTGCAGCAATCTACTGAGAAAAACCCATTCAACTGAGTCATAAAAATTCTTTAGGTCCACCTTAAGCACACACCTAGGAGAAAGGCCCTTCCTGGAATAGCCCTTGAATAGTTCTTGTGTGAATAAGATGTTATCAATAATAGTACGACCCTCGATGAATGTTGACTGTGACCTGCCCACCAGAAAGTCAATAACCTCTTTCAACCTAGCTGTAATAATCTTTGTGATGATCTTGTACAGAGTTGTACAGCAAGCAATTGGCCTGTAATCCTTGACTTTGGTTAATACATAAGCATAGTAATATAATCATTTTGTTTATGCAAACAAATTTAAGTAATATAAAAACTGATGTGGGTTTCAGCTATATAGTCGGTGGCGAAATCAGGAATCTTATTTAGGACGTTCAAACTTGAAACAAGTAAAATAATTTCCGATAAAATGAGTTTAATATAGAAAATCTAATATTTTATTTATGTATAGTGTAATTTTCCGACGAAAAGTGACCAGTTAACCACCTTTATGTAGTGCTAAGTGCTTTTTACGGTGACATGATGTTAGTCCCTATCTTCCTCTTTCTGTGTTTATGCTATATAAAAAATAAATTACAATATTATGACTATATTTAAATTTATTATAATGTGTTAATTTATTTTCTAGGCTATCAAATTAAATTCGATGTAAATTTTGTTTATATTATTAGTGTACAAAACTTAAATTATGTGTAAAAATTAGATTATTCTTGTATTAATTTTAAAAAAAAGTTACGTGTCTATGTGTAATAATATTATATATTTCAAAAAACAAAGTAATATATCATTTGATTCAAACTCATTATTAGGTTGTAATTCAAATCTTCAAATGTGGTGGATGAACATAAAGTTGATAAGTAGCACTATCTCTCTCTTTTCTTGCTTGTGTATAGTCATATATGTTCATGCACCCACGTCTGAGAACAATAATTGAAACCAAAAATAAATAAAATTTTTGACAATGTCACATGGGATTGCAAAATTATCGTTACTAAAGTTTAAGGGATCATTTCTTCCTCTAATCAAATACTCCCACTAATTAGGACGTGATAATCACTTCTTGCTTGCATGCTCTCTCCACTCTAAACAAAAAAAGCCAGACATTTGGCAATCAAAGGTTCACTTTATCTAATTAACTAAATAAATATAATTACTGTTCCTAATTATATAACTGGCAAATCATTGAGAAATTCAATAATTTGTTGTAAGTTTTTTTTCTATTTTTTAGTACTCCATGTGTTTACTAGTCGTATGCTAATTGGCATAGTGCCTAAGTCGGCCAATTTAACTCTACTTTTCATATTAAGAAAAGCCTAAATTGACAGCGTTACAATCAACAAATCATTGGATTTTTTTTATTTTTTATTTTGGATAGAATCGTAGATACATTGGAATCAGTTTTAACATGTCCTTTTCCAAAGATTGCTTTAATTTCCCTATTAAAATTTGTCATAATTGATTTCTTCTTCTTTTTGTTCCTTGATGAAGCTGGCCGGCCATGTTACAAACATTGTACTTTTTTGTTAACTAACATGGTTCAGTTGCTAACAAGTTTATGCAAAAGTAAATGCCATTAAGCCATCTCTTAGTAGGGTCCACGGAAAACTTCAAATAATAACTTAAGTATATAGTCACAAACTTTATCGTTTAAATTAAAATTAGCTGATGAATATATAAAATTTATATATAATATATGTTTAACAGTATACAATCTATATTTATTGATAAAAAAAAGTATACAATGAATCCACCCAACATCTTTTTTTTCAGTTTAACGTTAATTTCCATTGATATCAACAAATATACAAGGATGAGTTCTTTGTAGTAGTATAGACTAACTACTACAATACAAAACTGCCTAAGCTAATACACTTCTAACACTAGCTAAGGATAGTGATTTAGTTGTCGCAACCCCTTTTGCCATTTCTTACATTCCTTCCCCGAGCATGTATAAGTATTGCAATTTCTCGGCATACTTGATTTTCATCATAAGACTTCCCCTCGAATCTGATAGCATTCATACTTCTCCAAATGAGTGACACTGTGGTGACAAAAGCAGTGGCCACCACAGCCTTCTTCCACACTTTACTCCTAGCAAGGCAGCAAATCCAAAGGAGTTCATCATTCCAGCAGCCTATTGTTCTGTTGCACCCCAACCAGCAGCAAATTCTATACCATATCTTACTTGTAATTGGACAAGTAAAGAATAAATGGCCAAACTCTTCAACAGCTTGTTGACAGAATGCACATTTTTCCTCCACACTTATTCCAAACTTCATTAATCTGTCGACTGTAGGAAGTCGACCATGGGCAGCCAGCCATGTAGTAAACTTATGTCTAGGCAAGACATTAGTTGTTACCATTAAGTTCTTCCATTCCACCCTAGGGAAGACTGGAAGCAGAGAATGATACAATGTCTGAACTTGAACTTTACCAGCTTTACACATACCTGCCAATCTGTGCAATAGACCCCCTTGTAAATTGTTAGCAACCAAGATAGGAATCCTGCAATCTATAATTTTCCTGGCTACCCAAGAAGCACTCTTGGGAGTAGCCATAGTCTCAATGTCACTGCTCTTTATATAGTAATAATGGATCCACTTGATCCATAGGCAATCCTTTTTTCCTTGCCAAGTCCCACAATAGTTTAGTAATAGCAGCTTTGTTCCAAATCTGTATGTCAATAAAATTGAGTCCTCCAGCAGTAACTGGTCTGCAGATCTTGTCCCAGGCTACCAGTGATCTTCTGGATACTGTTGCATTGCCAGTCCAAAGAAAAGATCTACACACAGCTTCAATTACTTTCACTACCTTCTTAGGCAATATAAAAACCTGTGCCCAGTAGGTTTGGATCCCAAATAGCACTGATTTAATAAGTTGGCTCATGCCTGCATAAGACAGAAATTTGGCAGGCCAGCAGGTAATCCTGTCAGTTATTCTCTCAACCAGTGGTAAGTAGTGATGAATATTCAGCTTATTTGAATGGAGTGGAATGCCTAAGTACTTGAAGGGAAGTTGCCCTTCACTAAATCCCAGAGCCTCAAGAATATCCCCCTTATCATTCTGAGAAATTCCAGCAAAGTACACAGCACTTTTAGAACAATTAGCAGACAGTCCAGAAGCTGCAGAAAATGTTAGGAATGCATCATGCAATAACTGGATGAATATGATATCAGCTCTACAGAATAATAACAAGTCATCAGCAAAGCATATATGGGAGCAATTAAGCTTCCTGCATCTAGGATGAAAGTTGAAGTCACCATTTTTATGCACCTGTGCCAAAATTCTGTTAAGATACTCCATAGCAAGTACAAATAAGTAAGGAGACATAGGATCTCCTTGCCTAATTCCCCTCCTGGCATGAAAAGGTTTGGTGAGTCCACATTAATCACTAGAGAATAAGTCACAGAAGAGATACAAGCCATAGTCAAGTCAACAAATTTTGCAGGAAAGCCAAGATCAATAAGCATTTGTTTTAAGAACCTCCATTCAAGGGTATCATATGCCTTCCTCAAATCCACCTTTAATACACACCTAGGGGATATACCTTTCCTGTTATATCCCTTGAATAGTTCATGACTGAGCAAGACATTATCTATAATGCTTCTACCCTCAATGAATGCTGACTGGGCTTTACCAACAATGTCATCAATAACATCTTTCAACCTCCTGGTAATGACCTTAGATATGATCTCGTACAAAGTGGTGCAGCATGCAATAGGCCTATAATCCTTCACTGTTTTAGGAATTTTAACCTTGGGAACAAGAGCAATGGCAGTAGTGTTGATCATGTGTGGCATCTGACAAGTAGAAAAGAACTCCTTAGTAGCAGCATATACATCACTCTTGACAACCTCCCAGTTTTTGGTGAAGAATTCCACGGGAAATCCATCAACACCTGGAGCTTTATAATTGGGCATATCTTTAACAGCAGCAATAATTTCATCCATAGTAACCTCCCTAATAAGTGTTCTTTGCTGATTTAAAGTAAGGCATATTCCTTCCTTAACAGTAGCAGAGTTAAGACATGGCAACTCAGCAGAACTATTACCCATCAGTGATTTAAATACCTCAATAAACTCCTGCTCTAGAGCCACAGGATCAGTAAGCTTCAAACCTGTTTCAGTATAGATGGAAGTGATATTGTTCTGACTGGTTCTTATCCTCCACTGAGCATGAAAGTACTTGGTGTTGGCATCTCCACAATCAATCCAGTTAGCCTTTGATTTCTGCCTCAAGATTTGTTCCTCTACATTACTCTACTTCTCAATGTCATGAAGGGCTTCTTTCTCCTCTTTAAACAGTTGTGCTGAAAAAGGATTCATCAACAGTTGGCTTTGAATAATATCCAGATGTTCCCTAGCATGAATCAGTTTCTGTTGATAAGAAGCCATATGCCTGTTTATCTCTTTTAGATGCTGCTTCAAATTCTTCAGCTTGTGCCATATCTGCTGTAAGGATGATCCTTCACTCTCTTGAGACCATACCTGCTGCAAAATAGTAGGAAATTGAGGATCCTCCATAAGAGCATAATATAATCTAAAAGGTTTAGGATGCAGTAGCCTTTGCCTCCTAAAATGAATGATAATAGGAGAGTGATCAGAGACTGAGGGA
Organism: Nicotiana benthamiana; assembly: GCA_034376525.1. Taxonomy (NCBI): domain Eukaryota; kingdom Viridiplantae; phylum Streptophyta; class Magnoliopsida; order Solanales; family Solanaceae; genus Nicotiana; species Nicotiana benthamiana. Next base: position 100,391,724 of record CM067331.1, read on the forward strand.
TTCAAAAAATCTGCTTCCACATGACTAAACTGTTGAATCCACTGATAGTTGCCAAATGCCCAATCAATCTTACTATAAACCTGTTTATTGGTCCATGAATATTTCCAGCCTTTTGACCTGAGGGGAGTAAGTTGGAGATCAAATATAAGCTCCTTAAAGTCCTTGACCTCAGCATCTGTTACAGGTGAACCAATTCTGTCATCAGAAAATAGGACAGAATTGAAGTCACCACTTAACAACCATACATCTTGACTAGGAATAGCTAGGCCTCTCAGATCAGTCCACAGTTGTTTCCTCAAGGTGGCTGTATTATAAGCATATATAATACTCAGCTGCAATCTGATTTTTGTAACTGCATTTTCTACCAGACAATGGATAAACTGCTCAGTGATGCAAGCAATATGAATTTGAATATGTGGTTTCCAGATTAGCCAAATTCTGCCATTAATAGCATTGAGATAGTTGTGTTGAACCTTCCATCCTTTTGCAATTTTATCAACAATTCCAGGAGCTTTATGTTCTTTGACCCTAGTTTCAAGACAACCAAGAATATCAACTTTATTCCTAAGCAAAAAGTTTTTTAATTCTTTCTGCTTGTGAGCTTTATTAAGCCCTCTAATATTCCATGTGGCAATAATCATGAAATATTAGGTGGCAAACATAAAGAAGGTCCAGGATCCTGCTGCTGGCCTTTTCTTCCATCATCCATAAATCCAACAGTAGAATTACCTCCTACTTGCTCCAACAGTGTCCCAGATAAATCACTATCTTCACTATCTTGATGACCATGACCATCTACAGACCCAAGACTAGCAGCCATATCAGTTCTTATTTGAATCCTCTGCATCCTATCAACAGGCTGGTCAGTATTCACTGGTTTGCTATGCAATGTATTAGCAATTGCTTCACTAACCAGTGAGTCTGAATTAATTAGCTCAGTATGTATTGGCAAGCTAAATACTGCTTTGGTGCTCAAATCATCATTTGCCAAAGTACTTTTGTTGACAATATTAGCTTTAGGTATCCAGTCCTGTCTTGGTTTTTTACCTCTAATCCTGTTTCTAACCTCTTTGCTGTGATCTGCCTGCTCCTGGTCCCCTTCATTATGATTATTATACCAACAGTCAATTGAGTTGTGCCCAAACTTTAGGCAGTGGTTGCAAAATTCAGGTTTCCAGTCATACTCAATGCATTGGATCTTCAAACCAAAAAGAGTCTCAATTTCAACTTCCTCAGGTAATGGAAATGCAGCATCCACTTCTACCAGAACCCTTGCAAATGAAATCTTCTGAAAGTGAGCTGTGATTTTGTTAGTATAAAGAGGCTTGCCAATAGTACTCGCTAATTTACTTAGTATTTCAGGGGACCAGTAACCCACTGGTAATCCAGGAAATCGTACCCAAATAGAAATAGTACTAAGAACACCATTTTGCATTGAGAAATCCACATCCCATGGTTTCAATATCATAGGCTTATTCCTATAAGAGTAAGGACCATATTGTAGCACTTGATTCTTATCCTCAACAGTATTGAATCGAAATACACAATAACCATCACTGTGCATAAGAATCTGTGGTTTAGCCACAAAATTCCATACATGCAGAACAAAGTTCTCCATGGCTTTCTCAGTAGTGTTGTCACCAATTATGTATCCAATAAGTGAAGCATTCCAGTACTCCGACTGGGGTTTCAGATCATCAATGCTGATTTTAACTATCTTCCTTCCATCCTTATCAATAGGTGGAACAAACGTTAAAACCTTACCCATATTGTGCTTACCTCTGACAATCTCAGCCATTGTATGAGGTGACTACTCAGCTATGGCAATATCAGAGAATTGCAGTTTCCTCACAGCTAAGTTATCCCGATCTACTTCATTCATCTTCAATTGAGGCTCAACATCAACATTTTCCTCTACATGCAAAGCAATCTTAGACTGAAATTTTTCCGGTAGAAAGTTCCCAAAAGTCAATGGTTCCAGTTCCTTTGTTACTCCTGGAGCTGGAGTAACAATTTGCGAGGCGGAAAGTGCTGCTTGTCGCCGGCGACGAGCCATAATCAACAGAGAAAGCGTCGTGCTAACGTGCGCCTAATCGTACTGTTCCATTGATTGAATCCACCCAACATTATTTCGAGTAAGAAGACATCTATAAAAGAATTTCAAGTCCGTCAATATAAAATGTCAATTAATTTAAAACTTTTTTTGCAGTACTAAATGCAAACGTAATATAAATGTATATTTCTTTCAAGTTGTTTAATCATCATATGTAGTTCAAGCAAAAAATAATTAATTTGCGTGTACTAACAGGCAAAGGAAATGTTCACACCAATCAATGTTCATACGAAAACAACATTAATTTATTTACCATAACTAGGTAATAATGAGATAAAATATATTTAAATCAATCATGGTTAAGTAAAAATTATATATCTATACATTCATTAGTTTAATTTGATATGAATATAGATGTGAGTAAATCTTTCTGTTGTGCATGTACACATAAACAGTTCTTCGAACTATAAATATTAATTTATTTAGGATGAGATCGATTTATATATAGAGTGAGAAAGAGATATGTTTCATTGATCTGTAAAATATAGCGGTGCAGTAAATCAATATAAAAATTTTTTAAAAAAATCTTTATAATGTCATGCATTTTTTATTCAGATTGAAATATTTATTTATCTTTGCCATACTTAGAGCCCGTTTGGACATTAAAAAAATTATTTTTTAATTTTTTTTAAAATAGTATTTGGCCATAAAAATTTTAATTTTCACTTAAAGATTAATTTTAAAAATTTTTAAAAATTTTAAAAACTCCGAAAATTATTTTTTAAATTTCAATCAGACCATGCATAAAAATTCAAATCAATCTAAAATAATATTTATGTCCATATATATCTCTAATTTTTAAATATTATTTTTATTCGAAAAAAATTTACTCTTTTTAAAATTTTACGATTCTTATGTTCAAATGCCCATATATATATATATATATATATATATATATATATAATAGTATATTACTTAGAAGGTAGAAAAGTTGGGCATGAAAGTTGATTTAACATGGGGCATGCAAAAAGTTAGTGAGGAGATGACTTTACTTTTCCTCCATATTGTTTCGTGCCCACTTTCCGTATTTTTGTGCTTTCTTTACTCTTAACTTTTCCTCTTTCTCTACTTTCCGTACCCTTATCTATAACTGACTTTCCAATCATACATTACCTACTCACTAACTTATACTTATGTGTTTGTATAGTAGATTCCACATTTGGACACAACTTCCTTCATATGGATCGATGTAATATAGGGATGAATTATGGTGGTTAGTAATTAGCCTATCATATATGTTCATAGATTTTATTCTGCAGATTTTGAAAATTAATTTCTCAATTCCCAAAATCACTGTTTTGGTTTTTTAACAATTTCAAAATTACCCTAAAACTTTTGTATTTTATAAATAATTCACCATCTATTATGACTCAACTAACCACCATTTAAGTACTAGAATATTATTTTATTTTGGACGGTTGGATCTTGTAATACTATTGCAATTTGATGAATTATGATGGTTAGTAATTTTATTATTAAAAGTTAATAATAAAATATCAGGTTATAACTTTATGATAATGTATTATATACTTCATTATAAAAATAATATTTTGTGCCAAACTTAATTATCTGTGTTCGGGACTATATTTTGTGATAATAATAACAAATGACATCATGAAGGTTCTACATAAAGGTGTTTAATGTGTGGGTCGGGTCGGGTTGAGAAAAAAGGTAATCGTTCATTTTTTAATCTAGACTGGTTACCAATTTTTTCAAACCGACCTTAGTAGGTCCAAGTCCATCCGAGAAAATGAATCGAAATGGTTATGGGCCCAAGGGATCGGGCCGGGCTGGGTAATTGTAATTATTTTATTTTATTTTTATTTTTGTATAACTATCATAATTTATATTAATATAAAGTAAAAATATAAAAAAATCTTATAAAATGATTGTTTGAATAAAATGATGCAAAGGCTTTAAAATCCTTATATTTGAAATTTTGAATAGATCATCAAGAATTTAAGATAATAGAATATAGTGGAGATGGAAAAAATTACACTTATAATTTGCAAGTGCTTTTTTAATTTGAAACTTAACATTAAAGTTTACATTTAACAACAAGTAAATTAATAAAAAATAGTAAATTCAAAGGTTGCGCATTGCCTTAGTAAGTTCTTCATAATCAACATAAACTTCTTGACCATCTTTTGGAGTGTTAAATTCAGTTGTGTTACTGTGTATAAAATATCTCCAAGTTTCTTATCTTCTGGTCTATCAACATTTTCATGGTCCTGATTTCGTCGTTCCAATTTAATCCAATCTCTGAAACATACTAAAACTTCCAAAGCATTGCTTCTCAATGAACGAAGGGTGTCTCCACGTTGTTGTCTTGCTTGACTAAATGCAGTCTATGATGCAACAATTGAAATTGGCACATTCTGCACATCCCAAGAATATCGGAAAGAATATGAAATTGCTTTTCATTCACATGCTACCATCCTAACGGTGAAAATTCCTTTGTGCAAGGCTCTTTTTATTTTTGCAAGTAGAATTGAAGTTCATCAATGTTATTGCTACTGGTTTGAGTGTTAGGAAATGTAGACCAAATATTAAAATCATCAAGGCCTTCATCATCATCCATAGTAGTAGAAGTGATACAGTGTATACTGGGGTTAACATTGCTTACGTTAAAAGCAGCATCATCCACTATATTTGCATAATAATTATACAATTATTGTAAATAATCATTTAGCTTGTTCATATAATAATATATATTTGGGATTTCAGTTGGTCCAATCTTCATATAAGCATATATCGCATTGATTAATTTGTGACAATCAAACATCTTAATAGAAGGATTTAAAACAACACCAGTTACGTTATTCGGAGGAATTGAAAAGAAATATTTTTTAAATTTTGCTTGTATTTTTTCAACAGCATCCTTATACTTTTCTTTCTTGTTAAATTCAGAGAGTAGAAAAGAAATTTCAACTATATGTACTAAGGTCATAGTAACTGTATGGTAATATGTTCCAGAAAACTCAACAATAGATGTATAAAATCTATGTAAAAAATTAGCAACATCATTAATAGCCTCCTAAGTAGTAGTTGTTAACATACGGTTTTGATCAGTACAATGCGCATTAGCAACTTCAGTTATTGTCATTTATATTTGTAGCAATATTAAAAATAAGCATATATAATTTCATCTAGTAACAATTTCGTCTGGCATGAATATAAGCTTAATGTTGTCACACCTTCTTTTTACACGGCTACCCCGAAGGATGACACGTATAATGAGAGTTTTTTCAATTAAAATGACATTATTCGATATGTGATTATTTATTTATTTAGAGTCGCCACTTGGGATAGGTCTAGCTTTTGGTGTCCAAAGTCACCGATTTATTTAGAATTCCAAATCGAGGAAATTTTTCGACTGCCCAATTGGAGTCTGCGAACCAGAAATTCTTGAGTAAGGAATTCTGTTGACCGAGGTAAGGTGTTAGGCACCCCCGGATCCCGTGGTTCTAGCACGGTCGCTTAAACTATTATAAATGGCTTAATATCTGATTTTAATACATGTTTCATCTTATAGTGCAATTTTAAATTATTTACCGCTTTTATTTATTTTTAGAAATATTGCAACGTTATCAAAATACGTCTTGAACCGCGTCACATAAATGCACCCGTAGTTTTCGACATATTTTAACATCGTTGAAATTTCGATTTGGGTCACATAAATGCGCACCCGAATTTAGGAAGACAAATTATTAAAATAATGCACCTAAAGCAACTACGCATTTTTAAGCCATGAATATTCAACTAAGCTCGAATTGTAATGATTGAAAATCAATTAAGTGAGGGTTATGGGTTTTGAGATTTTATTTGACGTGGCATACCTCAAATTATTCAAAAGAAATTTTAGTCAACTAAAGCAAAACTACGGATATTGATGATTATTCTTAAAACTAAATTCGAGATTTAGTGTGATTGCTCTCATAGCTATGGACAAGAATTGTGGAAGAGGTGGCTGAAATTCCTTCGCACAATATAGTTTTAATGGTTAAGACAGTGGTTTGTGCTTTCAGGTTGTGGAAATAGGAAAATAATTTGTCAACAAAGTTATACTCAAGAAAATGAAAACCAGCACCTTTTCACTTGATTTTTGTGCCTATCATTCAAGATCGTAATCAGCAGCACAAGCACAACGATATACTAGTCATTTTTAGGCTTTGACCATCCAAATGCACATTGAAGTTTAGCTATCAAGGCAATAGTTCTAAACAAAACAACTGGTGATAAGAAGGGAAAAGCACCTTTTGCACAATAAGCTACTACAAATAACGCAACAATAAAGATTATGACAGAACGAACAATTAGCGTATTACACAATTTAAATTGCTGACGCAGCAGATTGATTCAATCACTCTTCTTTAAATCTTTCTCCTATAAACAACTCAAGGTTCATGTTCAAACTTACAAAGCAGAGTTGATGAAGAAGATCCAACGCCTAGGGAGGGGGGGGGGGGGGGGGGGGTCACCTTAGAGTTGATGGAAATGGCACCCTTTTGTGAAGGGAATTGGGATTTTTTTTTCTAGGTTTTTTTTTTTGTTGGTATTTTATAGGTCAAAGTCTAGGTTTTAATTGGAAGGGTATGAATTTTGGGTCAATGGGTTCAAGTGTATTTGGGCTAAGTAGAAAAATTTGGAGCCTAATTTGAGTACAAGAACTAACTCAATATCCAATTAAATCTTTTCTTCAAATTATTTTTCATATCTTTTTTTTATTTTTATTTAATAAAAAAATCCTAAAATTAAAACTAGTTATATAAAAAATGTAAAATTAAACTAATTAAATAATTATAAAAATCATAAAAGACATTTAATCCTAAATTAAAAGAGAAAAATCAATAAAAGAAAAGGTGTAAAAATGAAGCATTTTTTGTGATTTTTAATTTTTATAAAACAAGTAACTATCAATTAATCCTAAAAATATAAAAATAAATCCTAAATGCCCGGTGATATTTTGGTATTTTTCATGATTTAAATAAAAATTAAACAAGCAAGAATAATGTAAACAATTAATAAATCTACAAAATTCCTAAAAATGGCAAATAAATAAGAAAAAATCTATTTTCTTGGGATTTTGTAGGAATAATTCATAGAGGGCAAAAATCACGTGCTTACAAATGTTATGCTCGGTACACTTATTCTTAAATTTTCTAATTCTAAATTGTCTATTATTTCCTTGAATAACACCAACCGCTCTTCTAACATGAGTAATCTTAGTTGAAAATAAATCAAGGTCACTTTTAACAATTAAATTATAAACATAACATGCACCTAACATGAAAATTTTCGTCAAGTGGTTGATGCAAATGTAGTTTTAATATTGAAATTGTGGCATTATTGTTATATCAAAAGACATACACTATACTTCTTCCTTAAGATTATAAAATTCAACAGCTTCGCAAATAGTAGTACTTATAAACACAGTCTGTGACGATGCAAACGATCATCACCTGTTTCTAATTAATTTTGTACTTTCTAGGCCCTAAAAATCTCATTTAGAGTTGCCTCGATTTGCGTGTGCATCCCGGACACAATTCTGTGAAAAATACTAAGTTTTGATGTTAAAATAAATAAATTTATTCGGTCAATATTTTGGATAAACGGATACAGACCCGTGATTCGATGGTCCCGAAGGGTCCGTAGGAAAATATGGGACTTGGGCGTATGCCCGAAATCGAATTTCGAGGTCCCAAGACCGAGAAATAAATTTTTAAGTGAAATTGTTTTCTGAAATTGCTTAATTTGAAATAAAAATTGATTAGAAAATGACAATACCGGCCATGTATTTTGCTTCCGACACCAGGTACAATCCTTATATATGACTTGAGTCATTCCTGTGAAATTTGGTTAAAAACATACGTCGTTTGAATGGATCCGCACCTTAATTGAGAAATTTGATGCTTTAAGAAGTTTTGATAAATTTCAGTGTCTTGAGATTTTAATTCGATGTTCGTGATGTTATATGGTGATTTGATTACACGAATATGATTGTAGAATATTCTTGAAGTTGGATGTATATTTTGATCGGAGTTTCAAGGGCTCGGGTGAGTTTCGGGTAGGTTCCGACTTGCCTTAGGCCTAGAAATCAGCTGTTACAGGTTCAGGTTGTTGCAAGTCTCTGAACCATCTTGTGCGGTCCACGAAAAATTGCATGCGACCGTGGAGGAGCAAGCACAACTGTGGTCGCCTTTGTACGGTCCGCGGTGGAGCCTGTGCGTTCGCAGTCGCTTTTGTGCGGTCTGCACAAGGTGTTGAACTGCAAGTCTTCAGGTATGCATGTGCGGCCTCGTCCATTTTGTGCGGTCCGCACAGGGAGTTTGCCAGGGGTATAAATAGATGAGAATTTTAGTTATTCTTCATTTTTCAAAACCCTAAAAACATAAGAAGCGATTTTTCAAACAATATTTCTTTTCCTATCAATTGTAAGTCATTTTTAACTAGTTTTCTTTAATCATTAACATCTTTTAATATGATTTCAACTTAAAATCAAAGATTTTCATGGGAAAATTTGGTGTTTTGGGTAGAACTTAGGTTTTTCAAAAACTGGGAATTTGGACATCAATTTGAGGTCCGAATTCAAAACAAATTGCATAATTGAATTTATGGGGAAATGGGTAACCGTATTTTGGTTCGAACCTCGGGCTTTGACCGCGTGAGCCCAGGGGCGATTTTTAACGTTTTGGATAAAACTTTGGGAAAATCATTTTCATGCATTGGGGTTGATTCATTTAGTGTTTATTGATGTCAATAAGTGGTTTGTGATTAGATACGAACAAATTGGCGATGGAATCGATGGGCAAGGCTATAATTGAAACTTGAGTAGTGTTCAAGAAATTGAGGTAATTGTTAGGTTTAACCTTAGCTTGAGGGATTAGGAGTTGAGTCATATGTGATATTTGCTCCTTTTTGAGTACTACGTATAGACACGATGACAGGTATCTATACGTTGGTGTCAAACATGACCGTGAGTCTTACATGGAAAGTTATTGTATTCTTATATGACATTACGTATGCCTTAACTAATGATCTACCATATCTAGCAAAGATTTGTTTATCCTCGTAGATCCTATTTATAATTGAGCATTTTCATTAGTCAAAGATAAGATAGCTGATTCTCCTTTGCCGAGATGATTGTTTTGATATTTTTGTTCCCTTGCCGGGAAGTTATTATATTGCGTTTTCCCTTGCCGAGATTTTTGTGATTATGTGATAACATGAAATAGGATTGAGTGGTACACCGACCACGAGATTAATAAAATGGGATGGGGTGGTATGCCTACCACGAGAGGTAATAAAATGGGAGCGGGTGGTACGCCTACCCTAAATGTAATGAAATGGAAGCGGATGGTACGCCTACCACAAGATGTAATGAAATGGGAGCGGGTGGTATGCCTACCACGAGATATAATAAAATGGGAGCAGGTGGTATGCCTACCACGAGATACAATGATATGGAGGCTCGCGGTATGCCTACCACGAGATATGATGAAATAGGATCGGGTGGTACAACACCACGAGATATAATGAAATGGAAGCGGGTGGTATGCCTACTACGAGATTTGAGAAATGGAGTCTGGTTCTAGACTCGTCACTACCTCGCCAAGGTTAGGCCAGACACTTACCAGCACATAGGGTCGGCTGTGTTGATGCTACACTCTGCACGTATGGGCAGATAGTAGAGCAACATTTGGGAAGCAACATTAGTTCGGGAGCTAGCGTTCAGTCCATCAAGACTCCGAGGTAGCCTTGCAGGCATCCGTAGGCCAGGCGTCTCCTCTATCTTATGTTTCATCTATGATCTCACGTATTCGAGACGAACAATGTTTTATTTCTTTCAAACGATTGTATTTTGCACTCTTAATAGTCCGTGGATGTTGTGACACCAGGTGTTGGGCAGAGACTTGTATTTGTTTTCTAGACATTTGCTTTTATATTCATCTGAGACATCCACAAATTTTAATTTCCGTTGTTCTTCAAATGCTTATTCATTGCTAATATAATTGGTTTAAAATGAACTAAAATGAAAAAGGGTAATAACTTCCAAGGTTTATGGCTTGCCTACCTTCCATGAGTAGGCGCCATCACGACTCCCGAGGGTAGGAATCCGGATCGTGACAAGTTAGTCTCAGAGCTTTAACTTATCGGTCTCACAACTCACAGACAACCTCGGTAGAGATTGAGGGATCAGTACGGAGACGTCTGTATTTATCCCCCAAAGGCTACAGAGTTAGGAAAATTTCACACTTGTTCTTTCCTGCCGCGCGGATCTGTTTCTCAATGCTAATTTGATTTTTACTCTGTTCTTTCACTGATAGCAAGAACATGTGCTTCCTTATCTACCACTCAACAGCTCGAGCCCCCAGCAGTAGCTTCCACTAGGGGTAGAGGGTGAGGTCGAGGTTGTGCTAGAGGCCGAGGTAGAGGAAAAGCTCAGCCCCAAGAGGCAACGCCAATGGTAGAATGAGAAGGTTTATTGATGTACTCATCTAGCCGATTCGTCTTCAGAATGCTAGAGAGGCCATGAGTGAGATCACTTTTCAGGAGGCGGCCAATGTGGGCCGCAGAGTTAAGATGGTTTTGTCACAGGGAGGTGGTCATGGGTCCGACAAGAGGCATTGTCATTCAGGCGGATTCAGTGGTACCTCGTTTGGAGGTAGAGATTCGCGTGATAGAAGCCATTGTCCTAGGCCCTTTCAGTCAGCTCTTTAGGTTTCTCATGGTGCTTAAGGTAGCCGTAGTTCTCAGATGTAGTATCCCAATCAGTAGTCCTTCAGTGCACCACCAGCACCTATTAGTGCACCGCCACTTTAGGGTTTCCAGAGTCGACAGTCGAGGTCCTGTTTTACTTTAATGACACGGGCCATTTTGCTAGGTATTGCCCTCGAGCTTCAAGAAGTTCTCCACACCAGGGTTCTCGTGCTATGGTACAGGCACCAGATGTTCCACAGCCTGCCCAACCAACTAGAGGTGGGGGTAGAGGTGCTAGAGGTGGAGGTAAAGGTCGTAGAGGTGGAGCTCAGGCCCCCAGAGGTGGATGCCAGCCAGCAGCAGGCCGTCCCAGAAAGGTAGATCATAGTGATTGGGCCCAACCCCGATGATATGCTCTTCAGGCGAGTCCTAAGGATGAGGCTTCAGATGGAGTTATCACAGGTACGGTTATAGTTTGTGATAGAGGTGCTTCAGTGTTGTTTGATCTGGCGTCTACGTATTCGTATGTGTCATCTCATTTTGCCCCGTACTTGGTATTGCCTAGTGATGTATTGGTTGTTTCTGTTTATGTGTCTACACTGGTGGGTGATTCTATTATGGTCGATTGATTCAATCGTTCTTGTATTGTGGTGATTGGGTGTCTTGAGACTCGTGTATATTTGTCCCCTTTAGACATGGTTGACTTCGATATCATATTGGGGATGGATGGTTATCACTTTACCATGCTATTTTAGACTGCCATGCCAAGACTGGGACCTTAGCATTACCGGGTATGCCTCATTTAGAATAGGGAGAGACTCCTGGTCATTCTACCCATAGTGTTATCTCTTATGTGAAGGCTCGATACATGGTCGAGAAGAGGTGTTTGGCCTACTTGGCATATGTTCATGATTCTAGTGATTAGGTCCCTTCTATTAATTCGGTGCTCGTTGTCCGTGAGTTCTCTGATGTTTTTCCTTTAGACTTATCGGGTATGACACCCGAAGTGATATCGACTTTTTCATTGATGTGGCCCGGGGCACCCAGCCCATTTCTATCCCGCCATATCTGATTGCCCCGCCCGAGTTGAAAAAGTTAAAGGAACAGTTGCAGGACTTTCTTGAGAAGGGTTTCATTGGACCCAGTGTATCGCCTTGGGGTGCGCTGATGTTGTTCGTTAAGAAGAAGGATGGTTAGATGAGAATTTGCATTGATTACCGGCAGCTGAACAAGGAAATAATTAAGAATAAGTATCCATTGCATAGGATTGATGATTTGTTCGATCACTTCAGGGTTCCAACGAATTTTCAAAGGTTGACTTGAGATTTGTCTACTATCAGTTGAGGATTAGGGCAGTCGATGTCCCTAAGACAGCATTCCACACTCGGTACGGACATTATGAGTTCTTGGTTACGTCATTCGAGTTGACAAATTCCCCAGCAGCTTTCATGGATTTGATGAAACGAGTGTTCAGGCCTTATTTAGACTCATTTGTGATAGTCTTTATTGATGATATTTTGATATATTCTCGCAGCAGAGAGGAGCACGAGTAGCATCTCGGGGTGGTTCTTCATACCTTGAGGGATAGTCAGCTATATGCTAAATTTTTGAAGTGTGTGTTCTAGTTGAGTTCAGTTGCTTTTATGGATCATGTTGTGTTAGTAGAGGGTATTCAGGTGGACCCAAAGAAGATTGAGGCAGTCAAAAACTGTCCTAGACCATCATCAGCTACAAATATTCAGAGTTTCTTGGGGTTGGCAAGCTACTATCGACGGTTCGTGGAGGGGTTTTCATCTATTGCAGCCCCGATGACTAGATTGACTCAGAAGGGTGCCTAGTTTCGATGGTCGAATGAGTGTGAAGCGAGCTTTCAGAAGCTTAAGACAACTCTGACTACGGCACCAGTATTGGTTTTTCCTACAGATTCAAGACCTTATATAGTTTATTATGATGCTTTTCGTACTAGGTTTGGTGCAGTGTTGATGCATGACGGCAAGGTCATTGCCTATACTTTGCGGCAATTGAAGATTCCTGAGAAGAACTATCTGATTCATGGCCTAGAGTTGGCATCCATTGTCCACGTGTTGAATATTTGGAGGCACTATATGTATGCCGTGGCGTGTGAGGTGTTCACAGATCACAATAGTCCTCACTATTTGTTCAAGTAAAAGGAGTTGAATTTTAGGCAGAAGAGGTGGTTGGAGTTGTTGAAGGATTATGATATCACCATCTTATATTACCTGGGAAAGGCCAATATGGTGGTCGATGCCTTGAGTAGAAAGTCAACCAATATGGGCAGTCTTGCTTATATTCCGATCTGTGAGAGGCCGCTTGATTTGGATGTTCAGGCTTTAGCCAATCGATTTGTGAGACTATATGTTTCTGAGCCCATTCGAGTCTTAGCTTGCACGGTTTCTCCTTCTTCATTATTGGAGCGTATCCGTGATCGGTAATGTGATGATTCCCGTTTGTGTGTCTTTAGAGACACTGTGCAGTGCGGAAGTGCCAAGCAAGTTACCTTAGGCGATGATAGAGTTTTGAGATTACAGGGTCGAGTTTGTGTGCCTAATGTGGATAGCTTCGAGAGTTGATTTTAGAGGAGGCCCATAGTTCTCGGTACTCTATTCATCCGGGCGCCATAAAAATGTATCAGGATTTGCGGCAGCATTATTGGTGGCATAGAATGAAAAAGGATATTATTGCATATATGGCTCGAAGTTTGAACTGTCAGCAGGTTAAGTATGAGCATCAGAGGCCTGGTATTGTTCCAGAGGATTGAGCTTCCCGAGTGGAAGTGGGAGGGGATCACTATGGACTTTGTTACTGGACTCCACTAACTCGGAAGAAGTTCGACGCAGTTTGGGTCATTGTTGATAGGCTGACCAAGTCAGCACATTTCATTTATATGGCTGTCTCTTATTTATCCTAGAGGTTAGCTGATATCTATATTCGGGAGATTGATTGCCTTCATGGTGTGCTCGTATCTATCATTTCAGACCGGGGTACACAGTATACCTCGCGCTTCTGAAGAGTTATTCAGTGAGAGTTGGGCACGCAGGTTGAGTTGAGCATAACATTTCATCCCTAGACGGACGGTCAGCCCGGACAGACCATTCATATTTTGGAAGATATGCTCCGAGCTTGTGTTATCGACTTTGGAGGTTCGTGGGATCAGTTTTTACCTTTAGCAGAGTTTGCCTACAACAACAGCTAACAGTCGAGCATCCAGATAGCTCTTTATGAGGCTTTATATAATAGGCAGTGTCGATCTCTAATTGGATGGTTTGTGCCAGGAGAGGCTCGATTGTTGGGTACGGATCTGGTTCACGAGGCTTTGGACAAGGTCAAGATCATTCAGGATAGGCTTCATACAGCTCAGTCCAGGCAAAAGAGTTATGCAGTCTGCTAGGTTCGAGACGTGGCTTTTATGGTTGGTGAGTGGGTATTGCTTCGAGTGTCGCCTATGAAGGGCGTGATGAGGTTTGGGAAGAAGGGCAAGCTTACCCCTATGTTAAATTGTCCATTTGAGATTCTTGATTGAGTGGGAGAGGCGGATTATAGACTTGCACCAAAGTGGAAGGGCCAGTATAGAAGCTAGAAGTAGCTAGCCTATAGTAGTCGGCCTAACCAAAGCCTCACGACTACATAAAATTAGCCTATGAATTGAATCTTAAGTAGGGGGCTTAGCCCGCCCGCCTACCAATCAAAGAGGCTGAGAGTTTAGATCCAAGAGTTTCTCTTCTGTTCGTGTCCAGTAGAGAGGTCAGCCTCCTGAGGCATTGACCTAGGAGTCCGAATTCGATATGCGGAGCCTTTATCCCCTTTTTTTCTCGACTCACGAACTTCCTTCATCTGTCCGTTTGAGGATGAACGGTTGTTTTAGAGGTGAAAAATGTGACGACCCAAAGAGTCATCACCTGTTTCTAATCAATTCTGTACTTTTAAGGCCATGAAAACCTCATTTAGAGTCACCTCGATTTGCATGTATAGTCCGGCGCGTAGCCTGAAAGTTTAAATATGAAATTCTGTGAAAAATGCTAAATTTTTATGTTAAAAAGACTAAATTGTACTTCGGTCAACATTTTGCGTAAACGGACCTGGACCCGTGATTTGATGGTCCTGGAGAGTCCATAGGAAAATATGGAACTTGGGCGTATGCCCGGAATCAAATTCCGAGGTCCTAAGCCCAAGAAATGAATTTTTAAGTGACATTGTTTTCTGAAATTACTTAAGGGAATTTGAAATGAAAACTGATTAGAAAACTATAGTCGGCCCTGTATTTTAGTTCTGGCGCCCAATACAGGCTTTATATATGACTTGAGTTATTCCTGTGAGATTTGGTTAAAAATGGACGTCGTTTCACGTGATCTAAACCTTAATTGGAAAATTTGATATTTAAAGAAGTTTTTAGAATTTTCAGTATTCTTGAGGTTTAATTCGATATTCGTGATGTTGTTATGGTGGTTCGATTACACGAATATATTCGTAGAATGTTTTTGAAGTTGGATGTATATTTGGATACGAGTTTCGAGGGCTCGGGTGAGTTTCGGGTACGTGCCGGGATGCCTTAGGTGTAAAAATCAGATGTTGCAAGTTCAGAAAGTTGCAAGCCTCTAAACCCTCTTGTGCGGTCCGCGAGAAATCGCGTGCGATCACGGAGGGGTCAGCGCGGCCGCGGTCGCCTTTGTGCGGTCCACAGTGGAGGTTATGCGTCCGCAATTGCTTTTGTGCGGTGCGCACAGGGTGTTGAATTGCAGGTCTTCAGGAAAGCATGTGCGGCCACAGTATAAGAGGCAGTTTTTCAAGCAACCTTTCTTCTCCAAATCAATTGTAAGTCATTATTAACGAGTTTTCTTTAATCATTATCTTATAACATGATTTCAATTTATAATCAAAGATTTTTATGGGAAAATTGGGTGTTCTGGGTAAAACTTATGTTTTTCAAAAATTGGGGATTTGGACCTCAATATGAGGTCCGATTTTAAAACAAATTACATATTTGAGGTCATGGGGAAATGGGTAACTGGGTTTTGGTTCGAATCTCGGGCTTTGACCACGTGGGCCCGGGGGTAATTTTTAACTTTTTGAGTAAAAAATTGGGAAACTCATTTTTATGCATTGGGGTTGATTCATTTAGCGTTTATTAATGTAAACAAGTGATTTGTGATTAGATACCAATGAACTGGCGGTGGAATCGAGGGGCAAGGTTATAATTAAGACTTGAGTATTGTTCAAGGTATTGAGGTAAATGTTCGGTCTAACCTTAACTTGAGGGATTAGGAGTTGAGTCATATGTACTATTTGCTCCTTGTTGAGTACGACGTATAGGCATGGTGACGGGTATCTATACGTTGGTGACAAGCATGACCGTGAGTCTTAAATGGAAAGTTGTTGTATTCTTAAATGAAATTACGTATGCCTTACCTAATGATCTACCATATCAAGCAAAGATTTTTTTATCCTCGTATATCCTATTTATGATTGATTATTTTCATTAATCAAATTAAGTTAAGGTTAGTTATAGCTGATTCTCCCTTGTCAGGATGATTGTTTCGATATTGTTGTTCCCTTGCCGGGAAGTTATGATATTTGTTGTTCCCTTGCCGGATTTTCGTGTGTTTATGTGATAACATGAAATGGGATCGGGTGGTACGCCTACCACAAGATTAATAAAATGGGATTAGGCTGTACGCCTACCACAAAAAATAATAAAATGGGAGTAGGTGGTACACCTACTGCGAGATTTAATGAAATGGGAGCGGGTGATACGCCTACCACGAGATGTAATAAAATGAGAGTGGGTGATACGCCTACCACGAGATTTGATGAAATGAGATCGGGTGGTACGGTACATCCGATATGATGAAATAGGAACGGGTGGTACGCCTACCACGAGATGTAAGAAATGGGATCGGGTTGCACACATGCAACATGATTGAAATTGAAAGTGAAAGTTGTCTTTACTTCTTTTTACCCATGTTAGAAGTTAAATCACAGTTTTCCTTATCGTTCTTGATATGTTTATCTGCCACCCCCGCAGCATGTCTCCCTTCCCAGCTTTAAGTGCATATTACTTGTTTACTTTTCCGTCATATATTATATAATCGCACATGTTTATCTGGAGTCTGGTCCTAGCCTCGTCGCTACCTCGTTGGAGTTAGGCCAGACATTTACCAGCACATAGAGTCGGTAGTACTGATGCTACATTCTACACTTATGTGTAGATGCCGGAGAAATGTTTGGACAACAACATTAGTTCGGTAGCCACCCTTTAGTCCATCGAGACTTCGAGGTAGCCTTGCAGGCGTCCGCATGCCCAGCGTCTCCTCTATCTTATGTTTCATTCTATTATCTCATGTATTCGAGACAAATAATATTTTATTTCTTTTTAGTACTCTTAGTAGTCCGTCGATGTTGTGACATCAGGTGTTGGGTAGACACTTGTATTGGTTTTCTAGACGTTTGCTTTTATATTCATCTGTGACTTCCGCAAATTTTAATTTTTGCTATTCTTCAAATGATTTTTTATTGCTAATATAATTGGTTTATAATGAACTAAAATGAAAAGGGGTAATGACTTTCAAGGTTTATGGCTTGCTTAGCTTCCATGAGTAGGCGCCATCACAACTCCCGAGAGTGGGAACTCCGCATCGTAACATAGCCGTATGACTCTAATCTTCATCATATTTAAAAGTGATAATATGCCTTTGCGTACAATAATTATTATCTATCAAATGATATGTAATTATCAAATAGTCATTTCCATTAACAGCATGGCTAATATCAGATATTAGAGAAACTCTACAAGGAAGGTGGTCAAACAAATAATGTATGTATGTTTGATATTGTCCATGAGATCTAAAGATATCAGATCTACAAGTACTTCTAGGGATTTCTTTAAATAAAGGATTATAAATTCTTTGAACATACACAATAAGATATGGTGAAGAAGCAAAAGAAAAAAGTAGACAACTCAAAGCAATTATTTTTTCTAACTCCTCATGATCCTTCATTTTATCATATTTCATAAGTCCTCCAGTGGTTTGGAGTTCCTTGATTTTCATCTAAATCACAGCCCCATTCTATTGGATGAGTAATTTTCATATGTCTACTAAGCGTCCTATTCCCCACTAATTGTCCTTGGGTCTTATGTCTAAAATTATCTTTACAAAGTTTGCATCTAAATGTGTCATTATTCTCTATTTCGTTAAAAAAAATTCAAACCTGACTTCTTTTTCTCCGATTAGTAGTTAGGGCTACAAATGGTATACTACTACCACCACGGCCACTACCCATGCTATCAACTCCAACACTACTAGGTGTAAGTGGTGTCTCATCTTCAACTTTTAATTCATTATCTTCTATGCTGAAATCTTCCTAATTGTTCATAATCTATACTATTATCAGGTAATGATTCAGAAATATGTGTAGAGTCATTTAAATTATTACCAGATATTGAAGTAGTACCTTTTATTCTATTTCCCCAATTACCCCCGATTAACAACCTTATTTCCAATTCTTTTTGCAGTATTAAATATATTGTGAAAATCTAGCTACTAGCAAAAATTAATTATGCAAATAAAATATAGTAAATAAGAGAAAGAGTTGGAGGGAGCGCACCGAATACTGCAATAAATTGAACACTTGATGATTTTGCAACTCAAATATTACCTGAAGAAACATCAATTGTTCAATGTTTTAAAGTTCAATTGTTCAAACTTCAAATAATAAATAATACGATAAATTAAATTTCAAAAAAAAAAAAGAAGAGCCAAATAGTTTATTGCAATTTAGTTGAAGAATGAGAGAATGATGATTGAGAATATGAGTTTGAGAAATGAGAGACGAGTGAAAAAATAAACAAGGGGGAGGAGGGGTCTATATATAGTTTTTCAAAGGGCTAAATTAGTAATTACTAAAGTGTTATTTTTTTTAAAAATTACCTAAAAGGGCTATTTTTGCAATCAACCCGTTGGGCAACAACTAAATTGATGCTGACCGTTGCCTACGGTCATATTAATTCAAAAAAAATAGATTTACAGTCATTGAATCGTTTCGGGTCGGGCCGGTTAACCGATTCAACATTATTTTACGTTGACTGAGTTTGACCGATCTGGTTAATCGGATTTTTTTAAACGGAGCAACCCCTCTAACCCAGCCTATGCTCGGCCCCATAACTACCAGTTCGGGCCGGTTCGGGTTACACCTGGTCTGGACCGGTTCAAAAACGGATCAACCCAACCCGTTAAACAAGTATAGTTTCGCATATATAGGATTAGCAAGTTTGTTTGTTTCGTATTGTTAGGTATTTTTACAGTGTCTAGAATTAATGGGTATAAGTCAAATTTTATGTGTTTAATTAAAAAAAATGAAATATATTTTGAAAAATTATATTTAAATAGATTTTTATCTTAAAATCAAATTTGATCCAATATTAAAATTTTCAAAATAAAGTTGAAAATATATAGTCAAACAGTAGTTAATTTTTAGCGCATATGTGTTAGTGAAACGGCGTTACTGACTCCTTTACTAAACAAAATATTTCCATTTTACCTTCCATTATTCAACAATTATTCATACTTTTGCATATAACAAACTTTCTAGTATTTGTCCTGACTTTATAAATGGAGTTCTAGCGAGAACTGGGTGACATTTACGTGTGAAAATACTTCAAGAAAAAAAAGTTTAAATTTATTCATTTACCTTTCACTATTGTTTAAAGTTATTTTTCGTTATAATTCAATGTTGTACCCTCGTTAGAGTTAATTTAGAAAATAAGACAATTTGCTAATGGTAAGAGTACTAACCATCCATCAAGAACTAAAATGACAACAAAATCCTAGAATAAGTCTTCTAAATTGCGTCGGCTTCATTAAACGGTTTAGAAGACAAATGTTTTGAAACTATGGCCGTCAAAACACCATATTTATTGTGAAAACTGAAAGTTGAAACTCCTCTATTTCTTTTCTTCTTTTGGGTGGAGTTGGGGGTTAATGGGATAAATTATATTTGGCCTTTTCATTGAGCTTAAAAGCCATGAAATTAACCTAGCTTTACTTATTATAGTAGTATTATTCTACTTTAATCCTGCGTACCTTTCCAGCATGCTCTTGGGGGTGTGTGTGGGGGGGGGGGGGGGGGAATTGAATGAGTGGAAACCAAGCAAATGTTTTGTCGGAAAATTGCAAAAATACAGACCAATGAATCCAAATTTTTATGATGTCAGTTAGGTCCTTAATCCTTTCAGTCCGTGCATTAATTAATGGTTAGTGGTAGGTATTATTTGAAAGGCTATTCCTGTCAAAATCTCATATCAGATTTGGTTCAGAAAATTGAAAAGAATTCTGTTTCTTTTCCTATAGAAAATTTTATTTTGTTTCTCATACGATTGACATTAGTTATATGAGATTTTTTTTTCTCACAATTTTATGGACCCAGATTTTTGTGAACAGAAATATAAGATTGTGATCTATAAATTTGTGAGATAAATAGGAGCCTCACACAACTAATATAAATGTATTAAATATTACAATGCATATATTAGTTTTTGCGATTACTAATCTTCTGTTTGGTACACTTTTTCAATTTAGATATTATTAACGCACGAATTAGTTATCCAACATATTTGATTTTATTCTATGTAAAACTAATACATAGTAAATGATGGTATTATCAATACTAAAGCTATTAAAGGTCATTTGATAGAGTGCAAGAAAAAATAGTGTATGCATTAACTTTATGTATTTTAAGTACACTTATTTCAAATACTATTCCAAATAATATCCATCATATTTTATAGTATATTTTTATGTTGTGATATTTAATTAATTTTCCCCTTTAGCATTCCAATATAATCAAAATAATATCATATTTAATAATAAATTTGATTTTAAATTTATTCAAAATAAAATCTTAAGTTTTCTTATTAACCAATATATTACTAATCTTTATATTACTAATGCACCTTATTCTACCCTACTCTTGTATAGCCTACCAAACGACCCATAAGGATACGAATTACATCAAAGCATAACAAACACTAACAAATTAAGATAATTCTATAGTAGAGGAATATTTTGGAATATTATTTTTTTATTATACAATAAATGGTACTAGAAAGCAGGCTATGTTTAGGCATGGTTGAAAACAAGTGATGAAAATCATTTGGTCCCATAGTTTGGTTCGAAATGTCAAATTTTCTGTCTTATTCCACCTTTACTGTCCCGATCCCAAAATCGACCTGATTCTAATGATATTAATCCTAGAATTAGGTCGGCATCAACTCAATACAACCCAAAGCCATAATACTAAAACCGAATCATTTGCCGATTTTTTTTTATCATTTTAAATAATTTATTTAAGACATAAATAAAGATTCATATTACAGTACAACCATCCCAAAACTCAGGTGTTACGGAGTACATGAGCGTCTAAGGTGAATACATAGTCTATTAAAGTATCTAAAGAGGCAACTGTAATACAACTGAAAATGAGAAGAAGAGCCAAGGCCTACAAACGCCATGCAGATACCTCAACAAACTCCAGAACTTGCAACCTCAATAAGCGATTGCCATTAGAGCCAAAAGTACCTGGATCTGCACACAAGGTACATGAGGTAAGATGAGTACACCTACTCAATAAGTAACAAGTCCAACCTTTAGACTGATAGGTAATGACGAACTCAACCTCATCAAAGGTACCAGAAATAACGTACAGAAACATAGGCATGGTTTCAGTTGAACAAACAGCCCGAACAGTAAAATAGAGCAGGTAATTACATAGTAACGAAGTGTAACTCTACTACGTCCGCATGCCAATGAACATGCTGTATGAAATGCACTATGCTGCATGCCTCATGTGCCCTCAATCTCAAATGCTCGTTCACTCAGTACTGTGTATGGCTCATACGACCAGGGAAAATCCATCACAATATATATATACATCTCTGAAAACAGTCACTCAGTACTGAGAAAGGCCATTCTAGCCTATAGAAAAGATCCATCTCCATATAATAATAATAACACCTCACAACCACTCGGTACTGAATATAGCTCACAAGGTCGAAAGGCGATCCATCCCGGAATATATATACATCACTAAGAACAGTCATCCAATACCAAAGAAGGCCATTCCAGCCTTATAGAGAAGATCCATCTCCAGGTATAAGTACTTCGGACAAGATTTGTCCAAGGAAGATCCATCCCTTAATAATATTAACTGCGCTCACTGGAGGTGTATCTCCGGATGTGTCCTTTTAGCCCAAGATTTATAACAAGACAACGAAGGCATAATAAATATTCCGTTGTGGCGTGGAACCCAATCCCATACTGTCACTCAATATCAGGCTCTCGGCCTCACTCAATCATCACTCCCCAGTCTCACACACATGGGCTCAAACTGTCATGATACTAGCCCGAAACAATGATATGATCTGCCAAATACAGTAATCGAGGTTGAGACATGATATAATATGCATGAACAGGACTAAGTACAGAATATCAATGAAGCTAATGATATGACAGCAAGAAACTATCTCTCGGGTCTCAACAATGTCAGCGTGAAGTTTTAACGTGATAATTAGCATGATTTACTGCTCATTAATTTAATTACATAATCACAACACAAATACCAACAAGAAAGAGTAACTAAGCGGTGCCATGGAATGACAACCGCAATTCTCACGGTGCACACTCACACGCCCGTTACTTGGAATCTGCTTCACCTCAATAGTAATCATAGAACACATAGTTCAGGTCATAACAAAGTTTGAAAGCATTACTTACTTCAAGTTAAAAAATAACTCTAGCCCCCGATGCTCTTGCCTCTCTATTCGGCCTCCAAATGCTCTGAGTCTGAGCAAAACTAGTATATTATCATTAATACACACTAAAGGAACAAAGCCCATGTGAAAATTATCAAATTAACTCAAAAATCTCGAAATTGGCCGAATCCGACCCCTAGGCTCACGTTTTGGAATCCGATGAATATCACATCACTAGAATCCTTATCCTTCTACTAGTCCATACCTACCAAAAACAAAAAAATCGAACCTCAAATCCCCACTCAAAGCTCTCTACAGCTCAAGCCCTAGCCTTCAATTTTAACCCTTAAATCCCACTAATTTCATGTATGATTGGTTATAAATCACCAATAATTGAGTATTGAGTTGAAAAAACCTTACATACAAGTGTTACCGTTGAATCCCTCTTCAATTCCTCTAAAAAAGCTCCAGGTCTGAACACAAATGGTGGAAAAATGGCTAAATTTCGCGAAGGCCTCTATTTATACTTCTTCCCAGCAAAACCACACATGCGGTACCAATGCCATATCTATGGTCCGCACCTATGGACAAATCTCCGTTTCTGTGGATTTTCATTAACCATCCAAACTTCTTTTCTACGGTCGCCTAACTGCACATGCTGTCACGCAGATGCGGGGACCTAGCCGCACCTGTGGTTCCTCTGTGCACCTGCGCCTCAAGACCGCTCCTATGAAGCTTGCACTTGCACTCCCCAATCCGCAAGTGCGGATATCAAAGAAACATCATACCAACTGATTTCCTCAAGTCTAACTTTTCCGAAAACCATCCGAAATCATCCCGAAGTCTCCAGAACCCCAACAAAAAATACGAACAAGTCACATATCATCATTCAAACTCATACCAGCCCTCGAAATACTCAAAACAACGTTGAAATACCAAATCATTCTCGCATTCAAGCTTAAGGATTTCAAAACTTCTAAATTCTGCAAACGATCCAAAAACCTATCAAACCTCATTCGAGTGACCTGAAATTTTGCACACACATCACAAATGACACAAATGACCAACTCTAATTTCTGGAATTCCATTCCGACCACGATATCAAGATCTCCACTGTCGATTGGAAAGTGCCAAATTTCTAAGTTTTGCCGATTCAAGCCTAAATCTACCATGAACCTCAAATTACATTCTGAACACGTTCTTAAGTCCAAAATTACCTAGCAAAGCTATGTGAACTCATCAATATTCACATCCGAGAACTTATACACATAAGACAATATCTGATTGACTTTTCCAACTTGAACTTCCAAATAAGAGACAAAATGTCTCATTCCACTCTAAAGCCACTCTGAATATAACATAACCCACACAATATGATGAAATACAACTGAACAACATATAAAGAAGCAAAATGGGAGAAACAGAGGGGTAACTCATTAAACGATCGACTGTATTGTTACATCCTCCCTTTCTTAAACAAACGTTCATCCTCGAACGAGTCTAGAAATATACCTAATGCCTCAAACAAGTGAGGATATCTGTTCCGTATCTCCCACTTGGTCTCCTAGGTAGCCGCATCCACGGGCCGACCTTTCCGCTGCACTTTCTCTAAAGCTATATCCTTGATCTCAACTTTCGAACCTGGCACTCCAAAATAGCCATTGGCTCCACATCATAAGTCAAACCACCGTATAACTAAACCGTGCTGAAATCCAAAACATGAAATGGATCGCCGATATACTTTCGGAGCGCAGAAACATGAGATACCTGATGCACACTTGACAGGCTAGGTGGCAAAGCCAGCTCATAAGCCACCGCCCCAATCCTTCGAAGTACCTCAAAAAGCCCAATGAACCGAGGACTCAATTTACCATTCTTCCCAAATCTCATAACACCCTTCATGGGTGAAACCTTCAGTAGAACATTCTACTCAACCATGTAAGACACGTCATGAACCTTCCTGTCAACATAACTCTTTTGTCTTGACTGCGCTCTACGAAGCTGCTCCTGAATCACCTTCACTTTGTCCAAAGCATCATGTACCAAGTCTGTACCCAAAAGCCTAGCCTCACCTGGCTCAAACAACCAACTGGAGATCTATACTATCTCTTATATAAAGCCTCATATGGAGCCATCTGAATACTCGACTGATAACTGTTATTATATATAAACTCCGCAAGCGGTAGAAACTGATCCCATGAACCCCCAAAATCAATAACACAAGCACGCAATATGTTCTCTAATATCTGAATAGTGCGCTCTTACTGCCCGTCCGTCATAGGGTGAAAAGTTGTGCTCAACTAAACCTGAATATCAACTCTCGATGTATGGCTCTCAAAAATTACAAAGTGAACTTATTACCTCTATCTAAAATGATAGAAACTGGGACACCATGCAAGCGAACAATCTCCTGGATATAAATCTCTACTAACGGCTCTGAAGAATAGGTAGTACACACAGGAATGAAGTGCGCGGACTTGGGTAATTGATCCACAATCACTCAAATAGCATCAAACTTCCTCAAAGTCCGTGGGAGTCCAACTACAAAATCCATGGTGATATGCTCCCACTTCCACTCTAAAACATCTAACTGCTGAAGCAAGCCACCTAGTCTCTGATGCTCATATTTCACCTGCTGACAATTGAGACACCGATCTACAAGTCCCACAGTATCCTTCTTCATTCTTCTCCACCAATAATATTGTCTCATATCCTGATACATCTTCGTGGCACCCGGTGGATGGAATACCACGAGCTATGGTCCTTCTCCAGAATCAACTCCTGAATCCTATCTACATTGGGCACATATATCCGACCCTGCAATATCAATACCCCATCATCACCAATAGTCATATCTCTGGCATCGTCGTGCTGAACTTTGTCGTTGAGTACAAGCAAATGAGGATCATCATACTGGTTCCCTCTAATACGACCAAACAAGGAAGACTGAGAAACTACACAAGCTAAGACTCGACTGGGCTCAACCTCACAAGCCGATTGGCCAAGGCCTAAACATCAACTGCAAGAGGTCTCTCCCCAATATGAATATATGCCAAAATGCCCATACTCACCGCCTTCCTGCTCAAGGCATGAGCAACAATATTGTCCTTTCCCCGATGATACAGGATAGTAATATCATAATCATTTAGTAGATCCAACCATCTTTGATGCCTCAAATTGAGATCCTTATGCTTGACCAAGTGATAAATGCTACGATAATCAGTAAGCACCTTACAAGACACACCATAGATAATGCCTCCAAATCTTCAATGCGTGAACAATGGCAGCCAACTCCAAATCATGCACAGGGTAATTCTTCTCATGGGTCTTCGATTGACGAAAAGCATAAGCAATCACTCCACTCTCCTGTATCAACAAACACCCAATACAACCTCTATAGAAGCATCACAATATATTGTCTATGAACCTGAAGCTGATGGAAAAACTAACACTAGAGTTGTGGTCAAGACTGTCTTGAGCTTCTGAAAGATCGCCTCACACTCATTCGCCAAATGAATGGTGCACCTTTTAGGGTCAATTTGGTAAAGCGTGACGCAATAAATTAAAATCCCTAAACAAAGCGACGGTAACCTACCAAACTAAGAAAGCTACGAATCTCTATGATTGAGGACGACCTAGACCAACTCTGAACCGCCTGATAAACATGAATACCCTCACTGGACACCACGTGCACCAAGAAAGCTATTAAATTGCGCCAAGACTCACACTTGGAGAATTTTTCATAAAGTTTCTCCTCTCTCACCCGCTGCAATACCACTCTCAAATGCTCTGTGTGATCCTCCTAACTACGTGAGTATACCAGAATATTATCAATGAATATAATGACAAACGAGTCTAGATAAGGATGAAATACGTTGTTCATCAAATGCATGAATACTGACAGGGCATTGGTCAACCCGAAAGACATCACAATGAACTCATAATGACAATATCCGGTTCTGAAAGTTATCATAACAATATCCGAGTCCCTGATCTTCAACTGGTGATACCCTGAACAGAAATCAATCTTGGAGAACACACACAGACACTCTCTCTGAAAATGGTCAAATAAATCATCAATACGAGGAAAAGAATGCTTGTTCTTGATTGTGACCTTGTTCAAATGAATGTAATCAATCCACATCCTCATAGCGCCATCCTTCTTCTTTACGAATAGAACATGCGTACCCCATGGAGACTCGCTAGGTCGAATAAACCCTTTATCAAGGAGTTCCTGAAGTTGTTCCTTCAACTCTTTCAACTCCTTTGGTGCTATACGATACAGTGGAATAGAAATGGGCTGAGTTCCCGACCCAAAATCAATATCCCTATCCGGGGGCATGCCCGACAGGTTTGTAGGAAACACATACCGAAGTCCCTCACTACTGGGACTGGATCAATGGTAGGATTCTCTGTGCTGACATCCCTCACAAAGGATAAGTAAGAAAGACAACCTTTCCCAACCATATGCTGGGCCTTCAAAAATAAAATCACCCTACCGGGAACAAAATCAGTCGAACCTCGCCACTCAATTCGTGGAACACCTGACATAGCTAAAGTCACTGTCTTAGTATGACATTCAAAATAGGGCGACACAGAGATTACCAATCCATGCCCAATATCACATCAAAGTCCACCATACAAAGTAATAGAAGGTCCACTTGGGTATCCAAACCCCCTAATATTCAACACAAAAGACCGATATATGCGGTCCACAATAACAATATCGACAACTAGAGTATATACACGTACAAATGAAACAAGAGACTCACAGGGCGTATCCAAATAACGAGCAAAATATGATGACATATGAAAAAGTGGGACCAAGTAAAATAATACAGAGGCATCTCTATGGTAGACTGATACAGTACCTAATCGACCTCCCCCTCTAGGGTGACCCCTAGATGATTGCCTCCACCCCGAGCTGACTAAGTAGGTGGGGAAGTAACTGGTACTGAAGTCGAAGGCTGACTCCTTTGCTGAGATGAACCTCCCGCAAGACGGGGACAAAACTTCTTGATATCACCCAAATCTCCACACTGGAAGCAACTTCTCATGGTAAATGGCGGTGGGAACTAAATGGATCCTTATGCACCGGGATAACCATTAGAAGAACTAGGCACAGATGAACCCTAAACTGATGGTGCATGAGTTGAAATTTGATCTGTAAGGGCACTGAGAGATGAGTGGCCCTGATATGAGCTATGCGAATCATGGCTCGATGATCAACCACGATGACTCGAACAAGATCTTTGAGCATATCTGAAAGGACAACCTCTGCCGTGCTGATACTGACCTCCAAAACGGACACCACCAAAACTACCAGATTCCCGAGGCCTTTTGGCCTCCCTTTCAACTTGTCCTGGCAACGAATTGACTCAATATCTCTAGCAATGTCAACCACCTCCTCAAAAGAAATGCCAAATACCTTATCCCTGGTTAGAAAAATTCACAGCAGATAAGTGAGGCCATCGATGAACCTCTTGATCCTCTCCCTATCTGTGGGAACTAGCCCGATAGAATGACGGGCCAACTCATAGAACCTTATCTCATGCTGCATCACAGTCATGTTCTCCTGACGCAGTTACTCGCCCGAAAGAATGTGGTACATACTTCTTAAGGAAGAGAATGGAGAACTGTTGCCAGGTAAGGGGCACTGCACCAACAGGCGTACGCATCTCATAAGCTTCCAACCAAGTAAAGGCAGCTCCAAAAAACTAAAAAGTAGTAAATGGGACCCTAATGGTCGCCAGAATACCCGCTGTAGTAGCATCCTCTGACAGTTGTCTAAGAAACTCTGGGCATCCTCGCCCCCTGCACCACTGAAAGTCGGAGGCTGAAGTCTACCAAACCTCTCCAATCGATGGTGCTCATCATCAGGCATAACTGGTACCACAAAATACCGAGTAGGTGTAATCGGCTGGTCTGGTGGTGCCTCCGATATCTGCAGTCCCTGAACAACCTGCTCGGGTCTATGGGCGTCGGGAGTCTGAGTGCCTCCCCAGGCCTGAGAAGTAGCCGTTGTAGTAGAAACAGTGGCCGCCTGAGCAAGTCTAGTGCACACGGTAAATATTTGAGCCACGGTCTTCTGAAGACCCGGAATAACAATTGGCATAGTCGGTGCCTGAGCTGGTCTTACTGGAGCATCCGCAGCTTGGACCTGATTATGAACTAGGGCGGTTGGTGGATCTACAGGTGCTGCCTTATCTGTTGTGCAGGATACACCCCTGCCCATACCATGGTCTCGACCATGTCCTTTGCCTCTAGTGGCCTCAATTGGTGGCAGTGGTGGTCATCCACGCTGACCGGTAGCACGTGTTCTCACCATTTGTGAGAGAACAAA
The DNA here is from genome assembly GCA_034376525.1 of Nicotiana benthamiana. NCBI lineage: Eukaryota > Viridiplantae > Streptophyta > Magnoliopsida > Solanales > Solanaceae > Nicotiana > Nicotiana benthamiana. The sequence goes on from CM067331.1 coordinate 100,420,641, forward strand.
ATAACAGAAGTTTTGTTACCAATGTCAACAGATTCACAAGACAGGAGTTGCAGAATGTGAAGTTTTTCCTAAATGTTCTGTAGCCTCCCGAGATAAGTACAAACGTCCCCATATCGATTCGCGAGACTCTACTAAACCTGCTCATGAATCGTGAGACCTATGTAACATAGGCTCCAATACTAATTTTTCACGACCCCAAACCGACCCGGTCGTGATGGTGCCTATCGTGGAACTAGGCCAGCCTCAACTCAACGCAACCCAAACCCACAATACTAAAAACGAATCATTTAGGGAAAAGCAATTATCATTTTAAATAATTTACTTAAGACATAAATAAAGATTCATATTACAATACAACCACCCCAAAACCCGGGTGTCACGGAGTGCATAAGTGTCTAAGGTGAATACATAGTCTATTAAAGTGTCAAAAGGGGCAACTGTAATACAACTGTAAATGAGAAGGACAGCCAAGGCCAGTGAACACCATGAAGATACCTGTCACACCTCCTTTTTGGCTATCCACAACCCGGCAAAGGGCGTAGATAAGGGAGTTTTTCCAATTAAAGAACAATCAAATCGGGATTCAATTTTTAAGAGAGTTTCAGAGTCGCCACTTAGGAGATTTATGGTGTCCCAAGTCACCGGTTAGAATCCCAAATCGAGGAAAGAATGACTCTGTTTAATTGTCCGCGAACCAGAAATCCAAGTAAGGAATTCTGTTAACCCGGGAGAAGGTGTTAGGCATTCCCGGGTTCCGTGTTTCTAGCACGGTCGCTCAACTATCATATTTTGCTTAAACTACTTGATTTTATACAATTATGAACCTATGTGCATTTTAAATCTTTTAACCACTTTTATTATTATTTTAAAGAGAATTGCAACGTCGTCAGAACACACCTCAAACCACGTCACATAAATGCACCCGTGGATTTTGACACGTTCCAACTTCGTTGAGATTTAGATTTCGGTCACATAAATGCGCACCCGAAATTAGGAAGGTATTTTATTAAGCACGAGTGCCTGTAGCAACTACGTCTTTGACATTTATGGGAAGGCCGTGAAATTTTCTAAACGGAACCTCCTATTCTTTTACTGAATTAAGGAGCCTATGCATGGTATTTGTTTGAATTAACACGACTCGTTTTATTATATAAAGGTATTCTAACATATGCTAAATTTGTTAAAGAAGTGTTTAAATCCACTAATTATTTCATGTATAAACTAGGTGATGGGGAAAATTATATGTGCCTTGGCCTCGTTCGTGACCTATTGACACATAAATAAATCGATTTTTGGACAGCTCTGGAGCACATAGTGCTCAGGCTGCAATTAATAACCATTATGACTGGTTTGGGTTGTTAACCACTCAACCCAGCAAAACGTATTAGATTTCAGCATTATGGTGCTTACTTGGCCTTACTAATAAGCACAGTGTTGGTTTGGACAAAAGAGTCTAGTTCTTACTAGCAACTATTTTGATTCAGGATTATATATACAGATTGAATCACTACACATTCACGAAGGAAATGCTCACAACCATTTTTATATCAATTTCTTCATTAGTTTTGAATCAGACGATTCATATACTCATCGGACAGAGTATATGGACCTAACTCTCAAAAATTTGAGCACGACTTATATTTTACAGCCTAAAGATCAGGAAAACAATGCTAATATGCTGACACTTAAATTAGCCAACAAAATACATGATATTGGGGTTATAAGCAATTCCTAAGCTATCATTTTCAGAATCCTCATTTTAAACAAAACAGGACCTATACGTTTGAGTGAGCAGCATTACTTCGTTGATTACACAATCAGTAACTCATGTGAACCAACCAGACTAAGATTGCAACTAGCTATTGATTATACACATGAAAAGGGAAAATTCAATCAAACGTTCATTTAGTACATATTTGGATCAGTCTAAAATTGAACTCTAACATGATTATTATCCTATCATACACCTATATCAGAACTAAATAGGGGAAAATGGGAAAGAGTTTAGAATTATACAATGGAACTCCAAATCTGCGTATTTATGAATTTGTCATGCTTGAACTTCAATGTATCAGATGAACAGGGGAATGTACTTGTAATTCAGCAAAACAGGAGCCTATGAGTAAACAGAGTAGATCAGCTAAGCAACCAACATCCGATAAAACAGTATTTCCAGACTTCAGTAGAGTTTTTAAAGAGTTAAATCTTCATAAAATGATTCAAAACAATCCTAATGGTATTTTCAGATATAGAATCAGTATTTCAGCTTTAGAATTGTAAAGAAAAGTTCCGGATCCCCTTCCAATGCCCCCAAATGGTTTATTTTATAGTAGAATTGTTAGGGCATCAGATTTTACTTTGTTTTTATTTTAGTCCTTAACTTAACTTGCATTTTCCCCTAAGTGATCCTTCAATTTCAGACTTGTGCCTCAAGTTTGAGGTTGGAATTATATATTAGTCCCTGTTTGAAAGTTCTACAGGATTCTTATCAGATTTTTATAAGTTCAAAACCCTTTTATACCCTAACTAGCTTTCCTAAATTACCCTACAACTGAATTTGACTCCAGTCAGTTCGTTTAACCTTAGTTCAATCATAATTAACCTTGGTTAACTAAATTCAGACCACATTTTAGACTAACAAACTTGTGATTATCAGAACTAGCCAAAATTGGCAAGCTAATTATAACAGGCATTCAGAGACACAATCAAATAGTCAAACCAATCAGAACATCAGTAAAATTCACCAAAATATGAGAATCATATCACTTAAAATCTAATTATAATAGGATGCTGAACTAATGACAAACAAACAAGCCTATGAACATTAAACCCTAATCTTAGGAGAACTTTGTGGACAAACAGATAAACAACCAAAATTAAAAGAAATGCAGATTTTAAAACATGCATTAACCTAACCAGTTATTCCAGGCTTAGTGACAAACAAACAATCATGAACATTGAACCCTAATTTCCAGAAGAACTGGTGGACAACTAGATAAACAACCAGAATCAAATAAAAGGAAATTCATATTATTGAACCTAATCAGTTATCAAATAACTTAAACATTCAAAGCTAACGAAAAATGAGAATAGGCAGGAAACTTAGCTTTTATTTCTTGTTCGCCTTTAAAACAATTGAATTGGACCTTTGTTATTTCATAGGGGTTCTAAACCCTCTAAGGTGGTGTACCATCAATTTAAAGGACTCAGGGGGTCTCCAAGATTCTGAGACCTCAAATAGGTCTCAGATTTGAATTTGCTTAATGGTTGAGGGTTTGGGGGTCAAGGGTGGCATGGTTAGTGTCACTAGGGTTCTGGGACTGCCTGGGAAGGTTTTGGGGCTTTTCCGGCATGTTTGGGGATTTAGGGTTAGGTTTCAGACTGAGATTCGAAGAGTTCCAGGGTGATTTGAGAATGATGATATGCATGGTTAGAACGGGGAAGTCAAGGTGTCTTAGTGGTGTAGATTGGCCAGCTTTGAAATAAGATCGCCGGAGGTAGGGTTTCCGGCCACCTTTAAAGAGATATTCAAGATAGAGGGATGATATTCGAGGGAAACCAATTACATGGTGGGATAGGGAGGTCATGCTGGTTTAGGGGTGTAATTTTGAGGCAGTTTGGTTACCGGCTGCCGCTGTGAGGCGAGTTCCGGCGGCGGCAGTAGGGTGGTCATGCGGTGGTCAACGGTGGTGATGGGGTGGTCATGAGAGGTGTTATAGTCGGCGGTGGAAATACGAAGAGGGTGAGTTTGGTCGTGTATGTACTGAAGGGGTTTGGACATATATGTATGGTTTAAGGTGGGGGTTTAGGAGCCGTTGGATTGGGCGAAATCAACGGCTGTGATGATGGGATGGGTGAACGGTGTCGTTTGGTCTAGTGGATGTGTGGACTGGACTGGCTGGTCGTTTGGGCTTGTTTGTATAAGTTCAGAGAAGGAAATAAATTGGGCCACTCAGGTCTGGCCCAATTGTGGCCAGCTTGAGTGGCCACCTATATATATATATACATATATATATATATATATATATATATATATATATATATATATATATATACATATTGTATTTTATTATATATATTTTTTTGTCTTTTCTTTTAATTAAAATCAATTACTAAATTTATTTAAAACCCCTAAATCACTGATAAAATTAAAATAAATCAAAATCGAACAAACATAATTTCAAGTGCTAGCACATATGTAATTTTTTGTATTTTGATTTATAAAACAAGTTTATTTAACAATTAAATCCTAATTAATACTAAACACATAGTAATGAACATGCACATGCAATTAGATCCAAAAATTAAAATCCAAATATTTTAAAAGAAAAAATCCTAAACTTTAAGAGTCCTATAGGATTTGTTTCGACCGGCCAAAAATCATATGCTCACAATACCTCAAATAACTCTACAGCCTGCAACCTTAATCAGGGACTACCACCGGGGACTGGATCTGCATACAAGGTATATGAGGTACTGTGAGTATACCAACTCAGTAAGCAGTGAATCCAACCTTTGGAATGATAGGTAATGACAAACTCAACCTTATCAAAGGTAAAACAAATAACGTATAGAAACGTAGGCATGCTTTCAGTTGAACAAATAGCTCGAACAGTAAAACAGAGCAGGTATTTACAGGGTAAGGAAATGTAACTCTACTACGTCTACATGTCATTGCACATACTGTATGAAATGCACCATGTTGCATGCCTCATTTTCCCACAATATCAAATGCTCGTCCACTCAGTACTTTTTATGGCTCAAACGGCCCAAGAAAGATCCATCGCAATATATATACATCTGTGACAACAGTCACTTAGTACTGAGGAAGGCCATTACAGCCTATGGAGAATATCTATCTCCAAATAATAATAATAACAACCTCACAACCACTCGTTATTGTGTATGGCTCACAAGGCTCAGGGAAGATCCATCCCGGAATATATACACATCACTAACAAAAGTCATCCAGTACCGAGGAATGCCATTCCATCCCTATGGAGAAGATCCATCTCCATGAATAAGTACTTCGTACAAGATCCATATCCAAGAAATATTCATCCCTCAATAATATCAACTGTGCTCACTGGGAGTGTATAGACTCCAGAAGGAATCCTTTTAGCTCAAGCGCTATAACAATCCAACAAAGGCATAATCAATATATCGTTGTGACGTGTAGCCCGATTCCATATTGTCACTCAATATCAGGCTCTCAGCCTCGCTCAGTCATCACTCTCCACTCTCATACACACGGGCTCAAAGTACCATGATACTAGCCCGAAATAATGATATGATGTACCAAATACAGTAATCGAGACTAAGACATAATATAATATGCATGAATAGTACTGAGTACAGAATATCAATGAAGCTAATAATATGATAGCATGAAACGACCTCTCGGGTCTCAATAGTGTTGGCGTGAAGACTTAACATGATAATTAACATGATTTACCGCTCATTAATTTAATCATATAATCACAATACAGATATCAGCAAGAAAGAGTGACTAAGCGATGCCATAGAATGATCCAGGCCACAATCATCACGGTGCACGCCTACACGCCCGCCACTTGGCATTTGCATCACCTCAATAGTAATCGTAGAACACATAGTTCGGTGTTTCCAGCCTTCAGAATCAAGTTTGGAAGAATTACTTACCTCAAATAAATCCAAAACTCTAGCTCGCGATAGCTTTGCCTCTAGATACGACCTCCAAATGCTCTGAGTCTGACCAAAGCAGTATATTATCGTCAATACACACCAATAGGAACAAAGCTCATGCAAAAGTTATCAAATTAGCTCAAAAATCCCGAAATTGGCCAAACCCGACGCCCGGACTCACGTCTCGAAATCCGATAAAATTCACATCACTAGAATCTTTATCATCCCACGAGTCCATACATACCAAAAATATCGACATCGGACCTCAAATGACCCCTTAAATTCCCACTCAAAGCTCTCCAATGTTCAAGCCCTAGCCTTCAATTTTAACCCTTAATTCCTACTAATTCATGTCTAATTACTTGTTCTGTCTTAGTCCGAGTGGGGATAGCATTTCTCTTCTGCATGTCCATGGAGTTTGAAAAATCCAAACATCTCAGAGATAGATAGAGAGGTAGGAATTTCTCGAACGAACTGCACTCCTTCGTATACGTCAGGAGTCTATTGATGAGAAGGGGCTGGGGAAAGCTTGAACCCAATTCCTACGGTAATGAATATGAGCGTAATTGATTTTTAGTTAGAAATCACCGTAAAATCGAATATTGAGTTCAAAAACCTTACTTCCAAGTGTTACCCCTTGAATCCCTCTTCAATTCCTCTCAAAAAGCTCCAAGTCCGTACACAAATGGTGGGACAATGACCAAATTTTGCGAAGGTCTATATTTATACTTTCTGCCCAGCAAAACCGCACCTGTGATACCAATGTCACATTTCCAGTCCGCACGTACGGACAAATCTCCGCCATCTGTGGATTTCATTAATCAATCAATCTCTGCTTCTGCGGTTGCCTAACTGCACCTGCGGTCACGCAGATGCGAGGACCTAGCCATACCTACGATTCCTCTACGCACTTGCACCTCAAGACCACTCCTGCGAAGCTCACACATGCGTTCCCCAATCCACATGTGCGGATATGATAGAAGCAGCACATCTAAGCTTTTTTGAAAACCGTCCGAAATCATCTCGAGGCCCCCGGGACCCCAACCAAAAATATGAACAAGTCACATATCATAATTCAAACTCATATCAACCCTCGGAACACTCAAAACAACGCCATAACACCAAATCACCCTCGGATTCAAGCCTAAGGATTTCAAAACTTCTGAATTCCGCAACCGATCCAAAAACCTATCGAACCTCATCCAAATGCCTGAAATTTTGCACACACGTCACAAATGACACAATAGACCTACTTCAATTTTTGAAATTCTATTCCAACCCTAATATCAAGATTTCCACTGTCCGGAAAGTGCCAAAATTTTAATATTTGCCAATTCAAGCCTTAATCTACCACGGACCTCCAAATTACATTCCGAACACGTTTCTAACTCCAAAATCACCTAACGAAGCTATCCGAGCCATCATAATTCACATCCGAGCACTTCTACACATAAGTCAACATCCGGTTGACATTTCCAACTTGAACTTCCAAATAAGAGACTAATAGCTTGTTTGGACAAGCTTCTTTTTGGCCAAAAATGCTTTTTTTTTTTTGCCAAAAGAACTTTTGGCCAAAAATTTATGTGTTTGGCAAAGCTTTTGGAAGGAAAAAAAGTGCTTTTGAGGAGAAGTTGAAACAGTTTTGGAGAAGCAGAAAAAAGTAGCTTCTCTCCAGAAGCACTTTTGAAAAAAATGCACTTAGAAACAGTTTTTCAAAGCTTGGCCAAACACTAATTGCTTCTCAGATGTGCTTTTCAAACTAATTAGTAAAACACAAACTGCTTTTCTCCAAAAGTACTTTTGAGAAAAGCACTTTTGAAAAAAAACACTTCTCAAAATAAGCTGATTTTTGCAGCTTGGCCATACGAGCTATAAGTGTCTTATTCTACTCTAAAGTCACTCCGAACACAACACAACCCACACGATATGATAAAATATAGTTGAACAACACATAAAAAAATAGAAATAAAAGAATTACGAAACGACCGACTGGATCGTTACATTTACTTTCGGGAATGAAGTTTGCGGAATACCATTAAAAAGTGTGATCGACAATGAATAAATGAAATGTCTCCATCTTCAATTAGATAGGTTGGATTTCGCGAAAATAAAAAAATGATAGGGAATGCTTCCCTTTTAATGAGTTATATGCGAGCAAATGCCGATTAGACAGGCTAGTATAAATTTAAATACCGAACGAATAAAGCAAAAGAAAAATTGTCGTTTCTCGTCATTTTTTGATTGATTGACCAGCCTAGAATTTTATAAAGATTAAAAGATTGCATTGTCATACACGTTAACGTTATTCTAAGTAGAGCCAGTTTGCTCACCTAACTTAGGTTTTATAAATACTAAAATGATCATAAACATAAAACTGTCAAATGTTATTTTGATGTTTCATATGTCAGACATGGCCGGTAATTAGAACGTAAAGAATTATATACTATTGGGTATTTAATTGTCTAATCAAGCCAAAAAAATTGATTGAACTTCAAACCTTTAAATTTCTTTTTGCTCTATTTGTTAATAATAGTAATAATAATAATAATAATAATAATTCAGAATAAAAAAATTGTGAAAAAGATTTGAGCAGAAACAATGTTAGTATAAATTTTGTCAATATAGATATTTAATTATTATGGTAATTAAATCATAATGAAATAAAAATACTGATGCAACTCTCTTAATAACCAAAGTCAGTAATACTTTTTATCTAATCAAAATAATTATACACTGGATGACAGGATGAGTAAAATATTTTGACATGCTAATCACATTTCATACAGAAGAGTAAACTATTTCACTAGAACGGAAGTAGTAAACCGTATTGAGGGTATAAAATTGTTGAATTTCCGTATGTCATTTTTATATTTGAAATTAAAGCTTAGACACATTGGAAATAATCAGAATTTTAAGTTAATGTAGGACCTAGTGGGATAAAATATTTATTGTTTGATTTTTTCAAAGGATCTAGAAACCAAATTAACGTTGGGTGGGGTAGGACTGGAGAGAAGGATTTTCATCCGCAAGAAAACTATCAAATAAAACTAATGTGATGTACTTTCTGTGATGTTAGTTAGCTCGATCTTTTATGTCCATGCAATTTGAGTTAGCAATCAGAGGCGAATTTAAAATAATAATTGTATTTAAAATTAAATATTTTTAAATATTTAACAGTTTTTTACGTAATAGATATACAAAATTGGGACAAGAACTATTGAATTTACATGAACTCAAAAATACCCCTATATAGATCTGTCCCTGTTAACTGTTTGACCAAGCTAAAGCTGTCAACTGGGCCGGATTGACCCGGGATCGGACCAGTAAAATTCGGGACCGGACCGGATCGGTAGATAGGGGCCGGGCTGGGCTGGATTCAAAGGGTGTAGGGGGTTGGTCCGTTAAGAATTTTTTATTTCGGAACCGGATCGGACCGGCCCGGTATGGTCAACAGTACCGTGAACCGGTACGGACCAGCCCGGTTCAACGGTAACATTTTTTTTAAAGTTTTTTTTATTTTTGAATTGGTGGGGCCCACATTTTCGTTGGCAACGGCTACAGATCCGTTGGCCAACGAACAATTTTGCAAAAATTGCCATTTTTAATTTTTTTTTGTATTTATTAAATTACAATATTAACCCTTCTTAAAATCTATAAATACCCCTCATCTCTTCTTCATTTCTTCACTCAAAATTCTTATCTCAATCTTAATTCTCAAATTATCAACCTATCTTTTCCCTTCAATTTGCAAGATTACATATTTTATTTGTTATTCTTTTCCCGAATTTAATTTATCGCAATTTGTCATTCGGAATTTGAAGCTTGAAGTTCAAAATTGAAATACTTGCTTGACGTTTGTTCGTGGTAACATCGGATTTGCGTAATCAAGTGCTCAATTTATTGTCGAATTCGGTGCACTCCCTCCAACTCTTTCTCTTCTTTTATATTTTAATTGCATATTTGATTTTAGCTTATATTTTAATTTTTACAATATGTTTAATGCTGCTAAAAGAGCGTGTAAAAAAGTTATTGGTAGGGGTGGAAATAAAAAAAGAGGTAGTCCTGTAGCTTCTGGTAGTAATAGTAATGACCCAATAACACATGTTTCTGAATCATCGCCTAATTTGCAAGATGTAGAGATTGATTATGAACAATTACAAGAAGATTTTGGAATAGAAGATAATGAAATTGGAATAGAAGATGAGATACCACCTACACCTAGTAGTGGAAATGTTGGTAGTATTGGTGTTGGAGTTGCTAGTGCTACTAGGGGTAGAAGACCACCAGTGGCTCCAACTTCTACTCGTAAAAGAAGAAGTCCGGTTTGGAAATTTTTTGAAATAATAGAAGGTACTGATAGAGTTACGTGCAAAATTTGTAATGAAACTTTTAAACATTTGACCGGAGGTAATTTAGGGGGGACTGGGACACTTACTAGACATATGATGGCTATCCATCCCATAGAATGGGGAAATAATGGGGATGGAAGTCAAACAACTATTAACCCTACTACTGGAGGTCTATTAAAATATGATAAAATGAGGGATCGGGAGGAACTAGCAAAAATGATTACTTTGGGTTGTTTTCCTTTTTCTTTTGCTTATTCATCGTATCTTATCATGTATATTCAAAGGATTTACAATCCTTTATTTAAAGGTATCCCTAGAAGTACTTGTAGAGCAGATATCTTTAGACTTCATGGACAATATCAAACATACATACGTTATTTATTTAGTCACCTTCCTTCTAGAGTATGTCTAACTTCTGATATTGGTCATGTTGTTAATGGAAATGATTATTTGACAATTACATGCCATTGGATAGATGATAATACTTGTATGCAAAAACGTATTATCGCTTTTAAATATGATGAAGATCAGAGTCATACTACTACGTTTATAAGTAGTACAATTGTTGACGTTGTTGAATTTTATAATCTAAACCAAAAAGTTTTGTGTATGTCTTTTGATAATGCTTCAAACAATAATGCTGCAGTTTCAATTTTAAAATTGCATTTGCAACCACCTCTTGATGATATTTTTCATGTTAGGTGTGCATGTCATGTTTATAATTTAATTGTTAAAAGTGGCCTTGATTTATTTTCAGTTGAGATTACTCATGTTAGAAGAGCAGTTTGTGTTATTCAGGGAAATAATAGACAATCTAGAATAAAAGAATTTAAGACTAAGTGTATCCAGTATAACCTTACACCTAGATTCATGCCAGACGAAGTTGTTACTAGATGAAATTATACATATATATTTTTAAAATGTTGCTACAAATATAGATTTCCTATAACTGAAGTTGCTGATGCACATTGTACTGATCCTAGGCGTATGTTAACAAGTGATACTTGGGATGTCATTAATGATGTTGTTAAATTTTTACATAAATTTTATACTGCTACTGTTGTGTTTTCTGGCGCATATTACCCAACTGTTACTATGGCTTTAGTACATATAGCTGAAATTTCTTTGCTACTATATGAATTTAAGAAGAAAGAAAAATATATGGATGTTGTTGAAAAAATGCAAGCGAAATTCAAAAAATATTTCTTTCCAATTACTCCAATTTACTTAATTGGTGCAGTTTTAAATCCTTCTATTAAAATGTCTGATTGTCACCAATTAATGAATGCTTTATATACTTATATGGAGATTGGAGAATCTGAAACCCCAAATTTATATGATTTTATGAACAAACTAAATGAATATTTACAACAACTATATAATTATTATGCAAATGAATGTGATAATACTGCTCGTGCTTCTGACAATGTTAATTCCGCTATGCAATGTAGCAGTTCTTCTAATGTGGATGATGAAGGCCTTGATAGTTTTAATATTTTTTCTACATTTTCTAACACTCAAACCAGTAGCAGGAATATTGATGAGCTTCAATACTACTTGCAGAAGCAAAAGGAGCCTCGCACAAAGGACTTTTCACCGTTGGGATGGTGGCATGAAAATGCAAAGCAATTTCCTATTCTTTTCGCTATGGCTCGTGACGTGCTGCATGTGCCAATTTCTACCATTGCATCGGAGAGTGCATTTAGCCAAGCAAGACAACAACTTGGAGACACCCGCCACTCATTAGGAAGCAATGGTTTGGAAGTTTTAGTATGTTTCAGAGATTGGATTAGATCGTAACGAAGAAATTAAGGAAAGGAAGATGTTGATAGCCCAGAAGACGAAGAACTTGGAGATATATTAACCCATGGAAACCCATCGGAATTTAACTCCCCAAAAGAAGGTCAATCGGTTCATATTGATTATGATGAACTTGCTAAGGTGATGCAAAACATTTGAAATTACTACTTCACTAGTTTACTTGTTAGAAAAAATGTAAACATTTCATTTTCTACTTATTAATTTGAAATTGAGAAATAAAGTAGCACTTGCAATAAGTGCAATTTTTTCCCATCTTACTTGTATTCATTCAATGATTACAAAGTATTAATATAATTATAACTTAATAATTATACTTAATTTCAAAAAAAATTGAAAATATACTAAACCCGACCCGGTCCGGCCCCTTTCAACCCGTAACCCGTATGGTTCAATTTTAATCCGAACCAATCCGGCCCCTTAAAAACCGGTACTGTTCAACCCGGCCCGGGCCGGACCGGAACCCGTACGGGTCGAAAAAATCCGACCCCGCCCGGACCGGTTGAACTGTTAAACAGCTATAGACCAAGCTGTAAAAATCAATTTATTTTGAAAAAAATTTTTACTCAAAAATATTTTTTTGAAAATATTTTAGGTAAGAAATAGTTTGTATTTAATTAATTAATTTAAAAAATACTTCTGAACATAATTAATATTTGATAAAACTTTTAAAAACTTATTGTAAATAATTTTTTTCAAAGTACTTTACAACGGTAATATATAGAATGATTTAAGTATTACTGGAATATCTGTCACCATGCATTATCACGAAAAGCAACTCAAGAAAAGTTGGCAATAATTACAGAGCGAGTTGGCTGCTGAGGATATTATACATTAGATTCTTCTTTACATGAGATTTGGATTTCCTCTTTGATACACAGTGATCTCACCCACTTGGCCTCGTCTTTGTCTTTTTTCCTATCCTATACTATAGATGCTATACACAGTAGATAACTACAATAATTTTGAGACCAACACCAACTAGTGTAGTTTCTTTATTAAAAATTACTCTAATTTGAATTTAGAGACCGATGCTTACTTTTTTCCCTTTTGAAAGAGAGAAATAAGATTGTGAGTTTGAATCGGTTTATCGATAAATCGAATCGATTATTTATTATTGCAATCGAAAAAATTAAAATCTTATTGAAACGATAACGATAAACATATGTACAAATCGATAATCGATAAGGGTTAAAATCGAATCGATAAATCGAATGCATACCCATAGACTCTAGATACTTGTTAAATGAATAATTACCTATTTGTGTATATTAATATAATATATAGAATGTATATATATTCCGCTACTATTTTGAAAGCAACTATACAATATTATTTTCCCTAATCTATACCCTTTCTTTATCCTAAGTCCCTTACTATATCCTATACAATAAAAAAAATTACGGGATTTCATGAAAAATTTATCGCTATAAACACGCCTACCTAATATGGACAAAAAGAAGCTAAAATAAGATGAACACCATTTATAATATAAAAATTATGTCAACAAGCAGATGCAACAAACTAAAGTCAAGGATCAAATGTATGCCACCAACACTCCAGTGGTATAAAAAAACAAAAACAAAATTTTATTGAAACGATAACGATAAGCATACGTACAAATCGATAACCGATAAGTAATTATCGACAAGAGTCAAAATGGAATCGATAAATTGATTGCACACCCCTAGAGAGAAACGTTAAGAACCAGTAATGTGCAGAAATGGTCTTATGATATACAGTCAATTACTCATACAATCGCTCAACTTTCCAAAATTATTTACTGAAATTATCTTTCATTTTTTATAACAACAAAGTCACTTAATGCCTATATCACTCATAAGGTCACTCAACCAGATTTATCAAATTTTTTATCGTCAAATACTTATTTTACCCTCTAAATTATTAACTTTTATCTTCTATTTTTTTTTCTTTTTCAAAATTATGATATTTTTCTCTTTTTAATCAATATTATAGAACTATAATTTTAATATAATAATATAATTGAGCATAATATTCTAAAATATGTAATCTATATTACAAAAATACCTTTATTTTAAATATTTACTTTTCATAATATATGCATGGAATATATGTTTTAAAACTTTTATTTTCTTTCATTCTCAATTGTGTATATAATTTTTTGAGTTTTTTTAGTTAATATCAAAACTATTATTACGAAAAAATTGTTCTAATTAACTTTCTACTATGCTCATATTTTATTAGTCCAACATCGTATATGCTTAAATACTATTTTAATTTTTTAAATTTAGAATTTAAAATTTATTTATTCTAAGGTAAATCCATAATATAAATAATAAAGAGAAAATTTTGTTATAGTAAAAAGCTAAAGAAAAGAAAGATAATAGTTGATAATTTAGAGGATAAAATATGCGTAGTGCGATTTAAAATTTGAGAAATCTAGTTGAGTAACCTACCGAGTGTTAATAGCATAGTTAAGTGACTTTGTTGTTATAAACAAAAGAATGATGACTTTAGTAGATAATTTCAGATAGTTGAATGACCATATGAGTAATGGACTCTAGGATATACGCTTCACGATGACGTATCCAAGATTTTCAATAAGAAATGCCAAAATATAAAAAGTTAAACACATAAAGAAGCTAAGGAGATATTTATATATATATATATATATTACTTAGCTTTTATAGTGTAATTTTTTCAGTGAATTAAGGGATGTCAATCTGCCAGTGACCTTAGTATTAGAGTCGTATGACATTCAATGATATGACTTATCCCATCCTTCATCCAAAAATTATATTGTATACATAGATAAAATATTACATTTTAAATATATATATAACACATATTGAATACCTTATGTTTAATTCGCTTTACTTTTTTAAATTTGAACATTTTTAAAAAAATTCCTAACTTCGCCTTTCATTACATTAGTACCCCTCGATTTTCACATTCACTTGCACACATCCGCGAGGAATAAGAAGTCAAATATGCAGAACGGCATATAGAAGATGAAACCTTAAGCTTTATGGACCATGATATTAAAAGATAGATCATGAAATATGATTATTCAAAATCATATAAGGAGAGAACGTCTCTTCTTCAACCAACATGAGACACTTAATACCTCCCTCACTGTCAACCGTTGCGCAACTTGAGTTCAACTCAACCTCAATAATTAAAATATGAGTCGAGATTGTCCAAAATCATATAATAAGACAATAGTTCATTCTCCTAATTAATGTGGATGATAAATTGCCCCATTATTCCATGGGGATCGATATCAAACCCTCAACCACTTTTAATATGCATTTTTTTGCTTTGTGTAGTAAATGAAGTGGGTACAGGGCAGGAAGGAAATTAGATAAAAGAAAGGATTGAAAATGGCAGTGAATTAAATTCAAGAGTAGCCAAAACTTAAATTTCCAAAAAAATAATAATAAAAAAAAAGGGGGTCTCTGACCAAGTTTTTCTGTAAAAGAAAGACAACATAGTAGGCTAACGAAGATTGTGACGGAGGGGGAAATATTCTGTCATACTTAATAGAGTTTTGGAGTTAAGTTTTAGTATGATATTATCTTTGTTAGGAAATATTTCACCTCTTAATATGAGACTTGTCGTATAAATTCAAATTTATTCGGGTCTCATTACCCACGTCGAAAGAAAAGAAGAAACAACAAAGAGGACATAAGACATGTGATGTGGCACATGTAACTAATCAATTGACTAACCTATTTGTCTGACTTTTTGCCATAACCAAAGGCCATAATTCAAACACCAAACTTGAAAAACCACATCACATGATGTTGTCTCATTCCACAAAACAAAGGTACCATCCGTACTAACCGTAACACCTCATACGTCAATTAAAATCCCCATATATATATATATACATATATATATATATATACATATATATATATATATATAGTAGAATTCTCAATAACATATATGGCCAAAAGGTTTAACCTACTGTTTCTTGATTGGAACTTTCTTCACTTTTTTACAACTAATAAAAACTTGTTTTTATTTTTAATGTTCCACTCAGACAGTAGTACTTGAGATAGAACTGCGATGCAAACCAGTTTTCATCTTTTGATTTTGAGTAAAATGAATCATTCTGTAGATCATCAAGTGGAGTATATGCTTTGTTACTGTATCATATGAATTCAAGATTCAACACCCTCCCCCCTCCCCTCCCAACCCAAACAAAAAAAAAAAACACACACACGCGCACCCACACAATCTCTCTTTTTCTCTCTAAGTACATAAGGGTCGTTTGGTAGGAAGTATTGGAAAAAATAATGCAAGCATGAACTTATTATTTCTTGGTATTATTTTATGTATAAGCAATACATAGAAAATCATGGCATTAGTAATATCAAGACTATTAATTCATGCATTAGTATGATTAAAGATAGAATTGTCCTTACAAGTTCATTAAAGCAAGAGAATATGGAGGACATTTTTATAAATAACTATTTTTCTTAAAAATTATGCAATGCATTATAATTTTAATACACCATACCAAACTGTAAATAAGAAATAATATTTATATAACCAATGTCTGCATTACTTATAATACATGCATTCTTGATATATCTTGTTTGGTACTATTCTTATACATTCTACTAAAAGTGTGTATACAAACTCTTATGTAAAAGATGGGCCTTCAAACATACAAAGTGTTAGAATTAAAGATGGGAGGTCATTTAATAGTATGATTTATATATTTAGTAAAGTAACAGGATTAATTGGGCCAAGAAAATGAAATCAAGGGAACCGTGAACCCTTAATTAATTAGTGATGGCTGACTTTCATCTGTAGACTGTGAACAAACAACAGATCATTTCAATCATGCAAATGGACTCTTTTTATTCACTTGTTACTTAGTGACCAATTATTCGGCGGACAAATGATGGAAATTCTTTCTATTTATATCATATATGAAACCTTATTATTAAAAATATGCATATTTTTATTATTAACCATCTTGTTTATATTTTTTCTACAAAATTTATAACATTCGTTAAATATCCAATATTAAGAATTGATTTCTTCCAAATTAGGCACCTACAAATCTAGAAAATTTATACCATTCATTAAATACCCCATATTAAGAATTTAATTCCTTCCAAATTAGGCGCCTACAAATCTGAGATAAATATTTGAATAGCTTATTCCTTCCAAATTAGGCGGCTAAAAATTTGGGTCAACAAATTTTGGACAAAAAATTTAAAAACTAAACTATAAATCAGTTTAAGTATGTATAAAACAATATTGTTTTAATGGTATTTACAAATTACTACATTTATACTACAAGTAAACTGCAATCTGTATTGAAAAAAATGTTGACTACAAAATTTTCTCCTAATCTACAAATTTTCTACAAATAAACTACAAATCAATTTACGTATGTATAAAGCAGTATTGTTTTGAAGGGTATCTATAAAATTACTACATTTATACTACAATTACACTACAATCTATGTTGAAAAAAATAGTGACTACAAAATTTTCTCTTCATCTACAAAACTTCTACAAATAAAACTACAAAAAAACTGCAAATCGGTTTAAGTATTGTATAAAGTTGTATTGTTTTTAAGGGTATCTACACAATTACTACATTTATACTACAATTAAACTACAATATTATGTGGAAAAAAAATTGACAATAAAATTTGCTCTTCATCTACAAAATTTCTACAAAAAACTACAAATAAACTATAATTGCACCCACACTGTCACACTTACAGAAAATTCATATGGCTACCCCACTAATTTACAATTGTGAATTGTTGATTGGTCGATTGAGGAAGTCTTCTATATCATATATCTACTCTCGATCTCGTAGCTGTTAAAATTCAGAACAATACCTAACAATTACCTGAAATTACAATAACCGAAACAATGGGTTTCATATTGAATCTCTTTGGCTAAAAATCTGATTATACTCAATGGGTCTCATCTTTGTATTTTTTGAGAAGAAGAAGGAATGGAGAAGAGAAAAAAATGTGAGGGAGAAAATGACGCTAGGAACTTGGATTCCTGACCCAATCCAAAATTCCTTTATTTATTTGTTTATTTATCATTATCATTTTTTCTCATCTGTTCTTTTTTCTCTCTAATCTATCTAGTTCCTTCTTGTACAATCATCTGATGAAGTTTCATCAAATAGCTCTTCCACTTCTAGTGGTCACATAGTTACAAATCCAAACAAACAATAAAAGCTAAGGGCGAGAGAAACATGGGATATATGGATACCTTTAATTAAGGAGTAAAATTTGCCCATTAATTAGACTCTTAACTAAGTATGGTATAGGATTGGTAATTTGATATACGGGGTTGTAATTAAATCAAACTTTACACATGGAAGGTAAAAAGGTTTCCTATATGATATAAAAATGTATATATAAATGTATATATATATATATATATATATATATATATATATATATATATATATATATATATATATATATATATATATATATATATATATATATATATATATATATATATATATATATATATATATATATATATATGGAGCATATATCAAACTGTTAATTTTATCAGTTTTCTTGAAACAGTCTTTATGTCCTTTTTCGAAGTAGGAATAAGGTCTGCATACACTTACCAGACCATTGATATTTAAAGTGTATGTTGTTGTAAATTTATCAGTTAATTAAAAAACAATCTAAAGTTTATACGAGTAGTGCATATGAATTCAAAAATTAAAAGCAACTTGGGTGTTTGATTTGGAGGATATATCCACACGGAGGCTATGAAACATGGAGATTGAAATTATAGGTTGGAATCAGAAACACATGGTATTGCTTTTAATTTGTCAACAACAATTTTTAGAGCTGAGGTGAGCCTACCACTGTTCAATCATTTATTGCTTCATATATATACACTCCCATGAGTTGTTCAAACGACACACAAACTAGGATCACATATAGGTACAATAATACTTGTAAATGACGGACTAACAAAAGTATACAAACGCAACTAATTCTCGATTTGAATGAAACCCTAACGCGTCAATGATTGTTCAGAATGGTTACTAGTGACATCGAGATATAATTTCGGATTTTTTGGTAATTAAATATTATTTTATTAAAATTTTGATAAATAAATATATACTAGTATTCAGTAATATAAAAAATTGATAAACATATTATTTGTTAAAATATTCTTATGGGAGAATTTTCTTAGTAACACATAATAGTTATTTTTTAGTCGTGTGACAATTTTCGTTGATATACACTTTCAAGGTTAACCGAATTCAGTAATCACTTCACATTCGAAAAATATAAGAATTTAATAGATCTTAATATATGATATGAATATGGAAGAACAAAAAGATTGGTGCATTTCAGTAACACTTAATAAGAAAATAATTATACAATCCATCATTTAAAGTTAATAAATATAGAGAATTCCATGTTCTATTAAGTATTATATCTCACGAGAGAATTCCACAAATTTTTAGATATTTATAAAAGAAAATTCTATGTATATGTGTGTGTGTGTATGTATATATATATATATACAATACCATACTAAATAAAACCAAATATAATCAGGTTTTTTGATCGGTTTGATTTGTACACGTCTAATACTTATAGCATATTTGACCAAGCTTTTTTGAGCCAAAAGAATTTTTTTTTTTGGGCCAAAAGAAATTTTTTTTGGGCCAAAAATGCCTTTTCAAAGTTAAGGTATTTGACCATACTTTAGAAGGAGGGAAAAAGTGATTCTAAATAGAAGCAGAAATAGTTTTCGAGAAACAAAAAAATGTAGCTCCCCCTTCCTCCGAAAGAACTTTTTTAAAAATTAATTTTGAGAAAAATATATTTAGAAGCACTGTTTAAAAGTTTGGCCAAATTTAATTGTTACTAACAAGTATTTATTAAATTATAAATATAACTTTAAAAAAATATTTTTCAAAATAAGTTAGATATTTGAAGCTAGACCAAACATGCATAAATGATAAATTTGTCATATTTTTTTTTTGGTAATTAAAATTGTATTAATCACCAAATGGTTGCCTTACAAAATCATATGACAGTTTTTAGCTCAACTGCCTATCAAAATGGAACATGAATTATCTATACTACTCTAGCCAAATCAACATTTATAACATGAAATGCTGAATATATGAACTAAGCCTAGGAGGAGCTCGAACATTACATATATAGGCTATACTACTTAGGAGCTTATCACAATTACAATAGATGTTTTCAAAGATTCTCGCATTCCTTTCTAACCATAAACCATAGAGCATTTCTGTTATTGTCATCTTGAATGTGTGAGCTCGGAGAGATTTCCCTTTAGATTGTTCAATGAACCATTGGCAGAATTGTGACCAATCTTGTCCAGTGAAGTCTGCCACTCCTAGCCATTGCAGTGTCTGGTATCTCAACTGGGAAGCAAAATTGCAATGCAAGAATAAATGGTCTCTAGTTTCCATTTCTTACTGGCACATAACACATATGCCTGGTATATTCAGATTCCATTGTAGCAGTCTATTCTTGGTAGGAAGTCTATCTTGCAGCAACAACCACAAGTTGAAGATAGCTTTAGGTCTAGAAGCATTTTGTATTACCAAATTCTTCCAAGGAACTCTAGTTGATTCTCCAAGCAGTTGCAAGTATAATTTCCTTATGGAGCAGTCAGTGTTATATAGCAATTGATGTTGTTGTAGCAGCTTGATTCCCTCCACAATTTTTCTTACCATCCAGCTAGCATTTGTTGGGACAGTGAAGTTCTCCAACTGTTGTTGTTTGATGTAGACAGTATGAATCCATTTTACCCACATCAGATCTTTCTTGTGTGCTAAATCCCAACTAAGTTTAGCTATAGCAACCCTATTCCACAATAAGATATTTGTTATATTCAAACCTCCAACAGATTTAGGCATGCATACCTTTTCCCAAGCCACATAAGCTTTCTTTGTGATATTAACTGATCCTGACCAAATATAAGATCTGCATATTGACTCCAGCAATTTAACAACCTTTGAAGGCATGATAAATAATTGAGCCCAGTAAGCTTGAACACCAAATATGATTGCACCAACTGGCTTCTGCCTGCATAGGATAGATATCTAGCTGTCCAGGAAGTAATTCTAGCAGAAATCCTATCAACCAGAGGTTGCCATTGAGCAACTGTCAACTTTTTGGTAGTTAAAGGTATTCCCAAATATTTGAAAGGGAGATCCCCTCTAACATAACCAAGCTGATCAAGAATTTGTTGCTGAATCACAGGAGAAACCCCACCAAAATACACAGCACTTTTGTGTAAGTTTGCTTTAAGACCAGTAGCTGCAAGGAACTGAGAGAAAAATAAGAACATAGAACTTACTGACTGAAGCTCTCCTTTGACAAACAATAGTAAGTCATCAGCAAAGCTTAAGTGAGTAATTCCCAACTTCTTACAACCAGGATGATATATGAAGTTTTTAGTATGATTCAACTCTGCCAGGGATCTACTAAGATATTCCATTATAATAGCAAACAGAAAGGGAGATATAGGATCTCCTTGTCTCAATCCTTTGGCAGCTTGAAAAGGCTCTGTTGTTTCTCCATTAACCACAACTGTATAGCTAACAGTTTGGACACACTCCATGATCCACCTGATAAATCTGCTAGAAAAATCCAGTTCTTCCATAATCTGTTGCAAACTGCACCATTCCACTGAGTCATAAGCTTTTTGAAGATCAATTTTGATCATACATCTGGGAGAGATATGTGATCTAGAGTACTGTTTTATTAGCTCATGAGCTAATATAACATTATCTGCTACTCTTCTTCCTGGTATAAATCCAGCCTGAGAATTACAGATAATACTACTCATAACCTTCTGGAGTCTGTTAGCCAACAACTTGGAAATAATTTTATACAAGACTGAACAACAAGCTATAGGTCTGAACTCTTTGACTGTTTAAGGATTGGATACCTTGGGCAGCAAAGTGAGTGTGGCACAATTAGTAGGTCTGTACATCTTGGAGGTCTGAAAGAAATTCCTGATAGCTTGCATAACCTGGTTACCAATGACATGCCAAGATTGTTTGAAGAACATGGCATTAAATCCATCAATCCCTGGAGCTTTATCATTTCCAATAGCCTTCAAGCTGTCTAGTATCTCTGTTTCAGTAAAGTCAGCAACTAGTTTCTGTTAGAAACACGTTCTCAATGCAATATACTAAACATGTACTCTTTTGTAGGTTTTGATGAATGACAAACGAAGCAAATTGATATATGACGGAATTCAAGTACAAGCGCACAATGGTTGCGAATAAGATTGAAGTTCAAGATATAGCTTTTAATTGTTATTGAGTTGTTCTAAATTGTAATCTCGATCCTATAACTTGACTCATAGTATGGCCTCTCTCATAAAACTATTTTCCAAAATCATGCATATTTAATTCTGTGTCAAAAAGATTTTAAATCATGCATATTTACATTAGACAAAATATTTTCTAAACATGCCTCAAAAATCTGGGCTAAAATAATCGATTATGTACTTATGATAATCGATTGTTTCTGAGCCAAGACTGCATGACAATCGATTATGAATTAATGGTAATCGATTGTGAGTAAGACAGTGAACATCAGGTTTTTCCAAATCTGCATGATAATCGATTGTGAACAAATGACAATCGATTGTTGTTGAGGTAAAGTTTTTCAATACTCAAAATAATCGATTATGAACTAATGGTGATCGATTGTGTTGAGTTGATGTCTTCCAGTGATTTTAAATTTAATTAAGTAATCGATTATGTCTTTAGATAATCGATTATCACTGAGACAGTAAGTTTTATGATTTTCAGAAAATAACAAGTAATCGATTGTTGCAAAGGACAATCGATTGTTGAAGCTGTCCGTTGTCAAATGATTTTCAAATACCATAAGGTAATCGATTATTGATTCTAGATAATCGATGTTCTGCTTAAAATCTGGAAATGATTTTTAGAACGTTGCTGAAGTAATCAATTATTGATTTTATATAATCAATGTTTTGCTTAAAATCTGGAAATGATTTTTAGAACGTTGCTGAAGTAATCGATTATTGATTTTATATAATCGATGTTTTGCTTAAAATCTGGAAATGATTTTTAGAACGTTGCTAAAGTAATCGATTATGAACTTAGTGTAATCGATTATCTGATTTTGAATATTGCCAGTAATCGATTATAGATTATGTATAATCGATTGTGAAGCGTTAAATCTGGGATTGATTTTCAAACTGACTGGCAGATAATCGATTGTTTGGTCTTAATAATCGATTATCACTGAGTAATTTCAGCAACTCTTAATTGGCAATTAGACAACGGTTGAACCAATTTTTTCAACTATAAATACAGCTTCATTTCAGTGTTTTAAAAACTACAACATACACAAACTGATCATTACATTGCTATAAGCTTTCATTCAATTGTTCTTCATTTTCTACTCATTTCATAAAGCTTTTGAGACCCATATTATTGCTTAAAGTTGTTGTGATCTTGAACATATTCTTTTACTCATATCTACTCAATAAGGAGTACTTTAGTTAAGTGAGTGTCCAAGTATTTGATATACTTGTAAGAGAATTGCGATTCTCTTGTTTCAAGGAACTTGCGTTTCCTTGGGTGAAGTCTTTGAGATTGCGATCTCCGAGCAACTGTTTGAGGCTTGTGTCCTCAAGTGTGTAACGGTTTGTTGAGCACCCTTAAGCTTAACAAGATAGTGAAAAATCTCGAGAGAGTCTCTCGGGGACTGGACTAACCACGTTGGTGGCCAACCAGTATACATCTTTGTGTAAGTTTATTTTTCTGCATTTATTTTACTTCTTGCAAAGTTTAAATTCCGCAAGAAAATGCTAAATTATATTAATACGCTATTCACCCCCCCTCTAGCGTAAAGCGTAGTTTCTAACAGTTTCTTCCTTTGGTGCTGAGAAAGCTTTGGACCATTCCTCATATATATCTTATTCACAGCTGGTAGGGAATTGGCTGTAGTTCCCATTAGTGATTTATAGAAATCCCTAATCTCCTTTTTCAAATCTGCAGGATCAGTTATCTTCAGTCCTTCTTCTGTGGAGAGTTCAACAATCTGCTTATACTGACTCCTCTCCTTCATGACTGCTGAGAAGTACTTATTATTGGAGTCACCAAGTTTGATCCATTTGGCTCTGGACTTTTGCTGCAAAGCTGACTCTTCAATTAAAGACCACTTCTCTAGCTGTTGAACCAGGAATTTTGCTCTTTGCTGTAGTGTGTCTGAATAAGAAATTGCCATTTGATGCTGTA
The DNA here is from genome assembly GCA_034376525.1 of Nicotiana benthamiana. Taxonomy (NCBI): domain Eukaryota; kingdom Viridiplantae; phylum Streptophyta; class Magnoliopsida; order Solanales; family Solanaceae; genus Nicotiana; species Nicotiana benthamiana. The sequence continues at coordinate 100,444,755 of CM067331.1, forward strand.
CATCTTCCAGTTCCTTTCTACCACTTTCAATCTTTTGAGAAATATTCTTAAATTCTCTAACATTAAGAGATTTTAAGGGAGGTTTGAGAGATTTAAGATTGTTCCATACTCCTTGAAGAGTATTCTGCTCCTTGCTTTTCCAGTAAGTTTTTAGCATAGCAGGAAATTCCTTATGCTGGATCCAAGCATTGAAGAATCTGAATGGTGTCTTCCTTGTGGATGTATCTGTTGTCAGGGTTAGTAACATGGGATTGTGATCAGATATAAGGGGAGGTCCATATACAGTGTGCACATGGTTCCACTTCATCTGCCATTCAAAGTTACCAAACACCCTATCCAGTCTACTACATACTCTATCATTACCACTTTGTTGATTTGACCAGGTAAAATAATTTCCCTCCCATGGCAGCTCAACTAGGCCTGATTGCTGAATGCAATTATTAAAATCAACAAGGTCCCTTTGCTTCACTTGTTGGCAGGATTGTCTTTCCTTGCTAGACAGAATTGCATTAAAATCTCCTGCAATGATCCAGGGATCAGTAATACCAGCAGATAAGTTTAGAATAGACTTCCACAGCATCCTCCTTTGATCACAGTCATTAAATCCATAGACTACTGTAAGCCAGTAGATAATATCCCCAGTGATAGTTTGAACTTTACAATGAATGAGCTGAGCTTCCTCAAGATATCCAGTAACCACCACTTTTGTAGGGTCCCACATGATCCATATCCTCCCATTTACCGCTCCACTATAGTTAGTAATCTGTCATATCTAGTGATAGATTCAAGATTGTAAATCAATGAACACAGAGTAAATAAGAAACTTTTAATTAATTTTCCCCTTTAGCAGTCCAACATAATCAAAATAATATCATATTTAACACTACATTTGATTTTAAATTTGTTCAAAATAAAAACTTATGTTTTCTTTATTTGTTAAAACCCTACCTTTTTTTAATAAATTGATTTTTCATAGTCATTAAAAAATTTATCTTTTAATTTTAGTATTTCAATTAGTTTTGCTCTCCTATAAAGAAAGTTGGCTTTAGAGGGAATAAAAAATAAAAAGGGTAATAATATTGTTGCAATAAAAATAGTGTACAAAATTAAAGAATGTGGAGGATATTTTTATAAACAACCAATTCTCTTAGGGGTTGTTTGGTATGACGTATAAGAAGGTATAAGAGTGGTATAAAAATTTTATACCACCTTAATACTCTGTTTGGTTAGCAAACCAGGTATAAGTTATCCCCGTATTAATTTTAACACTAGGATAACTTATACCTTATAGTTATAGAGGGTGGGGTAATTAGCACCGATATAACTTATACCTTCTTCTTAGAAATTATACAATTGTCATTCTTAATACAATATACCAAACACTAAATAAATAACAATCTCAGTATAATTAATCCCAACATAACTTATCCCAGCATAACTTATACCCGCATAAACCCTATTCCAACCAGGTAAAAGTTATCGCAAGATTCGTTTGGTATGAGGTATAAGAAGGTACAGTGCTGGTATAAAAATTTAATACTATCGTAATACTTCATTTGGTTAAGAAACCAGGTATAAGTTAGCGCATGATTAAAATTAACACCGGAATAACTTATACCTTATAAAGGGTGGAATAATAGCACCGGTATAACTTATATATTTTTCTTACAAATTAGGCAATTGTCATATTTAATACAACATACCAAACAAAGGATAAGAGCGTAATTTATACCGATATAACTTATCGCGATATAAGCCATATTCAAACCAAACAACCCTTAGCGTTGAAGTCGAGTCAAATAAAAACACACACATGTAGCAAAACAATTAACTTGCCTTAGCTATTCTAGGTTAAAAATCATGACTTGCCTCATTTGAATAAAACCCTTCCAAACATCCACGTTGCCTAAATAGTTTACCACTTTTCATGTTCGTCCAAGGAAGTCTGACTTTCCAACAATTAATCTAAATAAGAAGAAAATATTGCTACACTATTTTGCTGAATCTAAAGCTGAGACTCTTTTAAATTAAAGGATTCAGATTTTATTCCCAACCAACTTACCGGTGATTCAGATGGTGAATTGCTGAGGATTGAAGAATCAAGAGGGTACTTTGAACGAAATTTTTTCTCTTTTTTGCAGTCTTTAGGGTAAATACGATATAGAAATTTAGGCAGAAAAAAGGAGATAATAGAGGAATATGAAAAGAAAAAATAACTATATTGGCGAGTTTTCTCTTGAATGGGCGCTAAAACATACTAGTTAGCAGCCAATATTCATTAGCCAGTAATATTTGGCCTACATTAGTGGCAATTGTCTTAAAGACCTTTTTTATTGTAGTGAGCTATGAGCTTTCAAAAATAGCAATAATATAGTTCAGCTTTATGTAATCCTATAGGCTTTGAGTAATATGTGGACTAACTCCAAAGAGAAAAAGTGAACTAACTCTCAACCAGTTATCTGTCCATTTTCGCTGTGATCTTTTTTTCTTTTTCTTTTTGTCATACACTGGTCTGGTACACAATCTAGCACAAACTTGCTCGAAATTTACTCCAGAAAACTCATTTTTCTATATTCAAGGAGCAACTTATATCTAGGATTATCCATGTCCAGTGTTTTAAGTAACATATATTTTATCAACCAATGATAACTTCTTTTTTTCCTGTTAACAGGTTCCTCTATATGTCACGTACTTGAGAGTAGACAGGTGAACGATAATAGGCAGAGGTAGGTCCGCACCCAACTGGCAGTGCAAGATGAAAACATGACTCGCCATAAGCATCAAATCATCATCAATTATCTCAATCTTCTGAACACCACCGACTTCTGCGTGCCACGACAAGGCATGACCATAAAAGCTGTAAGGATACATTGCAATGTCACCAAATCACATAGAATCATCAACTATAATCTGGGACAAACATTGCAATCACATAGAATTATAGGCACTTCTTTCTCTCAACACCATCTTTGCAATCTTAGGTGGTCAGGACCATCTGAGGAAATATCACAAAAGAGCTCCAGCGCAATGTATATCCCCCTTATTTACCTTGTACCGGTATCGCTTTAGAGCCAATCTAACAGCTCCTCAGTAGCCAGGTCGCATGATACGTGTGGGAAAAACCTAGCAGTGTTCTAATGAGGTTGCATCAAGTTGTGGAGAAGGATGATAGCACCCACCCCCAGAAAAGGTAAACACAAACCGAAACAAATTAACCAAAAAAATTCTACTGCTTAAAGCTATTAAGTTTAATTTAAGATGTTTGTAATCTGCTATCAGTGTACGATAGCAGGAAAAGAAACAAAACCAAGAAGAGGGAGAAAACGAAAGAACCGAAGGATTTGCTGAAGGGACAAAAGTAGAAATGTTGCTCAATTTCAAAATATAACGGATGTAATCAGCATGGAATCCAATAAATGCAAGATCCCCTGGCTGGGACACCATAGGACTGTGGGAAACTGGGAAACAGAAATGTTGTGGGTGTGCAGCAAGGCCAAAAGTAGAGTGACACTTAATAGTATTACAGCATGTGCCTTCCTAAACACTGTGGCTCTTATCTAGAGAGAAAGAAACAACATCAGATTTAATAGGACAACTTTTGATGCATCTCTACTGTGCAGAGAAATAGCCTTATCAATTCATATCTGAGGCAGAAACTACAGAAAATGGCAAGCTGGACTGGACAAACTCAACAAATATCCTTAGCCTCTAGTTTACTAGGAAATCCTATACTATAATATACTTAGAGCAAATTAGAATTTTTTATAGAAGAATGATGTAAATGAGTAGTAGTCCAATCTCTTACTGAAACTCCAACTGTAAATATTTTTTGGGATATCAATGGATAGAATTTTTAACCAAAAATAAATGCAAGATACTAGTGCATTTGCTTCTTGATCAGACCTAAAATCACAAGCAACAGAACAAAATAGCTTGCATTAACGCCATCTATATTCTTTCGAGCAAATAATGATATGAAGGGGCATGTCCGAACCGATGAAAAATCAGCCCTTCCACCACCCAAACTCCAAAAAAATTTCCATTTTTGCCCCTAAATATTCAAACTATTAGACCTTGCTAGTATTCACAGTTCCATTTCAAGCATGTCCTATATTTACATCCAACATCTGCACTATCTACCAGTGTTCATACGGTCACCCCCTGGCAATCTGAATACCTGTGTTCAATATGGTCACCCCTGGCAATCAGAACCAAAAGACTCATGAAGATCCTCCAAGAACTCTCCTGAGGTCAGATTTCTGTGCTTCTGTGAGCCTTGATGGATACTTAACATCCATCTTGATTCTTAAATTTCCTTTTCTCCGAGGATCTTTCGAAATTGCCATCCCTTCATTTGGGACAACTACCTCATGGCCAGGTTTGACAATGTCAGTCAATGGAATAATGAGATTTCTCCCATCCAGTGTCGTAAGCTCCAGCGTTCTTCCAGTGAGAGCTTCAAGAAGTGAAATCTCTTGACTGACCATAAGGTCATTCCCATCCCTTGCATAGACATGATGAGGTTTTTCCTCGATAACGAAAACCAGATCAGCGGGAATAATACCAGGTTCCTGATTTCCCTTTTCAGGAAAAGTTACCTTGGTGCCCTTCTTCCACCCAGGCTTTATCTCGATGGTCAATATCTCCTCTACAGTCCGCAGCTTCCTGCAATAGAACAATATACATATCACAACAAAGTAACTAACGTTGATGAACATCCTATGAAATTACATAATGTATCATCAAAAATTCATCAAATAACGTCTCTATAGATCCAACAACAACAACAACAACAATAACTACCCAGTATATTCCCACCAGGTGGGAGTCTGGGGAGGGTAATATGTAGACAAGCCTTACCCCTACCCGAAAGGGCAGGGAGGCTGTTTCCAATCGACCCTCGGCGCATAGGACAAAAGGAAAAACAGCTGTAAAACAAAACAAAAACAAAAAGCATTAGTGACTCCCGCAGAAAATAGTGAAAATAATTAACTAAAAATAAGAAACATACATACAATCGCAGGCAATAAAATCGTGCAGTAACTATCATAACTAACAGTCATAGGAGGGCACACGCTAACACACAAATCGTCTATGAGAAAACCTACTGACGTGCGAAGGACTCTAGGAGCCCCTAACCTACAACCCTGATTCTGGACCTCCAGACGCTCCTATCAAGGGTCATGACCTCGGAAACTTGCATTCTAATCATGTCCTGCCTAATCACCTCTGCCCAATACTTCTTAGGCCTCCCTCTACCTCGCCGACCGCCAACAATCTCCAGCCTCTCGCAGCTCCTTACCGGGGCATCTCATGTCTAAAAGCAGAGGATGGTGAATCACTGAACTTATGTTCCAACATGGGAAGTTCATTTCCCTATGGACTGGCATCATTACTCTACACACGAAGAGAGTCAGCTAATAATCAAAGTTTTGGATACCCAACCGAGATCATTAGTACTTAATGAAGAATTTGCATTCATACCACGGAGAAAGCCAAAGCAACATAAACCATTTCATATATTCACATAGTTCCTATCTCAAAAGTTTCTCCACCTAATCTCAACCAAAAGATCGTCAAGTACAACTGAAAGGCGGAGACATACCGGATGACCACAAAAGAATAACGATAGAAAATGTTCAAACTGAACAGAGTTAGCTAACAAGATTGTGAGTGATGATACTGACAATTTAAGAACCATTTTACTATTACTGTAAGATGGAAGAGTGCATCAGACAAAGTTATAGAGAATATTATGAGGTTTTGAAACAATTTTTTTTTATGGGTAAATAATATATTATATAAATATTTGCACTAAGCCAGTGCAACACGCATAATTACAGGTTGTGCAAATCAGCAATTGCATCTCAAATAACATCTACATCTTGCACCAAAAAGCTATCAACAAAATGCAATTAAGCTTAAGGCACTGTATATTTCTTCTTTTGCCTTAAAAAATTCTACTGTTCTTTTCAAGCCAGACAGACTACCAGATAACTTGAGGAACAGTGTTCCATGTCTTCTGAGCTTTCTTGCATAAACCCTCCCTGGTCCAGCACTTCAGCATTTCTGAAATGGAGCTAGACATGGTCCAAGACATACCAAATATTGAAAAGAACATGTTCCATAACTGGTTTGTAACCATGCAATGCGAAGAAAGATGGTGTAACATCTTCAGATTGTTCTTCACATAAAGAACATCTGCTGCACAGCTTGAAACCCCTCTTCTGGAGATTGTTTTCTGTGACGCATGCCTCCTTAGCCACAATCCAAGAGAAGCAAGAAACTTTTAAAGGTGCCATGTTGTACCATATTTTTTTTCCAAGGCCATAACTCACTGTTGCTAAAACCCAGCATACTGTAACAGCCTTTAACCGAAAAAATGCCCTTGAGTGACCCTCCAACTGATAGAGTCCATTTTGCAGTGGTCCAAAATAGTGTTGCTTAGCATTTGTAGCAAGAGGCCTACCCTCTCCATTTCCCAATCAATGATATTCCTTCTAAGTCTCAAATTCCAGCCTGGCAATGTACAGAAATCTGCAATTGCCCCATTTTGACGCAAGGATAGATTATAAAAATCTGAAAATTGGTCTTTTAGTGGCGTATGACCCAACTATGCATCTTCCAAAACCTGATTTTCCTTCCATTGCTAAGAATAAAACCCATGTTTCACTCAAAACTTGTTTCAATGCCCTCTAATATGTTTCCATAAACCGGTGCCATGTGGCACTCTAGACTCTTTGGTGCACCATGGATTGTCCAACGAAAACATTTCCACCAAAGTTCTCCAAAGTGCATTTTCCTCCATGTTGAATCTCCAATGCCACTGCATCAGAAGACTTTCACTATGATTCTTAAGGTTTTTAATTCACAAACCCGCCTTCCTTTTGTCTTTGATGACTGTTTTCCAATTTACAAGGCAAATAGGATTTGATAGTTTATTGCCATTCAAAAGAAAATCTCTCCTTAATTTGTCCATGCGTTTCAACACTGAAGGAGCTGGAAATAGAGATATGGTGTAAGTGGGTAGTGCATCAAGCACACTATTGATTAAAGTTATTCTACCACCCACGGAGAGATGTTGTCTCTTCCAATTCGCCAACCTTTTTTCCATTTTCTCAAGGACCTCATTCCAAATTGACAACGATTTGTATTTGGCTCCTAAAGGTAACCCCAGATATTTTGTAGGAAACGAACCGTGGTTGCATTGCAATAATGTTGCAAGTTGACTGATATTTGGCACAATATTCACCGGAAACATGGAACTTTTTGAATAGTTTATGTGGAAGCCTGACGCCGATTCAAACAAAGACAAAATCATTCTCAAGATTAAAACCTGATGTTCCTCTGCATCACATAAAATTAGGGTGTCATCAGTGTATAATATGAGAAATTTTAATATTCCCCAAGCCTCAACTGTCTGCGTGGAAGCCCGAAATCGAGTTTACTTGTGAAGCTTTGTGTATCATGTTGCTAAGCCCCTCCATGACTAGAATAAAGAGGAACAGAGAAAGCGGATCTCCTTGCCGAAGCCCCCTTTGTGAAGATAAAAACCCTGTGGAGTACCATTTATAAGGACAGAAAATTTTACTGAAGAAATGCAAAATCTCATCCAACTACCCCATTTGTCGCTAAAACACATTTGACTCGGCATACCCAGTAAAAACTTCCAGTTAACATCTAAGTTGCTCTGACACGGGTACGGGTGTCCGACACGGGTGCGGATCTAGAGGTCGGATCCTTTGAGATAGAAATTCCAAGATTCGGGGATACGGATCCTAGAACCGACACGGGTGCGGGGATCCGGCCAATAATAAATTAATTCTGAAATAAAATTAACTAATATTATAAAATTTTGCATGCAATTATATTTTTTAAATAATACTATATAACAATAATATGAAGTGAACACTAGTGGGGTCCACCACTATAGCTATCTTAAAAAAGTGTGCAATTCACCATGTTCAAGAAATACTTTACCGTTTATAGATGCAATGCACAGTGAACAAAGCATTTCCACAAGTTGTGGGGTCCACCACTATGCCATGTTTTCTAGAAAAAGTGTGTAATCACTATTTATGTCTTTATCCTTTAGTCTGCACTAACTACACCAAACCTATTTATTTTCTAACTTTTACCAGAAGTAAAAATAGCAAAAAACTTAATCTCAAGAAAACATCAACTCGTCTTCTTCAGTCATTCGTCTTAGTTCTCTGTGCCAGTAGTCCACTACCCATCAACTTCTCAACCCTAAAAAAATACAGATCTTGATTTCACAAACCTGCAGCATGGAAACTCAAATATTGATGAAAAAAAGCTTCAAGGGAGATAATTTTTGGTCAACGCACTCGTTCTTGTTTGACCGGATCTGACGCAGATCCCATACCCTTACCCATGTCAGTGTCGTGTCGACACGGGTACGGCACCCAAAGTGCCATGTCTGAGCAACTTAGGTTAACATGGTCGAAAGCTTTCTCTATGTCAAGCTTACAAATGATCCCCGGCTTTCCCAACTTAACCCTCAAATCTAAGCATTCATTAGCGATCAAAGCAGCATCAGTAATGTTTCTGTCAATGAGAAAAGCTATCTGAGAAGAGCTAATTAACTTCGGAATCACTACTTTAAGTCTATTCGCCAAAGCTTTGGAAAGAATCTTGTAGAAACAGACTATCAAACTGATAGGTCTATAATCTTTAAGTTCCTTTGCACCAATTTTCTTACAGGTTGAGAGCAATGTAAGAACAGTTCAAACTTCTCTCAAATACCTCATGGTTATGGAAATAGTTAAGAGCACTCAATAAATCATCTTTAAGAATCGCCAACACCTTTTGTAGAACCCCATAAAAAAACCATCCGGTCCTAGAGCTTTGTCACTTTCACAACTTCTAATGATGCATAAAATCTCCTCTTCTGTAAAAGCTCCATGTAGCCACTCTTTTTCATCACTACAGATACAAGGGGCAGTATGATACTTCCAGTGTGGTCTCCAAGGCTCATTCTCCCTGTAAAGTGCCTCATAAAAACTAAGAATCTCAATTGTGATGATATCTTAGTTTTGAGTAGAAACTCCCCCCACTTCCAGCTTGTCAATTTGGTTGTATTTATTCAAATAAGATAGGAACATCTTCAATCGTTGTTCTTGTTGCTTTTCAATACTAGCAGAAACTGGCATCAACATCTCAAATTCTTCCATAACTGTCTATACTTGTCCCAAGTAGGTAGACATATCTAATTCCTGTTTCTTCAAGCTTGTCATTCGCGATAATACATCATAGAAACGAGATATATCATTAGAGTATAAATTACGAGCCTTTTTCCCAAACTAAATAAGATGTCTGGAACGGATGGAACAAGGGCATCAATTTGGAATCAATAGATCGCCACAAGATACTACATAACTGAGCATCGACCTTCTCCCAAAGTGTTTTGGCCTTTTCATCATCTTCGCTAGCCTATTTTGTTAAATGATCTTGAACTCCTTGACCTTTACACCACAACTCGACAGACGAAGCCCAAGCTAAGTAGTTTGAACCTTCCATTAAAGGTTCTGAGGTAATCATAACACCGGAACTGTCAGAACCCGGGTTTTTAGACTCGAAAGCATCGACTTCCAAAGACATCCTTGGATTATCACCAAATAACAGAAAGAATTAACTGACAACTCGTTGAAACAGATGAAGGAAACACTATTTTTGCCAGAAAATTACTGTAGCTGCCGGAAAAAGTCAGTGTAGTCACCAGAAAAACTCAAAGTGGTCGGAATCAAACGAAAAAAGGTATGGATAGACTCGGAATTACTAGGTGATCCAACTGTGCAACTGGAAGAATTTCAAAAAATGGCTGGAACGTTGTTCACGCACCGGCGCGTATGATGGATCTCGCCGGGAAGTTCTGGAACGTGAGGGAGCATGTAAGGGAGTTTTCCAGTGAGGTTTACTGGGGTTTGGTCGCCGGAGCCTGAGGAGTCTTCTGGTGGTGTTGGTTTTCTGCATACACCAACAGAAATTGATGTGATTATGGGCAGCCTTCTAAATCACTGGAAAATTGCACGGTGACGAGGTCTTTCTTCCCGGAATCGCCGGAATGATGCACAATGATAGGTTTCTTAGTAAAGCTATGATACCATGTGAGAATACACGGGAGGAAATATGATTGATATCATTCACATATGTTAAACATGATACAATGAGCCATATATATATACATAACATATCCTACTCCTAGTACATATGGGATTAGGGTTACATAACTATTCTAATAGTATAGTTTTTCTACACTGACAGTCTATTTTTATATATGTTTTGTATGGTGATATAAAGTAGAATCACAACTATTAGACTGTAACTCTAGCAACTAAACACGTGTTATAATGTACAAGTTTATTAAACAAAAGATTATGATCAAATAGGTTACTTATCTTCTTTTCCTTTTGATTAGTGATAAAAAATTGGAGATATCATTAGCACTGCAGCTACGTATGGTAGATATGGTGTCTGCAGTCCACTCCGCAACTTCTTTAAAGCACAGTTGGTTATGCCCAAAACTGTGAAGGAGAAATTCTGAGGCTCGGAAAAACAATTAGAAGCATCGCAGAGTATTCACAATTCCTATGTTATAACCGGAACACTTGGTTGTAGAGAAACAAAATATGCTTTGAAACAAAGCAACTATTAACAAATGTATATAATTTTGCCATTATGTTGGATTCCATAGCCCAGTGTTATAAAAAGCGTGCACTTCTTGCTTAAAGCGCTGAAGCGACGCGAGGCGATGGCATAGCGCCTTTCTGCCCTAAAGCGCGACTCACATCAAAAAGTGCTAGCTTTAACCTAAAAAGCGAGAAGCGAGGCAATGGAAAAAGCGGAAAATAGCACGCTTGAGTGAGGGTAAGCCATCTGCTAGGGCTTTTTAAAAAAAACTTTGCAAATACACTTATGCAAACACTCTGTTGCAAGCCACGACAGGTAAGTTTCTCTTTTTCTTCAGTTCACTGTTCGTTACTTTTTCTCTTCTTCTTTCTATTTTTTTCAGTTTTATTGCTCTGTTTTTGCCTAATTCATGCTCTCTTCTTCTGACCTAATTCATGCTTTGTTCTTCTACCCTGATTTATGCTTTGTTTTTTTTCACCGTTATGTTTTTTTTGGCTGTTGATTGTAGTAAATTCAATCTTATTCACTATCTAGTTTTAGTACCTATTATTTATTTACTTATTGATTTCAAAATTGAAATATTTTCTTAATATGTTATTTTTATTAAGTTCTTGGACATTTATCTATGCCTATTTACAACAACAACAACAACCCAGTATAATCCCACTTAGTGGGGTCTGGGGAGGGCAGTGTGTACGCAGACTTTACCCCTACCTTTGGGTAGAGAGGCTGTTTCCAAATAGACCCCCGACATCCTTCCCTCCAAGAACTTCCCACCTTGCTCTTGGGGAGATTCGAACTCACAACCTCTCGGTTGGAAGTGGAGGTTGCTTACCATCAGAGCAACCCCTCTTGTCTCTATTTATGCCTATTTAATTTTTTTTTATTTATGTGTTAAATTACGTTTCACATGAAAAAAGTGCCGGCTTCGCTTCTCACTTTCACCGAAGCCTCCTTGCTTTTTTCCGCCTCTCGCTCTCCAAAACACTGTCATAGCCTTAGTATACTGAATCCCTTGCTGTTTTACATTGTTAAGTGCACCTGCGTGATGCTATGACTGATGATAGAAAGATTACTTATCCCAAAAAGAAAGGAAGGGGGGAGGAAAGTAAGATAAGAAAACCTTAATCTATAGGTACCAAACATTTGGTGCTTAAATGGCTAGAGTACTTTATATTCATGCATTTATAGTTAATTCTAGACCTAAGCATCACTGCTTGGAAGTGAACCTTTTCTTGACCTAAGAATCATTCTAGGAACCTCCCAGATAACACACACATTCTATAGCAAATTCCACATTTGGTGCTAAATACACCTATTTCCAGCTAACAACTTCAGAAGATACAACCAATCATCTTCTTAACTCAACTCAAACAAGGCAATTATGTTCCCTAAGCAAGTACATGCTCCACTGTATAAAGATATGATTGCACTATGAACCTGACATTTTTATCCGCATTCAAAAAAGTACTTAATCTCACCAATGCACATCAACACCTCCAGATAATAACCAACAAATTAGGCATGAAAAGGAAACTTCAGCGTACAATTATGCACTCACAAATCTCATTTAACTATAAAAATGTTGTTTTGAAGTTGTAACAGCAGAAAAATCTGATCTTGCAATCAAAAGAAGGGAAATAACCTAAAAATTTTATAATTAAACATACCCGGAAGCATCTAGAACAGTCCTAGAAATCTTCATTTTTTTCTTAGCCCCTTTATACAAATCCTCCAAACTACACAACAACGCATTCTCCACCGGCGCCGCCTTTCTCAACCCTCCACCGGTGCCGGAAGTCCCAGCTCCAGCACCGGAAAATTCAGCACCAGCATTCGCCGTACTCCTAAAAAAAGCATCCCTAGACTTCCTCGACCGCCCATTATTCTCCGACGACGAGGACCCGAACAATTCCGCATAAATATCATTGGCGTCTCGAGGATTAAAGCGGAATGTAGGGTTAGGATGGGGATTTCGCATGTTGTGGGGTCCACCACGCGGAGGTGGTGGGACTTGACCCGATTTCAAGGCCTCCTCGCCGTAGAGATCGTAGATCTGACGCTTTTGTGGGTCGCTTAGAACGTCGTAAGCTTCGGAGATTTGCTTGAATTTTGCCTCTGCTTCGTACTTGTTGGTGCCGAGGTTCTTGTCGGGGTGCCAGATCATCGCCAGGCGGCGGTACGCTTTACGCAAATCTTCTTCACTGGCATTGCGATTAACCTTGAGTATGTTATAGTAATCGACCCCCATGCTCTACTCTGGTGGGATTATAGGATTGTACACAGAGAAAATGATGAATTGGAAGTGAGTTTTGGAATTGTGAAGACGTGTTGATGGGTTAAGGTAAACGAGAGATGGAATTTCTGGATCGTCTTTGCTAATAACACTAATTTAACCATTGCGGCTGTGATGGCCCCATCTTCTGAAAAATGGGTTCTTGTGGTGACCCGCCCTCGATTTGTTTTTCTGGGAAAGGTCTTAAAGTACATTATGGCAGCAGAAAAGTTTTAAATATAGTCCGTTTGTCACGACCCGACTTCACTTTCCGTAAACATATCGTGATGATACTTAATTTCTATAATTAGGTAAGCTTAACAATACGAAAAATAACATAGCTTACGAATAATCAATTAAAGCTGAACAAATAAAGAAAATATACATAAATACCGCTTGACATATACAACTCAAAATGCGGAAGTCTACAATATCATCCCAAAACTCGGAAACTTACGAAAACATAAGCTAAAAGAAGTAATGTAAAACGCTCTAATCTCTAGAAATATCTACAACAAGAGTACGATAGAGGGCTAAATACTACAAATAGAGTAAAGAAGGAGACTCTTCGGTCTGCGGACGGGGCAAATGTACATCAAAATCTCTGTAGCTCTCCTTGCCTCAAGGATAGTGTGCCTGAGATGAAGTATTATTGGTTCAAATATATTCTTTTTCGGTTAAGTTTGTCCAAGGTGAACATTTAATTTTACGTGTCACGTATATTTATTTAGGTGACTCAGCATCCCTAACTTATTTTACCTCGCTTTTCTTTTATTTTTTTCACCACTAAAATTTCCTTTCTTTCCACCACCATTGTCATTATTATTGACACCATGAATAATTCACCTCAATGTGCATTATGCAGCATAAACATAGAATCAATCTTATTATAACTATATAATTGCTTCTCGTAACTTGTACCGAAAATTAGCATGGAATCAATCTTGTATCTGCAATTTCAAAAGCAAGGAATATCTCTACCGTGGGAAAAAAGAAAAACGTAGTCTCGCTTAGGTACCTCTTTATGGATGAACTTCAAAGGGCTGTCGCTCTATTTCTTCATGCATCGGAAAAAAGCCTTTGGTTTGGCTTGTTTAATTGATTTGTACGTAATCCAAGAGCTTCATACGTGGGATTTATTTTGGCAAAGGAAAGTCAAGAGAAAAGGTGGTAGCTATTCTAGCAAGTCTTCTGTGGAGGAGTAACACTAGGCTAGTAACTTATTACACTAGTCTCGATTCCTCAAACAGAGAAGAAGTTTCCAATAATAGTCATTGCTAGAAAGTGTCTAATGCTCCACCACTTTTCATCATACCTTTCACTGCATACTAATAAGCTTTTTGAGCATACACGTGTAGTGCAATTTCAGCCACCTTATTCGAACTCGCTGAAAAAGCTTCACGAAAGAAGAATCCCCGTTAAGGGTTTTCTCACCTCCTAGTAGCACTACCAGCAACGTCTTTTTCCTGAATGTTATTTTTTGGGGAGGCTGGAACCCGCCGGAATACGTGACATCTGTTAAGTTAGGGGCGTTGAGGTGGCATGTCACGTGACATTCAGCCATTTAAACCAGCCATTGATAGTTTTGTGTATTGACGTCCGATAATATCTATAGACAGAACTCGTATGTATAGAAAGTATGATATTAAGTTGTTGATCGTCATTGCAGTAGATGGTAATGGAAGTATATTTCCCCTATAATTTGCTATTTGTTCCAATAAAAACCAAGAGATGTGAACATTATTTTTGAACCACTTGAAGGAGCAAGTTGTCAGACAACATTCAGGTATTTATCTAATATCTGATCGGCATGGCAGATTTTAAGATTTGTACAAAATTTGCGTGCATGGAAAATCGTATTCCTACCACCGTTATTGTGTTAAGACTTGAAGGCCAACTTCTAGAGAGCTTATCCAAACAAGGACTTGCATAATTTAATGTGGCTGAGTACAACAGATTACCGAGAGTGTAAATTCAGGAGGCGAATGGAATTGATCAGGCAGGAAGACAAAAGAGCCTATAATTGGTTGATGCGATATGAGCTTGACAAGTGAACTTTGCATGTAGATGGTGACAGAAGATGGGAAATTTTGACTACAAATGTGTCAAAGTCTTTCAACGGGTTATTGAAGTCTGCACGTGGATTGCATGCCACTATCATGATATGGATGTTATTCAAGCAGATGACATATAGGTTTATTGAAAAGATATAGAGGTGCATCATCATTAATAGAGAGGGGTGTTGAATTTATGCTAATACCAATGAAAAGATATGAGAAATACAGGAATCGAGCATAGTGGCATTCATTTTGTAGTATTACAACGGATGAAATATTTTTGAAGTTCGCATTGCTATTTATCCCAATAGGGAGAATAATACACACGCCGTCAATGAAGCCAGAAGGTTATGCTCTTATGGAAAATGGTCCATTTATCACATGCTGTGATCACATGCCATGAAGTGCTTTCAACATACAGGTCTCGGGCAACGATGTACATTGATAAAGAATATAGTGTTGATGCATACTTAAACACCTATAGTGGACAGTTGCAGCCAGTGGGTGCTAAGATTTATTGGCTGCCAGAACCATTTAAAATGGTGTGTAACAAGGATTATGTGCGTCAACGATAAGTGCAGAAAAGAACGCATATACGGAAGCAAATGGATGTTGGTGATACTGTTGATGCGTGTAAATGTGGCATATATTTCCAAATAGGATACGACCGCTATAAATGTCCTTGAGCTGGTTAGATAACGATGGTAATTTAGCTCCCAATGAAGTTTCATCCAATGTGCCCAATTTTCTAGGATACCTATAGTGTTTTGTTAGAGTACTTTGTTGTAATAAATGTATGTAAATGTTTAGCTTGAAATAGTTATGTTTCTAATAAGGTTAAATCTAATTGATATTTAGCATTAATACTTCAGTACAACAATTTAACATACATCCCAAGAAAAAAAACTGTCATTCGCCATTATCGTTACTATCTAACACTATTTCATTGTCATTGTTTTCATCGTGTTCGTCAATATCGTGTATGCACCCTTCAGGACTGAAGGTATCGTAATCTAGGCCCTAGTTGACATACATTTCTCGCATTTTATCTCTATTATTAATAAGACCACTTGCTTGATTTCTACAACAATATGAGACTCTTACTTCTAACGTCTGTGGTTGAAAATTACGTAGTCCTTTTCAATCGACAAATGTTGGGAAAACGGGATAATCATTGTCTCTATGTATTTTTTTCATTTTCTAATAAATCCAGTATTGATCCTTCGTTCCTTCCTGATAGTTAAGATCATCCATGCCTGATGAACAACTAGTGTCTTTTCCATCTCTAGAATCTCTTTCATCAAGTTTTGAATCACTTATCGTTCATCTTTGTATGTGTTTGTTAAGAAGGTTGTAAACAGTGCTTGTGGCACAACAAGCCCATGCCAACGATATAGTACTTCATAATCACATCGTTTTGATTAAAGGGGAACCCATTGTAGTTTTTCGCCCCAAATTCACATACCTTCAAGCTTTATAGAATGCGCTTCGCCCTTAATATAGTGCCCTGTAACTTTGAGATCAATGTGTATATTGGTAAGCTTATTTCCCAAGGGACGCAGAAAACTATACCACTTGCCATCAACCAAATCAATATAGCAACGTAGCATATTTTTACAAGGTAGGGATTGATAGTGTTAAGATATATTCCATGTGGATCTGTTGAACTACCTTCACCTTTTTGCCTCTTCTTGTGGCATTTTTAAAATGGATGTCGTAATGTTTCTTCAAATGGTCTTTGAATATAAATATTTTGGTTCGGTTTAAGAAGTTGTCATATACCCGAAAGAATCATTATCATATGAAACATAGCGCGCTGCCAATATCCATTATGCCTATTGTCTTGTCGACCTTAAAGAGCTGCCATTCAGGAAAAGCTGTCTTGTACCTTAGAGAATCATTATCACGCGAAACATAGCACAATTTGTTTTTATGTGTATTGTCTTGTTCACCTGAAAAAGCTGTCGTTTTAGAATAAATGTCTTGTACCCTAAAGAATCATCATCACGCGAAACATAGTGCTCCACCAATATGCGTTATGTGTATTATCTTGCCTATAAAATCCTAGCGCATATTAGTTATTTTTTACGCTTAACGAAACAAATAGAAAAAACTTTCCATAAATTTTCATTTTTCTTGAATCAAGAAATATCTTGACGCAATGACGTACCAAAGTGTTATTGTGGCAAATGTGTGATTTTAAAGTCATTTTGGTCAAATTGCAATGTGGGGTGTAGATGCTGGATCTGTCAACAACTTGAAAGTTATTGTTTTGGAAGAAATGTTTGTTAGTATTTTTATATGACATGGTAATTAATAGTGTTGTGTTATAATTGCCTTTGGTAGGGCGAAAATTAATATAGATTTGAAGAATCGTATGATGAACCCATTAACCATGGATACTACAAATCATGTTTGCATTATATTTGGAATACGACCAGTGAATACGAACTCCTGATCTTTAAACAACTTGTGGTAGTGAAGGAGAAACTAAAAGAGGTAGATGAAAAAAATAGATTGGAAGAGAAATGTAAGTGGTTGAAGCACATAATAATGGGCGATAGTGACTAAATAAATACGTGAATATATTGAGTGTAGTATTTTATCTTTATTTTACGTGTCATGTATTATCATTAATTGTACCGAATTTATATTATGCTAAGTTGTCGTTTTTTTGTGTTCTAGTATTAAAGTAATAAATAACTCGAGAAATAAAAACACATAAGCAAATTATGTAAAACATAAATAATGTTGCTATTATATATTTAATGTCATATACAGATAATAATAAATGTCAATGTGTCCCACAACCTGTATGCTTTAAAGCATTGGCCTGAGGCGAATCCCATCCCGTGCGGCTACGCTATCAGGATTATCCTCGTCACATCGTTTCTTTATCAGAGGATGCGCTGCAGCGTGATCGTCGTTAAGGCTGGCAGACTCGATAGAATCGGTCGTCGGGCCAGCAGTAATCTACAGAATAATAAGATATTTTAATATATGAAATATAAAATATTAATGTACGTGTTAGCTAAAAAAATTTAATATTCATATCATAGTCTCGGTGCGCTCCTGGATAAAATCATCAATCTCCGGCATGTTAGTATCGCGCAAAGTGGCCTGTGAGATGGGCGATGATGATGTCTTTCGAAAAACACTTTAGATATTGATGACTAATCAATGAGATAAATACAAATACAAACAAACATGCGCATGTGAAAGATCCTCAGTATCCGTCGTTGATGAGCCATAACTCAGTCAACCCACTATGCACATCTCGTGTCGGACGATCATCAGCAAGCGTCGATGGCTCTAGGGGACCAAGAAAATATTGATCCCACTCCTGTCGCATAATAGGCATGCCCGCGATCAACAATGGAACTGGTGAGATCACCCACGACGTCCCTAGCATCAGTTGAAGGTTGAATGGCGACATATCATGAGAAACATCGTTGTCTTAGGGTGGTCACCCGTCTGATCATCTCTGATATCCTCATCAGGTGCCTCCACGCCCCCTTGCTGGGTACCACGTCCTCACCGACCACCACGACCTTGTGGGACACCCCTTCCTTTCTAGGCACTTCTACCACGTCTACCACGTTCAGGCTCCACTAGTGGCCCATGATGGTACCCCTCTGAAGGTACATAAGCAGCCTCATATCCTATGTGCTAATCATCTCGAGCACGCCTTAATGTTTGGGAGGCCAATCTGTAACCTATCTGCCATACTCATGCAAAGTTGTCGCTCACTTGCCGATATGCTGTTGCATCTGTAGTTCCAACTGGTAGAATAGAGGTAAGCCAATAGCTTACATAACGTGTAAAATTTTAATTACGGAAGGATATTTTAACATTATAAGTAAGTATAACAAATAACATACAAGTGCCTCATGCCACTAGGCATACGAAATATACCGACCACCAGCGCGATGAACGGAATTCTCGATGAGAAGTGGGGAAACACTACGTTACCATCCCATATACTAATGTTCCCCATCCATACGCTCAGTTTGAGGGGGTGGCGGAATCAGGTCATACCTATGGTCCCAAATCTCAATCTGGGCCTCTAATCAGGCCACGTATATCTGGTCAACCCTGGAACGATCATCTCGTTGGTATTGTGTCCTAAGCCAAGCGGGCGAAGTAGGTACAAGTTGTGGTCGACCAAATTGGTAAAAGACTCGATCGGTGGCATGATGCTTGAAAATATCAAGACACATTAATGGGCCGAAAAAGCTCCATATAACTCGGCCGCGAGAGAAATAATCGGGCAAATCAGCTATTAGCTTGTCGCTGTACGGCCTTCATATGAACTATTAATTAAACACAAATCCTGAGTAAACTCAACACATATAAAGCTAGGCCAAGTAAACTTAAGTATATATATACTTGCATGACTTCAAGCAAATCCAACAAATCCCCTATAATAGGGGAGATGATGTCGAGCCTTGACTTCGCGTCCATAGCCTCACCTATCAACCCACCTTCTAGCTAAAGGAGAAATGGTGGAGATGGTGCATCCGGAGCGGTGGGTGGTAGAGGTGGTTGGAACTGCACGAACCGCTCCCAATCCCAAACCTAATATGCATTATGGACGTAAAATAAGGTATAATTTAACTATTTATGATATAATCATGAAAAGAATTAACTATGTTTTCACCTGCAACAGCGGCAAAAACCCAGCAACATCTCTCTGGGTGCCCATGCACGCCCGACACATCTCCCTATACAGGTATACTAGAACAGTTGCACCCCAGCTGTAACCAGGTAAATCATCTAGCCACTCAAGATGATGAAGAAATACCAAGATGGCTAGGTTTCCTGAAGTATTCGGGAAGAATACACCACCAAATATCAGCAGCATCAACAATCTCGTGTACCGATCGATAACCTATGGCGTTGAGTCATCCGTAATATCTGCATCTATCGCCTCTAGATGATGCCGGACGAGCATCAACTGTAAATGACTGGCCCTATTCAATGTAGTCTCCTCCGATGGCTGGAAATCGGTGAGCTGCTGCAACATTTGTTGGTAATGCAATCTGGTATATTCTCTAAGATCATGCGAGTAAGATACATGTAACCCATCAATTGCCATACCGAAAAAATCCTCCATTTCCTCAAGCGTGATGGTAGCCTTGACGATGGGTAAATGAATACGTCTCTGATCGCCACCTCTCTATCATAGTCGGGATCAAAGCCCAATCGAACTGCACCCGGCCGATCTCTATGATCTTGTAGAAACCCATATCCCGAATGCGTCTAACTCTACGGGGACGAAGTGGGTAGGTCCTAATGAACTCCTACATATCATCTATATATTTGGCACGAAATGTCTGGGACAAACACTGCTCATCCCATATGTATGAAGACCTATGGTTGGCATGTAGCAACAGTAGCTCTAGTGATGCAAGTCCGGGGTGCACAGACGAAACTTCCACTACGATGACTGTAAATTGAACAATATTAATTAAAGTATTTTTCTTTTTAATTGCTTAACATCTTTAAATATTTGTTTATCATTTTATATGCTAGTTTATTATTTTATATGTTAATTTGTTATTTTATATGTTGGTTTATAATTTTATATGTTAGATTATTATTTTATTTGTTAATTTACTATTTTATATGTTGATTTATCATTTTATCTGTTAGTTTATGTTAGTTTATTTTTTTATATATTAGTTTGACAAATATTATCGCTTTAATGTTATTTTCTTACTTTTGTTGACTAGAATTTGAGAGAGTTTATGTTTGAACTATCATCTTTTTTCAGATATTTTTGGGGCTAATAGATAATTAAATAAATTATTTTCAATAACTACAAAAATACTACGCAAAAGCGCACTACATTTTAATATGCAAAAGGGCATTGTGTTTTAGTTACGGGCACTATATTAAAATTGTGGGCACAACATAAAACTACAGGGAATTAAACAACATTAAAGTTACATATTAATATATAAAAACAATAACATCTAAATAAGATTAGCGCAAATTGATATATGACGAAGTTCAAGTACAAGCGCACAGTTGGTGGATAACGAGATTCAAGCACAAGACAAAGTTTTATAGTTTAAATGAGTCGTTCTTAATTGTGATCTTGATCCGACAACTTGACTCATGACATGGCTTCTCTCGTAAAATTATTTTTCCAAAATCATGCATATTTAATTTAATGCTAAATGATTTTAAATCATGCATATTTTCATTAGTCAAAATAATTTTTATACATGCCTCTAAAATCTGGACTAAGATAATCGATTATGTACTTATGATAATCGATTATGTTAAGCCAAGACTGCATGACAATCGATTGTGAGCTAATGATAATCGATTGTGTTAAGGCAGTGAGCATCAGGTTTTTCAAACCTGCATGACAATCGATTGTGAACGTTATGACAATCGATTGTGCTGAGGCAGTGTCCATCAAAGTTTTTCAAAACTCAGAATAATCGATTGTGAAGCTAATGACAATCGAGTGTGAAGAGGCAGTCTCCATCAAAGTTTTTCAAAACTCAGAATAATCGATTGTGAAGCTAATGACAATCGATTGTGAAGAGACAGTGTCCTTCAGATTTTTCAAAGTCACAAAATAATCGATTGTGAACTTATGACAATCGATTGTGTTGAGACAGTGACTTCCAGACTTTTTCAAAATTATTAAATAATCGATTGTGAGTATAAAACAATCGATTGGCAAGAGGCAATGTCTAAAATAATTTTCAAAGTCTGATAAATAATCGATTGTTAACATTGCACAATCGATTGTGAAGCTGACCGTTGTCGTAAAGTTTTCAAATACCGTCAGGTAATCGATTGTTGGTTTTGTACAATCGATTGTTGATATTAAAATCTGGAAAAGATTTTTTGAACGTTGCTGAATAATCGATTATTGATTTTGTATAATCGATTGTTTTACGTAAAATCTGGAAATGATTTTTTGAACGTTGCCAATAATCGATTGTTGATCTTGGACAATCGATTGTTAAGCGTAAAATCTGGGATTGATTTTTGGAACGATTGGCAAACAATCGATTGTGGCTTCCTGACAATCAATTGTCACAGAGTAAAATCAGCAACTCTTAATTGGCAATTAGGCAACGGTAATGCCATGTTTTTCAACTATAAATACAGCTTCATTTCAGTGTTTTAAACACAACAACACACAACAACTGATCATTCTATTGCTATAAGCTTGCATGCTATTGTTTATCATTTTATATTCATTTCATAAAGCTTTTGAGAGCCAAAGTCTTGTCCATAGTTGTTGTGATCTTGAGCTTACTTCTTTTACTCATATCTACTCATAAAGGAGTGTATTGTTTGAGTGTTTAGTGTTTTGTACACTTGAAGAGAATTGTGATTCTCTTGTTGTAAGGAACTTGTGTTTCCTTGGTCGAAGTCTTGGAGTGTTGTATCTCCGAGCAAGATTGTTGAGGCTTGTGTCCTCAGATTGTAAAGGTTGGTTAGGCACCCGTAAGCTTAACAGTGAAGTCTTGGAGTGTTGTATCTCCGAGCAAAGGTGTTAAGGCTTGTGTCCTTAAGTTGTAAAGGTTGGTTAGGCAACCGTAAGCTTAACAGTGAAGTCTTGGAGTGTTGTATCTCCGAGCAAAGGTGTTGAGGCTTGTGTCCTCAAGTTGTAAAGGTTTGTTGAGCACCCGTAAGCTTGACAAGTTAGTGGAAAATCTCGAGAGAGTCTCTCGGGGACTGGACTAGCCACGTGTTGTGGTGAACCAGAATACATCGGTGCGTTCTTTCCTTTTGTTTATTTAACGCACTTATTTATTTCCTGCAAATTTTAATTTCCACAAGTTTACGCTAAATTTTATTATAACGCTATTCACCCCCCCCCCCTCTAGCGTTAAGCGTATTAACTAACAATTGGTATCAGAGCCAGGTTCTCTGAAGACTTAACAGTTTGAGAGAACCATCCATGGCTTCTACTCGTGATTTTTTTGCAGGAATAGGTGAAGGTGATTTTAACATGTTGCCTCCAATATTTGATGGAAATAATTACTCATATTGGAAAGATCGGATGAGAATTTTCATCACAGCCAACAACTTTTATCTATGGCAAATCATCAAGCATGGTGATCAAATGACAACGAAAGTTGGGAAAGCCAAGGTAAGTGAATACAACACTAATGCAATAAATATGTTGTATAACGCCTTGAATCAGGAAGACTATCAGAAAATTTCCCACTACAAAACCGCCAAAGAGATGTGGGATAAGCTGGAGGAAATGTATGAAAGCATGACTCAAAAAGCGGACAGCTCATATGATGAATCAACTGGCCAATGTCTCATGGCAAACGAAGAAGAAGAGGTAAGCACGTCCAACTCTCACTCGCTTGAAGAAATGCAAAATGCTTATAATATATTACATAGTGAGTTTGTTGATGCTTCCAAGACTATTAAAGATTTGCAGAAAACTCTGTCGTTAAAAGAAAAAGATCTTGAAAAACTGGTTTTAGAAAATGAGAAGTTGAAAGAGGAAAACAAGTTTTTCGGAAAAAAGAAGCGCCGATAAGCCCGAAAGCTCTATTAGAAAGTGTACTTCTTGCTTGCATCTCAAAAATGAAGTAGAAAGGCTTAAAGGCACATTAGATAAGTTTAACAAAAATTTGAATGATGTTCTTCATAATTTGAAGTCAACCAAGCATGGCATAGGGTTTAAGAATGAGCCTAAAGAAAAGGTTGAAGCCAAACCCCAACCACCTAAGGCTCAACCTAGGATTAATAAAACAAATACTTATCCTAGAAATAGCAATCCTAGAATAAATATGCATGGTAGACCAAATGTTGAACATTTTAGAAGACCTAGAAATGACATACCACCTAGAAATGACTACCCTAGAAATGATGCATATTCTAGGCCAAACACTAGAAAGAGTTTTGAACCTTTTAGAACATCTAGACATGACCATTACTCTAGAAATGCTGCTCATTTTAGAACTAATAGTAGGAGAAATGGTTCTCATGAAATGCGCAATAGTCATTATGAAAATAGAGTAATTCATTTTCGTCCATCAAGTTACTATGAACCTAGAAGGATGCATAACCCCAACGTGACTTGTCATTATTGTAGACGCATTGGTCATATTTCCCCCTGCATGTTTTACACGACATAGACATATCACTCAATCGCATCATTATGATATGCCTAACCCTCAAGGACCCAAAATGGCATGGGTACCTAAAACGCATTAATTTGTTTTGTAGGTGTGTTTGAAGGGATCAAGTGTACTATGGTACCTTGATAGTGGATGCTCCAAACATATGACGGGAGACGAATCCAAATTCCTTCAACTAGAACACAAAGAAGGAGGAAGTGTGATTTTTGGGGATAACAATAAAGGAAAGATTATTGGCATCGGATCGGTCGGTAAGGATGAAAATTCCTCTATTAAGCATATATTACTTGTTAAAGGTTTAAAGCATAATCTCTTGAGCATAAGCCAATTATGTGACAAGGGAAATCTTGCCTTATTTGATTCGGATGAATGCTTAGTATTTAGATGTAGTGATTTCAAAATTATCCTTCGTGGTTTTAGAGTGGATAATATTTATATGGTTGATCTTGCAAATTCCTCACCCAAATATGTTGATTGTCTTATGGGTAAAGAGGATGATACTTGGTTATGGCATCGTAGAGTAGCACATATCAACATGCATCTTTTGAACAAATTGATTTCTCAAAACTTAGTTATTGGCCTTCCCAATTTAAAATTTGAGGATGACTATATTTGTGATTCATGTCAAAAAGGGAAGCAAACAAAAGCATCTTTCAAATCCAAAAATATTGTTTCAACTTCTAGACCATTGCAATTGCTTCACATGGATTTATTTGGACCATCTCGCATTGAAAGTCTAGGAAGAAATCGTTATGCTTTTGTGATTGTTGATGATTATTCTAGATTTACTTGGACTTTATTTCTTGCCAATAAAAGTGATGCTTTTCAGAATTTTAAATATTTTCTTAAGCATGTTCAAAACGAGAAGGAAACAACCGTCACTTCAATTAGAAGTGATCATGGGGGAGAGTTTGATCACAATCTCTTTGCGGACTTTTGTGACAAACTCGGTATCGAGCATACCTTTTCCGCTCCACGTACACCACAACAAAATGGGGTGGTGGAAAGGAAAAATAGGTGTCTCGAAGAGATGGCTAGAACCATGCTCGAAGAGGCTAAGATTCCCAAACATTTTTGGGCGGATGCCGTGAGTACCGCATGCTACATCTTAAATAGAGTAGTCATAAGGCCTATACTCATGAAAACTCCCTATGAACTCTATAAGGGAAGGAAACCAAATATCTCCCACTTTAGAGTATTCGGTTGTAAATGTTTTATTCATAACAATGGCAAAGATCAATTGGGAAAATTTGATGCTAAGTCCGATGAGGGAATTTTCATTGGTTATTCTTCACGTAGCAAAGCATATAGGGTTTTTAATAAAAGAACCAAAACTGTGGAGGAATCCCCTCATGTTGTATTTGCCGAAAATAATGCTCGCTTGGCGAGAAAGGATTCCGGTTTTGATCTTGCAGGTATTTTAGATAGCTTGAAAGACAAAATACAAGAGGAATCGCCTAAGGAAAATAAAGATGAAATCTTGGAACAACCAATGGAGGAAGCGCCACAATTGGAGAAAGAAACGACAATGCCTAACGAGTGGAGGACAATCAAAGATCACCCTCTCGAACAGGTAATTGGCGACGTCGGAGAAAAGGTAAGTACCCGAAACTCCCTTAAGAACACCTTAGGACATACTGCTTTTGTGTCTCAAATTGAACCAACAACCATCTCCGAAGCAATTGGGGATGAATTTTGGACCTTGGCAATGCAAGAGGAGCTTAACCAATTCAAACGGAATGACGTTTGGGATTTGGTGCCAAGACCCAAAAATCATACCATAATTGGTACGAAATGGGTTTTTCGAAACAATCTAGATGAAAATGGTGTAATCACTAGAAACAAAGCTAGGCTTGTAGCAAAAGGCTATACTCAAGAAGAGGGTATTAACTATGAAGAAACATATGCTCCCGTAGCTAGATTAGAAGCTATTCGTCTATTGCTCGCTTTTGCCTCTTCTATGAATTTCAATTTATATAAAATGGATATGAAGAGTGCTTTTCTAAATGGTGTTATACAAGAAGAAGTTTATGTTGAACAAACCCCCGGTTTTGAAGATTTTAAATCTCCCGATCATGTTTTCAAACTCAAAAAGGCTCTCTATGGTTTAAAACAAGCTCCCCGAGCTTGGTATGAAAGATTGAGTAAATTTCTATTGGAAAATGATTTCATTAGGGGGAAAGTTGGCACCACCCTTTTTGTTAAGCATAAAAACAATGATATTTTATTAGTTCAAATATATGTGGATGATATCATATTTGGTGCTACTAACAATGTCTTATGCAAGGAATTTTCCGATTTAATGACAAGCGAATTTGAGATGTCTATGATGGGTGAGTTAACATTCTTTTTGGGATTACAAGTAAAGCAAATGAAAGAAGGTACGTTCATTTGCCAAGCCAAATATTGCAAAGAATTGCTGAAACGATTTGAAATGAACAATGCAAAAGCAATGGCGACTCCCATGAGCACATCCGATCATCTAGACAAAGATGAGAAAGGTAAGGAAGTCGACACTAAGAAGTATCGAGGTATGATTGGCTCTCTTCTCTATCTTACTGCTAGTCGTCCGGACATTATGTTTAGCGTGTGCTTATGCGCCCGTTATCAATCGTGTCCAAAGGAGTCTCACCTTACTGCGGTAAAACGGATTTTGAAGTACCTTGTTGGTACTACAAATGTGGGTCTATGGTACCCCAAAGGTTCTCAATGCCAACTCGTTGGCTATTCCGACTCCGATTTTGCTGGATGCAAATTGGACCGCAAGAGCACTAGTGGCACTTGCCATTTGCTCGGTAGCTCTCTCGTTTCTTGGTTTAGCAAGAATCAAGTAAGTGTTGCGTTGTCCACAACCGAGGCTGAATATGTAGCCGCGGGGAGTTGTTGCGCTCAAATCCTCTGGATGAAACAACAACTCTTGGACTATGGCCTAAGTCTTGATCATATCCCTCTTAAATGTGATAATACTAGTGCCATATGCTTGACGAAGAACCCCGTTCTTCATTCGCGAACAAAACACATTGAAATTAGACATCATTTTATAAGAGATCACGTTCTCAAGGGCGATGTCAAAATCGAATTTGTTGAAACCAAAGACCAATTGGCCGACATCTTTACTAAGCCCTTAGAGAAAGAGTCCTTCTTCCGAATTCGTAGTGAACTCGGGATTCTTGACTCCACGTTGATCTAAGTCATGCATTGCATCTTTTTATTTTACATGATTTCTAACTTGAGCATCGGAGACGTCTAACAAATTTTTGCAGGTATCGCCCTAAAGGTAGGGGGAATTATAAAGCATGACGCGCAATAATCAAGTCTTCTTCAGAAAAATCGGTTTCTGTCGTATAATAATCGATTATCTCGTATCAATAATCGATTGTTCTGCTATCACTTGAGTTATTGTACTCTCTTTAAGTAATCACGTTTTCTTTCCAATAAATAAACAAGTTTTATTTACATCTTTGGCATCTTCTTATATTATTTTTGCTAATGGCAAAAGGGGGAAGATAACGGGTATGCACTCTTAATATTTATAAGCTTAAATTGAGGGGGAACTCATATATTGAGGGGGAACTAATCGCATACTTATTGCATATCTTTACTATCTTTACTTGTCTTGAATCGTCATTATAATTTGTTTAAGATGCATAACCCGCTTAAAGTTTGCCATTATCAAAAAGGGGGAAATTGTTGGAAACACGTTCTCAAGGCTTTATACTAAAACGTGTGTTCTTATGTGTAGGTTTTGATGAATGACAAACGAAACGCAAATTGATATATGACGAAGTTCAAGTACAAGCGCACAATTGGTGGATAACGAGATTCAAGCACAAGACAAAGATTATAGTTTAAATGGGTCGTTCTTAATTGTGATCTTGATCCGACAACTTGACTCATGACATGGCTTCTCTCGTAAAAGTATTTTTCCAAAATCATGCATATTTAATTTAATGCTAAATGATTTTAAATCATGCATATTTTCATTAGTCAAAATGATTTTTATACATGCCTCTAAAATCTGGACTAAGATAATCGATTATGTACTTATGATAATCGATTATGTTAAGCCAAGACTGCATGACAATCGATTATGTTAAGCCAAGACTGCATGACAATCGATTGTGAACTAATGATAATCGATTGTGTTAAGGCAGTGAGCATCAGGTTTTTCAAACCTGCATGACACAATCGATTATTTTGTGACTTTGAAAAATCTGAAGGACACTGTCTCTTCACAATCGATTGTCATTAGCTTCACAATCGATTATTCTGAGTTTTGAAAAACTTTGATGGACACTGCCTCTTCACAATCGATTGTGCTGAGGCAGTGTCCATCAAAGTTTTTCAAACTCAGAATAATCGATTGTGAAGCTAATGACAATCGATTGTGAAGAGGCAGTGTCCATCAAAGTTTTTCAAAACTCAGAATAATCGATTGTGAAGCTAATGACAATTGATTGTGAAGAGACAGTGTCCTTCAGATTTTTCAAAGTCACAAAATAATCGATCGTGAACTTATGACAATCGATTGTGTTGAGACAGTGACTTCCAGACTTTTTCAAAATTATTAAATAATCGATTGTGAGTATAAAACAATCCATTGGCAAGAGGCAGTGTCTAAAATGATTTTCAAAGTCTGATAAATAATCGATTGTTAACATTGCACAATCGATTGTGAAGCTGACCTTTGTCGTAAAGTTTTCAAATACCGTCAGGTAATCGATTGTTGATTTTGTACAATCGATTGTTGATATTAAAATCTGGAAAAGATTTTTTGAACGTTGCTGAATAATCGATTATTGATTTTGTATAATCGATTGTTTTACGTAAAATCTGGAAATGATTTTTTGAACGTTGCCAATAATCGATTGTTGATCTTGGACAATCGATTGTTAAGCGTAAAATCTGGGATTGATTTTTGGAACGATTGGCAAACAATCGATTGTGGCTTCCTGACAATCGATTGTCACAGAGTAAAATCAGCAACTCTTAATTGGCAATTAGGCAACGGTAATGCCAAGTTTTTCAACTATAAATACAGCTTCATTTCAGTGTTTTAAACACAACAACACACAACAACTGATCATTCTATTGCTATAAGCTTGCATACTATTGTTTATCATTTTATATTCATTTCATAAAGCTTTTGAGAGCCAAAGTCTTGTCCATAGTTGTTGTGATCTTGAGCTTTCTTCTTTTACTCATATCTACTCATAAAGAAGTGTATTGTTTGAGTGTTTAGTGTTTTGTACACTTGAAGAGAATTGTGATTCTCTTGTTGTAAGGAACTTGTGTTTCCTTGGTCGAAGTCTTGGAGTGTTGTATCTCCGAGCAAGATTGTTGAGGCTTGTGTCCTCAGATTGTAAAGGTTGGTTAGGACCCGTAAGCTTAACAGTGAAGTCTTGGAGTGTTGTATCTCCGAGCAAAGGTGTTAAGGCTTGTATCCTTAAGTTGTAAAGGTTGGTTAGGCACCCGTAAGCTTAACAGTGAAGTCTTGGAGTGTTGTATCTCCGAGCAAAGGTGTTGAGGCTTGTGTCCTCAAGTTGTAAAGGTTTGTTGAGCACCCGTAAGCTTGACAAGTTAGTGGAAAATCTCGAGAGAGTCTCTCGGGGACTGGACTAGCCACGTGTTGTGGTGAACCAGAATACATCGGTGCGTTCTTTCCTTTTGTTTATTTAACGCACTTATTTATTTCCTGCAAATTTTAATTTTCGCAAGTTCACGCTAAATTTTATTATAACGCTATTCACCCCCCCTCTAGCGTTAAGAGTATTAACTAACATTTATAACAACTAAAAATAATAATTATTCATAAATAACAACTTTCTCTATTTTATTAATTTTTTTTGGCATACTAATAATATAATTCGTATAAAAAATAACATATTAATTAAGGAGTTTTGACACAGTTATCTACAAAACAAAACTATTTACCCTTGCCGGTCTATATATTTTTCTACCCATAAATTAATTATATTTCCTACACATAGTAGTTTTGTGGGAAATTTTTTCTTTATTCTCTAATTCTTTTTTATTTCTATGCTTCTTTTTTTTCTTTTTTCTCATTTTATTCTTATTTATTCTTTTTCTTTTTTAATTTCATTTAACTTTTTTTTATATTTCTTTTCTCTTCATAATCTAATTTCATTACTGTTTTTACTATTTTTCTTATTTTTTTATATTATT
Organism: Nicotiana benthamiana; assembly: GCA_034376525.1. NCBI lineage: Eukaryota > Viridiplantae > Streptophyta > Magnoliopsida > Solanales > Solanaceae > Nicotiana > Nicotiana benthamiana. The sequence continues at coordinate 100,475,060 of CM067331.1, forward strand.
ACTAATAAAAAATCAAATTGTGTACCAATTAAATGTAGCTAATACAATAAAAAAATATTAACTAACCTATGATACAAGTATAATATATCGCTATACCAACAGGGTATAAATTGTACGCAAAGAGTGAAAAAGATTTAATTCAATTATTAAACTGAAATAATATCAGTTGTCAATAAAATTTTCAAAAAGTTCTAGAAGGATCAAATTGTAAGAGTATTTTGTTACATTATATAGCATACTATAATATTTTTTTTTTGTATTTTCAATTTGTCCTTCTCGCTGGGTAAAAGCTTACAATTAAAAGGAAAAAGTGAGTGAATTTATGGGTAATAAGTATACTATTATATTATATTGTATATTATTACAACATATTGTTATAGTATATTGCATATTATTATAGTATATTATAACAATATATTATATACTATAATAGTATATTATTGTAGTATAACTATATACTCCTATAGTATATCGTATATTGTAGCGGTATATTGTTAGGTAACTGTATTCTTCTTCGATTATTAAAATATACCGTTGCAGTATATTATAAACTATAATAGTATACCGTTGCAGTACAACTATATACACCTATAACATATTATATATTATAGTGGTATATTATTGGGTAGTTGTGGTCTTTTTCGACTTTCAGCTGAAAATTTCGATCTCAATCACTTCAATCAACACCAAATGCTATCAAATTTCAGTATGAACTTTCAGAATGTACTATAAGCAATATTTAATAGTATCCACTTGAATCAAACAAGAAATCTTCAAAAATAAAATTGAGCTTCAAACCCAACAATGGTGGATATTCAAATACACATAAAAATTTAGATCTGGGAAGCTTACACGAAGATACTATAAGCAATATTTGATTGCACCCACATCGAATCAAACTATAAATCTTCAAAATAAAATTTTAAATTCTGGAGCTTCAAGCACAACAATGGTGGGTCTTCACATACACATAATATCAAAAAAAAGAAACAAATATGTAACCCCAAAGAAACACTTTTGATATTGTTGTATCTCAATATTTCTACTCAACAAGTGCAACCCCAGCTCCTGCCCCGACACATTTCTTGGTAAAGTACCTGGTTGATTCTCTAGGATTTTCCAAAGAAGAAGCAACCTCTACATCTTCCAAGGTAACTTCATGGAAATCCTTAAAAAAATCCTGATTTAGTCATCAACTTCTTAAAACAAAACCGGTTTGGACAATACCCGGATGAAACAATTAGTTTCTAGCGCACCCAAATTGCTATTCTATGATTTTCTCGAACCCTTAAAACCCAAATGAATAAGTTAATAGTTTGGGCCGCATGGGTAGGAATAGTATATGGTTTGGGCCTACGTATTAAAGAGTAAATAGTTTGGAATTAATGGGTATAAAGTGAGCTTTTCTCATATATTAAATCGCAAAACAATTACGAAATAACATAATATACAGTGAAAAACAACTATAAACATATTTTATACATGAGTCTTAACAAAAAATAAGTCAGAATATCTCGATTTTAATTTTTTGAAAGTTGAAGATTTGATGATTTGGAGACGAAATGAGCAACCCACTACGCGATAACGCCTTAGATATGATGTTAGCTTGCTACAATACCGAGAATTTACACTTTTGTGGAACCGGTAGGCTCCAACCAAGTTTTTTTTCATTGGGGGGGGGGGGGGAGACCACCGGAAAAGAAAATTGGGAAATAAGGGGTTGCGTAGGGAAGGAAGAAGAAGGAACTTTTTTTATGTAGGTATAGTGCCCATATATACCGCGCTATTGTATAGTGCGGTATACCTTCCTGTCCATTTTAAGTTCAAATATAGTGTGACTATTCACCGGGCTATGCCTTATCAGACAAATGTTCCGTTAAGGTATAGCGCGATGAAACCGCGCTATATATAAAAATGTGCCAAGTCTTTTTTTCACTTATTATGGTCGCTCGAGTCCAAAAAACCACATTTAGATTTTGGACTCCGTTAAAATGTATGGCCATACTTTATAAACATTTTAAAGTGTTTGTGAGTTGTGACAATATCGGAAGATGGAGAGCCAATACTAGAGTTTAGGGGGCACAACTTGATGCAAATCTTGGTTACAACAATAGGAGACAGAGACATAATTTAGCCCAAATTTGCCTAAAGTTTGAGGGTAGTTTTGGTATTTTGTAATATTTTAAAACTTAGTATATAAGCTCATATTCATCCTAGAGGAGGACCTTAGTTTAGTTAGTTTGGAAGAGGCTTAGTTGTAAGATGCTTAGCCTAAGTTTAGTCTCATGTTTTTCCTCTTGGACTATAACGACCTGGCCGGTCTTTTTGATTATTTTAGCCTCGATCCCCTATTTATTGCATCCTTTATATTTTATCGTGGTTATGTGGCTATCCAGGGTGTAAGGTTTTGGTTTTGGATGAGTTTCAGATTGAAATAGGACAAATAGTCCTTAAGTTGGAGGCTTAACTTAAAAGAGTTAACCGTAGTTTGACTTTTATGTAGATGACTCCAGAATGGAGTTTTGACTGTTCCAATAGCTCCGTATGGTGATCTTGGAATTCAGAGTGTATTCGGATGTTGATTTGGAGGTGTGTAGGTTATTTCGGATTGAATTAGCGAAAGTTAGGAAGTTAAATATTTGGAAGGTTGAGAAGTTTGACTTGAAGTTAACTTTATGGATAACGGGGTCGGATTTCGATTCTAAAAATTGTAATAGGTCCGACATGTCATTTTATGACTTGTATGTAAAATTTAAGGTCAATCAGAGTTGTTTTGGTACGAATCGGCATTAGTTTTGGAAGTTGGATATTCATAGTTTCAATAGGTTTGAATTGTGTTGCAATTCATTGAATAGATGTTGTTTGATGCGACTTTTAGTTTAAGTTCCTTACATGAAGTCGTATTTCTTGGAATATCCTATTGTTGAATTTGGTATTGAGTTATAAATGTCTTGATTCACATTGAGGCAAAACTGTAAATTATCAAAATACTATTCTTGTTGAGTTATTCATTTTCGATTGTTATTGTTGAGACTCTTATACAACTTGTTGTTGAGCCATGGAATATCTAGTATGCAAACACTATTATTATTGACTTATTTGGGAAGTTATAATTAGGCACTTGAGATGCGATTTGTGATATGCTGTAATATTGATACGCATGCGGTGATATAAGAATTGGGGTTGAAACATATGCAGTGAGATAAGGTAGACTTGATACACGTGTTGTTGGTAGGGGAACTACTTGAAGCCAGGCAGTGTGATAAGGTGGGCTAAAATAGGGGAATCCATTTCGAAAAAAATAATTTTCAAAACTAAATGCAAGGCTCTCATGGTGAAATAAGAAAAAAATGTGAATCATGTTGTGACATGAGACTGCGGGCAGTACCTCGATAGTGATTCTTGTTGATACTTTTCTATTATATTATTGTTGTTTTGGTTGCTTTGTTTCCTTGGCATATTATCCCTTGTTTTATTCTGTGATGCCTTATATGCTTTAGTTCAGTGTAGCTAATCTTGGTATATCTTGCTTTTGTCTCATTTCCATTATTTATCATTATCACACTATCATATATACCTTTGCAGTTTTCTTATTTATTCTAGTAGGGCCTTGACTTGAGCTAGTCAGTACTCTACCGAGGTTAGGCTTGGTACTTACTAAGTACCGTTGTGGTGTACTCATTATACGCTTCTGCGCATATTTTTATAAAGATCGAGGTACCTCCTACTAGCCTATGCACCATTGAGTTATGTTCGGATTTGGAGACTTCATGGTATACCTGCCGGCGTCTGCAGGCCTTGGAGTCACGCTTTATTTAGTTATATTTTCATTTTCCTTTTTATAGATACTATTATATAGGGATGTTCATTATACTATTGTAGAGCTTGTGACTTGATATCACAGGATTTTGGGGAGTTTGTTTCTGTTGAGTTGTGGAGTTCTTTTACAATAGCAATTGGTAAAGTTGCTACAATATGACCAGGAGGTCACGGGTTCATGCTGTGGAAACAGCCTCTTGCAAAAATGCAGGGTAATGTTGCGTACAATAGACCCTCATGGTTTGGCCCTTCCCCGTACCCTGCGCATAGTGGGAGCTTAGTGCACCGAGGCTGCCCCTTTTCATGTGAGAGTTTTATCATTATCTTAGTTATATTCTGCATATATGTTAGACTTACCTATTCTTAGAGACTCAGTGCCATTACGACATCCTACGAAGGAAAATTGGGGTCGTGGCAAGTTTGGTATCAAAGCCCTAGTTTAATAGGTATTGCGAGTCACAAGTAGGTTTAATAAAGTATCGTGGATCAGTATGGGGACATCTGTACTTATCTTCGAAAGGCTATGGATCTGTTAGGAAACTTCACTTCTTTGATTCTTTATCATGCAAATTTGTTGACTTCGAAATTCTGAATATCTGTCTTTTTGTTCTCTTACAGATGGTGAGTACACGCACCGCTAGATCCGACGATCACACACTCACACTCACTGCTAGAACCGTGAAACTATTAGGCCAGGATAGAGGTCGAAGACGGGAATATGGTGTAGCTAGAGCACCTGCCCGAGCTGCAACAGTGGAGCCACTAGTAGCTCCAGTTGGATGGCAGGCACCTAAGACACCTGTTGCTATCCCTGCACTTCAGGAGACCCTCGCCAGTTCTTGAGCAAGTTTGGTACTCTAGCTTAGATGGGGTTGATTCCACTTGCATTGGCCACATCTTAGGATAGCGAAGGAGTACAGACTCCCATATCCCTTACCCTAGAGGAGCAGGTCCATGTTGACTAGGTCCCAAAGGTCATAGCAGTTCGGTCATTTGTCCTAGTTCAGCTTGAGTTTAGGGCGGCAGCATCTGAGGAGGAGCAACCCAGGATCGAGAGGTACAAGAAGTACCACCATCCTACTTTTAGTGGCTTTGCTTTAGAGGATACACATGGTTTTCTTGAGGAGTGCCATTGTGTCCTCCACATTATAGGTATTATGGAGACGAGTGGGGTTGTTTTTGCTATTTTCCAGCTAAGAGGAGCCGTATATTAGTAGTGGCGAGCATACAAGTTGGGTAGCCCGGCCGAGGTAGCTTCACTTACATGGGCTTAGTATTAAGAGATACTCCTGAGAGAGTCTCCCTCGAGTCTTCGGATGCATGGCGCATGTGAGTTTGAGCAGTTGTGCCAGGGTGTTATGACTGTATCAGAGCATGCTGTCAGGTTAAGTGGATTGTCTAGACATGCACCCGCCTTAGTTTCCATAGTTAGAGAGCAAGTTCGTTGGTTTATCGAGGGGCTCAACTATGGTATTATATTCAGCATGGCTCAAGAGTTGAAGACTGATACCCCATATTAGCAGGTAGTAGAGATCACACAGAGATTGGAGGATATGTAGGGCCAAGAGAGAGAGAGAGAGAGAGAGAGAGAGAGAGAGAGAGAGGATAGGAAGGCCAAGAGGCCTCGAGATTCTGACGCTTATAGTGGTTCCCGTGCCCCAGTTGTATCCTGTCATAGTAGAGGCTATGTGAGCCATTTTGTTCATTTAGCACTTTAGCTTCCAGTGGTATTCCAGCTACTTCCAGGTCTGAGGTTGCCTATTACGCACCACCATTATCTAGTGCACCTCCTGCACAGGGTGCTTTCAGCAATTAGTCCAGCCGACCAGGCCCGAGCCAGTTTCAGCAGCTACGTCCTCTGAGAGGTTGCTTTGAGTGTGGTGATACTCATCATATGGTGAGGTACTACCCCTTACTCAAGATAGTGCAGCTCCACAGGCTGCTTATGCTAAACGTATTTCATAGGGTACCCAGACTTCTTAGGTCTTAGTTACTACACCAATTGCCACTCCACATACTCAGCCAGCTAGGAGTGGAGGTTGGGCTGGTAGGGGTCTCCTTAGAGGGGGAGGCTAGGCTAGATATTATGCTTTTCCAGGCAGGACAGAGATGGTTGCATCAGATGCAATTATCACCGGTATTATTCGGTTTGTCATAGAGATGCATCAGTCTTATTTGATCCAGGCTCCACTTATTCATATGTATTATCTTAATTTGCTCCATATTTGGGTGTATGCCGTGATTATTTGAGTTATTCTGTTTATGTGTCCATGTCTGATGTGGGAGACTCTATTGTTGTTGACCGTGTGTATCGGCGTGTTTAATTGTTATTGGTGGTTTTGAGACTAGAATTGATCTATTATTGCTCAGTATGGTGGATGTTGATGTTATCTTGGGATGGACTAGTTATCGCACTATCATGTTATTCTTGATTGTCACGCCAAGAAGGTGACGTTAGCCATGTCAAGTTTAACGCGGTTGAGTGGAAGGGTACTTTAGATTATGTTCCTAGCAGGGTGGTGTCCTTATGGCACAACGGATGGTTGAGAAGGGGTGTTCATATCTAGCCTTTGTGAGAGATGTTGGTGCCGACACTGCTGCTGTTGAGTTAGTTCCAGTAGTGAGAGACTATCCAGATATATTTCCGACGGATTTCTCGGGCATGCCGTTTGATAAGAAATCGATTTTGGTATTGACTTGTTATCGGGCACTCAACCCATTTCTATTCTACTATATCGTAATGGCCCTAGTAGAGTTGAAGGAATTAAAGGAGTAGTTGCAAGAGTTGCTTGATAAGGGTTTCATTTGACCTAGTATGTCACCTTTGGATGCTCCAGTCTTGTTTGTAAAGAAGAAGGATGGTTCTATGCGCATGTGTATTGATTATCATCAGTTGAACAAGGTTACAAAGAAAAATAAGTATCCATTGTCATGTATTAATGACCTACTTGATCAACTACAGGGTGCCTGGGAATTCTCAAAAATTGATTTCCAATCAGGCTATCATTAGTTGAAGATTCAGGATATGGATATTCCGAAGACTGCCTTCAGAACTCGGTATGGTCATTACGAGTTCCTTGTGATGTTATTTGGGATGAACAATGCCCCAGCAATATTCATGTATTTGATGAACAATGTATTCCATCCCTATCTTGACTCATTCATCATTGTGTTTATTGATGACATCTTGGTGTACTCTCAGAGTTGGGAGGATCATGAGCAGCATTTGAGGATTGTGCTCCAAACCTTGAGAGAAAAGAAGTTGTATGCAAAACTTTCAAATTATGAATTGTGGCTTGATTTGGTGGTGTTTTTGGGTCATGTCGTGTTGGTTCAGGGATTAAGGTGGATCCAAAGAATATTAAAGCATTGTAGAGTTGGCCCAAACCGCCTTCAGCCACTAAGATCCAGAGTTTTTTGGGGTTTGGCTGGGTATTACTCTCATTTTGTGTGGGGTTTCTTATCTATTGCTGCACCTATGACCAGATTGACCCAGAAGGGTGCTCCATTCAGATGGATCGAAGAGTGTGGGGAGAACTCTAAGAAGCTGAAAACTGCTTTTAGTGCAGCCCTAGTGTTGGTGTTGCCTACGAGTTTAGGGTCTTAACCTATGTACTGTGATGCATCACGTGTTTGCCTCGACACAATGTTGATACAAGATGATAGGGTTATTGCCTACGTGTCTAGATATCTGAAGGTTCATGAGAAGAGTTATCCTATCCACGACCTGAATTAGAACATATTATTCATGCCTTGAAGATTTGGCAACACTATTTGTACGGTATCTCTCGTGAGGTCTATACTGATCACCGGAGTTTACAACATCTGTTCAAATAGAAGGATCTTAACTTACGACAGTAGAGATGGTTAGAGTTGCTTAAAGACTATGAAATCACCATTTTATATCATCCCAGGAAGGCCAATGTAGTGAGTGATGCCTTGAGCTAAACGGCAGAGAGCTTGGATAGTTTAGCATATCTTTCGGAGGCTGAGAGGCCATTAGCATTGGATCTTCAAGCATTGGCCAACGGGTTTGTTAGAGTGGATGACGATGTGTTGCAGATGCAGGGCCAACTATGTGTGCCCAATATAGATGGTTTGCATTTGTTGATTCTTTAGGAGGGCCACAATTTGCGGTACTTCATTCATCTGAGTGCCGCTAAGACATATTAGGACTTGAGGCAACATTATTAGTGGAGAAGGAGGATTAAAGACATAGTGGAGTATGTAGCTCAGTGTCTAAATTGTCAGCAGGTGAAGTATGGGCATTAGAAGCAGGGAGGTTTGCTTCAGCAACTTGAGATTCCTAAGTAGAAGTGGGAGCATGTCACTAAGGATTTTGTTGGGCTTCCATGGACTCAGAAGAAATTTGATGTGGTATGGGTGATTCTGTATAGGTTGACCAAGTTTGCTCATTTCATTCTGGTAGTGACTATCTATTCTTCAGAGCAACTGGCTCAGGTTTATATCTACGAGATTGTTCGACTTTATGGCATGCTGGTATCCATCATCCTTTTTTGAGGCGCACAATTTACACCATGATTCTAGAAGGCCGTACAACGTGAGTTAGGCACACGGGTTGAGTTGAGTACAATATTCCACCCTCATACGGTCGGGCAGTTGAGTGTACTATTTAGATATTTTAGGATATGCTTTGTGCATGTATCATGGAGTTTGGGGGTTCTTAGGACCAGTTCTTTCCTCTTGTGGAGTTTGCCTACAGAAACAACTACCAATCGAATATTCAAATGGCTCCGTATAGGGCCTTGCATAGGAGGCAGTGTCGGCCTTCGATGGGTGGGTTCAAGCCGCATGAGGTAACGTTGTTGCGTACTGACTTGGTTCAGGATAAGTTGATTCAGGATCGACTTCATACAGCCCAATCTAGAGAGAAAAGTTATGTGGATCAAAAGGTTCGCAATGTTGTATTCATGGTTGGAGAGCGGTTCTCATTTTGGGTTTCGCCCATGAAGGGTGTTATGAGGTTCTAAGAAGGGCAAGTTGATCCCTAGGTATATTAGACCTTTTGAGATTCTTGAGAGGATTAGTGAGGTGGCCTACAAGCTCGCATTTCACCTAGACTAGGTGTAGTTCATATTGTATTCCATGTTTCTATGCTCTGGAAGTATCACGGTGATCCTTCTCATGTGTTGGATTTTAGCTATGTGCAATTGGACAAGTATTTGTCTTATGTTGCGGAGACAATTGCCATCTTGGACATGCATATCTGGATGATAATATCGAAGAGCATTATTTTAGTGAACGTTTAGTGTAGGGGTCAACCAATCGAGGGGTGACTTGGAAGACCGAGCAGGATATGCGTAGCTGTTGTCCTCATCTTTTCACCACTTCAGGTATGTCTCTATGAATGCTTGTTTTAAGAGGGGGGGGGGGGGATGTAATGATTTGGCTAATAGTTTTAAGTATTTTAGCCCCGATCCCCTATTTATTACCTCATCTATGTTGTATTGTGGTTATGTAACTAGCTGGGGTGTTCAGTTTGGTTTCGACTGAGTTTTAGAGTGATTTGGGACACATATACCCTAAGTTGGAGGCTTTGAAGGAGTTGACCATACTTTGAATTTTGTGTAGACAACTCTAAAATGGAGTTTTGACGGTCCCAATAGCTTCGTATGGTGATCTTGGACTTGGGAGTGTGCCCGAATGTTAATTTGGAGGTCTGTAGTCGTTTCGGCTTGAATTGGCGAAAGTTAGGAAGTTGAAGGTTGAAAAATTGACCGGGAGTTGAATTTATTGATATCGGGGGCGGATTCAGATTTCAAAAGACGGAAGAGGTCCATTATGTCACTTATGACTTGTGCTGAAATTTGAGGTCAATTGGAGAGTTTTAGGTACGAAGCGACATTAGTTTCGGAAGTCGGATGTTCATAGTTTCAATAGGCTTGAATTGGGTTGCAATTCATTTAATTGATGTTGTTTGATGTGGTTTTGGCCTCGAGTAGGTCCTCTATGTGTTTTGAAGCATGTTGGTATATTCAGACAGGTTCCCGGGGCCCCCAGGTGTGATTCAGATTGAATCCGGAACCATTTTGGACTTGGGTGATTGTTGAACCTCTATTGTGTCTAGTGCAATCATACCTGCACACTTTTTATCACAGGTGCAACACTGCAGAAGCAGTTGTCATGCCGCAGAAGGAAAATTAGGCTTGGTCGTCTTGGAGTGCAGGTGCAATCAATGAAGCGTATGGTCTTCCGCAGATGCGCAAGCACAGATGCGCTTAGGGTCAGCAGGTGCGGGTTTTCTGGTCCTTACTTGGAACCGCACTTGTGATGGATTTTTTTGTAGGTGCACAGTGGGCTCGCAGATGCAAAATTGCTGGGCAAAAAAAGGCTTAGGTCGAGGGTTTTATTTCATTTTCATATTTTGGACCTAGAGAGCTTGGTTTGTGGCAACTTTTTGATAGATTTTCAAGGGAATCATCGGGGTAAGTTAGTCTAACTCAGATTTGGCTATATTACATGAATCTATTGTTATTTTTGTCATTTAATTAGTGATTTGAGTTGGTAAATTTTATGAACTTTTTTTGAAACTTCTTAGATTAAATTTTGGGGATTTGTAAGGTGATTTAAAGTCAATTTTTATGGTTGGACTCGTTATCCAATGGGTGTTTGAATTTTATAATTTTGGTCGGGTTTCGAGTTGCGAGTCTGGGGTTGACTTTATGTTTTTCTTTAAATGATTGCAACTTTATTTTTAGGGATAGCATCCTATAGTTTATATTTATGGTATGAAGTTTTTTTGTGCTTAGAGTCTAGTCGTTTGGAGTTAGATAACTACGGGAAAGGCTTACTAGTGGATTGTGTTAGCGTGTTTTGAGGTAAGTTTCTTGCCTAACTTTGTGTGGGGTACCCTTTAGGATTGGTGTTGTTTTGTGTTAATTATGATATATGAAAGCCGTGTACGCAAGGTGACGAGTGTGTGCATGGGCTAAGTTTTATAATTGACCGGTTCCAGCTATGTAGATTCCTTTCATGATTTTAATTGATTTGCCATAATATGTTATCTTCATCACAATCAGTCTATCTTCATATGCTTTACTTGTCATCGTTAATACTTGTCTTAAATCTTACTAGCTAATTGTCTTTACATGTTGAGTTTTAGCTGTTGTTTTCTCTATTCCTTATTCATCATGTAACCATTGAGTTCCTTACTTTAAGTCGTATTTCTTGGAATATCTTATTGTTGAAATTGGTATTGACTTATAAAGGTCGTGTTTTGCATTGAGTCAAAGTTGTAAATTATCAAAATACTATTCTTGTTGAGTTATCATCCTCGGTTGTTAGTGTTGAGACTCTTTTATATCTTGTGGTTGAGCCATGGGCTATCATTTGTGTAAACAACTATTCAGAGTTCCTAGAGCTCCTCGTAAGAACTATTATTGTTGACTTTTTGGCGAGTTGTAATATTGGGCGCTTAAGGTGCGATTTGTGGTATGCTGTGATATTGATACGCATGCAGTGGCACAAGGATTGGAGTTAAAATGCATGCGGTGAGATAAGGCGGCTTGTTACGCGTGTTGCTAGTAGGGGGAATACTTGAAGCCACGTGATGTGATAAGATGGGCTAAACGCGGGAAGCTATTTCGGGAGTAATAATTTTCAAAACTTAATGCAAGGGTCAAAGAAGTATTGTGAATTGTGTTGTTGTATGAGACTACAAGGCGGTATCTTGGTAGTGATTCCTGTTGATATTGTTCTATCACATCACTTGTTGTTTTTGTTGCTTTGTTTCCCTAGCATATTATCCCTTGTTTTCTTCTGTGATGCCTTAGTTACCTTAGCTTAGTGTAGCTATTCTTGGTATATCTTGTCATTGTCTCATTTCCATTATTTATCATTATCACTGTCATACATATATATATATATATATATATATATATATATATATATTCAGCTTTCTTATTTATTCTAGTCGAGGCTTGACCTAACTTCGTTACTACTCTACCGAGGTTAAGCTTGGAATTTTCTCGGTTCCTTTGTAGTGTACTCATGCTACAGTTTTGCACATCTTATTATGTAGATCCAGGTACCTCTTACTAGCCCAGGCACCAGTGAGTCAATTTCAGATTTAGAGACTTCAAGATATATTTGCCGCTGTCCACAGGCCTCAAGTCACCTCGATCTAGTTATATTTCATTTTCCTTTTTAAAGATACAACTATTTAGGGATGTTCAGTATACTCTTGTAGAACTTGTGACTTGATATCACTGGATTTTGGGGAGTTTGTTTACCTTGAGTTGTCGAGTTCTTTTATAATCGTTGTAGAGTTATTAGAGAATTCTCTTGTTATCTCAGTTATATTCTGCGTGTATGATAAGCTTACCTATTATTAAAGACTAGGTGCCATCATGACATTCTACGGAGGGAAATTGAGGTCGTGACATGAACGCCAGCTTGAATATTTAGGATAAGACTTCTTGTACGAGTTAAGACTTCTTCTTCAGTATATGCAGGTGTTATGTATGATTTTGACCGAATTTGACTTTACGTTTTTATCATGCCTTCTTTAGATTGTGTTCTTTCTAGGACTCATGTTTTAATGATTTGCACGTCTACATGAACTTCTTGAGTCATACTAGAGATCATGTGTAGGTTTTGATCTTTTACTTGGACATGATCATTGTTATTATATGGCGTAGCCACCTAATGTAAGTTGTACCTATACACTTTGCACATGCATACACCTTAGCATGTTAACCTACTCAATCCACGAGTACGTGATTTGATATCCGTTGTTTGTATATATGTATTCTTGTATAATCTTTTTATGAGATGGACTGGTTTGATAGTACTTGAGTTGTCCGTGCAGGTTGAGTACATGTGGTTGGTTGCATTCATACTACACTCTACATTTAATTATACAGATCCAGGAGTTGGACCCAGATGAGCAATAAGAGTAGTTGATGTTGTGGTTAAGACCCGAGGTAGAGCAGCATCCTAACGGAAGTGCATGGCGTCTCTTTCTATCTTTCATTACTATTGTTGTTTCTGACAGTGCACTGTATTATCTGACCTGTATTCATATACTAGAACTCATGACTCAGTGTTACTAGTTTTTAGAGATTTTTTGTATTGATTTAGTACTTATCTATGATTATTCGACTTTCAAACTCAATTATTATGTGTTTGTTATTATTTTCCCAATTATTTTACAATTGGCTTGTCTAGCAAATGAGGTTAGGTACTGTCATAGTCGGTGGTGGTTTTGGGTTGTGGTAGAGATGCTTTTGTGAATAGACATTTTGGTAGAACTTGTGATGAGATGAAAAGACGTATGAAATAAATGTTCGTGGGATGAGATTATGAACAAGATACTATAAAAAGCTTTGTAATCTTCAGCAAGAAAGTAAGACTGTAGAAGAGTGTTGTGAGGCGTTAGAGCATACATGGCTTCGGGCTAATGTTAATAACGAAGATGAACATATTGTGTCAAGGTTTATCTTCTGTTTAAATGAGGATATAAGATACCCATTAGATTTGCATCGTTTTCCAACTTTTTATGAAACTTATCAATTGATACTCAACGTGGAGAGATAATAAAAAAAAACAGAGACCTAAGACGTCTTCTTCTTCTTCTTTAGCTAAAAACAAGAAAGCTTGGAAGTCATATCCTACTTGGGACAAATCAAAGACTCAAGTCAAACTTTGACAATGGCAAACCAAAAGTGGACTAAAAATAGAGAGGTAACATAACTAAATTTGAAACTCCATCTATAAGTTTTATGAATATCAAGAATATGGCCGTAAAGCACACGAGTATCCTAATAGAATAACTATCATTGTATCGAGTGATAGTGGTTACTAAACGAAATATGACCTTAGGGATGACCATGAGAAGGATGATAGTAGTGATGAGTTTGTAGGTGACGAAGAAGGACACAAAATAATGATGATGCAAAAGTTGCTCTTGTTTTAAGAAGGAATTTGAGTGCTCAATTGAAGGAAGATCTTGATTAAATGGACAATTTATGCCATACTTGCTGTAGAGTTCAAGGGCATTTATGTTTCTTGATCATTTGTTGATACCCAATTTTTTTCTGTATTTTTAAATATGTAAAATACCTTCAAAATGGCCTATATATACATATATAAGTATATCCCAAGGTTTTATTATTTTTAATTTCAAAAAAAAATTAAATCAATTTATTGTCCTATTTTATCAAGAAAACCCCAATAATTATCCCCAATACTATCATTATGGTGATTTAGTTATTGGATTTTCATAATTTTATTAAAATATAGTTAACATAATTTTGCACAATTTTATAAATTTATTTAGTATTTTTAAAGCTAAACTGCAATTACAATATTAGCCTCTTTTAAGATCTAATTGTGTTTATATTACAAAATCAACTCCAATATTTTTAATTTAATAATTATGTCATAATAATTATTTTAGTACCTTTAATTTCTTTACAGAAACTATTTACTATATTTTGTAAAATAAATAAGTAAAATTTGCTATGTAAATGCTAGCCTTAAATTAACTCCTCCCCCCCCCCCCCCCCTCAATTGAACCCATTTTCAACTTAAAGTATCCAGCCCAATTCCTAAAATTACTCGACATGCGAGCCTTCTACATAACCAGCCTGGATCCCCCATTTAATCCAGGCCGTTGATCAAAATGATCAACGGCCACATTTTAATCTTTCCTTTTTAATTTACCGTTGCCCCTAAACGCTAATCACTTTGTATCCCCAGCCGCCTTTGAACCCCCTCTCTCTCAACTCTCTCTCGAAGCTTCTCAAATCCTAGCTTCCTTCCACAACTTCCGCCCTAAAATCCATCGGAATCCATGGTTTCCAAGGCTATGGAGGTCCCATTCCCACCTCCTATGGACCCTACACGCCTGATTATTGTAATATCGATGTCTGACTATGAAGAAGCTTGGTCCAAGCTTCGTTTGATTCGAGTTTTGTCGCCTTCTACGGCCTTGCTCCCGCACGCCATGGTTGTTCGAGCCTAATTTTGACTTCTCCAGCTTAGATCATTGACTTTTCCAAGCCTTTCTCACTACTGGGGTCCTTCTGAAACCCTAACCCTTCGAGGTCCGTTTTTTAGATCCATTGTCTATTTGTATTTTTCTCTAAAGCTCTTAAGCATTTTCTCAAAGGCATTTCAAAACTATACTTTCAAAATATTTCTTTTTCCGATCTAGGGTTTTTCTGAGATATTTAGATGTTTCTCTGGTTTTCTCTTTCTTTTGTATGTTTCCTCTATTGTATTTTTCTCTACTGTGTTCTTGCATATTTCTTCTATTGTATTTTCTCCTACCGTGTTCTTGAGTGGTTCTTATTAAGTTTCCTCACTGTGTTCTAGTTAAATTTCTTCTAATACTTCTTAATGTGCTTCTCCTACTATTCTCATCAACTTTTTTTGACATTAGGTTTCGTGTTAGTCTCTGCTTTTATGTTTTCTTTGGACTCTTCTACTGTATTTCACATGTTACTCTTCTATCATGTTTTTCATGAGTTTCTGCTGCTGAAAGGAACATGTTAAAGGTTTTAGTTCTGAGACCTATAAACTCGTTTCGACTTAATTACTTGTCCTCTCATCTCTACACTCGATTGATGGTAGAAACCTAAAATTTTGGGGTTCTTCCAAGTCTGGAAACCACTGGCTATGTGATCTTCTTGAGCTGGTTTTTATTTCAAAACCCTAACTCTTTCAGACCTATTTCAAGTCTCTGAACTGAGTTTTGAAATCCTTGCTTTTCATGTGATTCTGACTTTTGCTAAACTCTTCTAAGGTCTTTTACACTAGATCTTTTGCATGCTACTAGATACTACTTCTCTTCTACATCGCTGAGCTATGTGACAACCATACTCCTGTAGTCAATTATCTACTGATTTTTGCAAAAGCGCGACATCCTTTCAACTTAACATGTTTGTATGCTCTTTATATGTGATGAAGTTCCCTCTAAAATGGTGTTCAAATTTGTGATTAGTTCAAACTTCCTTCTAAATAGGCCTGATTGGTTTTTTTCCTTGTTTGTTGATTTTCGTGTGACTCGACTTAAGTTAAAGCCTTTATCAGCTTTTCTGACTTGGTTCATTCATGGATCAGTAATTATAACATCTCCGACTCTTGATTTAGTGGCTACTAATTGATTGTCTTACCTTATTTTTCTAACCGTGTATTCCAAAATTCTGTCCTTAAATAACTTTTTATGTATTTTCCCCTAATTTCCTATTTTGCACAAAAGAAACTTGTTTGATTTCTTTCCTTAAATAACTTTTACCGTTTGAATCTGATTTCATAATTAAAGAAAGTATTATGTGATTGATTCTTAATTGACAATCAGTTCCTTAACTGTTTTCTTATCTTATTTTTGTCTGATTTTCACACTATAAATGCACGACTCCTTCACAAACAGACATACGCAATCTTTTTAAACTCACACTTATACACAATAATCTCCTCTCATCTTGTCTGCAATGTGGCCTACTTACAAGACCTACTGCTTTTCTCTATTTTGTTTCTTTGAAACTGGTATGTCCTGATTTAAGCTTTAAGCATCACAACAATGTATTTATTGAATGTTTTTGCATCCATATCTACTTACTATTTCTGTATAGTTCAATACTCAAATTAGCATGCTGATTTCTTTCTGCCTGTTTCCATCATGAATCCCTATTCCCCACTCCTTGTGTGTTTACGCGATGGATTGAAGCATTGAAATAAGTAAGTTATTGCGTATAAACCAAACCTGATCCCTTGCGATCCTTGCCTCTATTAATGTATATTTGGACAAGCTTATGGTAACCTAGCATTCTCCATTGCTCAGTATGCCCACAATATACTCTTTGCATGTTTAAATTTCCCGCTCCCCTGAACTCCTTATGTGTACTTATTTCCCCCTCTTTTCCCCTATTCCCTCATAGAGCTCTGCTTCTGCACTTGTACTCTCTCTTAGCCAGTGCGTATTCAGATTATTATTATCGCTTTCTGAATTCAATAGATACCATGCCTATAGGATCCTTGTCCCATTTAGGCAAGCCTTAGGGTAAGGTTTAACTTAAAACAGTTCTGTTAATAACTACAACCAACAGGCAGACCTGATTGGGATTTCTTATCTGAATTATGTGATAAACCAGTCTGCCTCAACCTTTAGATTTTTGCATGCTTAGTTCTTAATTAGATCCTAAACAATATGTGTAAGTCATGCTAATTACGTGCTTTCTCTGTTTAAAGGAGGTATATCTGAGCCTTTTACTTGTTATATGCATTCCCTCAACTTGCTATACAAGTTTTTGTATGTTGCCTTAGAATTTTTTTCCTTTAAAATCACAAATGAGTCTAAATGTCTTTCCTCTTTAAGATTATTAGTCCTAAATGCCTCTAGGACTGATAGGATTGGGACAGGTAATATCATGCAATAAGTAAATGAGACTATTACACACTTCAATACCTTAACAGGGTGGGAAGGGTAGATAGGATATGATGACCACGCGATAATGCCACGCGTAGCCCCTCATTTAGGAGTGATTATAGGGCATTGTGTGGGGTGATCCATATTGTTAATAAACCTAGAACCTCATTTCCTCCTTTCTTATTTTTTAAAGTAATTTCAAACTCTTTCCTTAAGAAAAAATATGCTTTCTTTAGTTCTTTCCAACTTCATTTCTTTGTAAACCTTTATATGATGAAATCTCTTCTTATTTGAGCCTTATTTGTCTATATGTTAATTTTACTCAAATTTACAATAATAGTCTGGCCAGGAACCACACTAGTGGATTCTGAGAGGTGCCTAACACCTTCCCCTTGGGATAATTTCTAGCCCTTACCCAATCTCTGGTTGTTCAAACAAATTTAGAGTTAAAACTCTATTGGTATCCTAATGCACCTTAATCATTAGGTGGTGACTCTTCAAACAAACCTAATTTTCAAAAGTAATGAGTTGTCCTCCCAAATGTCATAAACCCGATTTCGCGATAAAAAAAGGACGCGACAGCATGGCGACTCTGTTGGGGATATCTTTTAGGATTTTACCACTTCAGGCTATTATTGTGACTTTACGCTTCTTTATATGTCTGTATTTGCTTAATGCTTTTAAATACTTAATGCCCCATTTCTACTACAAAACTGACTTGCCTATTTGTTTCTTTCCTTATTTCTTTTGCTTTCCTTTACTGCTTTCCTTTATTACTGTTTTAAATTATGAAGAATTGTTGTAATTATTGCTTTATAACGTGCAAATACGTGACTACTTGTTTTAGTTATTGCATAAGCATATTTTCAACATCATAGTTCACTCGTGCCAAACAAAATACCATAGCAACACTTATAATGAGTGGTTGCGCTCTTCCAATGTTAACACCCCTAAATCTAAAAAGGCATATTTTACGGTAAAACCTGTCGATCAACGGTGTAGTCTACGGTTCCATGCCTTCCCCCCTTGAGTTGTCCGCTCTAGGGTACCAGTCTAAAACCTCATAGAAACCCTATTCTGTTAAATTGTGCATGCATCATGGTCCAACCTGGACGAGTTTGTTATGTTGTCCACATAATGACTTTTTAAGACAGCCTTGTCCAAAGTCCACTGGGTTTCCCTAAAACCTAAATGGTCACTACCAATGAGTGGTTGCGCTCTCCCAATATTAACACCCCTAAATCTGAAAAGGCATATTTACGGTAAAACCAGTTGATCAATGGTGTAGTCGACGGTGCCATGCCTTCCCCTTTAATTGTCCGCTCTAGGGTACCGGTCTAAAACCTCACAGAAACCCTATTCTGTTAAATTTTGCATGCATCATGGTCAAACCAAGATGAGTTAGTTATGTTGTCCACATAATGACTTTTTAATACAGCCTTGTCCAAAGTCCACTGGGTTTCCCTAAAACCTAAACGGTCGCTACCACGTTTTGTGCATTTATTTGGAGAACTAAATGTTTTTATGCCAATTATTGGTATTTAATAGTCGAGTCCGATAAGGGTAAGGGCCTAATCCTTTGGTCTTGTAGAAATATGAGGCACGAAGTCCCCAGATTCGGCATGATCACCAACATCCACCCCAAACTGCTAAGCTGGTGGAAGGATTTTCACTCCAGTGATCAGACTCTTATTTGGAAATATTTAGGGAACCTACCCCCTCTCCTGGAAATTCAACCCAACAACAAGATCATAGAAGCTGCTACTCTGTTATGGGATTGTGATAGGTCTGTGTTCCGCTTTGGGGACATTGAGATGACACCCCTTCTAGAGCAAATAAAGGACTTACTGGTATATCGTGGGAAACTCCGAGTTTGTTAATGCCAGAAAATCGCAAGGGTAGAGATTTCCTCAAAATGATGGGTCTAAAGATATTTAGACTTGACATGTTTGAAAGAGTCGTACATTCCCTTTGATTATTTATACGAGAGGTACGGTCATAGCAAATCTTACCGTACTTATCCTGATGGGTTCGCCCTTACTTTATTGGGGGCATTTCACCAAAGGGTCTTTGTCTTCATGTTCTGCTTCTTAGGGATGATAGTGTTTCTAATAAAGAAAGCAAGGATCCATACCAGGCTATCTATGGTCGCCAAAACTCTAATGGAGGGAATTGACGGACAACCATTCTCGTACAAATAATCATTGCAAAAATATACTGAGCCCTAGAAAGGTGTCAATAGGGAGCCAAACATTTGAGGTTTTTAATATGCTACTTCAACTGTGGCTCGTGGATCATCTCCAAAAGGGTGAGTACCGATAAGAAATCCATTGAAAGGACTGGAAAGATCATATCACTTTTCATCATCCAAAGCGAATGAATTACATGCCCAACAAGTTCAACCATAGAGTGCTAGAGAATGGGTTGAGCTCTTCAAAAATCTGACTGAGGACCAAGTACAATGGATGTTCAAGTGGCTCCGAACCAAGGAGTTCATCGTCCGACCCAGGGACACATCTTTCCTGATACTAATCAGCTTAAGAGAATCATACCATTACGTACCTCTTCGGGTTTTAAGGCAAGCGGGCAGAAAGCAGGTTATACCTAGGGTCGACAGGATGAGCCACTTTCGGGCTGACTTCCAGAATGACGATAGTCCTTACAGGTGCTAGGCTTAGCACATGTGACACTGCAAAATTGTCACGGGAAGGGACACCATCGAACTAGACAGATACCATGCAGGCTGCGCTCCTTATTATTCGGGCTAGTTGGAGGATAATCATAGTGGTCTGGGCCAGCCTAGATTTGTTTGTGGTAACAGGATCATAGATGAAAAGGCCGAAGCATAGGTCAAGAACAACCATTTGCACAAGAGAATCTGACAATGCGAAAGCAAGCACCGTGAGATACAGTAAGCCAATCAAAAACTAACTAAAGAATGGAAGGATATGGTTGTCAGTGCCAATAAATGACAGGGGTATTTGGAGCGAGGTATAGTGGAGTTGGAAAAGAAGTTTCTGAAAAGGGTCGAAGACTGCTGAACTGCTGAAGGAAATGAAGGCGGACATCTGACCAGAGCCTACTTGTTGTTTGGACTGCGTGATCTAGGTAAGCTGTTTGATGAAGTCAATAATGTCGAGTTTGGGGAAGGTCCCTCTAGGACAAAATAGATAGGAATTTTCATTTTCGCTTTACAAAATGTAATAAGGCCAATGGCCACTAGCAACTTTTAATTTCTTGTTATTTATTATTGATTTGGGATTCTTCTACTATTTGTCAATGAAATGAGCATTTATATTCTAAGTTCTCCAAATCAACTTGTCGCTAGGCCTACCTCAGGCATAAAGAGGTCCCAAAATTAGGACACGCTTTATATTTCCGCACTGCGTGTTTAAATATTGCAACATTTTCTTATAACCATCACTGAGTTGCTACCTTTTGTTTTTACTTTTTGTTTATTACCCTCCCCAAAGGTTAGTTCGTGAACTCTAGCAACATCATCATATTTTACGAGATCCAGGGGCCCTCCACATACTCCTTCTCTCAATCCTGTCCGACACAAGAACAAAAGGAAAACGGAACTCAAAAATCAACTGAACAGGAAGAGGTCACTCATGGTACTCTGGTCTCCAAGGAAAATGCATCCCAAGTGGAGCAAAAGCTGTTGAAATTTCAGGAGGAACTTGATCAAGTCTAGAATCTGGCGAATCTGTCTTTTTCCCTAACCACTCCAGAGGTACTTTTCCAAATGCTCAGAGTCATGTACCTCTATAAAACATCCCAAAAAGCAACAAAACCATCCCTCTCTTCACCACTATTGCAATACTTGCCATACCTCAAATAATACCCCCTTGCTCATCCCAAAACTCCAAAACTCCACAAATGACCGTTGCCACATCCAACATAATACCTCCATCTACGTGGAGGCTATGCCGTACTCCACCCAGCCTATCTCAAGCTCACTCGAGTATGATGATAAGGACTTACTCATCATAAACATGGCATAAGTGCTTAATAAGTTGACTAACAGAATTCAAGGTGTTGAAGGTAGCAAGGGAATTGAGGGGATAAACTACGAAGATTTTTACATACAGCCTGATATCGAACTGCCCGAGGGGTACAAACCTCCCAAGTTCGAGATATTTGATGGTACAGGGGATCCAAGAGTCCACTTGAGAACATGCTATGACAAATTGGTTGGAGTAGGAAAAGACAATAAAATCCCCATGAAGCTTTTCATGAGGAGCTTGAAGGGGGATGCCTTATCTTGGTACATTATTCAAGAGTTGAAGGAGTGGTCTAACTAGGTGAGCATGGTGTCCGATTTTATGGATAGATTTAGGTTCAACACGGAGAATGAACCAGATGTGTTCTGTATTTAAAGTCTGAAGAAGAAAACCACAGAAGCATTCCGTGAGCATGCTACTCGATGGAGGTCAGAAGCTGCTAAGTTTAGGCCTACTCTGGAAGAAGAGCAAATGAACAAATTCTTCGTTCGGGCCCAAGACCTACAATATTATGAGAGGCTGATGATGATCGAATGCCATAAATTTTCTGACATTATCAAGCTGGGAGAAAGGATCGAATAGGGCATCAAAAGCGGTATAGTTACGAATTTTGAAGCTTTGCAAGCCACAAACAAGGCCTTATAGTCAGGCGGTGTGTCCAAGAAAAGGGACGTTGGAGCCGTAACGGTAGCACACGGAACCAAATCTCCCATCAAATACCAAACATACCCAATTCCTCCAATCACTTATCAGCCTACCCCAAACTACCAAACACTCTCACCCTCTTACCAAACTCCACCACTCACTTACCAATCACCTTCCGTATATCAGTCAACTTTACCCAACTACTCCCAACCAGCACATGTTTACCAAGCCTACAACACTCAACCATCCCACTACCAATCCCTTCCTCCACACTAAAACTTCCTAGACCCCAACCAAACTTTGACCGAAGACCCCTGAAACAGTACACAGCCATTGCTGAACCTATCGATCAGTTGTATAAAAGACTCAAAACTGCTGGTTACGTCACCCCTATCCCTGTTGCTCCAAAGAACCCTTCTCAGTGGTTTAATCCAAATAAGTCTCATGCGTACCATTCCGGCATAAAATGACATACCATTGATGAATCTTGTTCTCTGAAAGATAAGATCCAAAATTTGATCGATAACAAGATTATTGTGACAAAAGAGCTTGCTCCGCAAGTCCGCAGTAACCCTCTGCCAGATCACAAGGGTGGAGGCATTCACATGATTGGAATAGAGGATGATTGGGACCCAAAGGATCGGTCGGTTTGATCACAGATTTAGATGATCCAAAGAAGCCAATAGTCACCCTTAATCCGATTGTAGTCCAGATTTCAGCCCTATGGGGATGCCAAGGAAAACATGTCCATGCCACTCGAGTTTGAAGCACCATCCTCTGAAAGTGGCCAATGCCGATTGAGGTCAAATTTTTATTACTAGCAAATACACCTACACCCTTCGAAGTTGCAGTTTTACCGCCTAAGGGGAATGCTCCATTCGTAGTAAAGATAGCCGCGCCAATTCCAGTGGAAATGTCGGTCGTAACACCATTCCATTCAAATTCCATGCCTTGGGACTACAGAGCCGAGGTAAGAAGGAAAGGAAAGGTCAAAATCAGGGAACCAATTGCTACATAGGGTATGACGAGGACCGGTAGGGTCTATACTACGAAATATTTGGCTGAGTCAAGCAAGGAGGCCTCTAGTCGGCCAACCATCACTGAAATTGGTCTGGCTATCAATGGAGAAAGGTACAAGCCAAATAATACTCAATCATCGATCAGCTGAACAAAATACCAGCACAAATTTCGATCCTCACTTTGCTATAGAATTCCGATGCACACAAGAATGCCTTGTTAAGGGTGCTGAGCGAGGCCTATGTACCAAGCAACATCACCAGAGGAGAAATGGCAAATATGGCAGGACACGTACTGGAAAGCTAGAAGATCACTGTTCATGAAGATAAGCTGCCACCATCCGTGGAGTGTGAAGATTATTTTATCACCAGGATTCTGATTGATGGAGGGTCATTTGTTTGTTGGTAACACTCAAAACACTGGGAAAAGGACTGCACAAGATCAAGGACGGGGCAATCAACGTCAAAGCTTTTGACGGTTCCCAAAGATCCACCATTGGGGAAATCAACCTATGTTTGCAAATGGGGAGTACTTGGTTTGATATTGATTTTCAAGTAATAGACATGTCGGCATCTTACAATCTATTGTTAGGGCGGCCATGGATTCATGCCGCTAGGGCCGTAGCGTCAACATTACATCAGGCAGTGAAGTTTGAGTGGAATCACCAAGAGGTGATCATTCACGGTAACAGTAGCAATCCCATATATAGTCGCCAGACTATCCCAACAATAGAAGGCAAAAGAAAGATAGACGGGGAAACTTACCACCACATCGAGCGAGTCAACGCCATTGATAAAGACAAATGGCGGGACAACAAAATTGTAGGCAAACTAAACTGGAGCGGATACGAACCTAGTAAGGGACTTTGCAAGAACCTCCAAGGAATCGCTAAGCCTATCAAACTAAAGAAACATGGCACCACCTTCGGTGTGGGATATAAGTATACCTAGCAAGAATTCAATGACTGGTCGCCACCATGGTGCGGTCCTTACTACCCATTAGAGCAGCCAATACCACACTTGGAACAGATTTTCCAACTGACCGAAGTTATCTACGGGTCAGAAGAAGAGGAAGCACTGGCAGCAGTGAGAAGTTTGTTCCTGGATGATGATGATATGGATTGTTGTGTCATTTTCGAGGAGGAGCGGGAGGAAGGACCTTCCATACAAGCTGTAAGTAGAGGATTATGCCTCAATAACTAGACCATCAGAACCACTAGAGCCCGACGAGTCTCGGGGTAGAAAGGCTAAACAAGCATTATGCACTATCTTTTATTTTACTAGTTCACTTTCTTTTCGCATTTTTAATTTCACAAAGAGCTCCAATGTTCAAAAGAAGACTTACTGCTGTCGAACATACACATTCTGATCGACAATTGCGCCAACCATGAACTGAAATCATTCGTGAATTATTTCGCTGGCTATCACCAGATCTGGATGGACGAAGAGGATGCTGAGAAAACGGCTTTCATTACACTGTAGGGAATGTACTGCTTTAAGATGATGTTGTTTGGGTTAAAGAATGCAGGGGCCACCTATATGAGGGCCATGACCACCATTTTTCATGATATGATACACAAGGAAATCGAGGCATATGTTGACGACATCATCATTAAGTCGAAGAAGGCTACTAATCATATGGAATATTTGAGGAAATTCTTTGATAAACTGTAGAGGTACAATCTACAGTTGAATCCCATGAAGTGGGCATTTGGGGTTCAAGCTGGAAAATCTCTTGGATTCATTGTAAGTCGCGGGGGAATAAAATTGGATCCATCAAAGGTCAAGTCCACTCAGGAACTTCCACCGCCAAAGAACAAGAAGGACGTGATGAGTTTCTTGGGGAGATTCAACTACATTAGCCGGTTCATATCACAGTCTTCGCTCATTTGTGAACTGATCTTCATGATATTGAAAAAGGATGCCGCCACCATGTGGACTGATGAATGCCAGAAAGCTTTCAACAGGATCAACGAATACTTATCAACACCACCAGTCTTAGTACCGCCGGAGCTAGGTAGACCTTTGCTACTCTACATTGCAGTATTAGATGGTGACTTCGCTTACTTCCTGGGACACTATAATGAAACAGGGAAGAAAGAGCAATACATTTACTACCTCAGCAAACAGTTCCCTCCATACGATGCCCGGTATTCTCTGCTAGAGCGCGACTGTTGTGCTTTGACTTGGGTAGGCCATAAGCTGAGGCACCATTTCTGCGCCTATACCACATATCTCATATCCAGGATGGATCCTTTGAAGTACATCTTCCAGAAGTCCATGCCCACTGGAAAGCTAGCCAAATGGCAAATCCTGTTGAGTGAATTTGACATTGTCTACATAACTTAGAATGCGATAAAAGGACAAGCACTAACAGATCACCTTGCCAAAAACCCTGTGGATGGAGAATACGAACCCGTAAAGACATATTTTCCCGATAAAAAGGTATCATTCATAGGAGAAGACATTGTAGAATCCTATGATGGCTGGAGAATGTTTTCAATGGAGCAGCAAATTTCAAAGGAGTTGGCATAGGAGAATTCCCAGTATCAGAAACCGCTCAGCATTATCCAGTGTTTGCCAAACTCAGATTTCCTTACAGCAACAACATGGCCGAGTATGGCACCTGCATCATAGGGCTTAAGATGGCCATTGACATGAACATTCAAGAGTTGCTAGTAATTGGGGATTCAGACTTGCTTATACATCAAGCCCGAGAAGTATGGGCAACCAAGAACTCTAAAATACTCCCATATCTAAATCACGTGTAGGAGCTGAGAAAGAGGTTCACAAAAACGGAATTCTGGTATGTTCCCAGAATCCAGAATGAGTTTACCGATACATTGGCTACCCTGTCATCCATGATACAACCCCTAGATAAAAAATTTATTAATCCCATTCTAGTCAAGATCCACAGTCAAGATCCACGATCAACCAGCTTACTATGCCCATGTTGAAGAAGAAGCAGATGGAAAACCTTGGTTTCATGATATCAATGAATATTTGACCAAAGGAGAATGCAACTTTCTAATCATACATAGAAGCGCACACTTCAGAGGCTGTCCAATAATTTCTTCCACAGCAAAGGAATCCTATGGAGGAGGACTTCAGATTTAGAACTATTAAGGTGTGTCGACGCAAAGAAAGCATCCAAACTGCTAGAGGAAATCCATGCTGGGAACTGTTGGTAGCCAAGAAGATACTTCGGGCTGGTTACTTTTGGATGTCTATGGAGACAATCTGCATCTGGTATGTGTGGAAATGCCACCGTTGCCAGACATATGCAGACATGATAAAGGTGAGGCCAAATGAGCTTAATGCAACAAGCTCACCATGGCCTTTTTGCCGCTTGAGGAATGGATGTTATTAGTCCCATCGAGCCAGCTGCTTCCAATGGGCACAACTTCATCCTAGTAGCAATCAGCTATTCACCAAATGGGCCGAAGTAGCATCTTACAAAGTAGTGACTAAGAAAGTTGTGGCAGATTTTGTCCGCGACCGTATCATCTGCCGATTTGAGATTCCAGAGTCAATCATTACTAACAATGGATCCAACCTCAATAGTGATTTAATAAAAGCTATGTGCGAAACCTTCAAGATCAAACACAAGAATTCTACATCCTACAGGCCTCAGATGAATGGTGCATCAGAAGCCGCCAACAAAAATATTAAGAAGATATTGAGGAAGGTGATAGAGAAGAATAAGCAATGGCACAAAAAGCTATCATTCGCTCTCTTGGGTATCACACTATAATCCGCACATCAACTGGGGCAACCCTCTATATGCTAGTTTATGGGACAGAAACCGTCATTCTCGCCGAAGTAGAAATTCCTTCCTTAAGGATCATACATGAAGCTAAGCTCGACGACACAGAATGGGTAAAAAATCGCTACGAGCAGTTAGCTCTTATGGATGGTAATAGAATGAATGTAGTTTGCCACGACCAGCTTTATCAGAACAGAATGTCCAGAGCCTTCAATAAGAGAGTCAAACCGAGACAGCTCACACCGGGGTAGCCGGCGTTAAAGAAAGGTTTATCGTATTAAGATGAAGCTAAAAGGAAATTGTCACCCAACTGGAAAGGTCTATACATGGTTCACCGGGTTCTGATAGGAGGAGCCCTTATACTTATAGAAATGGATGGAGAAGTGTGGGTGAAACCAATCAATTCAAATGCAGTCAAGCGTTACTATGTGTAATCCTATGCTTTCCCGTATAATGTAATTCTAACTACATCTGACCTGATACCCGTTTAAGAGGATATACGTAGGCATCCTTATGAGTTCAGTCACGATTCAATAAAATTTTCATTTTCCCCGCAATTGGAAACTGGGGCAGAATTTTGAGGACCCTCAAAATTTCAAAGTAATTTCAGCCGATCACCATAAGCAGCCGTCAGAAGTATCAACCCATTAAACTGGGAAAGAATTTTGAGGAGGACCCTCAAAATTCTGAAGCAAGAGAGGTTGCATTTTATCGAACCATGTCACAATCATCGGTTCATCTAAAAAACTATTTCTTAAATATATACTTATGTCGTACTTTTACAAACTCATGCATGTTTATTAACGAAGTTGCCTATTCAGCAACACTACCTCAATAACGCATGTCGTATCACCAGATCAAAGCCTAACAGGTCAAGCAAGACCGGCAGGGACACGAACTAACCTCCCCTCTACAAAATTCACGATTTTTGTTTGGGTGCATGCATTTGGATTACATATTGATTCATGAATTCAACTCTCAGAATTGTCACACTCACCAAATGGTCGGCCCAACACGCCAGTAATATCTTCTATATCACAATATTCCCAGCGATCCCGACATCGAAACTTGCTATCAGCTTAGAAACTCTACTACCATATGCCACTTTACTTTATTTCTGCATTGCATAAGCATACCATTCTGCCTTCCGAGACTAAACATTGTCTCCATCTACATTTTCTACATTGCATAAGGCTACCATTTTGCCTTCCGAGACTAAACACTGTCTCCATCTGCATTTTTTGAATTGCATAAGGCTACCATTCTGCTTTTCAAGACTAAACACTGTCTCCATATGTATTTTCTACATTACATAAGCCTACCATTCTGCCTTCCAAGACTAAGCACTGTCTCTATCTGCATTTTTCTGCATTGCATAAGACCACCATTCTGCCTTCCGAGTCTAAACACTGTCTCCATCTGCATTTTTCTACGTTGCATAAGGACTGCCTTCCGAGACTAAACACTGTCTATATCTGCATTGCATAAGGCTACCATTCTGTCTTTCGAGATTAAACACTGTCTCCATATATAATTTATTTGTGTTGCATAAGGCTGCCATTTTGCCTTCCAAGACTAAACACAGTCTCCATCTGTATTTTTCTGCATTGCCTAAGGCTACCATTTTGCCATCCAAGACTAAAACACAATCTCTATCTGCATCTGCATGGCTGAAAGATCGCCACTTTATTTACATTTGCATGGCTGAAAGATCGCCACTTCATTTTACATTTTTGCATGGATGAAGGATCGCCACTTTATTTATGCTTGCTTGGCTGAAAGATCGCCACTTATTGCATTTAATGGGTTGAAATATCACTAATTATCCAAGGTCATTGTTCGGAGGCATCATTCTCATAGCCCGATAACGCCATGTCATGGCCTGAAGATCCCTTTAATTTTTTTGCACATTATTATTCAAAGGGATCATGGTCCGGAGGCATCATTCTCATAGCCCGAGAGCATCATTTCATAGCCTACGAATCCTTTATTATACACTTCATATCCCAAGACGGCTTGGTCCGAGGACGTCATTCTATCCGTCCAAAGACAACATTCATGGTCTGACGGGAACTTGCTCATGTTTAAATTTATGCATACTATATGCTTGTATCGCTTATTTGCAGGTAAACCGGTGAGCAGCGGCCATCTTGGCAAGAGAAATTTCACTTCAGTTCCCGTAGCCCTATTAGACCATTCAACCTGAATATTGCGTCCGTTCTTGAAAAGTCTCCATCGGCATATTCCACCGACAGATCCTAAACTACATATGGCATGATTCCTGTAAGACCAGGGATATGTAGGCATCTCAGAAACCAGAGCGAGGCCAAATTTCTTCAAAATATTTCGATCGGTCAAAATTGGTCATCATGTCTTTACCCAACAACTCTTTCATCCTTCCCCAGTAAAGACGGGCAGCTGCTGATACCCAAATTTTTCCTTTATTTTTTAAATATGTAAAATACCTTCAAAATAGCCTATATATACATAGATAAATATATCCCAAGGTTTTATTATTTTTAATTTTTCAAAAATTTTTAAATCAATTTATTGCCTTATTTTATCAAGAAACCCCAATAATTATTCCCAAAATTATCATTCTAGTGATTCATTTATTGGATTATCATATTTTTATTAAAATATAATTAACATAATTTTGCATATTTTTATAAATTTATTTAGTATTTTTAAAGCTAAATTGCACAACATTGCAATATTAGCTGTCACACCTCCTTTTTTTTTACACTACAACCACGACGAAGAGCGTAGATAAGGGAGTTTTTCCAATTAAACGACAATCGAAATGAGATTTATTTATTCAAAAGATTTTGGACTCGCCACTTGGGATAGTTAATGGTGTCCCAAGTCACCGGTTTAAATCTCGAATCGAGGAAAGTATGACTCTATATACAGTCTGCGAGCCAGAAATCTAGGTAAGGAATTCTGTTAATTTGGGAGAATGTGTTAGGCATTTCCGAGTTCCGTGGTTCTAGCACGGTCGCTCAACTGTTATATTTGGCTTAATTATATGATTTTAATGTATTTTTGTACCTATGTGCAAAGTATGATTTTTAAACCGCTTTTATTTAATTTTTAGAAGATTGAAACGTTGTTAAAATGTGTTTCGAACCACGTCACATAATGCACCCGTAGCTCGCAACACATTTTACCTAACGTTGAGATTTGGATTTGGGTCACATAAATGCGCACCTTAGGAAGATAAATTATTTAACTAGCGCGCTTAAGGCAATTTCGTGTGTTTGAGTGTGCGAGGGCCACGAAATTCGCTAAGTGGTGCACCTCGGGTTCTAAGGATGAAAACAGTAATTAAACGATGACCGTGCATTTGAAATTTTATTTGGCACGACACACCCTAATTATCATGGTAAGAGGAAATTCGAACTAGGCTTTTAGGACCATGAACTACTATTCATAATTAATTTTTATTACTGCTTTAAAACATGTTATTAACATCTAATAAACACCTTCCAGATTTACTCATGCATCACAAATTATTACAACCAGAATCAGGTGAAGGCTTCGACTAATTAGGCTAGAATAAATGGCAAGAAAGAATAATATTGTACTTGAACAAACACCCTTAGGCAATTAAACACGAATCTGTATCTAAGTGATTAGAACCAAACACCGACAAACTCGCCTTAAAGGGCTCTTATAGCTACAGTTCATCATTTACAACAGTGAAGAGAGATGAACCATTACAATGACAATACGAAAAAAACTGAACTCTTTCATTGCTTTTGATTTTAGTAAATGCACACAAGGTTTTTGTTGGTACAAAGCTAAACCAAGTCAAGGACAGGGTATCAATATGGAACACTATATGCAGAAACCTATTCTATTAGCCCTTGAAGAGCAAATGAAGCTGGCCAAATGAATGAAAGTACAAAAAGAACAAATCTGGTGTTCCCATGACTACCCAAACCAGACGTCCCAATTACTTTCCTCAACATCCGTAGGTACATGAATAACAATAATACATAGACGCTAAACCAACAAGACGAAATCAGGAAGAATACATCGTTAATTAGTTACAATGAACAATAAGATTTGAAAATTGTCATTCTAGCAATAAGTTGTGACAAACCCAGGATTCAATCATACAACAAAAATCAGCTCAAATTGAGTTGTACATATTTATTACGGGGAATAAAAGATAACAAAAAAAACTGTTGGATCCTTGCCCATATTGCTCAATTTTCACATAAGCTCCATGTTACATAAGTTCAAAGTAGCATACCTTGATTAAAAACAAAGGAAAGATGAGGTATGCAGCAGTAACAGCAACAGATCGACCCAGGTTCAAAAGACTGAATTCTTAAAGTAGGAAACCAATGAAATAGTGATTTCACAACAGCTTAGCCAGAATTTTCCAAAAATCCACCTCAAACTCTTTTAAAATCAGAAGATTTGTTCCAACAATTCAAGTAGATCTCATAGTTCAAGTTTAACCTAATAAAAAAGTAAAATTTTAATATCTAGCCACCTGAAGCCTTTTTGGAATTTTCAATTCTCAGAACTCTGTATTTTTAAGATGTCTAGAATTTTCAGTCATTTTTTCCTATTGCCTAAGGCAGGAATTAATGCCTTTATAGACAAGGCAAGTAGGGCAACCTCATATTCTGATTTTGCACCT
The DNA here is from genome assembly GCA_034376525.1 of Nicotiana benthamiana. Classification (NCBI taxonomy): domain Eukaryota; kingdom Viridiplantae; phylum Streptophyta; class Magnoliopsida; order Solanales; family Solanaceae; genus Nicotiana; species Nicotiana benthamiana. The sequence continues at coordinate 100,506,363 of CM067331.1, forward strand.
TTTTCCTCTTTTGGTTTCCCCTTTTGCCTAGATATCTTCTAACTACTAACTTGTTGCCCAAGTTATACCACCCAAAAATCTGAAATTCTCCTAAAACCCTTACTAGAAGCTTCTGAAATCAATTACCAAGGATTCCCCTAACCTACACTTCCTTAATTACCCCTCCGATACCCCTGTTATTACCTTATTAACCCTAGAATCAAATAGGCTAATGCATTAGCAAGTACCAATAAACGCCATAAGGAAACAAACACAAATTACTTCAGTCATAAGAGAATAATGGACCAAACACATATAGACGAGCCAAATATGGAATCAAATCATTGAAAAGAAAAAGGTCCAAACACATTTAACTACTGAAAATTATTAATATGACTTGGATTTTAAACGTACCATATATTAACTAGCATTTAACAGAAAAAAAAAGAAATGAAAATAAGCAGACCCAACGAGATGCATTTTGGGGCATAACGAGGGAGGAGATGAGTATGAACAAAAGAGAATGAATAGAAAAGAAAAAGAAATAATGAGAAACAGAGAAAAATACCTAATAAAATTTAAGCTGGAACAACTTGCAAGGCCTGATGGACCTCAAAATGAGTTGAAATACATGCCAATCTCTCATTATTACATAGAATAGTCGATTAGCATGGGTTTTAACTCATTAATGGCCCAGGAAGGTTTTGACTCAAACTCCGGAACTAACCCAATTTCGATTGTAATTTGAAGAGCTCTAGGGGTGTTTGAAGGAGGATTGATGGGGATTTGGACAGAGGGAGACATGGGGGTTGTTGGCATCAATTTGGGGTGGAGCGGAGGCGGCGCTGCCGTACACGGCAGTGGAGTCACAACTTCCGGCTAATATTCGAGCCGATGGAGAAGGATTCGAGGGATGGTAGTTGCATATCTGGATAGAGGAGGTTGAGGGGAGTTAATAGTGTAAATTTGGTGTAATTTGGGTGATTGCCACCGGCGGAGGCAATTTCTGGCCGGCAGCGCACAATGGAGGACGGTGGCATTATGGTTCTGGTGAACAGGGGTTTGAGATGGGGCATTAGGGGGTTCTGGGTGGGAGGTCGGTTAGGACAATTAAATACCAAATGAACCTAGGCTTCAGGATTGTGGGATTGAAAAACCTCGTTGGTCCCGATTGATTTGTCCTAAACGATGTCATTTTTGCTATGGTGGGTGAACTGGAGCGGGTTGGGGCTGGTTGGATCAGGTTTGAGAGGTTTATTTGGGTCCCTCCTTTTAATTTAATTGAATTAATTTTTAGATTTTCTTTCACTTTTTTCATTTTTCTTTTCATTTTCCAAAATTATTTAAAACCTAAACTGAGTTATAAATCCCTAATTAACCTATAAAAATCTTAATTAATCCTACAATAATTACTATCACAAATAATTAAAATAAGATTAAGAGAAAAATTACATATAAATCAAACTTAAACTTAAAATCAAATTAGGATATATTTTTTATTTTCGTTTTTATATAATGACTAAATTACTGAATAATTCTTAAAATGTGAAATTAACTCCTAAATGCACACGCAATATATTTTTTGTATTTTCACTAATTAAAATGCACAAACAAAATGCAAACATAGGATGCCACAAAAATTCACAACATTGCAAACCAATAAAAGAAATGATTTTGTTTGAATTTATAGGAGTAATTCATGTAGGGCAAAAGTCACATGCTCAGAGCTGCCCCTCTTTGCCCGAAAACACGAAGAGTTTACGTGCAAAGATAAATGAGCGGAAACGAGCAATTTTTGCCCGTTTGAGTACACACTGAGAAGCATTTTGAAGATCTTGACTGCACCCTGCTTGAGAGGTTGCCTACATATCCTCGTCTAAAGAGGAATTAGGTTATTATAGTTCAGGAGGTTTGGTAGTTGGGACTACTGAAGCTGTGCTTTCACTGCCGATGCTGCTGCTGCTACTACTTGCTAGACATCCTTATTACACCATGTAAAGATAAAAAGAAGCTAGACTAAGCTATGAACTATGGATTACAAAAGAACCTATCCATGTCTTCAAACTTGCTCTTGATCTTTGTTGCCTTGTGTGTATCCCTGTGAAATTTCTTGTTGTCTTGCTGTACTTCCTTCTGTGAAACTTCTTGTTGCCCCATTGCTATGTTTCTCTTTCTCCATGTTGATGCTTGGTTGGTGGATTTGAATTGTATTCCCTTGTTTTCCAGATGGGCGCTTGATTACCAAAATTTGAAAACTTGAAATGTATTCCCTTGTTCTCCAGGTGGGCGCCTGACTACAGAAACTTGAAACTTGAAAAGTATTCCCTTGTTCTCCAGATGGACGCCTGATTACCAAGACTTGAAAACTTGAAATGTATTCTCTTGTTCTCCATGTGGGAGCATGATTACCAAAACTTGAAACTTGAAAAGTATTCCCTTATTCTCCAGGTGGACACCTGATTGCCAAAACTTGAAAACTTGAAGTGTATTCCCTTGTTCTCCACGTGGGCGCCTGATTACCAAAATTTGAAACTTGAAAAGTATTCCCTCGTTCTCCAGGTGGGCTCCTGATTACCAAAACTTGAAACTTGAAAAGTATTCCCTTGTTCTCCAGGTGGGCGACTGATTACCAAAACTTGAAACTTGAAATGTATTCCCTTGTTCTCCATGTGGGTGCCTGATTACCAAAACTTGAAAACTTGAAAAGTATTCCCTTGTTCTCCAGGTGGGCGCCTGATTACCATAATTTGAAACTTGAAATGTATTTGCTTGTTTTCTAAGTGGGTGCCTGATTACCAAACTTGAAAACTTGAATGTATTCCCTGAGCCTGCTGCCTTTGTACCTGATCACAACAAAACAAACAAAACAAAAGAAATTCTTTCTGCCCTAGTTTGGTGTTGAGTGAATTTGTTAGTGTGAATCAAATACCATTACCAACTATCTCTTAAAATTTGAAAGCTAAATCCCATTATCCAAGAGGGTCATGACAGCTCTTAACTGATGACAACTTTAAGATTAGGCTGTGTTCTCAAAATATATTATTTTCCACTATGTTTTCTTATCCGAGTTATATCTGCTGGGGATCTACTGGGGACCGGTTATTAAAGCTATCTACCATTATTCAGGAGGGTCCTGAGAACTGTTGATTAGGTGACAAATCATGTCTGCTGGGAATTAGTATTTAGAGCTACATCCCATTATCCAGGTGGGTCTTGACGACTTTTGTTGGGGAAATATTTGTGCCTGCCCATGTTACTCGTGCCTGTTTGAGTTTTAAACTGAGTCCCATTTAAAGGAGGGTCTTGAGAATTTCAAATTACATGCCCCTTTTAACTCTCGGTTGTCTCTACTGGGGATTGCTAATTAAAGTTACACCCCATTACCCAGGGGATCACTAATTCAAGTTCATGATCATACCTGCTAGGTGTTTGCTTTCTCAATGGAAGACCTCCCCAAGACCTTCAGAATTTGTGCCCCTGTTTTACTCAAAGAAAATCTTGTTAGTTTGAAAAATGGTAGTTAGCTTGCAGCATTCTTGCTGAAGGTGGCCTCCCCACTGTCATGTTCCGTTGTTTCCAATTTCCGTACTGACGATGAATCTCCTGATTTGCTCGGCTGAGCCCTGACCCTATGACTTCACCCTGCTCTCCTACCATTGTGCTACACTCTTGACCCTTTTCCAGAATCCTTACATCCTTCCTGAAATAATTGAGTCAGTTTATTAATGAAACTTTCATTGATCCTTCCCCTTGTTGTTTCAACTTTTGCTACCTTTGTTACGTTTTGACCGTCATGTGCTTGCCATTTGGGAACTGCCAGTGAGCTTTGAAATTTCTCTCCTGCCTGCTTAAACAAAATGACTTTGGAGACATCTTAGAAGAAAAAAATGATAGCCCGAAAAAAGATGAAATGCAATGACTCTGAGTTGTTTTGGTCTTAGAATAAAGGAATATCAAATTTGGTGACTGTTGAGGGGAAAAAAAGAAACTTATCTGTGGAGGAACGAATGGTTTCCATGATCATGACATGCATTTTGGCTTAGTTGACCCAGCCTACCCAAATGATGGTTGTGGCCTGCCCAGCATCTATGCACCTTAACAACCCAATCCGGCGTTCTTTTGTATAGCACGTCTCCACTGAGGAAAAACTCGCTTGATAGACAACATATTGTTATCTTTTGGTCACTTGTGGCCTGTACTGGGTACACACCCATCCTGATATATTCTTTGATATCATGAAACCACGGCTCACCGTCAAGCTCTTCCTCCACCACATTACAGTAAGTATGTTGGTCATGGACTTGAATATACAATGGATCAACATAAGCCTTATCTGGATGATGTAATATTGACGCCAAGGTGGCCAAAGCATCAGCAACCTCATTGTGAATTCTTGGGATATGCCTGAACTCTACTGACCGGAATCATTGACAAAGATCGTACAAGCATTACCGGTACGGTATGAGCTTCAAATCTCGTGTTTCCCACCCGCCTTAAATATGGTGTACCAGAAGGTTTGAGTCTCCCAAGACTAAGACTTTCTGGACACCCATGTCTGCGGCTAACCTCAAACCCAAAATACATGCCTCATATTCTGCCATGATATTCGTGCAATAGAAGCAGAGCAGAGCTGTGCCCCGTTGTAGAAATGAGTACCGCTCCTATCCCCCACGCCTTTCATGCTAGCGACCCCATCAAAAAATAATCTCCATCCTAGGTTCTCGTGATGTTCCATTTCATCAATATGCATTACCTTCTCGTCCAGGAAGTACCTCTTTAAAGGTTCATATTCTTTATCTACCTAATTCTCGGCCAAATTATCAGGCAATGCCTGTGCTTTCATTGTAGTCGTGGTCACCTAGACAATGTCGAACTCGGCGAGAAAGATTTTCCATTTTACAAGCCTCTCTGTGGGCATAGGCTTTTGGAATATGTATTTCAATGGGTCTAAGCGTGAGATGAGGTAAGTGGTATATGATGACAAGTAATGTTTCAACTTCTGGGCTACCCAAGTTAGGGCACAACACGTCCTCTCAAGATGAGTATACTTATCCTCATAAGCTGTAAACTTCTTGCTGAGGTAGTATATAGCCTATTCCTTCCTCCCGGTGACATCGTGCTGACCCAACACACATTCGAATGAGTTGTCCAATGCTGTCAGATATAGGATCAAGGGCCTTTCTGGTTTATCAAAAGCCCCATGGAACTTGCACGTCCATTTAACCACAACATCCTTTTTCAATAGTTTAAAGATGGGCTCGCATGTTGTCATGAGTTGAGCAATGAATGGGCTGATGTAGTTCAATCTCCCCAACAAACTCATCGCCTCTGTTTTGTTCCTCGGAGGCGGCAATTCTTATATGGCTTTGATCTTTGACGGATCTAGTTCTATGCCTCGGCGGCTGACTGTAAACCCTAGCAGCTTCCTTAAGGGGACCCCAAATGCGCATTCCGCCAAATTGAATTTGAGATTATACCTACGAAGCCTCCTGAAAAAATTTAGATCTCTGACATGGTCGGATTGCTTCCTGGATTTCACAATTACATCATCCACATAGACCTTAATTTCCTTATGTATCATATCATGGAAGATGGTTGTCATCGCCCTCATAGGTTGCCCCATCATTCTTTAGGATGAATGGAATGAATCCATAGCAATATGTTCCCTATGGCGTGATGAATACTGTCTTCTCTGCATCCTCCTCATCCATCAGAATCTGGTGGTAGCCTACGTAAGAATCTACAAAGGACCCAATCTCATTCTTTGAAGAATTGTCAATTAATATGTGGATGTTTGGCAGTGGGAAGTTGTCTTTTGGACTTGCTTTATTAAGTCACGATAATCGACGCATACCCTGGTTTTGTCATCCTTCTTCGGCACATGCACGACATTGGCTAACCATGTGGGATATCGTGTGACTCGGATGACCTTGGCCTTAAACTTCTTGGTAACTCCCTCTTTGATTTTCACACTCACATCAGTTTTAAAATTCCTCAACTTTTGTTTAATAGGAGGGCAGGCCGGGTCGGTGGGCAATTTGTGAACCACCAAGTCAGTGTTCAATCCTAGCATATCATCGTAAGACCATGCAAAAACATCTTTTTATTCAAGAAGAGCTTCAATTATTTCTCCCATAAGTTGTGGCTCGAGGTGGACACTTATTTTGGTTTTTCTAATGTCATATGCATCCCTAAAATTGATTGCTTCTGTATCACTCAGGTTTGGCTTGGGCTTTTCCTCAAAATGGCTCAACTCTTTACTAATTTCATCAAACACCCTTTCCTCATCATATTCCGATTCATCATCATATTCTATATCTTGGATTATTATTTCTGAATTAGATCAATTTTTAAGACTAGGCCGAAGAGTCCATACGCATGTCATATCATTGGAGCCAGCATTAAAATAATTGTACAAGAAAGAAAAGAAAAGCAAAGAAATATGAAAGCTATTAGCACTAAAGAAAAGGGAAATCACATTTCATTGAAATTGTAAAGATAATAGGGTTTACACATCCAAACGGACGGAAAATAACATCTGAATTACAACCCTGAAGATAATCCAGATTAAACTGAAAGAAAAATCAAAGCTGACTACCATGACTCCTTCTGAGTGGGAAGAGTAGCTTCCCAGTTGTTGATTTTTGCACGTGGTCCCACAAAATGTTGTCTTGCTTGATCCCTCTCCGGCCTCCATCATGTTCACATCTTCAAACAACCTTTCGAGTAATTCTTTGTCAGTATCAACTGCAACATTGGCACTTGTTGTTGTTAGGCACTTCTTGGCACCAGGTTTCACAAATGATTTGAAGAGACAAGGCATAGGCTTGGGGAGGGCCTATGCTTTCTTTCTCATCTTTCTGGCTCTCTTGATGTCTGCACTTGTAGGCTTAAACCCCAAACCAAAAGTTTCTAGGTTCGTGGGAACAAACACCGGCTATGTGATACCCAGAAGTGAGGCCCCCAAACCCTTTCCGGGAATATACCCATTCTTTAGCATTTCAACTGCCACCATGACTGCTGCAGTAGCTAATCTTTGATTTTGAACACGCTCCCCTTCTGAAACCTTTTCCACTGATATCGAGTCATGAACATGATACATCCAGGGCCCCTTATCATCGTCTGCTTCGATGAATGGTACGATAGCATCATCACTGTGAGCATACAGACGGTCTTCGCCGTGCACCACTATTTCTTTTCGATCCCATTCAAATTTTACCATTTGATGAAAAGTAAAGGGGACTGCTCTAGCAGCATGGATCTAAGGTCGTCCCAGCAGCTGGTTGTAAGAGACAACCACATCAAGCACCTGGAACTCCATGGTAAAATCAACGGGCACGATTGTCAATTCGAGCACTATGTCACCGAGCGAATCTTTTCCTATGCCATCAAACCCTTGTACACAGATGTTGTTCTTGTGAATTATTTCTTTTTCCACCTCAACTTGTTTATCATGGAGAGAGTGCAAATATTCACGCTTGAACTATTATCGACCAAAACTCGAGTCACCACATAATCTTCGCATTTTACTCTGAGGTAGAGTGCCCTATTATGCTCGGTGCCTTCTATTGGTAGCTTATCATCGGTAAATGTGACCCTATTTACTTCAAAAATCATACTGGCTATCTTCTCAAAATGGTTAACTGTGATTTTATCAGGAACGTGGGCCTTTTTCAAGCTTACTAGCCCTCCCTAATACAACCACTTTTGCATTCTCTTGTTTCACCATCCCGTCTTTCGGGGATTCTTTCTTGACTACAACAACAGGCTCATTACTTGATGCACTTGACTTGAGCGTCGACATCTCGCTTGTCAAATTCTCACCCATCATCCTTTCACTGGCTTGGATCATCATGACTGTTTGCGAAAGCTTTTTGGGATCTCCCTTTTTGTTCACTATCACGATCGTATTTGTCTCTTGATGAGCAGGAAGCAGGTTTTGATTAATGTTGGGTGCTTCCGGGGCTTGCACCTTAATTCATTGAGAATCAGTGAGTTCTTGAATATCACATTTCAGATGCCAACATTTCTCCGTGTCATGCCCTGGGGCACAAGAACAATACTCACAACTGACAGAATAATCAAGATTTCTTGGGGAGGGTTTGGCAATTTTGCTTCGATCGGCCTCAACATGTCTAGCTGCCTCAACCTGTGGAATAAGCTGGTATATGATTTTCTCAACACAGTGAAAGTTTTCTTCTTTTGCATTCTCTCATTTTTCAAAGCTTGGTTGGCCCGGAAAGCTGGTCTCGAGGGTTGTTGGTAGGCTCTTGGAAGGTAGTTATTTAGTGGAGCTGGATAATTATTTTGTGGAGCTGGTGCACGCCATTGGGCGTGGGCGGGAGGTTGAGTATATGCTTGTGCATGATGAACTGAGAAACAAGGTTTCGGAGGTGGGTAGTAATGTTGTGGTGTGCCGTATGGGGTGTGTGGGTATATTTGGTGGTGAGGACGGGAGTGGATGTAATGGGATCCCGGGGCCCGAACCAAGTCCCTATGTCAATGGTTGCTACCTCCTCCTTCTTCTTCTTTCAAATTTCTCCTCCAGTCCCGCTTTGGATAGCCTGGGTGGTCGCTTTGATTGCAGAATAACTCATGATCTTGTTGGATTTGAGTCCTTCCTCGACCATACTTCCTATTTTCACTACCTCATTGAATGATTTACATACCGCCAATACCAGGTGGCCAAAATATGTAGGATCCAAAGCTTGCAAGAAATAATCTACCATTTCACTTTCCTTCATTGGGGGGTCGACCCTCGCTGTCGACCCTCGCTGCATGTTCCTTCCAATGAAAGCCATATTCTCTGAAGCTCTCATTGTGCTTCTTTTCCAATTTCGTCAAAGACATACGGTCTGGAAAATTTCAAGATTATATTGAAAATGACAGAATGCTTGTGCTAGATCATCCCAAGTGTACCACCGAGCATGATCTTGCCAGGTGTACCATTCCAACGTCGACCAACTTAAACTTTGACTAAAATATGCCATTAGCAGTTCATCCTTTCCTCCTGCTCCTCTCATTTTGCTGCAAAAACCCTTAGATGTGCAACTGGATTGCGGTGCCCGTCATACAAGTCAAACTTGGGAATCTTAATGCCCGGAGGTAATTGCACATCTGGGAACAAACAAAGGTCTTTGAATGCCACACTTTCCTGGCCACCTAACCCTCTCATATCTCTAAATGATTGTTCTAAGCTTTTGACCTTCATAAGCACCTCCTCTTGCTCAGGAGTTTTGACTAGTTTTTCAGCCTCCACGAAATTTCATAACGGGGGGAATATGAGTAAGGTTCATGGGCTTTGTAAGTGGGTTTTGGTGGGTAATACTGATTGTCATATGCTTGAAGCAAAGGCTCACTGGATGATCTGTGGAGTGTGGGGGGAGGTGCTGCCATATAAATGGGAGCAATTGGTGGATGGGGTGAGGAACATCTTTGGGTGGTGGAGCTGGGGGTGCTTGAGAAGTCGTACCCTGGCATTGTGAGTAGATGGAGAAACTTGGGGGTGGATCAACGGTGGGATGGTCATGTGACTGGCCTAACGGGGGGACGAAGGTCAGATTAGCAGGATAAGTTGGTGGTGGCAGCCCTCTCACCCATGCCTGATACGTTTCAGCCATCTGATATTTCAGTTTGTATATTTCCTCTCTCATTGTATTAACGTCCAACTCCTCTACCTCTTTCAATGGATCAATGATACTGGCACCGATTTCTTGATTGGCCCTAATCAGTTTGCTTTTGGACCGAGTATTGTAGGAGTGGGTTGACATAATGCTGCTAAAAACTAACCACTTGTCTGGATTGGGAAAGACAACACCAAAACTTGTTAATGGTTAGGTTTCAACACATAGGTAGCCACATGTTCAGGGATGAATGCACCTAAGCAGTTATCCTTTTCTATTATGCACATGAAGTGGTCGCTTGCGTCATCCCAGCTCTTATACTATGCCACCTTTCTTTTCTCTCTCTTTTTCTCTTTCTTTCTTCCCTATCTTACTCAATTTGTTTCGCCTACATCTTTCGTTTCGTTATTCTCTCCTTTATTTTACCACATTTTTCTTCCTCTTTTTCTTCCTTTTCTTTATTTCGTTATGGCCGAATCCTATGGAGATTTCCTACGTATCGTACCCCACATGAATCAAACTGAGCGTAGTTCTAGCAAATAAATACAGAAAAATATTTAGGAAACTTCTTCAATTTTCATAAAGTAAAGCACTCGATTACAACTTACTAAAAGAAATTAATAGAGTCCAACTCAACTGAAAACAACAGACTCTTGACTTAAAATGTGAATAACTGACTCGACGGCCTACTATGAACTTTATATAAAAGAAAATACAGACTCTCAAATGGACCAACAGATTTGACAATCATGAATACATTAAAGCCTCTAATGCTCCTGGGGCCTGCGGGACATCATTCGGTCTCGCCGCTGGCTTGCGTGCTAAATCCCCTTGGAGGTGGTGAAGGCCTTCCATTACTTGATGGAAAAAAGTCATGGCAATAGAGAAGAACATAGGTCTTGTCATATCTTCAAATTGGTTACACTTTATGGTGATGTAATCAGCGATTATCTGTACCCTCTCTCTTATAACACCTTTTCTTGCAACAATCGCCCAATTTGCTAGGCCCTTGCCTCCAAAGTTCATTCGGATATACGATTCAGTCTTTGGAATTGCTGCAAATCTCTTTTCAATCATGTTATTGCTGTGTAACAATGCTCTCTCTCAGAAGGAAATGAGGCCCGGTAGCTGGCATATATATGATTTCGTTAACGGGAAGCCACCCGAACGTCAACTTTAATTGGCTTGCACTTATGGCACGGGGATGTGATATCCATTCTGTAGCACCATCAGATAATCTAAGCCCATCAACCCTGTTATAAAATTCTCCTATGAAGCTTTTTGTTGATGACCCATAACTCATGAATTGCGGTCGATGGAACAAGTGTTCAATCATCCATATTTGTAACAACACGTTGCATCCTTCAAAAAATCTCCGGCTTTACAGGCGGTGAGAGTATGAAAGATTTCAGATAATATCATGGGTGCGAGGGTGCTCTTGGCTTGAGTGATTAAAGTGCTGACAATCTCTGCTATCCGTATATCAATATTTCTGTCTTTCCATGGAAACACTGAAAGGCCTAAGAATAATGCCATAAATGCGAAACAACGGTGCTCCTCCCATTTAAGTCGATTTCCCTTGCTACAAATATTATTTTCTGGGTCATTAAATCCCCCTATGTGCCCATACCTCTGATATATAAACTCTGGAGTACAAAAGCCGACTGACAGGTCTGGATTGTGAACCTTCCTACTGATCTTTAATGAATCCAAGAATTTGTGTACGGTGATGGCCCTTGGTGCAACCAGATACTGATGCCTCAGAGGAATTGTGGGAACCCCAATATATCCAGTTATTTCTTTCACTGTCGGAGTGAGTTCAAAGTTCGGAAAATAAAATACGTTGCGAGCCGGGTCTCAGAATGTAACCAATGCTTTTACTATGTCCCCTCTAGGATTAATTTTCAACAACCCGGTAAGTCCTCCCAAGTGCGTGTTGACCCTATTTTGCCTCGATTCACCTAGGTCATTCCACCACATGTGTACCTCCAAAGGGATTTTGTTCATGACTGAGATTGGCAAAGTTTGATTTGTGCTCATTATGCACATTTATTAGGGTGATTAAGCAAAAATCATGATTTGTCGAACTCAAAAACAAAATTTAATAATAATAACTTTTTTTTCAAATATTCATTTCAAAAAAAAGTTCTTGCCTTGTAAATATGACCTTTCAGTACTTCTTGGAGAAGATTTTAAGGATGTGCCTACTACCGGCCAAAATTTGAAAAATAATTCAAGGCGGTTGTTCTTGCAAAAATAGCCTCCTGACGCCTTTTTAGAGACACTCGGCTAATTTTGTCAAAAACTGCTTTATTTATTAATCACAAACAAAAACTGGTTCTTTTTTTTATGGCTATTTTCATAAAAATAAAGTTGGGCCCGATGGGGGTTGCCTACGTATCTCACACCCTGTGAGAATCAAACTGGCATAATTCAAGCAATTTTGGAAAAATTAAAACCAACTTCTATTTCCTTTTCTTGCTCTTTTTTTTTTTGAAAATAAGACTCATTTTCTGGTTTTTTTTTTCAAAATTTCTGCAGCGCTTCAGTATCGTTTATGAAATAGGTAAATTCCTTCCTCAACCCTCACATGTTATCACTTGTCAAATTCCCCTCTCTTTTCTTTTTCTCTCTTTTCTTCTTCTTTTTTTAAAAGCCGGTCAGCATGCAAATCCAAAATAAATGCACAAGTATCACGCAAAATGCATGAGGATGGTCCAATATTTTGGGTGCACTTGTCCTAGACAGACTCAACCCATGTGTTCAGTCCCTTATGTCAAATGCATGATGCAAATAAGCTCTCTTACTAGGGCTCCGGCATGTGGTTAAGTTATTCTAGGTTTAAAACCTTGGTACAGGGTCTAGACTGTGTACCCGAGCGGACAACTTGAGTCAAGGAGGGGGCTATGTAACGGGAACCAAAAGGCCATCCGGCTTTGTAACCTGTCCAAGCATCTTTCTTATTTGAAGGTATGACACTAACAGAATAGGGAGTCTCGACCAGCGAGCACATCCCCGAAGGGTTTCGCGGCAGTTTATATACTATCCAAATAATATTAAAGTGGTAAAACAACTTCTAACACATTGGGCACAATTATGAAATAAAGTCAAATAATAATAAAGCCAGATACAACAATTATTTAAAGCTCGAATTTTTGAACTCTGAACTAGAGATTCTGGGTTCCATCCCCAGTAGAGTTGCCAAAGCTGTCACACCTCCTTTTTTACACTACAAGCCCGGCAAAGGGTGTAGATAAGGAAGTTTTTCCAATTAAAGGACAATCGAAACGGGACTTATTTATTCAAAATATTTTAGAGTCGCCACTTGGGATAATTAATTGTGTCCGAGGTCACCGATTTAAATCCGAATCGAGGAAAGTTTGACTCTACAGTCTGCGAGCTAGAAATCTGGGTAAGGAATTCTGTTAACTCAGGAGAATGTGTTAGGCATTCCCGAGTTTCGTGGTTCTAGACAGTCGCACAACTATTATATTTGGCTTAATTATCTGATTTTAATGCATTTTTGTACCTATGTGCAAAGTGTGATTTTTAAACCGCTTTTATTTAATTTTTAGAAGTTTGCAATTTTGTTAAAATGTGTTTCGAACCACGTCGCATAAATGCACTCGTAGCTCGCAACACATTTTACCTAACGTTGAGATTTGGATTTGGTTCACATGAATGAGCACCCGTTATTAGGAAGGTAAATTATTTAACTAGCGCGCCTAAGGCAATTTCGTGTGTTTGAGTGTGCGAGGGCCACAAAAATTCGCTAAGTGGTGCACCTCGGGTTCTAAAGATGAAAAGAATAATTAACGATGGTCGTGCATTTGAAATTTTATTTGGCATGGCACACCCCAATTATCATGGTAAGAGGAAATTCGAGCTAGGATTTTAGGACCATGAACTACTCTTCACAATTAATTTTATTACTACTTAAAACCATATTTTTAACATCTAATCAACACCTTCCAGATGTACTCATGCATCACAAATTATTACAACCAGAATCAGGTGAAGGCTTCGACTAATTAGGCTGGAATAAATGGCAAGCAAGAATAATATTGTACTTGAACAAACACTCTCATGTAATTAAACACGAATCTGTATCTAAGTGATTAGAACCAAACACCGACAAACTCGCCTTAAAGGGATCTTACAGCTACAATTCAGCATTTACAACCGTGAAGAGAGATGAACCATTACAATGACAATACGAAAAAAAAACTGAACTCTTCTATTGCTTTTGATATTAGTAAATGCAGACAACATTTTTGCTGGTACAAAGCTAAACCAAGTCAAGGAGACGGTATCAATATGGAACACTATATGCAGAAACATGTTCTATTAGCCCTTCAAGGGAAAATGAAGCTGGCCAAACAAATAAAAGTACAAAAAGAACAGATCTGGTGTTCCCATGACTACCCAAACCAAACATCCCAATTACTTTCCTCAACATCTGTAGGTACATGAATAACAATACTACAGGGACGCTAAACCAACAAGACGAAATTAGGAAAAATGCATTGTTTATTAGTTACAATGAACTATAAGATTTGAAAATTGTCATTCTAGCACTGGTTATGACAAACCCAGCATTCAATCATACAATAAAAATCAGCTCAAATTGAGTTGTACATATTCATTACGGGGAATAAAAGATAACAAAAAAAAATGCTAGATCCTTGCCCATATTGCTCAATTTTCACATAATCTCCATATTACATAAGTTCAAAGTAGCATACCTGGATAAAATATAAAGGAAAGGTGAGGTATGCAGCAATAAGAGCAACAGATCGACCCAAGTTCAAAATACTGAATTCTCAAAGTAGGAAACAGATGAAATAGTGATTTCACAACAGCTTAGCCCAGAATTCCAAAATTTAACCCCAAAATCTTTCAAAATCAGAAGATTTGTTTCATCAATTCAAGTAGATCTCATAGTTCAAGTTTAACATAATAAAACAGTAAATTTTTACTATCTAGCCACCTGAAGCCTTTTTGGAATTTTCAGTTCTCAGCACTCTGTATTTCTTAGCTGTCTAGAATTTTCAGTCCTTTTTCCTCTTACCTAAGGCAGGAATTAATGCCTTTATAGACAAGGCAAATAGGGGAACCTCATATTCTGATTTTACATCGTTTTCCTCTTTTAGTTTCCCCTTTTGCCTAGATATCCTCTAACTATTGACTTGTTACCCAAGTTAAACCACCTAAAAATCTGCTCCTAAAAACCTCACTAGAAGCTTCTGAAATCAGTTACCAAGGATTCCCCTATCCTAAACTTCCTAAATTACTCCTCTGATACCCCTGTTATTACCTTATTAACCCTTGAATCAAATGGGCTACTGCATTAGCAAGTACCAATATCACAGGCCATAAGGAAACAAACCCAAATTACTTCAGTCATAAGAGAATAATGGACCAAACACATATAGTCGAGCCAAACATGGAATCAAAATATTGAAGATAAAAAGGTCAAAACACATTTAACTACTGAAAATTATTAATATGACTTAGGTTTTAAACCTACGCATATATTAACTAGCATTTAACAGGAAAAAAAAGAAATGAAAAGAAGCAGACCCAGTGAGATGCATTCTGGGACATGACGAGGGAGGAGACGAGTATGAAAAAAAGAGAATGAATAGAAAAGAAAAAGACATAATGAGAAACAAAGAAAAATACCTAACAAAATTTAACCTGGAACGACTTGCATGGCCTGATAGACCTCAAAATGAGTCGAACTCCATGCCAATCTCTCATTATTACAGAAAATAGTCGATTAACATGGGTTTTAACTCATTAATGGACTAGGAAAAGGTTTTGACTCAAACTCCGGCACTGACCCAATTTCGATTGGAAATTCGAAGAGCTCCAGGGGTATTTGATGGAGGATGAGTGGGGATTTTGACTGACAGAGACATGGGGGTTGTTTGGTATCAATTTGGGGTGGAGCAGAGGCGGCGCCGCCGTACGCGGCAGCGGAGTTGCAACTTCCGGTTAATATTCGAGCCGATGGAGAATGATTCGAGGGAAGGTGGTTGCATATTTGGATAGAGGAGGTTGAGAGGAGTTAATAGTGTAAATTTTGTGTAATTTGGGTGACCATCGGCGGCAGTGCACAACGGAGGATGGTAGCATTAGGGTTCTGGTAAACACGGGTTAGAGACGGGGCATGGGGGGTTCTAGGGGGTCGGTTAGGATAATTAAATACAAAATGATCCAGGCTTCAGGACCGTTGGATTGAAAAAACTCAACGATCCTGATTGATTTGTCCTAAACGATGTCGTTTTGCTATGGTAAGGGAACTGGACCAGGTTGTGGCTGGTTGGATCAGGTTTGAGAGGTTTATTTGGGATGAAACTGGCCTAATTTGGGTCCCTCCTTTTAATTTAATGAATTAATTTTCAGATTTTCTTTCACTTTTTTTTCATTTTTCTTTTCATTTTCCAAAATTATTTAAAACCTAGATTGAGTTATAAATCCATAATTAACCTAAAAATCCTAATTAATCCTACAATAATTATTATCATAGACAAGTAAAACAAGATTAAGAGAAAAACTACTTAAAAATCAAACTTAAACTTAAAAGCAAATTAACCTATATCTTTTATTTTTGTTTTTATATAATGACTAAATTACTGAATAATTCTTAAAATGTGAAATTAACTACTAGATGCACATGCAACATATTTTTTGTATTTTCACTAATTAAAATACATAAACAAAATGCAAACAACGAAGGATGCCACAAAAATTTACAACATTGCAAACCAATAAAAGAAATGATTTTGTTTGAATTTATAGTAGTAATTCATGCAGGGCAAAAATAACATGCTCACATTAGCCTCATTTAAGATCTAATTGTATTTATATTTATAAAATCAACTCCAATATTTTTAATTTAATAATTATTTATTATTATTTATTTTAGTACCTTTATATTTTTCCAAAAATTATATATTATATTTTATAAAATAAATAAGGGAAAATGGCTATTTAAATGCTAGTCCCATTTATTTCAATTATAGCCTTAAATTAACCTACCCCCCCCCCCTAATTGAACCCAATTTTAATTTAAAGTATCCAGCCCAATTCCTAAAATTACCCGACCTGCGACCCTTCTACATAACCCGTCTGGATGCTTGTTTAATCCAGGCTATTGATCAAAATGATCAACTGCCACATTTTAATCTTTCCTTTTTAATTTACCTTTACCCCAAACCCTAATCACTTTGTATCTCCAACCGCCTTTGAATCTCCCTCTCTCTCAACTCTCTCTCTCTCTCTCTCGAAGCTTCTCAAACCCTAGCCTTCTTTCACCACTTCCACCATAAAAGCCACCGGAATCCATCGGTTTTAAGGCTATAGAGGTCCTATTCTCGCCTCCTATGGCCCATACACACATGGTTATTGTAATATTGAGGTCTGACCATGAAGAAGCTTGGTCCAGGCTTTGTTTGATTCTAGTTTTGTAGCCTTCTCCGGCACGCCATGGTTGTTCAAGCCTGATTTTGACTTCTCCGGCTTAGATTAGTGACTTTTTCAAGCCTTTCTCACTATTGGGGTCCTTCTGAAACCCTAACCCTTTGAGGTCTTTTCGTTTTTTAAATCCGTTATATATTTGTGTTTTTCTCTAAAGCTCTTAAGCATTTTTCTCAAAGTCCTTTCAAAACTATACTTTCAAAACCATTTCTTTTTCTGATCTAGGGTTTTCTCTGAGATTTTAGATGTTTCTTTGATTTTATGTGTTTCCTCTATTGTATTTTCCTCTACTGCGTTGTGTGTTTTTTCTACTGTATTTCTCCTACTATGTTTTTGAGTGGTTCTTATTAAGTTTCCTCTATTGTGTTCTAGTTAAGTTTCTTCTGATACTTCTTAATATGCTTCTCCTACTGTTCTCATTAATTTTTTTACATTAGGTTTCGTGTTTGTCTCTTCTATTATGTTTTCTTTGGGCTCTTCTACTATGTTTCGCATGTTACTCTTCTATCATGTTTTTCATGAGTTTCTGCTGCTGAAAGGAACATGTTAAAGGTTTCAGTTATGAGACTCTGAACCTGTTTCGACTTAATTACTTGTCCTCTCATCTCTGAACTCGATTGATGGTAGAAACCTTAGAATTTGGGGGTTCTTCCAAGTTTGGAAACCACTGGCTATGTGATTTGCATGAACTGGTTTTTATTTCAAAACCCTAACTCTTTCAAACCTATTTCGAGTCTTTGAACTGAGTTTTGAAATCCTTGCTTTTCATATGATTCTGACTTTTGCTAAACTCTTCTAAGGTCTTTCATACTGTATCTTTTGCATGCTACTAGATGCTACTTCTCTTTTACATCGATGATCTATGTGAAGACTATGCTCCTGTAGTCTATTATCTATTTTTGGAAAGGCACGACATCTTCTTTCAACTTAACATGTTTGTATGCTCTTTATATGTGATGAACTTCCCTTTAAAATGGCTTTCAAATTTGTTATTAGTTCAGACTTCCTTCTAAATTGGTCTGATTGGTTTCTTTCCTTGTTTGCTGATTTCCCTATGACTCGACACAAGTTAAAACCTTTTTCAGCTTTTCTGACTTGGTTCATTCATAGACTAGTAATTATAAAATCTCTGACTCTTGATTTACTGGCTACTAATTGATTTTATTACCTTATTTGTACAACCGTGCATTCCAAAATTCTGTCCTTAAATAAATTTTTGTGTATTTGCCCCTAATTCCCTACTTTGCATAAAATAAGCTTGTTTGATTTCTTTCCTTAAATAACTTTTACCGTTTGAATATGAATTCCTTAATTAAAGGAAGTCTGTGTGATTGATTCTTAATTGACAATCAGTTCTTTAACTGTCTTCTTACCTTATTTCTGCCTAATTTTCACATTATAAATGCACGACTCTTTCACAAATCGACATACACAGTCTTTTTAAACTCACAATTATACCCAATAGTCTCCTCTCTTCTTATCTGCATTGTGGCCTGCTTACAAGACCTACTACTTTTCTCTATTTTGTTTCTTTGAAACTTGTTTGTCCTGATTTAAGCTTTAAGCATCAAAATAATGTGTTTATTTACTACTTTTGTATCCATGTCTACTTACTATTTATGTATAGTTCAACATTCAAATTAGCATGCTGATTTATTTCTGCATGTTTCTATCATGAATCTCTATTCCCCACCCGTGTGTATTTAAGCTATGGATTGGAGCATGTCAATATGTAATTTATTGCCCATGAACCAGACCTAGTCCCTTGGGATCTTAGCCTCTATTATGTGTGTTTGGACAAGCTTATGGTATGCTAGCATTCTCCATTGCTGGGGGTGGCGCCGCCGCCTCTGTTCACCTCCAAATTCACATCCTAGCACCTCCTTCTCCTTCTCATTAAGAATCCTCCCTCAGATTCCTTCAAATACCACTAAAGATCCTCAAATATCGAATCAAAGGGCGAAACTCTTATTCCTCTAACTCAAAATTCAATGGGTTTGTGAGGATTTCAGGTTTTCCCTTGTTCTCTAGGTAGGCTCCTTATTACCGAAACTTTGAATTGTATTCCTTTTTTCTCCAGGTGGGCTCCTGATTGTCTAAACTTGAATTATGTTCCCTTGTTCTCCAGGTGGGCTCCTGATTGATGAAGCTTGAATTGTATTCCTTTGTTCTCCAGGTGTGCTCCTGATTACTGAAACTTTGAATTGTATTCCCTTGTTCTGCATATGGGCTCCTGATTACCGAAACTTGAATTGTACTGCCCTTGTTCTCCAGGTGAGCTCCTGATTGCCAAAATTTGAATTGTATTCCCTTGTTCTCCAGGCCGGTGCCTGACTGCCAGAACTCTGAATTGTATTACCTTGTTCTCCATGGGGGCTCCTGATTGCCAAAACGTGAATTGTACTCCCTTGTTCTCCAGGCGGGCTCCTGATTGCCGAAACTTTGAATTGTAATCCTTTGTTCTCCAGGTGGGTGTCTGACTACCAAAATTGTAAATTTTATTCCCTTGTTCTGCAGGTGGGCGCCTGACTGTCAAAACTTGAACTATACTCCCTTGTTCTCCAAGCGGGCTCCTGATTGCCTAAACTTTGAATTGTACTCCTTTGTTATCTAGGTGGGTGCTTGACTACCAACATTATGAATTGTATTCCCTCGTTCTGCAGGTGGGCACCTGACTACCAAAACTTGATCTGTACTCCCTTTTTCTTCGGGTAGGTACCTGACTTCAACCAAAATAGACAAAACAAAGAAAATTTTTTGCCCCAGTTTGGTAGCTGGGTACATATATCAGTGTTAAACTGAATCATGTTTGCCAAATATTCTAAGAATTTGAAAGCAAGATCCCACTACCCAGGAAGGTCTTGACAACTCTTAGTCAAATGACAAATTTAAAAACTGCATTATGTTTTCTAAAGGTGTGACTTCCTCTAAATCTGGCTATCTAAGAAGGTATTATAGTTACATCCCATTATCCAAGAGGGTCCTGACAACTTTTAACTAATAACAATTTTAACACTAAGATATATCTTCTAAAGGTATTGCTTCTGCTCTGTCTTGTTGTCTAGGAAAATATAAAGGCTACGTCCCGTTATCTAGGAGGGTCATGCCAATTCTTAACTAACAACGATTTTAACACTGGTCTGTGTCTTCTAAAGGCACAACTTTCAGTGCATCTTTTCCTCTAAGCATACCTTAAAAATACGTCCCATTATCCATGAGGGTCCTGAAAACTCCTAGTTAAAACACAGTTTTAACCTAAATTACATCTACTGAAGGTACAACTTCCACTACCTCTTATTATCTAATTAGACCTTGAAACTACATCCCATTATCCAGGAGGGTCCTGAAAAATTGGAATCAAGTCTTATAATACTTCCCTAAGACAGAACTTACACTAAATCTTGTTTTCTAATAGAAATCTTAAAGCTAAGTCCCATTATTCAGGAGGGTCCTGACAACTCTCAATTAAATGTCAATTTTCAATTTAAGTTATATCTACTGGGGATCGCCAATTAAAGCTCCATCCCATTATCTAAAAGGGTCTTGACAATCCTTAGTTAAAATCATCCTAAAAGTGACTATCCTACAACAGAACTTGCACTAAATATTGTTATCTAATGGAGATCTTAAAGCTTAGTCCCACTATTTAGGAGGGTCCTGAAAACTCCCGACTAAATCCTATCTTGAAACATGCAAACTTTGAGACCAACTTGCACTCCCCCGGGGTACACTTATGCTATGTTTTGCTAATTATTTTTAGACTAGATCCCATTTCGAGGATGGTCCTGACAATCCCTAATTGAATCCTATCCTAAACATACAACCTTTGAAACCAATTTATACTCTTTTTGCTATTCTCGATTATTTTGACTTTAACTAGGTCCTATTTTCCAGGAGGGTCCTGAAATTTACAGTCATACCTGTTTGGTGCTTGCTTCTCCCTTAGGGAGGATTTCTCCGAGATATCTTGAATTTTTTGCCCCTGTTTCAATCAAGGAAAACTTCTGTCAGTTTAAAATGTGGTGGTTAGCTTGCGATATTTTTGCTGAAAATAGCCTCCCTGCTGTCATGCTCCATTGTGGCTAGCTTTCCTAAACTGACTATAAACCACCTGATTTTCTGGATGACCCTTGAACCCCATGGCTTAACGAGTCTTTTATACCCAAACCGCTGTCTTACATTTCTGACCCTTTTATCGGAATCTTTGCATCTTTCCTGAAATTACCAAATCATTCCACTGAGGAAACTTTCGATGATCCTTTATATCCGACTTTACGTCATGTTGTCTTTGGTATGCTCTGGCCCTATTGTGCTTTGCAATTTGGAAGCTGGTAAAATGCTTTGAAACTCTTTCTTACTTGCTCAAACAAAATTGACCTTGAAAACATATTAGAGAAATGGAAACCCAAAAGATAATGAAAAGCAATGACTCTGAGTTGTTTTAGGATAAAGAGAATCCAAAATTTGATGATTGCTAAAAGGGAGAAAGAAAAGAGAGTTAACTGTGGGGAACAACTGGTACCAATGATCATGCCATGCATTTTCAGCTTAGTCGGCCCGGTCTGTCCAACCATCAGCTTTCAATCGCCACGCTTTATTGCCCCGGATTTCTGTAAGCCAATTTCGTCAACCAAACCTTGACCTTGCTCATCCTGCGGTGTTCCGAATAGGCTTTCACCAACAAACCTCTTTCCTTTGTTCATTTCTCAGCTACTTTTGCCTTAAGGTGTCTGTGAGGGTTTTCACCAATAAGACTCTCTCATTTTGATTTTCTCTCAACTTTTGTCCCCTTACGGTTCCCATGAGAGTTTTCACCGGTAAGACTCTCTCATTTTGATTTTCTCTCAACTTTCGTCGCCTTACGGTGCCCGTGAGGGTTTTCACTAGTAAGACTCTCTCATTTTCATTATTTTCCTTCTTGTACCGGAGTATTGCCCCAGACATGAATCAACTCTACTTGCTCGACTTGGCATCTCTTGAAGACTGATCCGAAGGTCTTTCTTTGGACCCTAATGTGGGATTTTGGATATGGTTAAAAAGAAAAGGTGTTAAAGGCTCAATACAATTCAAATGGGTTCAAAATTACAACTTTCGGAATCAAATTTCTTACAACAACCACAAATTTTTCCCTAGTTTCTTACTTGGGGACTTTGGATTTTTATTCTGATGGGACCAAACCGTGAGGTTGCCTACGTATCCTTAAAAAGAATTAGGTCAAACGTAGTTCATGTTAGAAATTGCTTGGTTGTTGTGATATTCCTTTCTCTTATTCTTTTCTTTTTTTTTCTTTATTCTTTTTTTTCTTTTTTTCTTTCTTCCATTTCTTTTGTTTTTTCGCTGTTTTGTTGTTTTTTTCCTTCTTTTCTTTTCTTTTTTTTTTCTCTTTTTTTCTTTCTTCTTTTCTTCTCATTCTTTCCTTTTCTCTTCCCTTTACTCATATCTCGTGCTTGCGTTTTTTATTTTACTACTGATTCCGAAAGAGTGGTATGAAAGAAAACCATTAAAGCTCAAAAGAGGTAACAAGGGATAAAGTATTTAGATAGAAGAACAAAATACCTTCGTCATTCCATCTTCAAAACATGCCAAGTAAAAACAAATACGATTTAACCAAAGAAAATCATACATAATATCTCTTAACTGCATCGGAATTGATGGCCATTTCTACACACTTGCCTTCTACATCTGTTATATACAAGGCTCCATTGGACAACAGTCTTGAGACGATGAACGGACCTTGCCAATTCGGGGAGAACTTGCCATTTGCGTCCGCCTGATGAGGGAGGATACACTTCAATACCAACTGACCCACTTCAAACCTCCTTGGGCACACCATCATGTTATATGCTCTGGTCATTCTCTGTTGATACAACTGGCCATGACACACTGCTGCTAATCTTTTCTCGTCAATCAAACTCAATTGCTCCATGTGGGTTTTGACTCACTCATTATCATCAATTTATGCTTCGGTGATAATCCGAAGGGATGGGATTTCAACCTCTGTCGGTACTGCTTCTGTGCCATACACCAACAAATATGGAGTTGCCTCTACTGAAGTGCGAACAATAGTGCGATAACCCAACAAGGGAAAAGTAGTTTCTCATGCCATTCACTTTAACCTTCTACCATTTTTCAAAGTATCTTCTTTATGTTCTTGTTGGATGTCTCAACTGCTCCATCCACCTTAGGGCGGTATGGGGTGGAATTGCAATGTGTAATCTTAAACTGCTGGCATACCTCTTTCATCAAATGACTATTGAGATTTGCTCCATTATTAGTGATGATTACCTTCGGGATTCTAAACCGGCAAATGATATTTGAATGCACAAAGTCGACCACGGCTTTCTTAGTCATAGACTTGACAGTTTTAGCTTCAACCCACTTGGTGAAATAATCAATAGCCATCGGGATAAACCTGTGCCCATTGGATGTTGATGGCTCGATGGGCCCAATAAAATCCATGCCCCAAGCAACGAAGGGCCATAGTTTGGACATTGTATGTAATTCAAATGGAGAGGAGTGAATCAAGTCTCTGTGCACCTGACATTGCTGACATTTGTGCATGAAACTGATATAATCTCGCTCTATGGTAAGCCAATAATAACCTGCTCGGAGAATCTTCTTCGCCAATACATACCAGCTCATATGAGGTCCACAAACTCTGAAATGTACCTCAGTAATCATGGTCGTGGCCTGACTAGCATCTATGCATATCAACAAACCAAGATCTGGTGTTCTTTTGTACAATACCCCTCCACTAAAGAAAAACACGCCTGATAAGCGACGAATTATTCTCTTTTGATCACTTGTGGCTTGTACTGGGTACACGCCCATCATGATATATTCTTTGATATCGTGAAATTAAGGTTCACCATCAAGCTCCTCTTCCACCACATTACAAGAAGCATGTTGATCATGGACTTGGATATGCAATGAGTCAAATAAGCCTTATCTGGGATGGTGTAGCATAGATGCCAAGGTAGCCAAAGCATCAACAACCTCGTTGTGGATTTTTGGGATATGACTGAACTCTACTGATCAAAATCATTGACAAAGATCATGTAGAAATTGACGGTATGGTATGAGCTTCAAATCTTATGTTTCCCATTCCCCTTGAATCTGGTGTACCAGAAGGTCCGATTCCCCTAAGACTAAGACTTCCTAGACACCCATGTCTGTAACTAACCTCAAACTCAAAATTCATGCCTCATATTCTGCCATATTGTTAGTGCAATAGAATCGCGGCTGAGCTGTAACGGGGTAATGGTGCCCCGTTTCAGAAATGAGTACCGCTCCTATCCCAATGCCTTTCATGTTGGTGGCCCCATCGAAAAATAGTTTCCATCATGGCTTCTTGCCATGTTCTATTTCATCAATATGCATCACCTCCCCATCCGGGAAGTATGTCTTTAGATGTTCATATTCTTTGTCCATCGGGTTCTCAGCCAGATGATCAGCCAATGCCTGTGCTTTCATTGCAGTTTGAGTCATATAGATGATGTCGAACTCGGTGAGCAGGATCTGCCACTTTGCAAGCCTTCCCGTGGGCATAGGCTTTTGAAAGATGTACTTCAACGGGTCCAAGCGGGAGATGAGGTAGTAGTATAAGATGACATGTAATGTTTTAACTTCTGTGCTACCCAAGTTAGGGCACAACATGTCCTCTCTTTAGTTGAGTATACTTAAACTCATAAGCTGTGAATTTCTTACTAAGGTAGTATATGGCATGCTCCTTTCTACCGGTGAGATCATGCTGACCCAACAAACACCCGAATGAGTTGTCCAGGATCATAAGATACAGAATCAATGGCCTTCCTGGTTCCGGTAGGACCAGTACCGGTGGGTTCGACAAGTATCCCTTTATCTTATCAAAAGCCTCCTGACATTCCTCCATCCACTTGACTGCAACATCCTTTTTCAACAGCTTAATGATAGTCTCACAAGTTGTCATGAGTTGAACAATAAATTTGGTGGTATAATTTAATATCCCCAATAGACTCATTACTTCAGTTTTGTTCCTTGGAGGCAGCAATTCTTATATGGATTTGATCTTTGATGGATCTCGCTCAATGCCCCGACGGGTGATTATAAATCCTAGCAACTTCCCCGAGGGCACACCAAATGTGCATTTTGCAGGATTGAGCTTGAGATTTTACTTCCGAAGTCTCTTGAAGAACTTTCTCAAGTCTCTTACATGGTCAGACTGCTTCTTGGATTTTACAATTACATCATCCATGTAGACCTCAATCTCTTTATGCATCATTTCGTGGAATATAGTTGTCATCGCCCTCATATAAGTTGCCGAAGCATTCTTCAAACTAAAAGGCATGACCCTGTAGCAATATGCTCCCCACGCCGTGATGAATGCCGTCTTCTCCGCATCTTCTTCATCAATTAAGATCTGGTGATAGCCTGCATAACAATCCAAAAAAGAACCAATATCATGTTTTGCGTAATTATCAATTAGTATGTGGATGTTTGGCGTTGGGGAGTTGTCCTTTGGACTCGCCCTATTGAGGTCATGATAATCGACACACACCCTGGTTTTACTATCCTTCTTTAGCACAGGCACAATATTGGCTAACTAGGTGGGATACCGCGTGACTCGGATGACCTTTGCTTCAAACTGCTTTGTAACTTCCTCTTTGATCTTTACGCTCATGTCAGTTTTAAACTTCCTCAAGTTTTGTTTGACAGGAGGGCATGCCGGGTCAGTGGGCCATTTATGAAACACTAAGTCAGTGCTCAAACCTGGCATGTCGTCATAAGACCACGCAAAAATATCTTTGTATTCAAGCAGCACTTTGATCATTTCTTCCCTAAGCTGCGGTGAAATATGGACACTTATTTTAGTTTCTCTGATGTTATCTGGTTCCCCTAGATTGATTTCTTCTGTATCGCTCAGGTTTGGCTTGGGTTTTCTCAAAGTGGCTTAATTCTTTACTAATTTCTTCAAACGCCCTGTCCTCATCATACTCTGATTCATCCTAACATTCTATCTCTTGAATTATTATCTCAGAATTAGATTGTCTTTCGAGACTGGGCTGAAGATTCCTTATGCATGTCATATCATTGGAGCCAGCATAGAAAGAACTATACAAGAAGGAAAAGTAAAGCAATGAAAAATAAAAGCTGTCAAAACTGATGAAAAAGGAAATTGCATTTCATTGAAAGTGAAAGATAACAAGGTTTATACATCCAAACAAATGGATCATAGACTCTGAATTACAACCCTGAAATAATCCAGAGAAACTGAAAGAAAAATCAAAGCAAACTACCAAAACTCTTTCCTGGTCGGGAGAGGAGTAGGTTCCCAATTGTTGACTTTCGCACAGGGCCCAACAAATTGCACATCTACCTTGCTAGAGCCATCCCCTGCTTCTACCACATTCACATCTTCAAACCACAACTTTTCGAACTTTTAAGGAAATTCCTTATCAGGACTAACCATAAGATAGGGACTTATTGTTGTCGGGCACTTCTTGGTACCGGGCCTTACAAATGATCTGAAGAGACACGACACGGGCTTAGGGAGGACCCATGCTTTCTGTTTCATTTTTCTGTCTCTCTTTATGTTTGTAATCATGGGCTTGAACCCCAAACCAAAGGTGTCCATATTTTTGGGGATAGACACCGGTTGTACGATACCTTGAAGTGACGCCCTCAAATCCTTTCCTGGAACAAACCCATTTCTCAATATTTCAATAGCCACCATGACTGATGCAGCGGCTACCTTCGGCATTGCAACGTATTCCCCTTCTGGAACTTTCTTCACTGATACTGCATCATGAACCTGATATACCCAAGGTCCCTTGTCATCATCCGCCTCAATAAATGGCACAATAGCGTCACTGTGAGCATAAAGATTGTCCTCGTCGTACACAACTATTTCTTGTCTGTCCCATTCAAATTTCACCATTTGATGCAAAGTAGAGGGGACCTCTTTGGAGGCATGGATCTAGGGTCGCCCCAATAACAGATTGTAAGAGACAACCACGTCTAACACCTGGAATTCCATGATAAAATCGACTGGTCCGATTGTTAGTTCGAGCACTATGTCACCAACCGAATCTTTTCCCCCACCGTCAAACCCTCACACACAAATATTGTTCTTGTGAATTCTTTTGCCATCCACCTTCAACTTGTTCAACGTGGAAAGAGGGCACATATTCGCACTTGACCGTTGTCAACCAACACTCGAGTAACCACAGAATCTTTGCAATTTACCGTGAGATAGAGGGCTCTATTATGATCGATACCTTCTACGAGAAATTCATCATCCAAAAAGGTGACTGTGTTTACCTCAAAAAATTTGTTGGCTATCTTTTCCAAGTGACTAAATGAGATTTTATCAGGAACGTGGGCCTCATTCAGGATCTTCATTAGTGCCCTACGGTATTCGTCCGAATG
Source organism: Nicotiana benthamiana (assembly GCA_034376525.1). NCBI lineage: Eukaryota > Viridiplantae > Streptophyta > Magnoliopsida > Solanales > Solanaceae > Nicotiana > Nicotiana benthamiana. The sequence goes on from CM067331.1 coordinate 100,533,857, forward strand.
AATTAACAATGATAATAGTGAGATTTCAGCAGGCATCTTCCTCAATTGTTCCACAATAGAATAATCTTGCACTTTCATCTTTTTCAGAAACTCTTCTTCATCCCTCTCACTCACAGCTTACTTCACTACTATCTGTGAGCACGTGATTTTTGCTCTATATAAATTACTCCTAGAAAATTCAAACAAAATGATTTTGTTCATTATTTGACAATTTTGTGGATTTTTGTGTCATGTTCTGTTAAATATTTGCATTTATTTATGCATTTTACTTAATGAAAAATACAAAAATATGTTGCATTTTGCATTTAGGATTTAATTCTACATTTTAGGATTAAATAATAATTAGTAATTTATTTTGCACCTTTTATTTTTAATGTTGAATTTTGGTAGTTTTCCTTTGATTTATTTTTTTTCTTTTCTTTTTTTTACTCTTGATTATGAGGTAATTAATTCAATTGGATAGGTTAATGTTTAATTTTAATCTAGGTTTTTATTTTAATTTTTGGAAAAGAAAAACCAATTGAAACAAAAAATAAGGTTGAAGTGAAAGTGGAATTGGGTTTTGAAACAAAATATGGGTCAAATTCAAATTACACCAGCCCAATCAAGTCCACACCCCTCAAACCTGTCGCCCCAACCCAAAATCATTTCACAAGACTCAATCAAGATTCCCCGTCCCCAAACGACGCCGCTTTGTGTCATCAACTCCGGGCCTTCGAGGAAACTTGATCCAACGGCTCAGAAGTTAGGTTTATATTAATATAAAACGGTCGGATTCCCTCACCCCCCAACTATCATCTCGACTAACCCTAACATTACCACCGTCGTCCGTCGTCCATCGTCCGCCGCTGGCCGAAAATCATCGCCGGTGGCGGAAATGTTCCAAAACATACCAAATTAACATCGTTTGTGCATCTTGACCCCCTCTACCTGAATATCAGACTATCGTTCTTCGAATCATTCACAGACTCGTCGAATATTCAAACAAGGGACCGCTTGCTCCGCTGTGTCTAGCGGCGCCGCTTAAAAATGGCCTCAAACACAGCAAATGACCCCCATACCTCCCTCTCTATGAATCCATAGTCTGTTGATTTTGAATATAGTTGGAGCTTCTCAAATTTCAAATCTCAGAAATGGCAGAAACCCTAAAGTCTTGATTTGCTCAAATTCTTCAACCCAAAGTCTGATTCGAGGCACGAAGTAATGTGCTCGTTTGTTCTCGATGAAGAACAAACATTAACATCATTCCGGATCTCAAATCGAAGTCCTTTTTCAGTCAACCTTTCATCAGTAAGTTTTCTTTTATTTTCCTTCTTGATTAACTGCCTGCATGATTAGATAATTTAGAGTTTTTTGGGTTTTGATTAATAATTCTGTCATGTATAGATTTTTGTTTTAAATTTTATCTTAAACAATCTTACAAAGGTGGCTTCTCTTTTTATTTCTCTTGTTATTTGAATTCACCGATTTTTTTTCCTGATTAATTCCATGCTTTAGTTTATTAGTTTAAGTTTATGATTTCGTTCGTATTGATGCTAAGTCACAACCAGTGTTGCTAAGTGAATTAATTTGAATTGTCGAGTTTTAATTTAGGATTAAACTAGGCTTAGTTTAATTTGATTAATCAAGGATTGTTACTGTTTTTATATGCCATTTTGTTTTGAATTGCTTTACATGATATATTTGGTCTTAAGATTCAGATTAATTGGATTTAAATTAGGATCATTAGGTTACAGGTTGCTAGTTCAGTTTTAAGAATTGTTTGGTTATAGCTGAATCTTTCCAGCCTTTGTTTGACTAACTATGGTCAATTTTTGACCAAGTTAACAGGGCTAGGGGGTTAGTAAGTATAGGTTGGTAATTTCAGGATAAATAAAAGGGTAGTATGAGCTTTTTAGATAATATGAATCTTGCAGTAACATGAATTAGAAACCCCTGGAACCTTCTAGTTGGGGTTCAAAATAGAGTTTCAGTAACTTGGTGTTAAGACTTGAGACACAAGTCAGTCTTTTAAGGACTTTTCAAGCAATAACTAAAATTAAAAAGGGACCTAAGGGGTATATTAAATTCAGCAGGGCCGCCCTAACTGTTTGCATATAAAGGCATCATTCTTGTATTTTAGGCAAGGGGAAGAGGCTAAAAAATTTTCCAGAAAACAAAGCTGCTACTTTAAAGGTTTTAGAGGTTAGAAAATCCAAAAAAAGGGCTGCTATTTTAGAAAATTTTGAGAGGCTGAAAATTTGAAAACACACATAAAAGTTTTTGATAGTTAAAAATTCCATAAATTGATAGAGCTGGGTTAATTTCACTGATTAGTGCACTATTTTATCGACTTTTCTGGTTGGATTTCACTGTTCCTTGCAGAGTGACCTAAATTTGCTGACCGTTGTTTGCCATTGCTGATTATTCCTTCCTCTTTCATTTACTTTAATTCCAGGTACTCCCTTACACCCCTTGCTAACGAATGAAGTATTCCAAGTGGGAACCGAATTGAATTTGTAGATCTAAGTTGGATTTGAATGGAAGCCATGTACAAATGATTCTGTTAGCTATTGTTTTTCTCATGGTTTTTAAACTCCCATTCTGATAAGTAGGCCATCATCTTGTCTCTTGATATTTTAAGTTATTAATCTATGTTCAATGACTTGAGTTCGTTTTTCTGCCATTTAGACAAACATTTGGACTGTGGCTCTGTAAATGGACTATTAAATATTGTACAAGAATTGTCTGCTAGAACATCTTAGTTGATTGCTTTTGTAGTTTAGGGTTAGGATCTGGGTATGAAGAGGTTTGAATAATGAATTTGGTGTAGCATGCTCGGAATTTGGAATTTCAAAATTTTGATGTTAGGGAGTTTAGTTGGTCCGTGCATGTTCAAATGTATTTAAATTAAACTTGAAGTTAGCTTATGCTTTTAGGACTCACTTCTAACTCCTGTTGGTTGAATGAATATAGGTTAGAACGCCAAATTCTCAATTAGAATAGGTGTTAATAGCTTTTATGTTTATTCTTGAAACCGTGCGGTGCTTTCCTGCTTCAAGGGACACAAATCATGTTTTTTTAAATAATTATGTTCCAATTGTTACCTTGGGGGTTTGAAGTGAGACCCTTCACATGGCCAGACCTGTGCATGTCCCATATGTGTTGGACTGTCACTTTGGCCCAAGTGCCACTGTCTGTCTTTCACAGGTAGGAGGCTAATTTGGGCTTAGTTTTGGACAGACTCGAGCTGCCCATTGGAAATTTAAAAAATTCATAGGGCTGTGACTAGTGGGCTGCATGCTCAGCCCGATTTGATCCCTAAAATTGATTTTTTGTCTTCATTTAGCATCATCGATTAAGGTGTGCCATGAAATATAATTAGATAACAGATCGCGTGGCCCTCATTTTAGTTTTATAAACTAAACATTTAACAAAATGATCAATATGTGTAGAATCTCCTTTAGGGCCGAAAAAATACAATTGTGGTCGTGTATACGTTCAGATAACATGAACATAATCTTAAATTAATTCGGAGTATGCGCTCGTGCAACTTCGCTCAATCATTTCTTAATAGTAATATAGGTTACTAGCCTTTAATTATCTAGTTCATAAGTTCATTAAAATCACACATGATTTTTAGTAATTTCGTAGGCTAGGAAAAAATATTTTATAGAATATCCTTTAAGGCCGTTTAAAAATACCAAGTGTGGTTGCGTATACGTTCGCGTAACATAACTACATTTCTAAAAACAAAACCGGAATATGCATTCGCGCAACTTTGGCTCACACACTCTCAATAGTAATTAAGCCTTATTAGTTGTGGACACGTACGTGTGACATGATTTTTGACGTGTCAAACAGGCGGGTATACGTACGCTTAACCCGTTACAAGATAAATTTTCTAATTAAAAGCGGTGAAAGAAGCAAAAACACATAGGTTTAAAAATCAGTAATTAAATAATTTAACAAGCCAAGTATAATCAAAGCGACCGTGCTAGAACCACGGAACTCGGGAGTGCCTAACACCTTCTCCCAGGTTACCAGAAGTCCTTACCCGGATTTCTGGTTTGCAGACTGTTAAGCAGAGTCATTCTTTTCCTCGATTCCAGATTCTAAACCGGTGACTTGGGACACCATGAATTTCCCAAGTGGCGACTGTGATTTTACTTAAAATGAATCCCATTTCGATTGTCCTTAAATTGGAAAAACTCCCTTTCTACGCCTTTCGCGAGGTCGTAGTAGCCAAAAGGAGGTGTGACAGCTCTGGCGACTCTGCTGGGGATCGAACCCAGAATCTCTGGTTCTAGGTTTAAGAATTCGAGCTTGTTTTATGATTTTTACTTGGCTTATTTATTGTTGATATTATTGTATTTTGTGAACCTTTGTGCTAAATGCTATCTGTGTACTACTTTAATTTTCTTTAATTGTACATAATTGTTTCCTTCCGCCACCCCTCTGAGTCTTTTGGAAACGGTGCATACGTTTACGTAGCCTGATTTTCTGTAGAAACTATACCAAATAGAGCAAGGCTGGGCAAGCGACAAGGTCGGGCAGACTTTAGTGCTCCCGATATGTCGCCCCCTATTCGGCACCAGTTGTCCGCTCGGGTATCCCATGTTTAGATCAAAACCCCAGGATTCAAACTTAGAAAAAGCACAGCCTCATGTCGGATCCCTAGTAGGAGCGCTTTTTGCATCACGTGCATTTTGACTTAGGGGACTCAACACAGGGGTTGGGTCCGTCTAAGACACGTGTACCCAAAATAATAGACTATCATAATGTATCCAATGTGCTACGTGAACATTTATTTGTTTCGGCTTGCATGCTGACCGGCTAAATAAGAAAAGAAGAGTGAGGAAAATAAGAGAAAAACAAGACAAGAGGAAAAAAGAGAGAAAAAGACCAAAAGTGATGTAGGAAATGAGTAAACCCAGTTCTAAAGAAAACCCAATGCTTGAAAATACCTTGAAACTATGCTGTTTTTTTAGAAAAATAGAAAAAATGAAAAAAAAAGAAAAGGGAAAAGAGTTTGTTCGCCAATAAAAAGAAAAACAAGTTTTGTTTTCAAAAATAGCCTGTTCTTTTCGCCAATAAAAAATTTTGTTTTCAAAAATAGCTTGTTCTATTTTTTAAAAAAAGAGAGAATTTTGTTAGAATATACGCTTAACGCTAGAGGAGGGGGGTGAATAGCGTTATAATAAAAAAACAATGTAGATTTGCGGAATTAAAAATTGCAGGAATAACGTAAGTGCAGTAATTAAAAAGATAAGGAGAGAACACACCGAATTTTATCCTGGTTCACCACAACGTGTGTTTAGTCCAGTCCCCGAGAGACTCTCTCGAGATTCCACTAACTCCGTTAAGCTTATGGGTGCCTAACAAACTGTTACACTTGCTCGTAGATGTACACTCTACAAGACTTCAACTTGCTCGAGGATACCGCACCTCAAGACTTCACCTTGCTCGTGGATACCGCACCACAAGACTTCAACCACTAAGATTGAGGGTACTTAGCAAACCCGACAATCAATGAGAAGATATGATCTTCTCAAACACCTTTCTCTTTTACAACAAGAACTCTCTCAAAAGAGTAGATAAAGAGATACAAATTTAGCTCTATGAACAACTCAAAGTTGTCACTCAAATGGCTCAACAAAAGCTCTAAAATGATGCTCAAATAATGTCAATATGTATATCAATATTGGGAGGTATTGTGTGTTTAAAAACATCTCAAAAGACCTCTTTTTATAGGGGTTAAAGGGTGGATGTCCGTTGCTTAATTGGCAATCAATTATGCTGATTTTATGCAAGGATAATCGATTATTTGATTTGCATAATCGATTATCCTTTTACCGTTACAAAATCGGAAGAGATTCTGCTCAAGAATAATCGATTATTTGGATGGCATAATCGATTATTTTGTTCAAGTGTTCAAAACTTTGGCAACGGATGCAAGATAATCGATTATTTAAGAATTATAATCGATTATATACCATTGATATACACTGTGTATACCACAGTATACCAGAATCAAAGCTGGAGTATACCAAAATATACCAAAGTATACCAGAATCGAAAACTTACTTCAAAAACCATTTTGGTTAAAATGAAAACGTTAAAATCATTTTGTTTGAAGTATATTAAAAATGTTTATGATATATATGATTAAATAAAATGATTTTGTGCATATTAATGATGACCTATGTTGAGCCAAAAGACGAGATAACTTTAAACGTTGCTCTTACATTTGTTCTACCTAACGACCTACGCCTTGGGTCTTTGGTCTTGAACTTTTGACCTCATCTTTGGCTTTTCTATGCAATTCCGTCATCAATATGCTTCTTGGCATCCACTCTTGATTGTTTGTCATATAATATCGTTGTTTGACACTTGACTTCATTGTTTGTCATTCATCAAAACCTATACTTGAAAATCATGCTAATACAATCAAAGCGCACATATCATAGATAGAATGATTTTCTACAATTTCCCCCTTTTTGATAATGACAAACAATAGGAGATATGCATATTGGGTTCCCCCTAAATTCATGCTATATCTCAACATACAATTCATGAAAACAATTTAATATAATTCCCCCTTAATTGAAAATTCCCCCTCAATTAAAGCATACTAGAATGTGAAGACATTCCCCCTTATTCGATGCATATCGCCTAAATTCTTCCCCCTTTTGGCATTAGCAAAAAAAGTATACCAATTGTTATTTAAACTATTGACGATACCAATTGTTAGATAAAAAAAATCATATCAACATCAAATAATACCAAACGTTAGTAAAAACATACCAATCATAATAACGGTCATTTTTTGCAAATATACCAACTGTTAATTAAACTAAAAATATTCATCAAAACATGAATCAATCATTTAATATAAAAATAATTGATACCAATTGTTATTCAAAATAAAACTTATCAAAACATGGATCAATAATTAATATCAATTGTTAGCACATATCAACTATTATGTTTTTATCAAAAATACGATAACTAACCGAAATTCCCCCTTGATGCAATAAGGTTTCGTGCTTGGTGCATCTACTACGATTTTGTAGTCTTCAAGCAGACCTGCAAACGTACCTAAAAATAGGTTTTCGGTACCCAACTTCTTTTGGGTCCTTGGGGGTTAGGCAGATAATAATCATAATCAAAATATGAATCTCTATGTTTAGCAAAACATACGGGTGCAATGTGTCCTACCCGGTTACAATAATGACATATAATGTTCGGGTTGTGCATATGTCTAGGTTGAGCCAAATACGTTCTAGGTGATCTAAAGTTGTTATTCCTAGAAGCGTTGAAATTTCTAGAGTCATTTCTAGGTGGTCTAAAATTATTAATTTTAGACTCATTAACAAAAATCCTAGAATCATTTCTAGGTGGTCTAAAATGATTAATTTTAGACTTATTTGTGAGGTTCCTATAATTATTTCTAGATGGACCAACCTCATTACTATAATCCTTTTTAATTTCCTCACTTGTTTTAGGATCATTTACACTACGTTTCTCTAGTGTATTTCTAAGTTCTATGTTCTCTATTTTCAAAGAATTACAAGAAGAACAATTAGAACTTTGAATAATTGAAGAGGCTTCATTCATCTCCTTGATTTTATTTTTGAGATCGAAATTGTTATTTTCCAAAAATCTATTTTCTTCTTCTAAAATTTTGATTTTATTTTTAAGAACAGTATTATCATTTTCTAAAAGATCATTTTCTTTTAAAGAAGGTTGTTTTCCAAAATCTTTTTCTTGCAAAGAAAGTGTTTTCTCAGGATCTTTTTCTTGCAAAGAAAGTGTTTTCTTCAAATCTTTTATGGTTGTGGAAGCTTTAACAAATTCACCATATAGTTCATCATAGGCATTTTGTATTTCTTCAAACGAGTAAGAGTTAGAAATACTTACCTCTTCTTCTTCGTTGGCCATGAGGCATAGTGCGGCAGTTTCATCGCCCGAGCTGTCCGAGTCCCATGTCACATGCTTTTGGACTTGAGGCGTACCTTCATAAACGGCTTCAAGTTTATCCCACATTTCTTTGGCGGTTGTGCAATAGGAAATCCTCCGATAGTCATTTGAATTCACCGCACAATATAACATATTTATGGTCTTGGCATTATATTCATTCTCCTCCTTTGGAACCATGGCTTCTCCAACTTTCTTTGTCGGCATACCGTTCTTAATGATTTGCCACAAACGAAAGTTATTTTATTTGATGAAGATTCTCATCCACTCTTTCCAATATGTGTAATTTGTTCCATCAAATAGTGGAGGCATAGTAGTGGAGTGACCTTCGCTCATCATTCTTGCGTTCAAAATTCTCAACAAAAAAATATATATCGCTCTCAACCGGTTAAGGCTTTCAGAGAGTTAGGCTCTGATACCAATTGTTAGAATATACGCTTAACGCTAGAGGGGAGGTGAATAGCGTTATAATAAAAAACAATGTAGATTTGCGGAATTAAAAATTGCAGGAATAACGTAAGTGCAGTAATTAAAAAGATAAGGAGAGAACACACCGAATTTTATCCTGGTTCACCACAACGTGTGGTTAGTCCAGTCCCCGAGAGACTCTCTCGAGATTCCACTAACTCCGTTAAGCTTACGGGTGCCTAACAAACCATTACACTTGCTCGTAGATGTACACTCTACAAGACTTCAACTTGCTCGAGGATACCGCACCTCAAGACTTCACCTTGCTCGTGGATACCGCACCACAAGACTTCAACCACTAAGATTGAGTGTACAAACCCCACAATCAATGAGAAGATATGATCTTCTCAAACACCTTTCTCTTTTACAACAAGAACTCTCTCAAAAGAGTAGACAAAGAGATACAAATTTAGCTCTATGAACAACTCAAAGTTGTCTCTCAAATGGCTCAACAAAAGCTCTAAAATGATGCTCAAATAATGTCAATATGTATATCAATATTGGGAGGTATTGTGTGTTTAAAAACATCTCAAAAGACCTCTTTTTATAGGGGTTAAAGGGTGGATGTCCGTTGCTTAATTGGAAATCAATTATGCTGATTTTATGCAAGGATAATCGATTATTTGATTTTCATAATCGATTATCCTTTTACCGTTACAAAATCGGAAGAGATTCTGCTCAAGAATAATCGATTATTTGGATGGCATAATCAATTATTTTGTTCCAGTGTTCAAAACTTTGGCAACGGATGCAAGATAATCGATTATTTAAGAATTATAATCGATTATATACCATTGATATACACTGTGTATACCACAGTATACCAGAATCAAAGCTGGAGTATCCCAAAATATACCAAAGTATACCAGAATCGAAAACTTACTTCAAAAACCATTTTGGTTAAAATGAAAACGTTAAAATCATTTTGTTTGAAGTATATTAAAAAATTTTATGATATATATGATTTAATAAAATGATTTGTGCATTTTAATGATGACCTATGTTGAGCCAAAAGACGAGATAACTTTAAACGTTGCTCTTACATTTGTTCTACCTAACGACCTACGCCTTGGGTCTTTGGTCTTGAACTTTTGAACTCATCTTTGGCTTTTCTATGCAATTCCGTCATCAATATGCTTCTTGGCATTCACTCTTGATTTTTTGTCATATAATATCGTTGTTTGACACTTGACTTCATTGTTTGTCATTCATCAAAACTTATACCTGAAAATCATGCTAATACAACCAAAGCGCACATATCATAGATAGAATGATTTTCTACAAATTTTGTTTTCAAAAATAGTTTGTTCTATTTGCCAATGAAAAGAAATAGAGTCGTGTGTTCGAATTCAGTTTGTTTATTTGCCTATGAATTGAGAAAAAAGAAAGACAAAGAGTCTTTGTTTCAAATGTAATAGTATTTGTCGAACTATGGGGGTCTGATTCCTATCGAATATGGGATATGTAGGCAACCTACATAAGGTCCGGCCTTATTTTTAAAATAGAAAAAAAAAGAAAAAAAAAGAGAGAAATAAAGTCGATTCAGTGTCGGTAATGTTTCAAACCGTTCTTATCGAGAAGCCTTAGAATATTCTCCCGTTATCGAAGGGCTATCTTCGTACAGAATGTACAAAGTTCAGAAGTGTCCTAAAATAAGCTTCCTCGGCCTCAAAATTCATATGGCAATGGGAAAGGGCCGTATTTGCAAAGATAGCCATTTGGCTAAAATTGGCATGTCAAGGAGGGAATCACAAAATTAGAAACATGTTTTCAAAAAGGGGTCTTTAGAGTCAATCCTAACCATATCCTTTCTACAGGAATGAATGAATATCATCTAGGACCCACATCAGGGAGCAGGCTTGAGTACAGTTGCGCATGTGGTGGAATTATTTGGATCAATATGGTCAGGATTGGGTAAGACAGCAGTTGGGCGCTCTTATAGATGTTAGATAATACGCTTAACGCTAGAGGGGGGTGAATAGCGTTATAATAAAAATTAGCGTAAACTTGCGGAATTTAAAATTTGCAGGAAATAAATAAGTGCGATAAATAAGAAAGAACACACCGAAGTATTCTGGTTCACCACAACCCGTGGCTAGTCCAGTCCCCGAGAGACTCTCTCGAGATTTCCACTAACTTGTCCAGCTTCCGGGTGCTTAACAAACCTTTACAACTTGAAGACACAAGCATCAACACCTTTGCTCGGAGATACAACACTCCAAGACTTCGACCAAGGAAACACAAGTTCCTTCTTACAACAAGAGAATAACAATTCTCTTCAAGTGTACAAAACACTAAGCACTCAAACAAGACACTCCTTAATGAGTAGATATGAGTAAAAGAATACGCTCAAGATCGCAACAACTTTCGACAAGAGTTTGGCTCTCAAAAACTTATGTAATGAATATAAAATGATAAGCAATAGAGTATGCAAGCTTATAGCAATTATATGATCAGTTGTTGTGTGTTGTTGTGTTCAAAACACTGAAATGAAGCTGTATTTATAGTTGAAAAACTTGGCATTACCGTTGCCTAATTGCCAATTAAGAGTTGCTGATTTTACTGTGTGACAATCGATTGTCAAGAAGCCACAATCGATTGTTTGCCAATCGTTCCAAAAATCAATCCCAAATTTTACGCTAAACAATCGATTATCCAAGATCAACAATCAATTATTGGCAACGTTCAAAAAATTATTTCCAGATTTTACATAAAACAATCGATTATACAAAATCAATAATCGATTATTCAGCAACGTTCAAAAAATCCTTTCCAGATTTTAATTTCAACAATCGATTATACAAAATCAATAATCGATTATTCAGCAACGTTCAAAAAATCCTTTCCAGATTTTAATTTCAACAATCGATTATACAAAATCAATAATCGATTACCTGACGGTATTTGAAAACTTTACGACAACGGTCAGCTTCACAATCGATTGTGCAATGTTAACAATCGATTATTTATTCAGTCTTGAAAAATCAATTTAGACATTGCCTCGTGACAATCGATTGTTATATACTCACAATCGATTATTTAATAACTTTGAAAAAGTCTGGAAGACACTGCCTCAACACAATCGATTGTCATATGTTCACAATCGATTATTTTGTGACTTTGAAAAAATCTGATGGACACTGTCTCTTCACAATCGATTGTCATTAACTTCACAATCGATTATTTTGAGCGTTGAAAAACTTTGATGGACACTGCCTCATCACAATCGATTGTCATTAACTTCACAATCGATTATTTTGAGCATTGAAAAACTTTGATGGACACTGCCTCATCACAATCGATTGTCATAAGGTTCACAATCGATTGTCATGCAGATTTGAAAAATCCGATGCTCACTGCCTTAACACAATCGATTGTCATGCAGTCTTGGCTTAACATAATCGATTATCATAAGTACATAACCGATTATCTTAGTCCAGATTTTAGAGGCATGTTTAAAAATCATTTTGACTAAATAAATATGCATGATTTAAAATCAATTAGCATTAAATTAAATATGCATGATTTTGTAAAAATAATTTTACGAGAGAAGCCATGTCATGAGTCAAGTTGTCGGATCAAGATCACAGTTAAGAACGACTCATGTAAAACTATGAAACTTGGTCTTGAGCTTGAATCTCGTTGTATATCAATTGTGCGCTTGTACTTGAACTTCGTCATATATCAATTTGCGCATTGTTTGTCATTCATCAAAACCTACACATATAAACACACGTTTAGTATAATGCCTTGAGAACGTGTTTCCAACAATTTCCCCCTTTTTGATAATGGCAAACTTTAAGCGGGATATGCATATTAAGCAATTCATAATGACGATTCAAGACAATAAAAGATATGCAACAAGTATATGGATATGCAATTTGTTCCCCCTCAATATTTCCCCCTCAATTTATGCCGATAAGTATTGAGAGTGCATACCCGTTATCTTCCCCCTTTTGCCATTAGCAAAAAAAATGTAATAAGATGGCAAGGATTGAAAAAAACTTGTTTATTTATTGAAAATAAAGCGTGATTACTTAAAGAAAGTACAATAACTCAAATAACAGCAGTACAATCGATTATTGATACGAGATAATCGATTATTAGACGACAGAAACCGATTTTTCTGAAGAAGACTCGATTATTGCGCGTCATGCTTTATAATTCCCCCTACCTTTAGGGCGATACCTGCAAAAATTCGTTAGACGTCTCCGACGCTCAAGTTAGAGATCATGTAAAAAAAATGCAATGCATGACTTAGATCAACGTGGAGTCAAGAATCCCGAGTTCACTACGAATTCGGAAGAAGGGCTCTTTCTCTAAGGGCTTTGTAAAGATGTCGGCCAATTGATCTTTGGTTTCAACAAATTCGATTTCGACATTGCCCTTGAGAACGTGATCTCTTATAAAATGATGTCTAATTTCAATGTGTTTTGTTCGCGAATGAAGAACGGGGTTCTTCGTCAGGCATATGGCACTAGTATTATCACATCTAAGAGGGATATGATCAAGACTTAGGCCATAGTCCAAGAGTTGTTGTTTCATCCATAGGATTTGAGCGCAACAACTCCCCGCGGCTACATATTCAGCCTCGGTTGTGGACAACGCAACACTTACTTGTTTCTTACTAAACCAAGAAACGAGAGAGCTACCGAGCAAATGGCAAGTGCCACTAGTGCTCTTGCGGTCCAATTTCCATCCAGCAAAATCGGAGTCGGAATAGCCAACGAGTTGGCATGAAGAACCTTTGGGGTACCATAGACCCACATTTGTAGTACCAACAACATACCTTCTTTCATTTGCTTTACTTGTAATCCCAAAAAGAATGTTAACTCACCCATCATAGACATCTCAAATTCGCTTGTCATTAAATCGGAAAATTCCTTGCATAAGACATTGTTAGCAGCACCAAATATGATATCATCCACATATATTTGAACTAATAAAATATCATTGTTTTTATGCTTAACAAAAAGGGTGGTGTCAACTTTCCCCCTAATGAAATCATTTTCCAATAGAAATTTACTCAATCTTTCATACCAAGCTCGGGGAGCTTGTTTTAAACCATAAAGAGCCTTTTTGAGTTTGATAACATGATCGGGAGATTTAAAATCTTCAAAACCAGGGGGTTGTTCAACATAAACTTCTTCTTGAATAACACCATTTAGAAAAGCACTTTTCACATCTATTTGATATAAATTGAAATTCATAGAAGAGGTAAATGCGAGCAATAGACGAATAGCTTCTAATCTAGCTACGGGACCATATGTTTCTTCATAATCAATACCCTCTTCTTGATTATAGCCTTTTGCTACAAGCCTAGCTTTGTTTCTAGTGATTACACCATTTTCATCTAGCTTGTTTCGAAAAACCCATTTCGTACCAATTATGGCATAATTTTCGGGTCTTGGCACCAAATCCCAAACGTCATTCCGTTTGAATTGGTTAAGCTCCTCTTGCATTGCCAAGGTCCAAAATTCATCCCCAATTGCTTCGGAGATGGTTGTTGGTTCAATTTGAGAAACAAAAGCAGTATGTCCTAAGGTGTTCTTAAGGAAGTTTCGGGTACTTACCTTTTCTCCGACGTTGCCAATTACATGTTCGAGAGGGTGATCTTTGATTGTCCTCCATTCGTTAGGCATTTTAGTTTCTTTCTCCAATTGTGGCGCTTGCTCCGTTGGTTGTTCCAAAATTTCGTCTTGGTTTTCCTTAGGCATTTCCTCTTGTATTTTGTCTTTCAAGCTATCTAAAATACCTGCAAGATCAAAACCGGAATCCTTTCTCGCCAAACGAGCATTATTTTCGGAAAACACAACATGAGGGGATTCCTCCACAGTTTCGGTTCTTTTATTAAAAACCCTATATGCTTTGCTACGTGAAGAATAACCAATGAAAATTCCCTCATCGAACTTAGCATCAAATTTTCCCAATTGATCTTTTCCATTGTTATGAATAAAAACTTTACAACCGAATACTCTAAAATGGGAGATATTTGGTTTCCTTCCCTTGTAGAGTTCATAAGGGGTCTTCATGAGTATTGGCCTTATGACTACTCTATTTAAGATGTAGCATGCGGTACTCACGGCATACGCCCAAAAATGTTTGGGAATCTTAGCCTCTTCGAGCATGGTTCTAGCCATCTCTTCGAGACACCTATTTTTCCTTTCCACCACCCCATTTTGTTGTGGTGTTCGTGGAGCGGAAAAGGTATGCTCGATACCGAGTTCATCACAAAAGTCCGCAAAGAGATTGTGATCAAACTCTCCCCCATGATCACTTCTAATTGAAGTGACGGTTGTTTCCTTTTCGTTTTGAACACGTTTAAGGAAATATTTAAAATTCTGAAAAGCATCACTTTTATGGGCAAGAAATAAAGTCCAAGTAAATCTGGAATAATCATCAACAATAACAAAATCATAACGATTTCTTCCTTGACTTTCAATGCGAGATGGTCCAAATAAATCCATGTGAAGCAATTGCAATGGTCTAGTAGTTGAAACAACGTTTTTCGATTTGAAAGATGCTTTTGTTTGCTTCCCTTTTTGACAAGAATCACAAATAGAGTCATTTTCAAATTTCAAATTGGGAAGACCAATAACTAAGTTTTGTGAAATCAATTTGTTCAAAAGATGCATGTTTATATGTGCTACTCTATGATGCCATAGCCAAGTATCATCCTCTTTGCTCATAAGGCAATCCACATATTCGGGTGAGGAATTAGCAAGATCAACCATATAAATATTATCCACTCTAAAACCACGAAGGATAATTTTGAAATCACTACGTCTAAATACTAAGCATTCATCCGAATCAAATAAGGCAAGATTTCCCTTGTCACATAATTGACTTATGCTCAAGAGATTATGCTTTAAACCTTTAACAAGTAATATATGCTTAATAGAAGAATTTTCATCCTTACCGACCGATCCGATGCCGATAATCTTTCCTTTATTGTTGTCACCAAAAATAACACATCCTCCTTCTTTGTGTTCTAGTTGAAGGAATTTGGATTCGTCTCCCGTCATGTGCTTGGAGCATCCACTATCAAGGTACCATAGTACACTTTATCCCTTCAAACACACCTACAAAACAAATTAATGAGTTTTAGGTACCCATGCCATTTTGGGTCCTTGAGGGTTAGGCATATCATAATGATGCGATTGAGTGATATGTCTATGTCGTGTAAAACATGCAGGAGCAATATGACCAATTCGTCTACAATAATGACAAGTCACGTTGGGATTATGCATCCTTCTAGGTTCATAGTAATTAGACGGACGAAAATTGTTCACCCTATTTTCGACACTATGGCTATTGCGCATTTCATGAAAGTCATTTCTCCTACTATTATGAGCAGCATTTCTAGAATAATTGTTTCTAGGTTGAGGGCCATTTCTAGGTGTTCTAAAAGGTTCAAACTTCCTTCTAGTGTGTGGCCTAGAATATGCATCATTTCTAGAGTAGTTATTTCTAGGTGGTAAGTCATTTTTAGGTCTTCTAAAGTGTTCAACATTTGGTCTAGCATGCATATTGGTTCTAGGGTTGTTATTTCTAGGATGAGCATTTGTTTTATCAATCCTAGGTTGAGCCTTAGGTGGTTGGGGTTTGGCTTCAACCTTTTCTTTAGGCTCATTCTTAAAACCTATGCCATGCTTGGTTGACTTCAAATTAACAAGGACCTCATTCAAATTTTTGTGGGAAGAATTAAACTTATCTAAGGTGCCCTTAAGCCTTTCTACTTCCTTTTTGAGATGCATGCAAGAAGTACAATTTCTAATAGAGCTTTCGGGCTTGTCGGTGCTTCTTTTTCCGAAAAACTTGTTTTCCTCTTTCAACTTCTCATTTTCTAAAACCAGTTTTTCCAAATCCTTTTCTTTCAATGAGAGTTGTTTTTGAAAATCTTTTTCTTTTGAAGAAGCATTTTCTTTTATGCTTTTAACAGTTTTTGAAGCTTTAATAAATTCACTATATAACTCATCAAAAGCATTTTGCATTTCTTCAAGGGAAAAGAAATTTTTAGAAGAGATTTGACATACCTCATCTTGCTTGTCTTCTTGTGCCATAAGACAAAGGTTTGCGCTTTCCTCTTCTTCTCCTTCGCTTGACTCATCTCCGGAGTCTCCTCCCCAAGATATATATGCACGTTGCTTTTTGAAAGGTTTCTTTTCCTTTTTGATGTTTGGGCAATTTGATTTGATGTGCCCGGTTTCTCCGCATTCATAGCACTTTATTTGTTCTCCTTGCTTTTTGCCCTTTCGTTCATACTCTTTTCGCATGAACTTTTGAAATCTTTTGATAACGAGTCCAAACTCGTTGTCTCCGTCCTCATCAACTTGCGGTTGGCTTGTGCTTGCCTTTAGAGCGATTCTTTGCCTCCTTTGATCATCAACAAGAGGGTTAAGTATAGTAGATTCATAAGTCTTAAGATTACCTCTTAATGCGTCGATGGTAACATTTGAGACGCCAATGGACTCTTGAATCGCGTCGGCCTTTGATCGCCATGCCGGAGCGAGACTTCTCAGGATTTTTCGGACAAGTTCCCTATCCGTGAAAGTCTTCTTGAGAGCATGTAGGTCATTTACGATTATTGAAAATCGTTCAAACATTTCATCCACCTTTTCACCTTCCTTCATGTGAAATAATTCATAAGCATGGGTTAGGAAATAAATTTTGGCTTCCCTTACCTGGTCCGTACCTTCGTACGTAATTTCCAGCTTGTCCCACATTTCC
This sequence comes from Nicotiana benthamiana, assembly GCA_034376525.1. NCBI lineage: Eukaryota > Viridiplantae > Streptophyta > Magnoliopsida > Solanales > Solanaceae > Nicotiana > Nicotiana benthamiana. The sequence goes on from CM067331.1 coordinate 100,551,014, forward strand.
TTCGCCGTTGTGCAACACGATATTTTTCTGTAATCGTCAGCATTTACAACACAATATAATAAATTAATTGCTTTAGCATTATTTTGCACCTTTGGGATATCATCCGCATCATATTCTTCTTCGGACTTGGGAACCCATTCGTTTTCAACCTTTTTGGTTGGAATTTGATTTCCCTTTGTTATCACCTTCCAAAGATGAAAATTGTTTGCTTGAACGAAGATTTTCATCCTCTCCTTCCAGTACGTATAGTTTGTACCGTTGAATAGTGGTGGTCGGGTGGAGCACTGTCCTTCCTCTATTCCTGCAAAAGAGTCGCGAGTAGAAGCCATGGAAGTTTCTCTCAAACTGTTAAGTCTTCAGAGAATTGGGCTTTGATACCAATTGTTAGATAATACGCTTAACGCTAGAAGGGGGGTGAATAGCGTTATAATAAAAATTAGCGTAAACTTGCGGAATTTAAAATTTGCAGGAAATAAATAAGTGCGATAAATAAGAAAGAACACACCGAAGTATTCTGGTTCACCACAACCCGTGGCTAGTCCAGTCCTCGAGAGACTCTCTCGAGATTTCCACTAACTTGTCAAGCTTCCGGGTGCTTAACAAACCTTTACAACTTGAGGACACAAGCCTCAACACCTTTGCTCGGAGATACAACACTCCAAGACTTCAACCAAAGGAAACACAAGTTCCTTCACAACTTGAGGACACAAGCCTCAACTACCTTTGCTCGGAGATACAACACTCCAAGACTTCAACCAAGGAAACACAAGTTCCTTCTTACAACAAGAGAATAACAATTCTCTTCAAGTGTACAAAACACTAAGCACTCAAACAAGATACTCCTTAATGAGTAGATATGAGTAAAAGAATACGCTCAAGATCGCAACAACTTTCGACAAGAGTTTGGCTCTCAAAAACTTATGTAATGAATATAAAATGATAAGCAATAGAGTACGCAAGCTTATAGCAATTATATGATCAGTTGTTGTGTGTTGTTGTGTTCAAAACACTGAAATGAAGCTGTATTTATAGTTGAAAAACTTGGCATTACCGTTGCCTAATTGCCAATTAAGAGTTGCTGATTTTACTGTGTGACAATCGATTGTCAAGAAGCCACAATCGATTGTTTGCCAATCGTTCCAAAAATCAATCCTAGATTTTACGCTTAACAATCGATTATCCAAGATCAACAATCGATTATTTGCAACGTTCAAAAAATCATTTCCAGATTTTACGTAAAACAATCGATTATACAAAATCAATAATCGATTATTCAGCAACGTTCAAAAAATCCTTTCCAGATTTTAATTTCAACAATCGATTATACAAAATCAATAATCGATTATTCAGCAACGTTCAAAAATCCTTTCCAGATTTTAATTTCAACAATCGATCATACAAAATCAATAATCGATTACCTGACGGTATTTGAAAACCTTACGACAACGGTCAGCTTCACAATCGATTGTGCAATGTTAACAATCGATTATTTATCAGTCTTGAAAAATCAATTTAGACACTGCCTCGTGACAATCGATTGTTATATACTCACAGTCGATTATTTATAACTTTGAAAAAGTCTGGAAGACACTGCCTCAACACAATCGATTGTCATATGTTCACAATCGATTATTTTGTGACTTTGAAAAAATCTGATGGACACTGTCTCTTCACAATCAATTGTCATTAACTTCACAATCGATTATTTTGAGCGTTGAAAAACTTTGATGGACACTGCCTCATCACAATCGATTGTCATGCAGATTTGAAAAATCTGATGCTAACTGCCTTAACACAATCGATTGTCATTAGTTCACAATCGATTGTCATGCAGTCTTGGCTTAACATAATCGATTATCATAAGTACATAATCGATTATCTTAGTCCAGATTTTAGAGGCATGTTTAAAAATCATTTTGACTAAAGTAAATATGCATGATTTAAAATCATTTAGCATTAAGTTAAATATGCATGATTTTATAAAAATAATTTTACGAGAGAAGCCATGTCATGAGTCAAGTTGTCGGATCAAGATCACAGTTAAGAACGACTCATGTATAACTATGAAACTTGGTCTTGAGCTTGAATCTCGTTGTATATCAATTGTGCGCTTGTACTTGAACTTCGTCATATATCAATTTGCGCATCGTTTGTCACTTATCAAAACCTACTCATATAAACACACGTTTAGTATAATGCCTTGAGAACGTGGTTCCAACAATAGACATTTGGGAGATCAAACCACGGGACGATCTGATCAAGGCTATGATAACTTTTTGGGACCCCGCTCGTAACATTTTTTGCTTCTTAGACTTCGAGATTACCCCTACTTTGGAGGAGATAGCTGGGTACATTGAGTTTGGACGAGATCTGAGGAAGCAACATCTTATATTTCCAAGGACCCCATCGGTGCACAAGTTTTTTGACCTCCTGAATATTAGCAAACAGACAAGTAAAAACCACGTAACCAACGGGTGTTGTGATTTCCATTTCTTATAAGTTTGGGCATTCTTCTGATTTTGAGACACGTGAAAAGGGTTTGAGCAACAAACAAGATAAAGGTCTTTGGCAACTTCATCGACGGTTCACATTTATTGTGGCATTCTTGGGGGTAATGGTTTTTCCAAATGAGAAAGGGACGGTGGATATTCGTATGGCTAGAATTGCACAAATCCTCACCACCATGAAAAATCATACACTTTCCTCGTTAGTACTGGCAAATATCTACCATGCGTTGACTTTATGCAAAGTCGGGGCTCAGTTCTTCGAAGGTTGCAATATCCTCCTACAAATGTGGATGATCGAGCATCTTCGCCACCATTCCAGATTCATGAGTTATGGTTCGAGCCCAAATAATTTCATCATCAATTATTAAGAGAGGGTAAAGGATTATAGCATGCCAGAGGTGTTAGAGGCATGAGTGTCTCATTTGAAAACTCTCAAAGCAAGTCAAATTGAATGGTTCATAGGATGGCTCCCAAAGACAGAAGCCATATACATGACTGCTGCTAAGGGCTACTTAAGGATAATGGGTGTGAAAAGTATCAACCGTATGCACGACAGAGGGTCTTGAGACAATTGGGGCGGTATCAAATTGTACCCTGAAGATGAAGATCTAAGCACTCAAGTTATAGAGTTTCACCCGAAAGCCACATTGCCCCAAGCTTTAGTTCAACATGATTGGAATGGCTGCCGGTATCTTAAAAATGGCACCCAGGTACCAGATGTCACAAAAAGAGAAATGGATCTACACTATGATGCTTGGTTTGAGAAGAGATCCTGTGTGAACACTGAGCCAGAATCTGAACCTGAAAGACCCACCAAAAGACCTCATGTTCAAGCTTTCGAAGACAAAATCCAAGAAAGATTAGCATGGGGAGAAAAGGAAAAAGCGTATCAAGCTGAGATTCATGCCTTGAAAGAAAAGCTGAGAAACATGGAATTCAACAATGATCTCCGGGCTCAGGAAGTCGAAGGTGAGAAAGAAGGTTGATCCAAGAAAATGAATCTCTCACCGCACAGATCCGGAAGATGAAAATAGCAATTGACAACCGAGGCATGAGTAGAAGGATGAGAAGCTTATCTACAACCTTAACCAGAAGGCACATGATTTCGAGGATGATTTATAAAAAATTGAAAAGGAGCTAGCAAGTGCTCGGTCCAAGATAGCCAAGGATGCAAGGAAACGAGCAAGTTTTATCCATCAGTTGAAGGATAAATACGACAAGGGGATCGCAAGTATGAAGAAAAAGGTCAAGATCATTGAAAATGATTGGCCAAGCATGGAAGAAATTTTGAATCCGATAGGGAGCACTGTTATTCTTTGATAGCACGACTAGAAAGGGATTTGCAACACCTTCAAAAACAAAGCCGTGCAGCCAAACAAATGGTGGAAGCAAGAACCCGGCAAATTGGAGATTTATTACGGGAGAAGGGTAGGATCCGTGAAAGGGTCACAATGATAGCAGAGTATATTATGGTATAATTCCAAATATGTGAAGACATAACCCAAACCACTTTCTTCGCGGCAGTCATAACGTTTGTCCAGCAGGTAATGATAGATTTGAAAAGGCTCCAGTTGGATGTTGCCTACGACCCGCAACAAAACCAAACAACACCCCGAGAGCTCCAGGAGTGTTTAAGGCTTTAATGTATTAGTGATCTTTGCTTGCGTCGGTGTTTTTGCTTTGAGTCTGTTAAGTTGTTTTGAAGTCTGTTAGATCTTTTGAATTGATCTTTTCTAAGCTTGTTAGTTTATTTCGAGTCTGTGGGTCTTGAGTCTTTGTAGTCAAGGTGCTTGTTTTCATCAAAAATTTCAAAAAAAAAAATATTTTTTGTGTTTATTGTTTTCATATCTGCAAGAACTATGCTCGGTTTGATTCATGCTGGGTCATGATACGTAGGAAATCTACATAGGATTCTACCGTAACAAAATATAAGAAAAGAAAAGAGTAGGGATAGCAAGAAGCAAACAATGGAAAAATAAGAGGAAAGAGTAAGAGGATAAACCTAAGGAAAGGCATTACAAATAAAGAAAAGGAAAAGCCCGGATGACGTAAGCAACCAAATGCATGTAGTAACCAATAATTGTTTAGGTGCATTCATCCCCAAATATGTGGCCGCTTACATCTCAAAACCTAACCATTAACAAGTTTTGGTATTGTTGTTTTCAGACCAGACAAGTGGTTAGTACTTGCGGCATTCTGGAAACTCACTCTTACAACACGCGGTCTAAGAGCAAGCAGACCATAGCCAATCAGGAAATCCATGTTAGCGTCATTGACCCCTCGAAAGAGGCAGATGAATTGGACGTTAATGCCATGAAGGAGGAAATTTACAAACTGAAACGCCAAATGGCTGAGATGTATTAGGCATAGGTGAGAGGGAAGCCACCACCGACCTATCCTGCTAACCCAACGTTTATCCCACCACTAGCCCAAGCTCATGACCATTCCACCACTGATCCACCTCCAAGCTTTCATGTCTACTTGCAACACCAGGGTACAACCTCTCAAGCATCGCCAGCTCCACTACCCAAAGCCGTTCCTCACCCTCCTCCATCAATTTCTCCCACTTATGTGGCACCTCCTCCTCCCGCACTCCATAGATCATCAAGTGAGCCCTTGCTTCAAGCTCACGACAATCAGTACTACTCACCAGAACCTGCTTACAAAGCCCATGAACCTTACTCCTATGCTCCCCGTTTCAAAATCCTAGTGGGGGTTGAAAAACCATTCAAAAATACTGAGCACGAGGAGGTGCTCAGTTTAGAATAATCATTCCGAGATATGCGAGGGTTAGGTGGCTAGCTGAGTGTGGCGTTCAAAGACCTTTGTCTATTTCCATACGTACACTTGCCTCCAGGTTTTAAGATGCCTAAATTTGACTTATATGACGGACATGGCGATCCAGTCACGTATCTAAGGGTGTTTTGTAGCAAAATTAGAGGAGCGGGGGGAAAATATGAATTGCAATGGCGTACTTTAGCCAAAGTTTAAGTGTGTCGGCATTGGAATGGTACACCCGGCAGGATCGCACTCGGTGGTACACTTGGGATGACCTGCCACAAGCGTTTTCCTGTCACTTTCAATATAATCTCAAAATTGTCCGGATAGTCTATCTTTGACAAAAATGGAAAAGAAACACAACGAGAGCTTCAGAGAATACGGGTTCTGTTGGAGGAAATAGGCAGCCAGGGTTGACCCCCCAATGAAGGAGAGTGAGATGATGGATTATTTCCTGCAAGATTTGGAGCCTACCTATTTCATGCATCTGGTGTCGGTAGTAGGTAAATATTTCAACGAGGTAGTTAAAATAGGGAGTACGGTCGAGGAAGGCCTCAAATCTAACAAGATCATGAGTTACTATGCAATCAAAGTGACCACTCAGGCCATCCAAGGTAGGGCTGGGGGAACATTTGGAAAGAAGAAGAAGGAATAAGTAGCGACAGTTGAGTCGGGAACTTGGTTCAAGCCTCGGGCTCCATCCCATTACAGCCAACCCCGTCCACACCACCAAACATACCCACACACTCCATATGGCCAACCAAAACATTACTATCCATTGTTAGAACCTCACTTCCCAGTCCATCATGCACAAGCATATACCCAACCTCCCGCCCATGCACAATGACGTGCGCCAGCTCCCCAAAATAATTACCCAGCTCCACCAAACAACTACTCTCCAAGAGCCTACCAACAACCTCCCTGACCAGCTTTCCGGGCCAACCAAGTTCTAAAAATTGAGATAGTGCAGAGGAAGAAAACTTTCACGCCATTGGGAAAGTCGTATACCAGCTTGTTCTACAGATTGAGGCAACTAGACATGTTGGCCAATCGAAGCAAAATTACCAAAACCTCCCCTGAAAAATCTAAATTATTTTGTCAGCTGTGAATATTGTTCCGGGGCCCAGGGGCATGATACCGAAAAGTGTTGGCATTTGAAGAATGCTATCCAAGAACTTATTGACTCCCACCGGATCGAAGTGCAAGCTCTAGAGGCACCCAACATTAACCAAAACCCGTTTCCGGCCCATCATGAGACCAACATGATTTAGATGCTGGATAAAGGGTGAGAGCCTAAAAAGCCCTCATAAACGGTAATGATGACCAAATCTAATGAAGTCAAGCCAATTAAGAGTATGAGCAGTGAGAAGTCAGTGATCGAGATGAAGGAAATAGACAGCAAACATGTTGTGGTTCAAGGGAGGTCATCATGCATGGTTGCACCAAAGCAGGAAAAGGCAAAAGTGATAGTACGCGGGGCAGCTAGGGAACCCGCCATAGTTGTGGAAGGTGCTCGCATAGAACCTGCTATTGTAAAACCAGTAATCCAGCTGCCAATCGTCAACAACAAAGCCGTTCCTTAGAGATATGAACAAGCAATAGTGATGTACAAAGGGAAGGAAGTTAGGGAAGAAGTTTGTGAAGTCTGGGGTTTGACTCGGTCAGGGAGATACTTTGCCCCTGAGGAGCTGAGGAAAAGCAGGGTCCCCAAGGATAATCCAAAATCGGTGAAGAAAGTTGTATCAGAAGAATAGACAGAAGAATTCCTGAAGAAAATAAAAATGCAGGACTACTCCATCATAGAGCAATTGAGGAAAACACCAGCTCAAATCTCGTTACTTTCCTTGTTAATCCATTCAGATGAACACCCGCCGGGCATTGATGAAGATTTTAAACGAAGCCCATGTCCCTGACAAGATAATAGCGAATCATTTGGAGAAGATATCAAACAAGATATTTGAGGTAAATTGGGTCACTCTCTCTGACGATGAGCTGCACATGGAAGGCACTGAGCATAATCGGGCCCTTTATTTGACTGTGAAGTGTGAAGATACTGTAGTCACCCGGGTTCTAGTTGATAATGGGTCCAGTACAAATATCTGCCCGCTCTCCACATTGAGCAAGCTGAAGGTGGAAAGTGAAAGGATCCGCCAGAATAACATTTGTGTTTGGGGGTTCAACGTCGGAGGAAAAGACTCAGTGGGAGATATAGTTCTAGAACTGACAATAGGGACCGTTGAGTTTACCATGGAGTTTCAAGTGTGATTATGGTAGGTTACATGAGTTTTTGTAGTGAATTATGCTCATTACATGTATTCTTATGTGTAGGAGCAAGTTTGACCAAATGAGGGCTAAAAAGTTGATTCGTGATCAAAAGACAAAATAAGGAATTTGCTCGTTCACTCTCACGTACGCACGAGAGTATGAACGAGCTATTGAGGAATATCTTGAAAAAAATGAAGTATAGTAAAAAGGCATATAAGTGCACGATAGAACTAGAAGAGAAATAAAAAGGGAAGAACTTTGCTCGATCACTCTTGCGTGCACAGAGAGAGTGAACGAGCTAACCTAAAAATGCTGGACGTGGTAGTTTCTTAAAACCTATTGTTGGGCAGGCCCTGGATTCACGCAGCCAAGGCAGTACCCTGTACCGTGCACCAGATGGTCAAATATTAATTAGACAGACAAGAGATTGTAGTACATGGTGAAGACAATTAGTGTGTTTCGGGTTATGCCATCGTACCTTTTATTGAATCTGAAGACAGCAAAGGTCCATGGGCCTACCAGGTATTCAACACAGTGTTAGTTGAGAAGATACCGGAAGGTGAGGTTGTCACAACTCCAAAGATAGCAGCCACGTCAGTCATGGTGGCTTCAGAAATGTTGAATGGTTTCATGCCCGGCAAAGGATTGGGTGCTTCTCTATAAGGTATCGTGCAACCAGTGTCTCTCCCCAAAAATCTGGACACTTTGGGTCTAGGGTTCAAGCCTATAGGTGTAGACATAAGACGAGCCAGAAAGTTAAATCATAGGTCATGGGCTCCCAAAGCCTATCCCAAGGTTGTCCAGATCGTTTGTCAAGCCTAGTACTAGCAAGTGCCCAGTGCCAAAGATTCCCGGTCCGCTGATTGATGCGGATGGGGATTTGGATAAGGGGTTAGAGAGGCTGCTCAATGAGGTAAATATGGTTGAGGCAGGAGAAGGATCGAGCAGGGCAGATGTGTGGTTTGTGGGAGCACATGCAAAAGTAAACAACTGGGAAGCCACTCCTCTTCCCACCCGGAGGGAGTCGTGGTAGTCGGCTTTGATTTTTCTTTCAGTCTAGTCGGGATTAGCTTCAGGGCTGTTAATTCAGTTGTTATTTCCGTCCATTTGGATGTGTAAACTCTGTTATCTTTCTGATTCTAATGAAATGCAATTTCTTTTCTAGTAGTGCTGATAGTTTCCATTTTTCATTATTTTTCTTTTCTCTTTTGTACAGTTATGTTTATGATGGCTCCAATGATCTGACATGCATAAGGACTCTTTGGCCCAGTCTTAAAAATCGGTCTAGTTCAAAAATAATAATTCAAGAAATAGAACATAAGGATGAATTAGAGTACGACGAGGAGGGAGCATGGGATGAAATTAGTAAAGAGTTGAGCCATTTTGAGGAGAAGCCCAAACCAAACTTGAGTGACACAGAGGTAGTCAATTTAGCGGCCCCGGATAATGTTAGAGAAACCAAAATAAGTGTCCATCTGGAGTCACAGCTTAGGAAAGAAACAACTGAAGTGTTGTTTGAATACAAATATGTGTTTGCATGGTCTTACGATGACATGCCTGGATTGAGCACTAACTTGGTGGTTCACAAATTGCCCACCGACACAACCTGTCCTCCCGTCAAACAAAAGTTGAGAAAGTTTAAAACTGATGTGAGCGTGAAAATCAAAGAGGAAGTGACCAAGAAGTTCGAGGCAAAAGTTATCTGAGTCATATAATATCCCGCCCGGTTGGCAAATGTTGTGCCCATACCAAAGAAGGATGGTAAAACTAGAGTGTGTGTCGATTATCGTGACCTCAACAAAGCAAGCCCAAAGGACAACTTCCCACTGTCGAACATTCACATATTGATTGACAATTGTACGAAGCACGATATTAGGTCATTTGTGGATTGTTACGCATGTTACCACCAGATTTTGATGGATGAAGAAGATGCGGAGAAAACAACATTCATCACACCGAGGGGAACAATTGCTATAGGGTCATGCCTTTTGGTTTGAAGAACACCAGGGCAACATATATGAGGGCAATGACAACCATTTTCCATGATATGATACATAAGGAAATTGAGGTCTATGTGGATGATGTGATTGTGAAGTCCAGAAAGCAATCCGATCATGTCAGAGATTGAGGAAATTCCTCTAGAGGCTCCACAGGTACAATCTCAAACTCACCCTGCAAAATATGCATTCGGGCTCCCCTCAAGGAAGTTGCTAGGGTTTATAGTCAGCCAAAAAAGCATTAAACTAGATCCATCAAACATAAAAGCTATATAGGAACTGCCACCGTCGAGGAATAAAACATAGGTGATGAGTCTATTGGGGAGATTGAATTACATCAGTCGATTCATTTCTCCGCTCACAACCATCTACGAGCCCATTTTTAAGCTATTGAAAAAGGATGTTGCGATGAAATGGATGGGAGAGTGCCAGGAGGCTTTTGATAAGATAAAGGAATATTTGTCGAACCCATCAGTATTGGTCCTGCCGGAACCAGGAAGGCCCCTGATCTTATATTTGATAGTTTTGGACTACTCATTTGGATGCGTGTTGGGTCAACGCGATGTCATTGGGAGAAAAGAGCAGGCCATATACTACCGCAGCAAGAAATTTATGGCCTACGAGGTTAAGTATACTCATCTTGAAAGGACATGATGTGCCCTGACGTGGGTAGCCCAGAAGCTAAAACACTACTTGTCATCATATACCACTTATCTTATCTCACGTCTGGACCCATTGAAGTACATTTTCCAGAAGCTTATGCCAAGAGGAGGCTTGAAAAATGGCAAATCTTGCTTACTGAGTTCGACATTGTCTATGTGACTAGGGTTGCAATGAAAGTACAGGCACCTGTGGACCATTTAGCTGAGAATCTGAAAGACGAAAAATATGAACCTTTAAAGACATACTTCCCGGATGAGGAAGTAATGCATATTGATGAAACAGAACAGGGTGAGAAACCAGGATGGAAATTGTTTTTCGTCGGGGCCACCAACATGAAAGGCATCGGGATAGGAGCAATGCTCATTTCTGAAGAATGGCATCATTACCCAGTCACAGCTCAACTCTGCTTCTATTGCACCAATAACATGGCGAAATATGAGGCGTGTATTTTGGGTTTGAGGTTAGCAGGAGACATGGGTGTCCAGGAAGTCTTGGTCTTGGGAGACTCGGACCTTCTGGTGCCCCAAATTCAAGGGGAGTGGGAAACAAGAGATTTAAAGCTCATACCATACCGGCAATGCCTGCATAATCTTTGTCAACGATTTTGGTTAGTAGAGTTCAAGCGCATCCCTAAGAATTCACAATGAGTTTGCTGATGCCTTGGCTACTTTGATGTCAATGTTACATCATCCGGATAAGGCTTATGTTGACCCGATACATATCCAGGTCCATGATCAACATGCTTATTACAACATGGTGGAAGAAGAGATTGATGGTGAACCTTGGTTCCACGACATCAAAGAATATATCAGGATGGGTGTGTACCCGATACAAGCCACAAGTGACCAGAAGAGAACAATTCATCGCTTGTCAAGTGGGTTCTTCTTCAGTAGAGGGTTATTATACAAAAGAACGCCGGATCTTGGTTTGTTAAGATGCGTAGATGCCGGACATACTACAACCATCTTGAATGAGGTACATGCTGGGGTCTGCAGGCCGCACATGAGCGGATATGTTTTTGCAATGAAGATTCTCCGGGCAGGATATTATTGGCTCACTATGGAGCGGGATTGTATCAGTTTTGTCTGCAAATGCCATCAATGTCAGGTGCATGGAGACTTGATTCACTCCCCGCCGTATGAATTACATACAATTTCTGCACCATGGCCTTTTGTTGCTTGTCGCATGGATGTCATCGGGCCCATCGAGCTAGCAGCTTCTAACGGACACAGGTCCATCCTAGTTGCTATTGACTATTTCACCAAATGGGTTGAAGCTAAAACCTTCAAGGTAGTGACCAAGAAAGCTGTGGTCGACTTCGTACATGCAAATATCATTTGTCGGTTTTGAATCCCGAAGACCCTTATCACTGATAATGGAGCAAATCTCAATAGTCATTTGATGGAACAGGTATGTCAGCATTTCAATATTACACATAGAAATTCCACCCCATACCGCCCAGAGGTGAATGGAGCAGTCGAGGCGGCCAATAAGAACATAAAAAAGATACTTTGCAAAATGGTGGAAGGGTCCAGTCAGTGGCATGAGAAGTTACCCTTTGCATTGTTAGGCTATCACACTATAATCCGCACTATGGTAGGGGCAACCCCATATTTGTTGTCATATGGCACAGAAGCAGTAATCCCGGTTGAAGTTGAAATCCCACCCCTTCGGATTGTGGCCGAAGCAGGAATCGATGATGAAGAATAGGTTAAAACACGTCTGGAGCAATTGAGTTTAATTGATGAAAAAAGATTGGCAGCGGTGTGTTACGGCCAGTTGTATCAATAGAGAATGTCCAGAGCATATAACAAGAAAGTGCATCCAAGAAGGTTTGAAGTGGGTCAGTTGGTGTTGGAACGCATCCTCCCTCACCAGGCAGAGGCAAAGGGCAAGTTCACCCCAAACTGGTAAGGACCATTTGTCTTGTCAAGAGTGTTGTCCAATGGGGCATCGTATTCAACAAATGTGGAAGGAAAATGTGCAGAAATGGCTATCAATTCAAATACAGTCAAAAGATACTATGTATGACTTAATCACAATAGGTGTACTAGTAATTGTTTGGTTAGAAAGAGAAATATCTGCAGGAATACAACAACGTATCGGACCTGAATATTCCGGCCCATTAGGAATTCTTCAAGCTCTCGCAGATGGGACAAAACTACTTTTGAAAGAGAACCTTATTCCATCTACAGGAGATACTCGTTTAGACCGTACATCTTTCTTGGTATATCCAGATAATAGGTAGGAGCATAAACTGAAACATTCTGGGGCTACAAAAATAGTTATTAAATCGTTAGCACCGCATAAAAACATTCCCCCTAGAGTAGCTGTTAATACGAATGCATGTTTTAGAGTTTGAAATGACGAAGGCATTTTATTCAGCTATCTAAATACTTTACCCTTTGCTAACCCTTTTGAGATTTAATTACTTTTTTTTCATCTCTCTCTTTCGAAATCAGTAATGAAAGTCCAAAACGCAATTATTGGAAGGCAGTGAAAGGAAATGAGTGAATGAAAAAAAAAGAGGAAGAAGAAGAAAGAAAGAAGAAGAAAGAAAAAAAAGAAAAAAGAAGAAGAAACAAACTGAAAAAAGAGAAGAAAAAGAAGAAAGAAAGAAAACAAAAGCATAACAAAGAAAAGAAAAGAAGAAAAGAAAAGCAGAAAGAGAAAAGGAAAAAGAGAAAAGACAAACAACGACAAAAACAAGGAATCGACAGGAACTACATTTGACCTGATTCCTTTTAAGGATGCGTAGGAAGCCTCACGGCTCGGTCATATTAAAATAAAATCCAAAGGCCGCAAGCAAGAAACTAGGGCGGAAACTATGTTCATTATGATAAATTGGATTCCGAAAGTTGTAAATTTTGAACCCATAAGAGTGATTTTAAGCCTTTTATACCCCTTTCTTTCTAACCTTATCAGAAAGCCTACATTACAGTCCAAAGAAAGACCTTCTTATTAGTCTTTAAGAAATGTCGAGGCAAGCAAGAAGAGGTGGACCTTACCCCGGGACAACACTCTAGTTCAAGCAGGAAAATGATAAAAATGAGAGTCTTATTGGTGAAAACAGTCACGGGCACCGTAAGGTGACAAAAGTTGAGAAAAATAAAAGTGAGAGAGTGTTATTTGTGAAAACCCTCACGGGCACCGTAAGACGACGAGAGTTGAGAGAAATAAAAATGAGAGAGTCTTATTGGTGAAAATCCCCACGGGCACCATAAGGCGAAGGCAAGGCAAGAAAGGAACAATAGGAAAAGAGGTTGTTGGTGGAAATGTGTTCAGAAACACTATAAGTCAAGCAAAGTTAGGGTTTGGTTAAAAAACTGGGCTAAAAATGGTCACAACAGCACAAGTGTGGCAACCGAAGGCCGGTCATCGGGGAAGACTGGCTCGACTAAGCCGAAGTGCATGTCATGATCATGAAAAACCAGTTGTTCTTCCTAAGAAAGTTTCTTTTCTCTTCCCCTCAACACTTATTAAATTTGGAATTCTCTTACCTTAACAGAGTTCTGAGTCATTGCATTTCATTTTCTTTCGAGTCTCTAGAGTCATTTTGTTTAAGAAAACAAGAGAGAAATTTCAAAGCTTACTACCGGCTTCCAAAGGGACAAAGCACGTGCCACCCAACAATGTAACAAAGGCAACAAAGGTTGAAATAGCAGGGGGAGGGATTCACAAAAGCTTCAACGATAACAAAGGCAATAGAGGTTAAAACCGCAAAGGGAGGGATTCACAAAAAACTTCAATGATGAAATCGACTTGAGAGGCAAGAGTTTGGAAAGCGAATGAGCATGACACAAAGACAAGGATGCAAAGTAAAGGCATAAAGGGCTCAAGGGTCATCCGAGCATAGCACATTAACCGGGTAGGCTCAGAAAGGATGCAAGGATTCTGGAAAAAGAGTCAGAAGTGCAACACAAAGACGGGAAAGGTCGCAGGGGTTAGCCAATCATAGTAAACTGACTCAGCAATCTTAGGAAAGATGTAAGATTTCTAGAAAAGGGTCGGAAATGCAACACAAAGATGGGGAGCAGAGTAAAGCTACAAGGATCAGAGGGTCAGCCGAGCTTAGTACATTGACTTGGTAATTCCTGCAATGATGTAAGAATTCTGGCAAAAGGGCCAAGAGTGTAACACAACAACAAGGGAGCAAATGTAAAGCCATAAGGTTTGGGGGTCAGCCAACTAACTCAGGCAACTCATCATCAACATGGAAATTGAACACAACAGAACACGACAGTGGGGAGGCCGCTTCCAACAAGAATGCCACAAGCTAACCACCACTTTTCAAACTAACAAGTTTTCTTTGATTGACACAAGGGCAGAAAAATTCCAGAAGTGCCTAAAGGGGCCATCCACAAGGGAAGGGCAGGCACATGGCAGGTATGATCAAAATCTTAGGGCCCACCTGGAAAAGTGGGACCCAGTTAAAACTCAAAAGGAACATAGTCCGTCATAAATATTCTCCCCAGCAAGAGCACAATTGGACAAAACTTTAATTAGCAACCCCATCAGAGACAACTAAGAGTTGAAGGGGCATGAAATTTGAAATTTTTAAGACCCTCCTAGAAATGGAACTCAGTTGAAACTCAAAACAGGTGCAGGCAACATGGGCAGGCGCAAACACCTTCCCCAGTAAGAGTCCTCGGAACTCGCTTGAACAAATGATCCCCAGTAGAAACAACATGAAGTTAGAATTGGAATTTAATCTGGAACTCTTAGAACCCTCCTGAAAAATGGGACTTAGCCTAGAACACAAACAAGCACGGGTAACATGTGGGGGTAAATATTTCCCCAACAAGTGTCATCAAGATCCGTTTTAATAATGGTATATAGCTCCGAATACTAATACCTAGCAGACACATCTGGCCATTTAATTAAGAGTTGTCAAGACTTTTTTAGGATAATGGGAAGTAACTTCAATTACCGATCCCCAGTAGATCCCCAACAAATGTAACTCGGATAATAAGACATAGTGAAAAACAATACCTGTTGAGAACACAACATAATTTTAAAGTTATCATGGGATTTGATTAGCACTCACAGATGCATCCAGCACCAAACCGGGGCAGAAAAAATTTCCCTTGTTTTGTTTATTTTGCTGTGGTCAGGTACAAAGGCAGCATTTTCGGGGAATATTTTTCAAGTTTTAAGTTTTGGTAATCAGGTACCCACCTAGAGAACAAGGGAATACTTTTCAAGTTGCAAGTTTTGGTAATCAGGCTCCCACCTGTAGAAATGCAAGTTTCGGTAATCAGGCTCCCACCTGTAGAACAAGGGAATACTTTTCAAGTTGCAAGTTTTGGTAACCAGGTGCCCATCTGCAGAATAAGGAAACGCTTTTCAACTTACACGTGTTGATAATCAGGCGCCCACCAGTAGAACAAAGGAATATTTTTCAAGTTGCAAATTTTGGTAATCAGGCGCCCACTTATAGAACAAGGGAATACGTTTCAAGTTGCAAATTGGTAATCAGGTGCCCACCTGTAGAACAAGGGAATGTTTTTCAAGTTACAAGTGTTGGTAATCAGGCGCCCACCTGGAGAACAAGGGAATACTTTTCAAGTTGCAAGTTTTGGTAATCAGGCACCCACCTGTAGAACAAGGGAAAATTTTTCAAGTTGCAAGTTTTGGTAATCAGGCGCCCACTTGTAGAACAAAGGAATATTTTTCAAGATGTAAGTTTTGGTAATCAGGCGCCCATCTGTAGAACAAGGGAATATTTTTCAAGCTGCAGGTTTCTGTAATCAGGTGTCCACCTGTAGAACAAGGGAATGCTTTTCAAGTTATAAGTGTTGGTAATCAGGCGCCTACTTGTAGAACAAGGTAATATTTTTCAAGTTGCAAGTTTTGGTAATCAGGCGCCCACCTGTAGAACAAGGGAATATTTTTTAAGTTGCAAGGTTGGTAATCAGGTGCCCACCTATAGAACAAGGGAATACTTTTCAAGTTGCAAATTGGTAATCAGGTGTCCACCTGTAGAACAAGGGAATGCTTTTCAAGTTACAAGTGTTGGTAATTAGGCGCCCCTTGTAGAACAAAGGAATATTTTTCAAGTTGCAAGTTTGGTAATCAGGCGCCCACATATAGAACAAGGGAATATTTTTCAAGTTTCAAGTTTTGGTAATCAGGCGCCCACCTAGAGAAAAAGGGAATACTTTTCAAGTTGCAAGTTTTGGTAATCAGGCGCCCACCTAGACAACAAGGGAATATTTTTCAAGTTGCAGGTTTTGGTAATCAGGCGCCCACCTGCAGAACAAGGGAATACATTTCAAGTCCAGCAATTCGGCATCAAACATAGAAGAAGAGAAAGCAAGAAGTCAAAAAGGCAACAAGAAGTTTTACAGGAAGAAATACAAGTCAACAAAGCAACAAGAAGTTCACAGGAACAAATACAAGGCAACAAGGATCAAGAGCAAGTCCGAAGATATAGATAGGCTCTTTCGTAACTCATAGTTCATAGCTTAGTCTAGCTTATTTTATTTTTTCACATGGTGTAATAAGGAAGTCTAACAGCAGTAGCAGCAACAACAACAACAACATCAGTGAGATCACAGCTTCGGTAGTCCCAGCCACCAAACACTCCTAAACTACACTGACCTGATTCCTCTTTAGCCGAGGATATGTAGGCAACTTCTGAAGCTGGGTGCGGTCAAGCTTTTCAGAGTTCTTCTCACGGAGTATTCGAACGGGCAAAAATCGCTCGTATCTGCTCACTTATCTTTGCACGAAAACTCTTCATGTTTCTGAGCAAAAGGGGCAACTGTGAGCACGTGATTTTTCCCTATATGAAATACTCCCAGAAAATTCAAACAAAATAATTTTCGTTCATTATTTGGCAATTTTGTGAATTTTATGACATTTTTGTTAAATGTTTGCATTTATTTATGCATTTTAATTAATAAAAAATACAAAAAATATGTTGCATTTTACATTTAGGAGTTAATTACATTTTAGGATTAAATAAAAATTAGTAGTTTGTTTTGCACCTTTTATTTTTAATGTTGAATTTTGGTAGTTTTGCTTTGATTTTGTTTTTCTTTTTTTTTTCTTTTTCTTACTATTGGTAATTCAATTGTATAGGTTAATTTTTAATTTTAATTTAGGTTTTTATTTTAATTTTGGGAAAATAAAAAGGAATTGAAACAAAAAAAAAGATTAAAGTGAAAGTCGAATTGGATTTTGAAACCAAAATATGGGTCAAATTCAAATCACACTAGCCCAAAATCAAGTAAACACCCCTCAAACCTGTTGCCCAAGCCCAAACCCATTTCCCCAAACCCGATCCAGTTTCCCCATCCCCTAACGACGTCGCTTTGTGTCATCAAATCCGGGCCATTGATGATACTTGATCAAACTGATCAGAAGTTAGGTTTGTTTTAATATAAAACAGACGGATTCCCTCAACCCCCCCCCCCCACTATCGTCTCGACTAAATCTAATATTACCACAATCGTCCGCCGTTCACCGCTGGCCGAAAATTGTCGCCGGTGGCGGCAATGTTCCAAACCGTACCAAATTAATATCGTTTGTGCATCTCGACCCCCTCTACCCGAATATCGAACTATCGTTCTTCGAATCATTCCCAGACTCGTCGAATATTCAAAGAAGGGACCGCCGGCTCCGCTGTGTCTGGCAGCGCCACTTCAAAATGGCCTCAAAATCACACCAAATAACCCACATACCTCCCTCTATATGAATCCATAGTCTATAGCTTTCGAATATAGCTGGAGCTTCTCAAATTTCAAATCTCAGAAATGGCAAAAACCCTAGAGTCCTGATTTGCTCAAATTCTTTAGCCCAGATACTGATTCGAGGCATGAAATAATGTGCTTGTTTGTTCTTGATGGAGAACAAACATTCAAATCATTCCGGACCTCAAATAGGAGTCCTTTTTCGTTCAACCTTTCATCAGTACGTTTCTTTTCTTTTCCTCCTTGATTAACTGCCTGCATGATTAGATAATTTAGAGTTTTTTTCTGGGTTTTAATTAATGATTCTGTCCTGTGTCGATTTTTGTTTTAAATTTTTTCTAAAACAATCTTACATATGGGGCTTCTTTTTTTCTTTCTCTTGTTATTTGAATTCACTGATTTTTTTCTGATTAAATTCCATGCATTAGTTTAATTTTGTTGACAAAAACTAGTTTCGTATTTTAGATTAGTTTAAGTTTCTGATTTTGTTCGTATTGATGCTAAATCGCAACCATTGTTGCTAAGTGAATTAATTTGAATTGTTGAGTTTTAATATAGGATTAAACTTGGATTAGTTTAATTTGATTAATCAAGGATTGTCACTATTTTTTATATGCCATTTTGTTTTGAATTGCTTTAAATAATACATTTGGTTTTAAGATTCACATTAATTAGATTTAAATTAAGATCATTAGGTTGCAGGTTGCTAGTTCAATATTAAGAATGGTTTGGTTATAGCTGAATCTTTTCAGCCTTTATTTGACTAAGTATGGTCAGTTTTTGACCAAGTTAACAGGGTTGGGTGGTTAGTAAGTATAGGTTGGTAATTTCAGGATAAAAGGGTAGTATAGGCTTTTTAGATAATAGGAATCTTGCAGTAACATGAATTAGAAACCCATGGAACCTTCTAGTTGGGGTTCAAAATAGAGTTTCAGTAACTTGGTGTTAAGACTTGAGACACAAGTCAGTCTTTTAAGGACTTTTCAAGCAAACACTGAAATTAAAATGGGACCTAAGGGGTAAATTATATTAAGCATGGCTGCCCTAACCGTTTGCATATAAAGACATCATTCTTGCCTTACAAGGCAAGGGGGAGAGGCTAAAAAATTTTCCAGAAAACAAAGCTGCTACTTTAATGGTTTTAGAGGATAGAAAATCCAAAAAAAGGCTGCTATTTCTGAAAATTTTGAGAGGCTGAAAATCTGAAAACACACACAAAAGTCTTTGATAGTTAAAAGTTCCAGAAATTGAAAAAGCTGGGTTAATTTCACTGATTAGTGCACTATTTTATCAAGTTTTCTGGTTGGATTTCACTGTTCCATTGCTGAGTAACCTAAATTTGCTGACTGTTGTTTGCCACTGCTGATTATTCCTTCCTCTTTCATTTTACTTCAATTCCAGGTACTTCCTTACACCCCTTGCTAACGAATGAAGTATTCCAAGTATGAACCGGATTGAATCTGTAGATCCAAGTTGGATTTGAATGGAAGCCATGTACAAATGATTCTGTTACCTGTTGTTTTTCTCATAGTTTTTAAACTCCCATGTTGATAAGTAGACCATCATCTTGTCTCTTGAATATTTTAAGTTATTAATCTATGTTCAATGACTTGAGTTCGTTTTTCTGCCATTTAGACAAACATTTGGACTGAGGCTCTGTAAATGGACTATTAAATATTGTTCAAGGATTGTGTGCTAGAACATCTTATTTGATTGCATTTGTAGTTTAGGGTTAGGATCTGGGTATGAAGAGGTTTGAATAATGAATTTGGTGTAGCATGTTAGAATTTCAAAATTGTGATATTAGGTAGTTCAGCTTGTCCGTGCACATTTAAATGTATTTAATTTAAACTTGAAGTTAGCTTATGCTTTTAGGACTCACTTCTAACTCCTGTTGGTGAAATGAATATAGGTTAGAACGCCAAATTCTCAATTAGAATAGGTGTTAATAGCTGCTATGTTTACTCCTGAAACCGTGCGGTGCTTTCCTGCTTAAAGGGACACAAATCATGTTTTTTTTTTAAAATAATTGAGTTCCAATTGTTACCTTAGGGGTTTGAAGTGAGACCCTTCACATGGCCAGACCTGTGCATGTCCCATATGTGTTGGACTGTCACTTTGGCCCAAGTACCACTGCTTGTCTTTCACATGTACGCGGCTAATTTAGGATTTGTTTTGGACAGACTCGAGCTGCCCGTTGGAAATTCCAAAAAGTCATAGGGTTGTGACTAGTGGGCAGCATGCTCAGCCCGATTTGATCCTTAAAATTGATTTTTAGTCTTCATTTAGCATCATCGATTAGGGTGTGCCATGAAATATAATTAGATTACGAATAGCATGGCCCTCATTTTAGTTTTATAACCTAGACATTTTATGATCAATATTTGTAGAACCTCCTTTAGGGCCGAAAAAATACAATTGTGGTCGTGTATACATTCACATAACATGACCATAATCCTAAATTAACTCGGGGTATACATTCGCGCAACTTCGCTCAATCATTTCTTAATAATAATATAGGTCACAAGCCTTAAATTATTCTAGTTCGTAAGTTCATTAAAATCACACATAGTTTTTAGTAATTTCGTAGGCTAGGAAAAAATATTTTGTAGTATATCCTTTAAGGCCGATTAAAAATACCAAGTGTGGTTGCAAAAACGTTCGCGTAACATGACTATATTTCTAAAGACAAAACCAGAGTATGCGTTCGAGCAACTTCGGCTCACACACTCTCAATAGTAAATAAGCGTTATTAGTTGTGGACACGTTCGCGTGATATGATTTTTGATGCGTCAAACAGGCGGGTATATGTACGCGTAACCTGTTTCAAGATAATTTTCTAATTAAAAGCGGTGAAAGAAGCAAAAGCACATAGGTTTAAAAATCAGTAATTAAATAATTTAACAAGCTAAGTATAATCAAAGCGACCATGCTAGAACCACGGAACTCGGGAGTGCCTAACACCTTCTCCCGGGTAAACAGAATTCCTTACCCAAATTTCCAGTTTGCGGATTGTTAAAAAGAGTCATTCTTTTCCTCGATTCAGGATTCTAAACCGGTGACTTGGGACACCATGAATCTCCCAAGTGGCGACTCTGATTTTACTTAAAATGAATCCTGTTTCGATTGTCCTTAAATTGGACAAACTCCCTTTCTACGCCCTTCATGTGGTCGTAGTAGCCAAAAGGAGGTGTGACACTATCCTTGGTCGGCTTGGGTTTTCTTAGTTCCTTGGGGGAAAAGCACCACCTTGGTCGGGTCAATCTGTGGGTCTCACAAACTTCTTCTCCAAACTCTTTCCCTTTGTAGGTCACTGTTACTCGGTCATAATTCCAAGGGATGGCCTTGCTGTTGATTATTGGTAGTTCAGTTACAGGTTTGATAATGACGAGCTTCGTGCGAGCACCCTCCATGACCATAACAGGCTTGCTTGTCGCCCCTGATACCACCACTTTTGTATTTCCTTGTTTCACTATCCCATCTCCCGGGGTTTCCTTCTTGACTATGGCCAAAGGCACACTGCTTGTTCCACTCAACTTAAGTATCGCATCTTGCTTGTTAGATTTTCAACCGGATTCTGCTCACTGGCTTGTATCATCATGACAGTTTGCGAAGGCTTTTTGGGCTCTCCCTTTTTATGCAGTATCTTAATCATATTTGTTTCTTGATGGGCAGGCAGCGGGTTCTGATTAATATTGGGTGCTTCCGGAGCTTGCACCTCAATCCGATGTAAATCAATGAGCTCTTAGATAGCATTTTTAGATGCCAACATTTCTCTATGTCATGCCCTAGGGTACTAGAACAATACTCATAACTAACAGAATAATCAAGATTTCTCGGGGGAGGATTCGGCAACTTTGCATCAATCGGCCTCAACATATCTAACTGTCTCAACCTATGGAATAAGCTGGTATAAGATTCTCTCAATGGAGTGAAAGTTTTCTTCTTCTGCAATAGCTCATTCTTAAAAGCTTGATTGTCCCGGAAAGTTAGTCTCGAGAGGTTTTGGTAGGCTCTTGGAGGTGCATGGGAGTTTTGTGGAGCTGCGTAACTATTTTGTGGGGTAGGCGCTCACCATTGTGCATGGGTGGGAGGTTGGGTATATGTTTGTGCATGATGGACAGAAAAACGGGGTTTAAGGGGTCGGTAGTAATGTTGTGGTAGGCTATATGGAGTATGGGGATAGGTTTGGTGATGAGGTCGAGGATGGTTGCAATATGTTGAACCCCAGGGCCCGAACCAAGTTCTTGATTTGATTGTTGCTACCTCCTCCCTCTTCTTCTTTCCGATTGCTCCCCCGGTCCCGCTTTGGATAACTTGGGTGGTTGCTTTGATTGCTGAATAACTCATAATCTTGTTAGATTTGAGTCCCGCCTCTACCATTCTCCATATTTTTACTACCTCGTTAAAGGACTTTCCAACTACCGATACCAGGTGAATACGTAGGCTCCAAGGCTTGCAAGAAATAATCCACCATTTGCTTTCCTTCATTGGCGGGTCGATCCTTGCTGCCTGCTCCCTCCAATGGAAGCCATACTCTCTAAAGCTCTCATTGTGCTTCTTTTCCAGTTTCTTCAAGGACAAGCAATCCAGAATAATTTCAAGATCGTATTGAAAATTACAGGAGAATGCTTGGGCTAGATCGTCCATGTGTACCACCGACCATGATCTTGTCGGGTGTACCATTACAAAGTTGAGCCACTTAAACTTTGACTGAAGTATGCCATCGGTAATTCATCTCTCCTGCCCATTCCTCTCATCTTGCTGCAAACACCCCGCAGGTGTGCCACTGGGTCACCATGCCCGTCATACAGTCGAACTTAAGCTTGAGAAGCTCAAATGCTTGCATACATCCTTCATCGAACACAAACTTGGCATCCTTTTCTAGAAGCTTGCACAAGGGTTTTGCCCTCTTCAAATGAATCACCAACCACACTAAAATCATCCATAAAGACCTCCAAAATATCTTCCACCATATCGGTGAAAATAGCCATCATGCATCGTTGGAATGTCGTCGGGGCATTACAAAACCCGAACGGCATCTGAGAGAAAGAAAAGGTGCTATATAGACAAGTAAATGTGGTATTCTCTTGATCCTCCGAAGTGATTAAGATTTGATTATGTCCCGAATATCCTTCCAAAAAACAATAAAAGGCACACCCTGCAAGGGGATCAAGCATCAAGGAATGGCAATGGGAAGTGATCCTTGCGGGTCACTTTGTTCAGCTTTCGGTAGTCCATGCATACCCTCCATCTGATAACTGTCCGAGTGGGGATAAGTTCATTGTTGTCATTTGTCACCACAGTCATACCACCCTTCTTCGGCACACATTGCACCGGAGAAGTCCATGAGCTATTGGAAATAGGGTACACAGTGGCATCTAACCATTTTATCACTTTTTTCTTCACCACTTCTTGCATTGCTTCATTCAACCTCCTTTGATGTTCCAAGGAGGGTCTTGCATCATGCTTCAAAATGATTTTGTGCATACAGAATGCGGGGCTTATTCCCTGAGTTTCGACCAAAGTCTATCCAATTGCTTTCTTCCTCTTTTTAAGCACTGCCAAAGTGGCATCTACCTGTATGTTAATAAGACAGGAGGAAAGAATAACTGGTAAAGTAGAACTAGGGCCTAAGAATTCATACCTGAGGTGTGGAGGCAATGGCTTGAACTCCAACACCGGAGATTCCTCAATTGAAGGCTTAGTTGGAGGAGTTTTTCTATTTTCAAGGTCCAGGGATAGCTTCCTGGGCTCATAAGAATAAGAGGCCATTCCATGCAAATCATTCACGCACTCCACTTGGCCCTCATCGTCATTGACATCAAGATTTAAAAACACGGCCTCCAATGGTCCTCCACATTAATCATAGCACTTGTATCATCAATTATCATAGTCGTGACTAGATCCATAAATGAGCACACTTCGGTACAATTGGGATGCTTCATTGACTTGCACATATGGAATACTACCTTTTCATCACCAACCAAAAGGTGAGTTGCCCTGCTTCCACGTCAACTAGAGCCTTACCCCCAAGAAAGGAAAGGTCTCCCCAATATGATCGGGACTTCATAGTCCACCTCGCAATCTAATATCACAAAATCAGCTGGCAAGATAAATTTGTCCACCGGACAAGCACATCATCAACAATATCTGTCATTTGCAATCTCATGGAAGTTGGCCTTGGTGGCCCAATACCCAAAGTCTTGAAAATAGAGTAGGGCATCAAGTTGATACGTGCCCCTAGATCACATAAATCCTTAGCAAAGTCCGCATAGTGCAAGGGATGGTTAAAGCACCAGGATCCTCCAACATTGGAGTCATTGAATGTACTATAGCACTAGCTTGGTGGGTCATCTTAATAATTTCATAGTGCATGGATCTTTTCTTGGTCGCCAAATCTTTCATGAATTTGGCATAGCCAGGCATTTGCTCCAAAGCCTCCACCAAAAGCACATTGATGGATAAGCTCTTTATCATGTCAATGAACTTTTTAAACTGATTCTGACTTTTCTGCTTGGCTAGCCTTTGAGGATAAGGTGGAGGTGGTCTAGGCAAGGGTGCCTTGACTTTTGGCACGACCGACTCCGGTATGTCAATTACGTTCTCTAGACGAGTTCACGTCATTTTGTGTTTCCACCTCGGTATCTTGAATATTAATCCTCATTTCTTTATTCACATTTTCATCAACCGCATTCTCAACCACTAAAGGAACTTCATCTTCTTGCAGCTCAACTTCATCACCCAAAACTTGCTTTTGTTTGGAGGCATTCACATTACCGCCTTGTCCACTCCTAGTGATCACCGCTGTAACATGATTGTTCGCGCTCTTCGGGTTCACTACCATATCACTTGGTAGAGCACCCTTAGGGCATGTATTCAAGGATTGAGAGATTTGACCTAATTACACCTCCAAGTTTTGGATAGAGGTATTGTGAGAAGCTAACTGTGCATCAGAATCTACATTCTTTTTCATCATCTACTCAAACATCATTTAAATTCTACCCATGTCATTATTGTAAGAACTAGGACCTTGAAAAGGAAATGGGGGTGGATTGTTCGGTTGTTGGTACATTGGGGGCTTTTGAAAGCCTTGCCCCCGGTTTCCTTGGTTCCCATTGTTCCATCCACCTTGATTATTGTTGTCACACCAATTGTTGTTATTACCATTCTAATTCCCTTGGTTACCCTTATTGTTGATCTGATTGCCCAGTTGTTATTTTGGTTGTTGTTTCCCCAATTACCATTGTTTTGTTGTTGATTGTCCCAATTGCCTTGAGGTCTCCACTGTTGTTGGTTGGAAGAGTTGCCCCGTTGGCCTTGATAGTTATTCACATACTGAACCTCTTCACATTGGTCATCATAACTATCATTTTGAAACCCATCACATGCATCATCAAATTGCTCAGAATTCCCTTGGTTTTGTTGCCTTCTTTTGTTGACAAGCATATTAACACCCTCCATGGCACTCACTTGGCGAGGATTTTGGACTAGTTGCAACTATGCCTTAGCCAATTGGTTCATAGTAGTTGTCAACTCCGCTATAGTTTGCCCATGGTTATGTAATTCCTTATACAAATGAATAACCGTAGGGTCACCTTGAGGAACATTGGATCTACTTTGTCATGCGGGGGATGTATCTGCTATCTCATCAAGAACGACACAAGCTTAATCATACGTCAATTTCATAAAATTACCCCCAGCAAGTTAATTCACTATGCATTGAGTTGTAGTATTGATGCCATGGTAGAAAGTTTCTTGCAACATATTCTTCATCATGTCATGTTGGGGAATTCTTTCACCATAGTTCTATATTTCTACCAAATATCATGAAAATGTTCCGTGGGCTCTTTCTTGAAGGCCAAAATCTTATCTCGAAGTGCCGCCATGTGCCCGGGTTAAAAAACTTTGGCAATAAACATATTCGCCAACTCATCCCACGTTGTGATGGAATGATTGGTAAGTCTCTCGAGCCAATCTAATGCTTTCCCCCGAAGTGAGAATGGGAAAAGTCTTAACCTAAGAGCGTCCTCAGACACATTCGTCTACTTGCTCTCCCAACATGTATCTACGAACCCCTTGAGATGTTTGTAGGCATTTTGATCAGCAACGTCCCTGAAATACCCACGCTGCTCAAGTAAGGTCAACATCACATTGGTTATCTGAAAATTGCCCGCTCGAATTCTGGGTGGTACAATAGCACTTGCATGGCTTGGTTCTGGAGCACCCGAGGAACCGCTCTTGGAGATGGCGAAGGAGGGTCTGGAATATTTTCATTAATAATGGCCTGGCAGCCTCGTCGTGGTCCAGGAGGTACAAGAGGCACCTCATCCTCTCTAATATCATCAACCTCCTCCCCTGCAAGCACGTTTCCAATAGGGTCATTAAGCCATTTTGGTGCCTGAAGTGTTGACACATGCAAATTAGTAACAAAGAAGGAAAGAAGAACAACACACAATACTAAATAAATAGATAGCCAAAACTATTAGCTCCCCAACAACGGCTCCAAAAAGTGATCGCGGCCAACTTCGCTCTACTAATAAGTAGCAAGAGAGGGCCTCAATAGCTTTTACCTGATTTTGGATCGGGATCGATATCCACAGAGAGCTATAATTAGAATCGAGTATCTATCTAGTTTAGGATTGTGTATGTGTTCTTAATTACAGTTCTCATCATTTTTGGGGTTTTCTTTATAATTCTACTTTATCAAACTACAAATTGTAAATTAATCTAAGAGTTAAAATACTACAAGTTGTTCAAATAAGTCTAAGATACTAGGGTAGTGACTTCTGCCTAGGTGGTCAATTGACGGGTACTTGAGTCTAAGGCATCGTTGACATATTTAGGGAGTATGATATAACTGTTTCACTAATTTACCCACTCTACACCTCTCGGTGGTTCAAGTGATTTTTCCCAACTAACTTTCTCAAGACCAATTGGGTATGCAAATTTGCACAAGCAACTAAGGTTCAAGTCAGGTATTACTCTCTCGAGGTTTAACTCTTTTATTAGGTCTATCAATCTCTTGAGTATGCCCCAACTCCTTGTTGGATCAATACGGAGACTTAGGCTCTCTTTCTCAAGAAGAACCCTAGTCAACTAAACACAAACTAGTGTTTGCAACCACTAATTCAACAATTAACCTGAAATTGACCCAAATACCAAACACCTATAGTCAATTTAACCTTAAAATACAAGACTCATCAATTACCCATACTAGGGTTGAGCCACAACCCTTGCTAATAGGTTTAACTACTCATATTCAAAGAAGAAAAGCAAGAAATAGAAGAAGATAAACACATATTAATAAATTGCTAAGTTAAATACAAAGATTCATTGATGAAATGTAGTTAAAGTTGACCAAAATGGCTACAAGAGTCGTTCCCACGAGCGCAGCTACTTCTTAAAAACTATCTGATACCTTAAAATGGAAAATAATATATTTATATTAAGATGAAAATTTTGGACAAAAATGCCCCTGGGAGGTTAGTGCGGACCGCACAAAATGGTGTGCAACCACACTAGGGCTCTGAACTTGAAGATCTAGCTTTCTGAACTCGGGCTACGCAGACCGCACAGAATAGACTACGACTGCGGAGGCTTCTAGTGCGGTCCGCACAGAATGGACTATGGTTGGCATTGGCTTGAAAGCTCTAACTTGGCACTTCTCTGATTCTCAGCTCTGTGGACTGCACAAAATGGTAATGTGGCCGCATTGCCTTCAGTGAGGACCGCACAAAATGTAGTGTGGTCGCACTGCCTCGTAGCTTAAATGTTAACCTCTCTGAATCTCCTAGTGCGGACCACACAAAGTGGTGTGCGGCCGCCCTAGGCCTGTTTTTCCAGAGCTTGCCTTGTCTTTGTCACTTGTGCAATTTTTACTCCTTTTGAGACGATCTTTGACATCTTGTCACTTTGTTGATCAAACCTGCAATCAAGCGCAACTTGTGAGCCTTTTGGGACTACTTTGTATGAATTTCTAATCAAAACATGAGCAAGAAGAAGTATAAAAAGCATCAAAGTCTCTAGTTATCAGCAATCCCTTGGAGTCATTTTCCTTTTGGTTGTATTTTCAATTTGTTATCCAAACAATATTGTATTTTAATTTTGAGATATTCACGTGTATTCATCTAGAGTTCGTGACTCTGTATTCCCTAGTCTTCAGAGGTTGTTGTGATTATTGTTGCGTAGGCTTGTTTCGCCTTTATTCTAATACTTACAATAAAGTTTGCTTTAAAAATATCATTGTTAAATTGGCTTAACTGTTGTAAGTAATCGGCTTACCAAGTCTTAGAAACTAGGTACCGTCACGATGCCTAAGGCGGGATTTAGGTCGTTATAATTCTTAAGTTGAGTTGTAGCTCTAATCAAGGTCTCATTTTTGTTGAAGCTATCTTTGATAAGTTTACGGAAATTTGAATTCCCATACTATATAGATTCAAATATAAAAGTCTTATCTGAGATAGTGGTGTGTCCATTCTCTAGATTTGGGAGGAGCGAGTAATGGTCAGAGTGATTGTATAGAAGGTGAGTGAAAGTGGACTCAGGATATACCTCTATCCAATTATTTGCAGCAAAACATCTATCTAGCCTTTCGAGAATGAGGTCCTTTCCTAGAGTACCTTTTGTTACTCTAAGTAAACCTACTTCCTTTGAAGCCTAAATCCATAAGTTTGTACTAGTTTAGACACTTACAGAAGTTATTTCTCCTACTGTGGTTTATTCTATTACCCCCAAACTTATCTCTAGTTTTGGATACCTCATTAAATCATCTCCTGCCAGCTAACTAAAGTGTCTCTTGGTTTTGTCGTATCATAATACATATTACTAGCATATATCGTGAAAAAAATCCAAGAGGTAGGAGGGAAATATATCTTAGCCTTGACATGCACTCCTTGTGTGATGGTTGAGATTTTATCCGGCTTTAGGAGGTTGACCTTCCACATTACCATAATGCCACCAGAATTACTTTGAGCATGGATTAGATATATGCAGAGAACTTAGCTCAGTAGTGAGATGCTTGTTCTCGGTCATGTGTGTCCCCTGCAGAACTAGCATACCAGGATTATGAAGTTTCACCATTGATGCATAATATCTATAGAACTCCAAGCTATTCTCTCTTCGGAAATTCTATATAGTGAAGTTCATCGAAATATTTTGTTTTGGCTAGGCCTTCCTCTTGACTCCCAGCCCCTTCCTCTTCAATAGTTTCTTCTGAGTTTCCATTCCTAGTACCTGGTCTAGGATTGATATGAGTTCCTTAAGCTTGAAAACTAGTGCGTTCAGAGCTCTCGTTTGCAACTTGAGAGTTTCTAAGGAACAGAGCAATAAGAATTTCACTGAACAGCTCATTGAACTCTAGCTATGGTGCTTTTTCATTAGTATTACCATTTTCTTTGGTACACCTAGCTTTTCTAATATGTTTTCAAAATCTTTGGACTCCTGTAGTAACTTCAGAGTTTGGTTCAGTACCCTTTATTTTAGTTCCACTGAAGATATATGGTATTATTGGGCTTGCATTTTTTGGTGATGGTGAGGAGGCCACGTTCGATCTCCATAATGGTTGTCATACGATAAAGGAAGAAAATATTGGCGAAGTTGCCATGTCCACTTATGGGAAAAATGATACTGTTTGGCATATCTGACCTATCAACAGATTGAGCTCCTCAGTGGAGAGGTTCTTTTTGCCCTCTGAATATTAGGTCTAGACTAGGATGGAGAGTCATAGTTGGTGGCCAAAGTTGGCCAAGCCATGATTCATCCGTGACATTACCCATTAAGCAAGATAAAAAGGATTTTGGACTTGGATGAACATTGGATGGTGCCTATCATGAAATTGAATGTTTGGCATGTCTTTACATTGCCATCTCTAGCTAAGATCTTGACACACAATAGGAGGGGGGCAGGGGAGATAATACAAAGGATAAAGGAGATAGTGTTTCTGCCATAATTTCTTTTTTGTAGTTCTCCATTATCTGATTGCTTGAGAGCTCCACAAAGAACTTTTCTTAAGATAGTGAATGAAGTTTTTGAATAGAGATTAAAAGATAGACTTGCCTTATTAATGTGTGCGTTTGTGGGTACACTCTGATCCATGAATCCTGGTGAAATTATTAGGAATGTCATTTTAGGGTTAGTAAAATAATGATTCTGGTGTGCACTTGATTTTTCATGGATTGTGATGAAAGCCTAATGCTAGAGAGAACCACAGAAGTAGGCATATCAGTGGCATATATAATGTGAGAGAGAGATGTGTGAGTAGGGAAAGGGGTAGGTATTATGAGAAGGGCTTTATTTGGCGGTCACACTTTAGATTAGGCCCTAGTTGACTCTATCTCTTTTCATGGATGGGGTAAGATGCTAGAGTGCCTCAGGGCATTGAATTTAGCAGGGACAAATTTTGAATTTTCAGATTGCCCATTTTGGTAGAGATGCCCTTTTCATTGACATCTATAGAAAGGAAACTTCATGAATATATAGATTGGGATCATTTCGGACGGGATCTAATTTCTTTTTTGCCCTAGCTCTCTATTTGATCTTTGGATTTTTGGCTTTAATTCTTATGGACTTTCATTCTAAATTGTATTGGGGGGATCTTTTGAATGTCCAACAATTCAGTCTTCAGACAGTCCTTCTTTTAATAGAGATTGGATTACCATTGTGCCTAAATTTTTTAGTTTCAAAGAACCTACATGTTGAGGCGTTGTACGCCTTTACTTGAGGTGGTAGTTTTGTTCTTAGTGGATATGATAGGGGCTTTGAGTTCTGGTTTCCCGTGTGTTTATTTCTTCTACTCCTAGGAAAACTGACTGCTTGCCATCTACAATATTTCTTGGCAGGTTCAACTTGTATTAGGTATTCGGAATTTTCTATTGGATGCGATTGTTTGATATGTGTAATGTCTTATAACATGACATATCTACCCACATCCATCTCAAAGACTTCTTTTCCTTTTTATATGATTGCTTGAGTATGTAAACCTATGATTATTCAGGTTATTACTGGGGTTTCTACTGGTACTTGAATATAAATCTGTTCATTTCTTCCTTTCAGGGTAAATGATGTGCAGGTATATATTTTTAGGAGTGTTTTCACTCTTCCCCACTTTTTCAAGGATTTCCCGATCATAAAATTTAGTATGAAGTTGGGAAAGTCTAATCCATAAGGTTGTAGAGGAAAGTTTTGTTGCATCTGACATGAAATCAAGCTCCCATCTCCTAATTAAAAAGAAATGGCATGTTATAAACCATGACCCTTCATATAGGCTTTTGTCACACTTTTTTAAGGCTGAATTTGATAGTGAAAAAGTCTAAAGTCTAAATCAATAAGAACTAGTTGTTCCACTGGTTTTCATATCTCAATTAGTTTCACTATCAACAGTTGATGTAGAATTTTCCTTTCGATCATTTTGATGATGAGTGATTTTTCTCCATGGTTGGTATATTCTATTCTTGTTATCATTGGAAAAAGGAATGGGTATATCCCTCGTAGCTTGATCGGACTTGGTCTTGTGAATATTTTAGGTAGTAGATATTTGAGGTGGCTAATTTTTTCAAACGAGTATTCTAATGAGTATTTTGTGAGGGGATCCTCTTTCATTTGGTTTCCAAACAGATCATTAGGGAACCAGGTTGTTCACGGGTAACGCGGTTATTAGGGATGACAATTAGGGCAGAGCGAGGCAAACCTTAAGTGGGGCGGGGTAAGGGGAGATTTTAATGGGGTAGGCCAGCGCAGGGCAGGGCATGGAAAAATGTTATTTTTGAAAATTTTTTAGAGAGCAGGCGAGGCAGGGCTAACCATAGTTATATAGACTATTTGGTTGATTTTAGTATTTGAACAGTTCACGGTCTTCTTTCTAGGTAGTGAGATATGTTTCCCAATTCGATTATCTACAAATGCCTGCATTTTAAAATGAATATGCATTATTTTCATTGAACGAAAAATAATCTAACTGCTTTTGTAAAAGATAGACCGTATACTCATTTCTTTATTGTTTATCCCATAGCAAACGTTATTTAATATGACTATTGAGAGTGAAAAAGAAGCACAAAATGATCAACCAAAGTTAAGTCTAGCTAAATTCAACCTTGGATATCGATTATCAACTTCTTATCCAAATCGATAAAATCATGGCCAGTTAACAATCTATCAATAAAAATAATGAGTACAACATATCGTAATTTAGTCTTTGATAAATTATATAATAATATTGATAAAAATTATATTATTTTCAATCAATATGCATAAACAACTGACCAATATTTTAAATATTCCGAAATTTAAGAGTAAAAGAAATTAAAAGTATACTGCAAAATAAAACATAAAGAGAAAACATAAAAAGGAGTCTAAAGGGTGCAGAAATTTTTTTTAACAAAAGGCTAAATGGGGCAGGCGGGGTGGGTCAAAATTTTAGCAGGTCAAAACTTGCTTTGTCGCACCCTATCCTGCCCTATTTACATTCCTAAGTGTTATTCTTTGCAAGGTGTGGTGATGAAAACATATTACAAGTGTGTATGGTTAGAGAAAATATAGAGAGTGGTCAGAGTCTCTCTGAAGTAACTATTTCGTGCGTTATCTAGTCTCTTATACATATAAGCTTTTGGAAATTTTAAAGCTTATCAAATCGGCATCATCGCAGGAACACATCAACATCATACCTAGAGACTTTTGGAGGCTTTTGACATTAAGTTTTTCTTTTTTTTCCCCTTTTGTTTTATAGATTATTAGTTCTTGGATTGTAGTTTATCATGAATATTGACGTGTAATAATTATTTTTTATTAATAAAAATTACTATGCTTTGTTTTTTGTAAATTCTATGCATAATTACTTGAGTGTGTGGTCAACAATTAAGTTTTATTGACTATCTATATTATACTTGGAAAAGCCATGCGTAAATTACATATGAATTAAAGAGAGTGTATTTTTGAACTAATGTCTCGAGGAATCATTTCGTGATTAGAATACGAATTTAGTTAGTGGTACCAGTTCATATTTCAATACTAGAAGATTATGTATAATATTACTCGACTAGAAAAACGAGGAAACTTATTTTAAGAATTAGAAGTGCATATAACGCAACCTCCTCAAATAGTTGAATTTAGATTGGTTGGCAATTGGCATAGAGAATTTAGAGTACATGGAGAAAAATATATCCAAATAAAGAATCGATTTTGTATTTGTCGACATAACTTAATACGTAGAGAAGTTTCTAATATTTCCTATGTGAATTTTTTTCGTTATAATCATATCAAGCAATCTCAATTTTATTTTCTTAAATTGGAAAGATAAAAGCATCATGTTTCAAAGTCTTACCAGATTATTACATTTGTGTACGGAGATGAAGAAGTTTAGACATAAACAAAAGAGAACAAACTTTTCACTTTTTAGTAAAATATATATATTCAAGTTATCATCACGTTGATGGACACCTATACCAATTTTTATTGACACTACAAGTATGTTACAAGACAAGGAATTTAGTTTATCATTTGCTTTAGCTTATAGTATAACTTTTGTAGTTGGTATATGGATTTTAAAATATTAATCCACTCTAATAATATTTTTTTAATCTAATGTATCTGAAGAGGCACTATAATATTATTTATAAGAAGCACAATTGTAAAGCAAATACTGAAAATGAACCCAAAAATAATGCAAGTGTTATGAAATAATGTAAAAGACAAGAACAATAACTCAAGAACAAGAGCAAATAGAGAGAAGAGTAGAGAGAGTTCTTCTTATTGATACTTAGAGAATGTTAGGAGTGATTTACAATGGTAGAAGACCCTTTTATTTATAGGGAGGGGGATGATTTATCTACCAAGAATAGAACTCTAGAATCTCTCTAATTATAGACATTCACCTTAAATAGGAGATTTCATAACACTCCCCCTTGAATGTCTATTCAACAATGTGCCTCGTTAAAACCTTAAAACCAAAACCCAATGGGAAAAATTAAAGAAAGGAAAAAGAGTACACATGTTTGAATATGCGCCTATTGGTTGCCTCGTTAAAAACCTTGCAAGGAAAACCCAGTGGGAAAAAACCTTGTAAGGGAAAAAGAGTGCAACGCGCATTGACTCCCCCTAATGAGTACATCAATTTATATCCTTGAGCATTTGCATTCCAATCTTGTGCATCATCTTCAAAACGATCTTTGATAGAGATTTGATAAATAAATCAACCATATTGACTTAAATAAATATTCCGCACCTTGAAATCATCATTCTTGATAGATATGAACATCTTCATATAATGTCGTGGAATAACTCTTCAATATCTCCATTGATGCATTCTCAATGCCATCATGCTTATAATAGCAAGATACATATGTACACAAATTGTACTTAGGATGTGGTACTTCAGGACCAAGGATTGCATATGCTTCAAGCAACTTAAATCTTTCAAGTTAAGTCATATAAGCCATATAATAGACTTTAGATGCATATCAAGTTTTCCATGTCATGCTAGATAAATAAGATAAAGAAAACTGATTATACATACCTTTGACTTTATACTTTCAAGCATTTGAACTATAGGTTCAAAACTACATGTCTTTCATATGGAATCAATTCTTCTTGAATTGTATCTCTTCCATTTAGTTACTTTCTTTGGGTCAGCAAATGCGTATAGCATGCTTTGCAATATGTTGCAATTGAATTATCCCTTTTATGAACTTCAGGTTCATATCATGATATTCGGGGATATACATATACAAATGATAATTCATCCCATGTAACCTTTTCTCAAGTGTTTATCATGTCTCCCCCTCATGTTAGAAAAGCTAACTTGTTTCCTCAACTTTGGGAAATCATCTTTGTGCATTATTATGTCAATATACACAGCACATTAATAATAAGATGAAATTATTTGGTTCCTGACCCTGAACCACTTGTGAGGGGAGAATATAATATACTCTCGTATATAACGTATATCAAACTGATATATATATATAACTTTGTTCTCATAAGAAACAGTTTAGCTATTAAGTGGAAGCACTCAATAATTATCTTGCTAAACCAACTTTGATATAAACCAACTTATCAAGATGAACTATCTTGAGTAGAGAATCTGGAAATTATGCTCGAAGTTAGATTACTGAGCAATTTACCTCGCAAGCACCGGCCAGGCTGCGGGTTAATAACAATTGCGCATGTAACCATATCATAGATGCATCATATGTGGTATACATGGCAGGTGAATGGGCCCATATTCACCTTTGATATTTCCAGAATTTATGGGCTTCAACCCGAACTCTTTAGTTGGTCAGTTCATTAATGAGAACAAGTGATACAAGAGAATTCGTAAAGAACTTTCTAGTTCTTTGATATTCACCTATGTGAATTTGCACATCATACATAAAATGAGATGGCTAACACGAATGTCAACTGAATAAATTATCAATATTGGTAAACTTCAAATTTACACCATGACATGTGCACTTATCAATAAACTTCAGGTTTATTATGACATGGGTTTTATACCAATAGATATCCACTTTATTGTGGCATTATTTCGTTTGTGTAGTACAAACTGGAGAACAAAGCGGGTAGCTTTTCATATACAAATTACCCCGCTACAAGTTGTAGTAATAGGAGATATCAAATCCTTCCTTTATTCATAGTCTCAATATAATCAATCGCTTTCGCGTGTACTTTGGAAACTGAATAAGTTTCTTTGAGACTTACTACAGCACAATACTCAATTGTGTTTCTCCAACATAGTAATAATTGGCTCTTCTAGAGCTCTCAATTAATTTTGTACTACCACAGATTCATCAACATCCATGTGGTGAATATCTTTCTTAAAGAGAAAGTTATACCATTATGGTCATGT
The DNA here is from genome assembly GCA_034376525.1 of Nicotiana benthamiana. NCBI lineage: Eukaryota > Viridiplantae > Streptophyta > Magnoliopsida > Solanales > Solanaceae > Nicotiana > Nicotiana benthamiana. The sequence continues at coordinate 100,586,760 of CM067331.1, forward strand.
CAAACTTATATGCAAGATATGTTTCTTGCATTATCGTTGCCTTTTAATAGTCATATTTCCAAAATACTTTGGCGTACAATAGGTACGTGACCAACGATCATTCATGCCATATATCATCTCAAACCTCCTTCTAGGGGTGAGTGTGGTATCATCTCAAACCTCCTTCTAGGGGTGAGTGTGGTATATTTAATACCAATTTCATGTTCATATTCTTCCAATAATGAATATGTATTCGTGAATCAAATGTTGTCACATTCACTTCGAGGATATGTGATTTTGTTATCCTTTTCAAATCTATAAATGCGTCAGGCATTTGATTTGCTATTCTTTGCAAATGGATAATCTTTTGTGCCTCTTTCTCACAAATAGAGGTGTGTGGATCAAGATGAGATAATGATGCATTTTTCCACAAAATTTCCCGTTTGGTTTCACCAACTTCTCCCCCTAATTTTGGGAAAAGTGTCTCATCAAATTGACAATCTGCAAATCGTGCAGTGAACAAATCTTCTGTCAATGTTTCGAGGTAGCGAATAATGGAGGGCGATTCAACCTCAACATATATTCCTAACCTTCTTTGCAGACCCATTTTGGTGCGGGATGGCGGTGCTAAAGGCACATATACTGCGCATCCAAAAATTCTTAAATGGGATATATTGGGTCCATGACCCAAAACCAATTGCAACGGGGAATATTTGTGTCAATTCGTCAGTCAGAGACGAACTAGCATTGCTGTATGCAAAATGGCGTGACCCCAAACCGAAGTGGGCAGCCGACAAACTAAAATGCTGCATGCAAAATGGCATGAACCTAAACCAAAATTGGGCAGCCGACGAACTAGCATTGCTGCATGCAAAATGGCGTGAACCCAAACCGAAATGGGCAGCCTCGTTTTCATGAAGAATTCAAGATTATTCTCATCTATTGTCTCAATATGATATCCATTTTGAATGATATCTTTAAAACTCAACAAGTTCCTTTTAGACTTGGAGGAGAACATTGCGATTGATATCATTAAAACTCAACAAGTTCTTCTTAGACTTGGAGGAGAATATTGCATTCTCTAAGATAAACGTCATGCCTTTGGGCAGAGTTACAGTTGCTCTTCCGGAGCCTTCAATCAATTTACTTCCCATGGTTTCACATATAAAAGAAGTACACGAACATATGAATAAATAAGTTCAATTCGTTTGTGTCACATAATATTTTCAAAATCTGCAGCTAACAGTTGACTAACGAAATCAGATATGTTATCCATAATAGATTACTTTGCAGTTTGAAAATTTCAGTTTAAACATTTTCTTCAAACAATCGATTATTTGCTATTTTCGAAAAACTTCAGATCACACTGTCTTAAGACAATCGATTGTTATGCATAGACAATCGATTGTTGGCTATTTTTGAAAAATTCCAGACCTCACTGTTTCAAGATAATCGATTGTTATGCATAGACAATCGATTGTGGATGATTTTTGAAAAATTCCAGACCTCACTGTTTCAAGACAATCGATTGTTATGCATAGACAATCGATTGTGGATGATTTTTGAAAAATTCCAGACCTCACTGTTTCAAGACAATCGATTGTTAGACAAAGACAATCGATTGTGGATGATTTTTGAAAAATTCCAGATTACACTGTCTTAATGACAATCGATTGTTAGTCAACAACAATCGATTGTTGATCAATTGTTTTTCAACTTTAATGCGAAAATAGTTGATAATCGACTAGTTTTTCAGGCTAGTCGATTACCCCCACTGGAAAATAAAAGTTTTATTGATATTTGAGCATATTGAAGATATTCTAAAGAACTACTGCTAACATTGCATCATGAACTAACTAATACGAGCTAATACTAATGACTATTAGTTTATTCATTCACTAATACAAACAAGTAAAATAAAATCAAATAGCTCCATCTTCTTTCATCACGGATCCATCACCGATTAGGTGGTCTATCTTCCCCTCGGGTTGCTCAAAGAAGTCTGCCACATCCAAGTGGGTGATGTCAAAGTTGTCGTCAGAGACAAAATTTGTTTCAGGGCGTTTACTCTTTCGAGATGCTTGATAAAGGTCAACCAAAAGTCATGGTATACGGCAAGCCTTTGACCAGTGCCCGTTTCCACCGCAACGATAATATATAGTTCATAAACTATTTGCTTTTGGTTTCTTATCGTATCGTGCTTGTGGCAGAGTGACCAACTTCAGGTTGTCATATCTCTTCTTTAAGCCATTCCACAAGATAGGTGGATCTTTGACGGTGAGATATTCAATCTTCAAACCTTCATCAAGGTGATGGCGCAAGAAAATCAAGGCCTTAGCATAGTTTCAAACCTTCATCAAGGTGATGGCGCAAGAAAATCAAGGCCTTAGCATAGTTTTGGGTGGATGCATTATTTCTGTCTTTAATGGCGTCTCCAAGACCCATAGCATCCAAAATGGATTTAAGTATCCAACACCCATATCATATAGTTCTTGCCCGAAATTTCAAGGGCAACGAACTTTCTTTTCATAATGTCAGACATAAACCAAAATTACATCAAGAGCGTGTTCATACTTACGGGCTCTATTACAATTATCACATTCACTTCAGGGAATGGATCAAAATCATGTGCTTTACACAATCTCATGTCAAATATTACTTTCATAAAGTGAAAGATTATTTTGAGAATCCTTCTTGTTCTCATTACCACAATAATGACGATTATAACTTCGTCTATTGCCATGTCCACATCCATTGATACCTTTACGGTAATTAGTCTTCTTTCAGACTTATCACATACTGCTACCACATTCTCTAAAGGGAATGGAGCAAATTCAATTGGACGGAATTCTTTGCCACGTCCACATTCATTGATACCTTCATGGTAATATTTTAGTCTTCTTTCAGACTTATCATATACTGCTTCCACATTCTCTAAAGGGAATGGAGCAAATTCAATGGGACGGATTTCAATTATTTGCCCACAATCTTACATGAATTTAATCATGGCAGGGCATAGAGATTTAACCACTTCATGTGGTTATAATTTCTTACAAACTCCATTAGAGTTATAATCAAACTTTGTTTGTATATTAAATCAAATCGTAGAATTTCAAGAATTTGAAAGGGAAAAGTAAATTACTTACCTTTAATGTATACCAATTATATTTTCAATGTTTTCTTCCTTTTCTCTTTGTTTTTCATTTCTTTTCCTCCCTTTTTTTTTCGTTTCTTTTCCTTCTTTCTTCATTCTTACTTTGAAGCAAAACCTTGCACAAACAAAAGTTAAGACAATCGAAAATTAAATTAGGAAGAGGGAAATACCTTAGATTTCTCGAGAATGGTTCTTGAGATGGTAGAGTCTCGTGCTGATAACGTGTTATGAAATAATGTAAAAGACAAGAACAATAACTCAAGAACAAGAGCAAATAGAGAGAAGAGTAGAGAGAGTTCTTCTTATTGATACTTAGAGAATGTTAGGAGTGATTTACAATGGTAGAAGACCCCTTTATTTATAGGGAGGGGGATGATTTATCTACCAAGAATAGAACTCTAGAATCTCTCTAATTATAGACATTCACCTTAAATAGGAGATTTCATAACAGCAAGTACGACATTGGTTGTATTTCTTGTCTTTCAGCATACTCAATCTTTAAGTGAGTGAAATTTGGATTAACTACCTTACCAATTAAATAATATGGTTTGTCTAAAAACTAAATGAGGATATCTTATTAAGAATTAAAGAATATAGAATATGACTTTCTCAAGTAGATGGATTTTGGATTAATAGGCATTATAAAGAATTTGAGGACAGCAAGGAAAAAAATTCAAAGGAAATGCTGAATGGATATGGTGTGTCTTAATTAAAAAATTATAAACACAAGAAACTTAACATGTATTTAAAAAATAAAGCCTTTAAGGGTTGTAATATTTCTATGTGAAAATTTTACATACATTGTAATATAAGCTCTCAAACGACCCTTAATTTTGTGTTCTTCACTAAAAAAAAAGTGTTACTCGTATATTATGACCCTTTATAATTTTTAATTTAAGAAAATGATCTTTTTAGATCTCTTATGTGAAAAAAATAAATTTTTTACGTATAAAAATAAATTTTCTATTAGTAAAAAAATAAGGTCATAAACTAAATATAAGTTTATAAGAAACCAAAAAATAAATTGAACATATTTCGAATTTTGTAGCAATCATTGCAAATCTGTATAATTGGGACCATGAGCCAAAACGTCACAAATGAAATGAAGGATGATGAAAAAGGTTTAGACAATGACAAAAGAAAACATACTATTTCACCTTTTTAGCAAGCAAATGCAACTTGTGATCATCTTGTTGTCCTTTTACTGTAAATTGATATAATAAAAAAATATTTCGTACTATGTTATCTCTCGTACATATCTATATTATATTAAAAGAAGAATAGTGAAGTATGTGGTTAAGCTAAGTGGAAGCTAAAATGAAGTCACTTGACAATTTTAAAATAATATTAAAAATTTGAATTATAAATGGAAACTGTTATGAAATAATATAAGAACAAGTAGAATAATGCAAGAACAAGAACAATATAGAGAGAATAGGGAGAGGAGTATTCTTATTGATACTTTGAGATGGTTTACAATAGAATAGAACCCCTATATTTATAAGGAGGTGGTGACTTAGCCACCAAGAATAAAACTCTAGAATCTCCCTAATTATAGACATTCACATTAAATAGAGTTCTATTTATAACACTCCCCCTTGAATGTCTATTCAACAATGTGCCTCGTTAAAACCTTAAAACCAAAACCCAATGGGAAAAATTAAAGAAAAGAAAAAAGAGTACACATGTTTGAATATGCGCCTATTGGTTGCCTCGTTAAAAACCTTGCAAGGAAAACCCGGTGGGACAAAATCTTGTAAGGGAAAAGAGTGCAACGCGCATTAACTCCCCCTGATGAGAACATCAATTTATATCCTTGAGCATTTGCATTCCAATCTTGTGCACCATCTTCAAAACAATCTTTGGTAGAGATTTGATAAATAAATCAACCATATTGACTTGAATAAATATTCCGCACCTTGAAATCATCATTCTTGATAGATATGAACATCTTCATATAATGTGGTGGAATGACTCTTCAATATCTCCATAGATGTACTCTCGATGCCATCATGCTTTGACTTTATACTTTCAAGTATTTGAACTATATGTCCAAATCTACATGTCTTTCATATGGAATCAAGTATTTGTCTATACGCTTCAAGCGTATCCAAGGCTTTGTCCTTCTGGGACTTAATATGAGCATTTTTAGTGAGAATATAGTAACATTCTTTGGGTCAGCAAATGCGTATAGCATGCTTTGCAATATGTTGCAATTGAATTATCCATTTTATGAACTTCAGGTTCATATCATGATATTCGGGGATTTACATATACAAATGATAATTCATCCCATGTAACCTTTTCTCAAGTGTTTATCATGTCTCCCCCTCATGTTAGAAAAGCTAACTTGTTTCCTCAAATTTGAGAAATCATCTTTGTGCATTATCATGTCAATATACACAGCACATTAATAATAAGATGAAATTATTTGGTTCCTGACCCTGAACCACTTGTGAGGGGAGAATATAATATACTCCCGTATACAACGTATATCAAACTGATATATATAACTTTGTTCTCATAAGAAACAGTTTAGCTATTAAGTGGAAGCACTCAATAATTATCTTGCTAAACCAACTTTGATATAAACCAACTTATCAAGATGAACTATCTTGAGTAGAGAATCTAGAAATTATGCTCGAAGTTAGATTACTGAGCAATTTACCTCGCAAGCACCGGCCAGGCTGCGGGTTAATAACAATTGCGCATGTAACCATTTCATAGATGCATCATATGTGGTATACATGGCAGGTGAATGGGCCCATATTCACCTTTGATATTTCCAGAATTTATGGGCTTCAACCCGAACTCTTTAGTTGGTCAGTTCATTAATGAGAACAAGTGATACAAGAGAATTCGTAAAGAACTTTCTAGTTCTTTAATATTCACCTATGTGAATTTGCACATCATACTTAAAATGAGATGGCTAACACAAATGCCAACTGAATAAATTATCAATATTGGTAAACTTCAAATTTACACCATGACATGTGCACTTACCAATAAACTTCAGGTTTATTATGACATGGGTTTTATACCAATAGATATCCACTTTATTGTGGCGTTCTTTCATTTGTGTAGTACAAACTGGAGAACAAAGCGGGTAGCTTTTCATATACAAATTACCCTGCTACAAGTTGTAGTAATAGGAGATATCAAATCCTTCCTTTATTTATAGTCTCAATATAATCAATCGCTTTCGCGTGTACTTTGGAAACTGAATAAGTTTCTTTGAGACTTACTACAGCACAATACTCAATTGTGTTTCTCCAACATAGTAATAATTGGCTCTTCTAGAGCTCTCAATTAATTTTGTACTACCACAGATTCAACAACATCCATGTGGTGAATATCTTTCTTAAAGAGAAAGTTATACCATTATGGTCATGTCAAACTTATATGCAAGATATGTTTCTTGCATTATCGTTGTCCTTTAATAGTCATATTTCCAAAATACTTTGGCGTACAATAGGTACGTGACCAACGATCATTCATGCCATATATATAGCCAACAGGCTTGACACCATTAGGTGTTTCAACTATAGGGCCAAAAACTTCACGTTTTGCCAGCGAATTCAATTCTGATTGAATTGCTTCTTGCCACTTTGGCCAATCATGTCTTTTTCGACATTCTTCAACAGATTGAGGTTCGAGATCCTCACATTCTTGCATAATACTAGATGCGACATTATAAGCAAAGACATTATCCACCACTATATCCACTCGATTAATATTTGCCTCAATATTGATTGGATTTATGGATAGTTCCGTATTTTCCAGAGCCTCGGGCTCAATGGATTCTTCATGAATCTCAGAATTTGTTAAATCATGAATTTCCTCATGAGATTCTTTCGTAGTGTCATTTTGATCATTTGCTTTCCTCTTTCTAGGATTTCGATCTTTGGAACCTAATGGTCTGCCACGCTTCAGGCGTGCATTTGACTCATTGAATATGACACTAGATGATTGTCCAACAGGGACATCAATACGGATTGGGACATTTTCCGCGGGGATGTGGGATTTCGTTATCCTTTTCAAGTCCGTAAATGCGTCAGGCATTTGATTTGCTATTCTTTGCAAATGGATAATATTTTGTACCTCTCTTTCACAAATAGAGGTATGTGGATCAAGATGAGATAGTGATGCATTTTTCCACAAAATTTCCCGTTTGGTTTCACCAACTTCTCCCCCTAATTTTGGGAAAAGTGTCTCATCAAATTGACAGTCTGCAAATCGTGCAAATCTCCTGTCAATGTTTCGAGGTAGCGAATTAATGGAGGGCGATTCAAACTCAACATATATTCCTAACCTTCTTTGCGGACCCATTTTGGTGCGGGATGGCGGTGCAATAGGCACATATACTGCGCATCCAAAGATTCTTAAATGGGATATATTGGGTTCATGACCCAAAACCAATTGCAACGGGGAATATTTGTGTTAATTCGTCAGTCAGAGACGAACTAGTATTGCTGTATGCAAAATGGCGTGACCCCAAACCGAAGTGGGCAGCCGACGAACTAGCATTGCTGCATGAAAAATGGCGTGACCCCAAGCCGAAGTGGGCAGCCTCGTTTTCATGAGTAAATGAGGTATTCAAGATTATACTCATGTATTATCTCAATCTGATATCCATTTTGAATGATATATTTAAAACTCAACAAGTTCCTTTAAGACTTGGAGGAGAACATTTTGATTGATATCATTAAAACTCAACAAGTTCTTCTTAGACTTGGAGGAGAATATTACATTCTCTAAGATAAACGTCGTGCCTTTGGGCAGAGTTACAGTTGCTCTTCCGGAGCCTTCAATCAATTTAATTCCCATAGTTTGCCATACAAAAGAAAATATACGAACATGAGAATAAACAAATTCAATCCGTTTGTTTCATATTTAAACAATATTTTCAAAATCTGCTGAGGTCAGTTGACTAACTAAATCAGATAGTCGATTATATGTTTTCCATAATCGATTACTATGCAGTTTGAAAATTTCAGTTTAAGCATTTTCTTAAAACAATCGATTGTTAAACACACACAATCGATTGTTGAATATTGACAATCGACTGTTAAACATAGACAATCGATTATTTGCTATTTTGAAAAATTCCAGATCACACTGTCTTAAGACAATCGATTGTTAAACATAGATAATCGATTGTTGACTATTTTGAAAAACTTCAGATCATACTGTCTTACGGCAATCGATTTTTAAACATAGACAATCGATTGTTGTACTTTGACAATTGATTGTTGACCATTGACAATCGATTATTTTGCAGTTTTAATGCGAAATATTGGATAATCGACTAACTGTTAGGTTAGTCGATTACCTCTACTGGAAAATAAAAATATTATTGAAATCTGAGCATATTGAAACATTCTAAAGAACTAATACTAACATTATATCATAAACTAACTAATACGAGCTGATACTAATGACTATTAGTTTATTCACTAACTATTACAAATAAGTGAAATAAAATCAAACAATTCCATCTTCCTTCATCAAGGTGATGGTGCAAGAGAATCAAGGCCATTGGCACAGTTTCAAACCTTCATTAAGGTGATGGCACAAGAAAAATGAGGCCTTAGCATAGTTTCAAACCTTCATCAAGGTGATGGCGCAAGAAAATCAAGGCCTTAGCATAGTTTCAAACCTTCATCAAGTTGATGGCGCAAGAAAATCAAGGCCTTAGCATAGTCTCAAACCTTCATCAAGGTGATGGCGCAAGAAAATCAAGGCCTTAGCATAGTCTTGGGTGGATGCATTATTTCTGTCTTTGATGGCGTCTCTAGGACCCATTACATCCAAATGGATTTCAGCATTCAACACCCATGTCATATAGTTCTTGCCCGAAATTTCAAGGGCAACGAACTTTCCTTTTATAATGTCAGACATGAAATAAAATTACATCAAGAGCGTGTTCATACTTACGGGCTCTATTACAATTATCACATTCACTTCAGGGAATGGATCATAATCATCTGTATGTGCTAGACACAATCTCATGTCAAATATTACTTTCATAAAGTGAAAGATTATTTTGAGAATCCTTATTGTTCTCATTACAATAATGACGATTATAATTTCGTCTATTGCCACGTCCACATCCATTGATACCTTCACGGTAATAATTTTTGTCTTCTTTCAGACTTATCACATACTGCTACCACATTTTCCAAAGGGAATGGAGCAAATTCAATTGGACGAATTTTGTCTTCTTTCAGACTTATCACATACTGCTACCACATTCTCTAAAGGGAATGGAGCAAATTCAATTGGACGGATTTTTTCTTTGTTTGTATATGAAATCAAATCGTAGAATTTCAAGAATTTGAAAGGGAAAAGTAAATTACTTACCTTTAAGGTATACCAATAAATGTTGTGATATCAAATATACCTCTTGAGTTTCCATCCCGTTGCATTACTTTATGATGATACCATCTCTTCTATTTTCCGTATAGAAATTCTACCGCGTTATCCCGCGAAATAAGGAGACGATTTTACAGCACATGAGAAAAAATCAACTTGTTTCCTATACGCAAAATTACTAAGTCCTACAAACCCATATTTCTAATGCTTGCTCCCAGAGTTTAATGACCCCAATTATGAACAAGTTGTGTGTCTTTGATGGAAAACTGCAGACAGGGAAACAACACATATTATATATTTTAATCGAACATAAAATCGATACTTATCTCTTGAAGCGTGACCCGGATAATGCCCAGAATTAGCGAAATTCGTGGGGGCGAATTTCTCCTTAATCTTCTCAAAGTGTTTCTTGAGACGGTAGAGTCTCGTGCTGATAACGTGTTATGAAATAATATAAGAACAAGTAGAATAATGCAAGAACAAGAACAATATAGAGAGAATAGGGAGAGGAGTATTCTTATTGATACTTTGAGATGGTTTACAATAGAATAGAACCCCTATATTTATAAGGAGGTGGTGACTTAGCCACCAAGAATAAAACTCTAGAATCTCCCTAATTATAGACATTCACCTTAAATAGAGTTCTATTTATAACAGAAACATAATTATCTATTTTATGTTAAAATGAGAATAGTAAAGCATGTGGTTAAGCCAGGTGGCAAGCTAAAATGAAATCACATAGCAATTTTAAAACAATATTAAAATTTTAAATTATCAATGAAAAGATAATTAATGAAAATAGTAGTTCAATAAGAATTATTTTTTTTAATTATGATAGAAAATATATTTGACATATGTTGACTCTTTAGAATCTCTATTATATTATTAATCTATATTATATTCCATATCTATCTATATTATATTAAAAGAAGAGTAGTTTGCAATATGGTTAATCCAAGTGGCAAGAAGTTACTTGGCAATTTTAAGACAACATAAAAATCTATATTATATTAAAAGGAGAGTAGTAAAGCATGTGGTTAAGCCAAGTGGCAAGCTAAAATGAAGTCACTTGGCAATTTTAAGACAATATTAAATATTTAAATTATAAATAAAAACATAATTAATGGGAATAGTAGTTCAATAAGAATTATTTTTAATTATGATAGGAAATATATTTGACATATGTTGACTCTTGAGAATCTCTATTATATTATTAATCTATATTATATTCCATATCTATCTATATTATATTAAAAGAAGAGTAGTTTGCAATATGGTTAAGTCATGTGGCAAATTAAAATGAAGTTAAAGCTTGGTGAGGAAGTTTTAGAGAGAGGAGAGAGAAACTCTAGCGACTGGCAAGTGAGACGCCGTCTGCCGTCGGCCACCACCCGCCATATCCAATCGTCCTTACTAATACTTTCCCACTGTAAATATGACGAGAATGATAACACCGGAGAGCGGAATACCACAACAACTAACCTCATTGCTCCTACTACACTGGTTTCCTAGTATGGGGAGTGCTCCTACAGTCATGCAGGCATCGCCGACGAAGGAGGTCGCAGGTGGAACTACGATGGCTAGGAAACTCACGTACTCAAATGAAACCCAGAAGCCAACAATGGCGGAGGTAGTCAAAGGTAATAGGACTCAAAATCAAGGCATGCAGCTTAAGTTCTATCCTCCAGTGATAAAGGATGGAGTGAAATCGCAAAATTGAACCCTAAGGAGATAGAGATTCAGAACCCGAAGTGGAGGTATGCTTTAATTGGTTATGTCTTAGGAGTTAATCCGTCATTTAAGGAAATGTTGAAGTATGCTTATGGAGTCTGGAATGAGGTTACAACGCCTACAATGTTGTTGCATGATCATTGGTACTTCATCTTCAAATTTGAATCTATGGAGTATAAGAACCTAATCATGCAACAAGGACCATATACGTTCAACGGTAGGCCTATGATTCTGAAGGAATGGGATCCTAATTTTCAGATTCAGAACGAGTCGATGAGAATTGTCCCAATTTGGGTCAGTTTCCTTGGGCTGCCAATCCAATGCTGGGCTGAAGAGAACTTAGGCAGAATAGCAAACTTAATTGGTAAGCCTTTATGCACCGATAGATTAACTGCTGAATGTGAAAGAATCTCCTATGCGAGAGTTCTTTTGGAAGTTGATATCACTCAACCTCGGCCTGAGAATGTCTATATTGAGATACCAGAGGGAAAAAGCTGGCTACAAAATGTGGATATGAATGGAAACCAACCTTCTGTCTAGAATGTAACTCATTTGGGCACAAAAATGGACACTGTCAGAAGGAGGAACAACAGACTGAAGGGGTCCAGAGGCAGAGAAAGAGGAAAAAGAAGATAACCAGAGTGCAATGGCAACCAAAAGTTGTAACTGAGGAGACATTATATGGAAGCAGAATGAAAAACCAACAGAGTTACCTACAGTAGAAGCTCAAAGGAATAACAAAGGCAAGCAGATTGCAATTGTCCAAGGCCCTAAAGATAGAAACCAAAACAAAGAGACCACCTATGCTGGAGTATCCAAGAGAAATACATTTGAAGTACTCACTATATTAGAGCCTCCAGATAGGAACCAACAGAAGGGAGAATGCAGCCTAGATCCAGGTCTATTAGATCCAGGAGGCACTACATCCACTATTTCCCCATGATTATTGTATTCTGGAACATTAGAGGACTAAACAAGTCCTACAAACAAAGAGAGTTAGTCAAATTCTTGAGGACTAATAGAGTTGATATGATAGCCTGTCTAGAAACTAGAGTGAAGCAGCAAAACTCAATGGCAATCTATAAGAAGCTGGGAGGTGAGTGGACAATCGGGAACAACTATGCAAATGCTCATAACGGAAGGATATGGATAATGTGGAAAGATGTCAATGTTCAGGTGGTACTACTGAAAAGCACTGATCAACTAATCCATTGTCAGGTGAAAGATAAGGATTCAACATTTACTAGCTACATCACCTTTGTATATGGCCTACACACTACCCAACACAGAGCACCACTATAGAGGGATTTGAGAGCTGTCCAACATACTGGCCCTTGGCTTATAATGGGGGATTTCAACAGTCTGTTAGGGGTTGAGGATAGGATAAATGATCAGCCAGTGCATCCTTCAGAGACAGCTGAATTTCATAGATGTATTGATGACATTGGAGTGGGGCAGCTTACCAAAAGAGGCAACAAATTCTCATGGAGCAACAAAAGGAATGCTGAAGCCAGAGTCTATAGCCATATAGACTGGGCCTTTGGTAATGATCTGTGGTTCAATTCTTACACAGGAGTAGAAGCAGTATACATGTTACCTAGATGTTCAAATCACACCCCTATATTGATAGACACTGAAATAGTTAAAATTAAAGTGATTAGACCATACATGATACTACTAACAATTGCAACAAAAAGAATACAAGGAAGCAGTTCAAAGAGTGTGGAGACAACAAGTCGATATGGCTCATGAACTGATAAGAGCTTACTCCCAGAAGACAATATCTCCCGGGTGCATAATCAAAGTGGATATTAGGAAGGCTTATGACTATGTTGAATGGGGTTTTCTGAGGGTAGTGTTGCTGGAATTTGGTGTACCTTTCAAAATGGTCACTTTAATTATGGAGTGTCTCCACAGCAAGCTTCTCTCTACTAGTTAATGGAGGTCTCACCAGAAAGTTTGCAGCAAGAAAAGGATTAAGACAGGGACACCCAATGTCTCCCTACCTGTTTGTCTTAGTCATGGAATACCTCAACAGAACATTGAAGCAACTAAACAGGAACCCAGACTTCAACTTCCACCCCAGATGTTCCAAGTTACAACTCACTCATATCTGTTTTGCAGATGATCTCTTGATGTGCTGTAGATGGGATGAAATCTCAATGAAGTCACTGCTGAAAGAATTTGATAACTTTTCCCAGATGTATGGACTGCAAGCAAACTTGGAGAAAAGCTCTTTGTACATAGCATGTGTCTCACAAGAAGTCAAGGAGAAGCTACTGGCAGATTTTCAACTAACAGAACGGAAGCCCCCCCTTCAAATACTTGGGAGTTCCCTTATCAACAAAAAAGATCACAATCACACAATACCTACCTTTGGTTGATAGGATAGTGGACAGAATTAGATGGTGGTCATCCAAGGTCTTATCCTATGCTAGAAGACTCCAACTGATCAAGAGTATTCTATTTGAAATGCAAACCTATTGGGCTCGGGTCTTTCTCCTTCCAAAGAAAGTCATCAAACTGGTTGATGGAATATGCAGAAACTATTTATAGACTAGCAATCATGAGACAAGTCATAGGGCTCTCATAGCTTGGGAAACAGTATGTAAATCAGAGGCAGCTGGAGGCTTGAATGTCATTTGCTATGAGAGGTGGAACAAAGCAGCCTTGTCAAAGCTGCTATGGGCTCTAATGCAAAAGAAAGATAAACTCTGGATCAAATGGATCCACTGTCATTATATAAAGAAAAAAAGCAGTTGATACCATGGAAACACCAAAGCAGGCTAGCTGGTTGGTACGGAAAATATTTGGAGCAAGGGAATGGTGGGCACATGACTGGGCAGCAATGCAAGCATGCTGCCAGAATGGAAGTTACAACATCAGGAGAGCATATATACACTCTATTCCACAGTACCCTAAAGTCCCCTGGAAAAAATTAGTGTTGGTGCCTGGACTACTGCCAAAATAGAAGTTCATATTATGGATGACATTGCATAGAAGTTTGGCAACAGTTGACCGGTTAGAAAGTGGGGTATCCACACTGACCAGTCTTGTTCACTATGTGGGAGTGACATTGTAGAGACACAAGACCACCTGTTCTTTGACTGCTCTTATTCCCAATCACTGTGGCAAGGATTGTTAAAGTGGCTGAACTTCAACAGATTGATAAACAACTGGGAGCTAGAGGTGCAATGGGTTTTTGCTAGAGTAAACAACAGAAAACCAAGGAAAACCACTCTAGAAGTGGTGCTTGCAGCAGTTGTATACAATATTTGAATGGAAAGGAATGAAAGAAGATTTAGATAGTCAAGCAAAGAATCTACAGACAGAGCACGAGCGATCGCAATCCAGGTGCACATCACTGGACTGAAGAAGCCAAAATGGCAGCCCACCCTACAGTACATAAATTGTTATCCTCAATGTACTCCTTGACTATATTCACATTTTTGTATGTTAGGAGTTAGTTAAACAACTTTTTTGGTTGTAGAGTAGATAGGTGATCAAGTTTGAGAATTATTCTATAGTCCCAAAGAACAACTGATGTACATTTATACTGGTTGAAATACAAAATTTATTTTTGACCAAAAAAAAAAATGAAGTCACTTAGCAATTTTAAGACAGCATAAAAAAATTGGATTATAAATGAAAAATATTTAATGAAAGTATAATTTTGTTATGGTATAAATCTATATCTATATTATATTAAAAGGAAAGTAGTATGCATTACGGTTAAGCCAAGTGACAAGCTAAAATGAAGTCACTTGACAATTTTAAGACAATATCTATAATTATAAAGTATAAACGGAAATATAATTAATGGAAGTAGTTGATATCTTATATAAATATTTCTTATATGATTAGACAAATTTAACTTAAGAAGAACAAATCTTAACTATCCGAACAACATTAAAAAATATTTACAAAATCTAATAAGAATTAAGGCAAAATAAATTTGATCAAATTTAACATAAATGTATAAATCAACTAATATTGACTTCTATTGTCGTTGTAAATAGATTCCAAAACTTTCTAAAAATAAGAATTTTTATTTTAGAATTACTAACCACATGATCCCTTTTCTTCATTTCATATATATATATATATATATAAATGATAGTGGAACCATTGTTGTAAACATTTGAGATAAGATTTTGTTTATCAAGAAATATGATAAGAAATTGAGCCACATGACAATATAATAATATTAATTATTGAATAATATAATAAAAATCTAATAAGAATTAAGGCAAAAAAATTTGATCAAATTTAACTTAAAGGTATGAATCAACTAATATTGACTTTTATTTTCATTATAAATAGATTCCAGGACTTTCTAAAAATAAGAATTTCTATTTTAGAATTACTAACCACATGATCAATTTTATTACATTTCATATATATTTTCTTTTTAGAATATAATGTATATAATAATATAATAAAAAAATTGATGAACAAATAGAGGAAAAAATAAAAATTTCATCATACAAAATAAAAAGGATAAAATTTATTTAAATTTGAGATGATAAAATGTTGCTTAAGTATAATAAGAAATAGTATGCATGTAAAGTCTATAGATAAAAATAATTAATAATAAATAATATAAATAAATTAGAGATCATGTGAGGATATTATACTAAGAATTACTTAAACAAACTCAAAAATATTATTAATAAATTTAAATAAATTAAATTTTCAAACTATAGTTTAAATATAAAATAAATATCTAATTTAATATCAATATATATATATATATATATATATATATATATATATATATATATATATTATTTAAAAATAACAGTGGATAAGAATATTAAATAAAGTGTAAAGTTAATTCAGAAATTACATGAAATTGTGATAATATTACATATTAGATGACATTATAGAAGAAATAAGAATAATAATTGAAATTTTAAAAATTTATATCTAAAAAAGAGATTAGAATGTTCTTAAAATTATGATAAAAACACTTAAAATATGGATATGACTATAAAATTTGAAGTCTTTCTAGATAAAGAAAAATAAAAATTTAATACCAAATTAAATATTTAAACATATTAAATAAATATCTCACGTAGGTAATTTTATTAATAAAAATTAAAAGTTAAATTTGTATCTTGAAACTAAAAGAGAAAGAAAATTTAATTGCACATAATACAAAAATAATTATATGAAAATCAAATAGGTTTGAAACATTATAAAGGAACTTGTTTATTAAGTTTTAGACTAATTCAAAGTAATTTTAAAATAAGACGTGATATTATTTTAAGTTTGGGTCAAATATTTGTGTAAAAGCTAATTAATACTTCTTAGTAGGGAAGAGAATGTATACAGAGGAAAATAGAAATAGTGTGGTGATACTTATATTATAAATTTATTTAAAAAATATTTAAATTAAATTATTAAATAATAGTAAAAAAATTATTGATAGATTTGAATGATGAGTGAGTTATGAGTAAGAGGATGATAGTATAAATGCATTAAATTTTAAGAATAAAAATTTATATTTATTGATCATTATTAATACGGTAATAAATAATACATTAAGTTAATTTATAAGCTAATAAATATTCACATTACAGTATAACAATATTAAGTAATAAATATTACAATAACTATAAGCAAAGAACAAAAAAAGAGAAAAATTATGTCTATAAATATAGAAGGATAAGACCTATTCAATTTGAGATGAAAAATAAAGTGGTAGTAAGAATTTTTCCAAAATAATATTATTTAATATGCTCAAACAAAACATATCACAATATTATATGTTAAGTATTCTTTAGTAGTGACCGTAAAATAAAATACAAGTGTCAACATCACGGGGTTGGGTTATTACAGTATAAAAAAAGTTATTCACTATGAGATTTGAGAAATGGTTTCATATCTTGCTTCTTAATTCATATCTAATAATTATTTGTAATTTTCATACATAAGATTTAATTTTAAAATTATTTGCACATAATTCAAATAATCCAAATTGAGCTACATCTGCATCAACAACATCCCTAGTAGAAAAATTTCTCTCTCTTCCGCCTCTCCTCTCGGCGCACGTTAGTTAACGTACGCCGAGCTTGGTTTCCATGGCGAGAGGAAGAGGACGAGGCAGGGGTCGACCTCGTAAACTGCCGATTACAACCATAGAATCGCATCATTTCAACTATAAACCATCCAACCAGTGTAAATAAACCCATTGATACTGCTTCCGTAGCTGATACTGTTCCATTGACTATCACTGTTCCATTGACACAATCAGATGAGGTATTAGAAGCAGATAAAGTTCCTTTGCTTCCTCAACCCCAGATGGTACAAGGAAATGGTGGAATCGACCACATGCAGAACCTATCTCAAACACCAGTGACAGAACCAGAGGAGGGGACCAATGAAGTAACCAAAGGGTGGGCAAATCTCTTCCAGAAGAACCGATTTTCTTCTAATGGCATGGCGTTGGAGTATATCCCACTGACTCTGATTGATGGTAAACCTGTAGGTCATCTGATTAAAGAGGAAGTGGAGGCGGAAGAACAGAAATGGAAATGTGCCCTAGTAGTTTTTGTGTTAGGGACTGGACCAGGGTACAATGCAATGAAACGCTTCATTAACCTACATTGGTCCCATGTACCAAAACCAGATCTATAATATCATGAGGAGGGCTATTATGTAGTCAAATTTCGATCAATGGAAGATGCCAAAGAAGTTCTCTATGCGGGTCCATACTCCATTGCAAATAGACCTATGGTACTAAAACAATGGACTGCTGATTTTGATTTCAATGCTGCTTTTCCTACTGAAATTCCTCTGTGGGTCAAGTTTCCTAAACTCCCTATGTCATGCTGGGGAATCAGATCTTTGAGTAGGATAGCCAGTGTCCTTGGTAAACCCATTTTTGCAGATGAATGTACGACTAAGCAAACTAGAATTTCTTATGCACGCATGCTTATTGAGGTGAATGTCTCTAAAGAATTGCCAAGTGAGATTGAGCTAATAGATCCAAATGGGAAGAAATTTGTGCAGGGAGTGTCCTATGATTGGAAACCATCATATTGTGAGAAATGTCTTATGGTTGGACACAATTGTATGGCTAATCCCAAACCTTCCCAACCTAAAATGCAAAAGCCTAGAGTATTTCAGGAATGGAGAGCTAAAGTGCCAAACCAGACTGTTATGCAGCAACAGGAGACTCCTAAACAACAGCTTGGACCAAAACAGAATGATGTACCTCCTAAAGATGTTGCTCATTTAGGAAGTACAGAGTCGAACAAACAGGAAGATAGAGGCAAACAGGTGCAATCTCCAGTGTTCAATCTTGCAAACTTTCCCCCTTTATCTCATGTTGTGATGAGTGTCAGCTAGTAGACCAGGAAACGCCCCAGACAAAGGGGGTCCTAGTTATACCCAACGAAGTTTTTATTTTGGAACATTAGAGGTGTGAATAAGAGGTATAAGCAGAAGGAAGCTAAGGAATATTTTAGATTTAATAAATTTAACCTTGTTGGTCTGGTAGAGACAAAGTTTAAGGAGAGAAATGCAGATAGAATAGCTAAACTGTTGGTTCCAGGATGGGATATGCTAACTAACTATAGGGACTCTCCAAGGGGTAGAATTTGGGTCCTATGGGATACTCAGAAGGTTAGGATCACTGGTATTCAGGAGGAGGCTCAATTCCTTCATTGTAGTGTTAACACCCCTGCAGGTGATCAGGTTTGCTTCCTCACTGTGGTGTATGGCTTCAATGGACTGGAGCAACAACTACAAAATCTTCCTGCTGGTATTACAGACCCTTGGCTAGTAGCAGGTGATTTCAATGTTGTTATGTCTATCAATGATAGGCAATACTGTAGTCAAGTTAAACAATCTGAAATTCTGGATTTTACTCAATGTATCCAACTGGCTGAGCTATCAGAACGACCAATAAACAAACTGGCAATGATAGAGTTTGTAGCAGATTGGACAGAATATTTGGTAATTATGAATGGATGATTAAATGGAGCCATGTACAAACTGTATATGATCCTCCACTAATCTCTGATCATAATCCAATGGTGCTCACTTTGACTGAAGCTACTATGATCAGGAAGGCCCCCTTCAGATTCTATAATGCATGGGCTAATCATAAGGACTTCCAGCAACTTATCAAGGAGAATTGGAGAAATACTACTCAAGGTACTGTCAAGGAGGTGTGGAATAATCTCAAAGCACTGAAACCAGTTTTAAAATCTCTAAATGTTAGGATTTTAAGAATATTGCACAGAAAATTGAGTCTAGCAGGGAGGAGTTGAAGGACATTCAGAACCAGATGCTGCTGAATTACACTGATGATTTGCAGATTAAAGAGAAGGAACTAGCCTTGAAGTTAGAAAAATGGTCAATGATATAAGAGAATATCCTACAATAGAAGTCCAGGGCCAGATGGATTCAAATGGGAGACTCAAATAATAAATATTTTAATGCTGTCTTGAAGGAAAGGAATCAATACAAAAGCATAACAGAACTAATTACAGCAGGGGGAACCAGGCTTACCAATCCAGATGACCTTAGAAAGGAGATCAAGGATTTCTATAAGTCTTTGATGGGAACATCAGCTGCCTCACTACCAGCAATTAACAGATTGTATATGAGTAATGGTCCAAAGCTCACTCATCACCAGAAATAACAGTTAGTTGTTGATATCACTACTGATGAGATTCTGGACAGTTTAAAATCCATAGGTGATGACAAAGCATCGGGGATTGATGGATATAATGCTGCTTTCTTTAAGCAGACCTGGAGTATCACTGGCAATCATATAATCAGGGCAGTTATTGATTTCTTCCAGTCCAGCAAAATGTATAGACCAGCTAATTGTGCTTCCCTCACCTTGATACCTAGAGTTGTTAATCCACAATCAGTCAAGGAGTTTCGACCAATTGCTTGCTGCTCAGTCTTATATAAAATAATTTCTAAGATACTGGCCAATAGACTACAAAAATGTATGGCCAGTATCATTTGTGATGCCCAAGCAGGATTTATCCCATGCAGAAGGATTGCAGATAATGTTATACTATCCCATGAACTAATTAAACACTATGCAAGAGCTCATGTGTCTCCTAGATGCATGATTAAAATAGATTTGCAGAAGGCATATGACTATGTTGAATGGATCTTCTTACAGCAGGTAATGGAGGCCTTAGACTTCCCAGGTAGATTTATGAAGTGGATCATGGAATGTGTCCAAACAGTCAGCTATACAGTGATGGTGAATGGGGAAACTACTGAACCCTTCCAAGCAGCTAAAGGCTTGAGACAGGGTGATCCAATTTCCCCCTTTCTATTTGCCATAGTGATGGAGTACCTAAGTAGAGCTCTTGCTGATTTGAAGAAGGATACAGGTTTCCTATTTCACCCTGGCTGTAAAAAGCTAGGCATTACTCACCTTAGCTTTGCAAATGACCTTTTGCTGTTTGTCAAAGGAGAGCATCAGCCTGTAGGACCCATGTTTAAGTACTTTTCTCATTTCACTGAAGCCTCTGGGATAAAAGCTAATCTGAGTAAGAGTTCTGTTTACTTTGGTGGTGTTCCTACTAATATCCAGCATCAAATTGTTGATCATCTTGGCTATGTATATGGGGAGTTGCCTTTCAAATACTTGGGAGTTCCCTTATCTACCAAGAAAGTGTCTTTAGTCCAATGGCAGCCACTGGTGGATAATATCACTGCCAGGATCACATCCTGGACTGCCAGAAAATTGTCTTATGCTGGTAGAATTCAATTGGTTCAATCAGTGATATTTGGCATACAAGCTTACTGGGCCCAACTGTACCTTATTCCTTCAAAAATCTTAAAGATGCTAGAAGCAGTATGTAGATCCTTTGTGTGGACAGGTTCAGCCAATATATCAAAGAAAGCATATATAGCCTGGGATAAAGTATGCTTGCCTAAGTCAGCTGGAGGTTTAAATATATGAACCTGCTAGTGTGGAACAAAGCTGCAATTACCAAGCTTGGATGGGATTTGGATCACAAGAAGGATGCTTTATGGGTAAGGTGGATTCACACAGTTTATATAAAACAACAGCAGCTAGATTCCATAGTTATTCCCAACCAAGCCAGCTGGATGGTCCGAAAGATTATTGAAGCTACTGTTACATTGCAGCAATCTCAGATGATGAATCAACCAGTGTGTACTATAAAGATGATATACCTACACCAGATTGGACAATTGTCTAGAGTCTTGTGGAAGAACCTAACCATCCAAAACTATGCCAGACCCAAGGCAGTTTTCAACCTCTGGTTGGTATTGCAAGACAGATTACCTACTAAAGACAGGTTGGGCCAATGGAACTTGACTGTGGATAGCACATGTGCTTTATGTCAACAAGGTATGGAGAACAGAGATCATCTTTTCTTTTTCTGTCCCTTTGTTAGACAACTCAGGCATCAAACAATGTGATGATTGGAGTAACTCAACCCAATTATCAAAACTGGGAGCAGTTTACTCACTGGATCATTGCCAAAACTAAAGGGAAAACTAGTCGAGCTCACATTGTCAAAATGACTATAGCAGAACTGTTCTATGCCATTTGGTTAGAGAGAAACTCGAGGTTGTTTAAGAATGTCTCTTGTTCTAGTGATCAATTACTTAGGACTATTGCATATGTTTGTAATGTTAGGAGTCCCCCTAAAGTTAGCCTACAGCTTCAGCATTCTCTACTGTAAACAGAAGGATAGGTACAGTATCAGTAGACGTTTGATTAAGTTTTTCTTTCTGATAGTCAGCTGTGTTTAGCTGCACTATGGATTTGTAAAGAAACCTCTTTGGTGATTAATACAAAATTTTAATTACCAAAAAAAAAATTCAAATTAAAATTTGATATGGTTTATACCGCGCATCGCGCCAGTACTAAAACTAGTATCCTACTAAAAGTAATATAACAACTGCTCATATTATTTACCGGTAACAACGCTTTAATTTTTAGAAACGAAATAAATTTAGATGGAAAATAATAATCTTTCCTATACTTCTCAAACTTAAGTTACTCTCTAATTTCTATATCTACATTGTGTATGTTCTTAAGATATCATATGAAAATAAAGTGTTAAATAATTTTTGTCAATTTATAGTAATGCGTTTGTTATCCTTTTCGAATGACAAAATTATACTTTTTTCTTTTTTATTTCTCATCCGATCTTTGATATTTATATTGGGGCTCGACTAATCTGAATTTGCGCCGAATAATTCCACATTTAAAGTAAAGCGCTCTCTAACAAAAGTGATTCCATACCAGGGGTTCGAACTTCTAACCTCTGGTTAAGGATAAGATAAAATTATACTTCAAGGTTTATTGTGGGTGCTTACGCTACTCTAAAAAAAAAATTAAGTTACTTTTATGCAAAAGAAAAATGAAGCAAGAAGTAATAATATTTTCTAAGTACTAATAGTATTTATATTTTAAAAGCTCAGCTAAATGAAGATGAATGTTAGGCTAGCTGCTATATTACTGGACAAGTAATATCACTTTAACGGTTAACGCTAATCTACCAAGGTACTTTTTGTGAACTTAACTAACTTTATTCACGCTAATCTATAAAGTAAAACTCTCTACAAGATAAATATTCACTCTAAATAGAATTCTATTCTTAACAAAATTCTATTTTTAACAGAATTCTATTCTTAACAGAATTCTATTTATAGTGAATGTTTATCTTGTAGAGATATTTACTTTGAGGCTAAGTCAGTTTTCCTCCTATAAATAGAGGGATCTTACCCCATTGTAAATCACTCAAAATTCAATAGGAATTTTCTCTCTCTTTTTCTCTGCAGTATTGCTCTTGTTCTGTTATTGTTTCATAACACGTTATCAGCACAAGACTCTACCGTCTCAAGAAGCTCTTTGAGAAGATTAAGCAACAACGGAAAGAGGAGTCGCAACAGTGAATACACGACCCCCCAACGTATCTCTTTCATCTTCTTCGTGGAGATTGAACCAAAAATCCTAAAACAAAGTCTTCTTTTTCATTAGAAACGATAACAAAACCAATCATAGAGAACCTTCACAGCGGACAGCCTCAACATACAGTAGAGAGACTCCTCCCCGGTCGACTGTCTTCTTTTCATAGAAGAAACAGCAAGTTCTCAATGGTGGACTGTTCGACATGTGAACTCCCATGCTGGGGACGCTGCGTTAAGGATCGAGCAATTTTGATTTTGGACAAGAGGAGCTGAGTGGTTCAAACAAGTTTTTCGTTGAAGTGTGCTATAGAAATCCCCGATTAGAGGGTGTCCGTTCAAAGGTTCCGACGCGGTTCAATTTTGGAAATTTTATTTCATTTTGGGCTAGAGCTTGTTGCTGGATTTTTGTTTCGCACTTTTGAGACAGTCATATTTATGCAATTCTATTAATTAATCGAAGAAGAAATCTCGGCTAAAGCACGAGACTCTAACCAATTGAGTAGAAGCTTTGGGATTGAGAATAATGATCGTCAAATATTCTATGATCTTCCTTCATGATTAAATTTTGGATTTAAGGTAAGTATTTTACTTTTCTCTTTCAAATTCTTGACATTCTATAATTTGATTTTACATACAAGTAAAGATGATAAATTTTTATTCCAACTCTAATGGAGTTTGAAACATATTATAATCATCCAAAGTGGTAAAAATTTCTATGCTATGCCATGATTAAATTCATGTATGATTGTGGGCAAAGAATTGAAAACTCGTCCCGTTAAATTTGCTCCATTCTTATTCACTTTAGAGAATGTGATAGCAGTATGTGATAAGTCTGAAAGAAGACAAAATTATTACCGTAAAGGTATCAATGGATGTGGACGTGACAATAGACGAAGTTATAATCGTCAACATTGTGATAATGAGAATAATAAGGATTCTCTTTTCTTTTTTTGGGAAATAATAATTTTATTCCAACCATTTGGCAATTTTTACATCATCTGTTCCTTTGGACTATAAAACAGATCTCATAAGTACAATCAATTAGATGCTCGACAACTATTGTTGTTTATAATAAGGATTCTCAAAATAATCATTCACTCTGTGAAAGTAATATTTGTTATCAATTTGACAATATGATATTTTATAAAGCACATATAGATGATTATGGTCCATTCATGGTGTGAGTGTGACAACATCTAATTTATGAATACATATTCATTCTTGGAAGAATATGAACATGCTAGTGGTAGTGAATATACCACACTCGCCTCTAGAAGGAGGTTTGAGATGATAAAAGAAAATAATGTCATTATTATGGCATGAATCGTCATTGATCACGTACCTATCATACGCCAAAATATTTTGGTAATGTTATTATTAAAGGACAATAATAATGCAAGAAACATATCTTGCATATAATTTTGACCATGACCATAATGATATATCTTTCTCTTTTTAAAAGAGATATTCACCATATGGATGTTGATGAATATGTGGTAGTACCATTAATTGAGAACTCTATAAGAGCCAATTATATTATTTTGGAGAAACACAATTGATTACCAATAAGGTATTGTGTTGTAGTAAGTTTCAAAGAAACGTATTCAGTTTCCAAAGTATATGCGAAAGCGGTTGATTATATTGAGACTATAAATAAAGGAAAGATTTTATATCTTCTATTACTACAACTTGTAGCGGAATAATATGTATGTGAAAAACTACCCGCTTTATTCTCCAATTTGTACTACACAAATAAAAGAATGCCACAATAAAGTGGATGTTTATTGATATAAAAAACCATATCATAATATACATGGAGTTTTATTGATAATTGCACATGTCATGGTGTAAACATGAATCAATATTGATAATTTATTCAGTTGGCATAATCATTTTAGTCATATTTTATTTCTCAGTCTTTTCACAGACTTGTTTCAAAATTTCATTATAACATGAAGCGGGGGTACTTCTGCGTTATCGGCTTTTACTAAAATTGCATTTCCTGCTATAAAGTCGGCTACTTTTTCCTTTCTGTCTTTTCAATTCTTTTCTTTCTTTAGTTTCTTTATTAAAGTAGCTTATTAGCTTGAAAGCTTTCCTTGCCTTTAAGGCTTTACCGGAATATGCTGAAAAGTGATCGGTCATTGAGGAAGACTTAGATTAGGGCTGAGAAGTAAGGAGACTCCAACATTCATTTTCATTTTCTTTTTGTTTTTAAGCCTATTGGCCGACATTGGCATTAAGACTTAATGAATTTATTCACATATACCTACTTTCTTTATTCATTCACCCTAGAGTAGCTGTTAATATGAATAAGAGAAACTCTGTTATAGCCATTTATGTACATTCAATGTACTCTACGGATAGAGGAATACATAGAGTTGAACATAGTAATTCCTGGGGAGTTATACATTTGTGTATTGATAAGACCGTTACTATTTCTTGAAGCTCAATCTCTCCCCCGGATGAACCATATAGCCAAGAGAAACCATGAACCAGAATAGAAGAGCTTGCCCCACGCATGAGTAAATATTTCATAGTAGCCTCATTAGACCGTACATCTTTCTTGGTATATCCAGATAATAGGTAGGAGCATAAACTGAAACATTCAATTTAAATATGATATGCAAAAATAATAGAGAATTCACATGAGTAAATATTAAAGAACTAGAAAGTTCTTTACGGGTTCTCTTATATTGCTTGTTCTCATTAATTAATTGACCAACTAAAGTTGGGATTGAATCCCATAAATTCTAGAAATATCAAAGGTGAATGTGTGCTCATTCATCTGCCATGTATACCATATAAGATGCATCTATGAGATGGTTACATGTGCGATTATTATTAACCTGCAACCTGTCCGGTTCTTGCGAGGTAACTTGCTCAGTAATTTAATTTCGAGCATAATTTCTAGATTTTTATGAGAATAAAGCCATCTATATCCGTTTGATATATGTTATATACGAAAGTATATTACATTCTCCCCTCACAAGTGGTTCAGGGTGAGTAACCAAATAACTCCATCTTATTATTATTGATGTGCGATGTATATTTTCATTAACACCATAATGCACAAAGATGGATTCTCAAAGTTGAGAAATAAGTTAGTTTTTCTAACACGAGGGGGGGACATGATAAACAGTTGAGAAAAAGATACGTAGAATGAATTATAATTTGTATATCTAGATCATCGATTACGATAATATGAACTTGAAGTTCATAAAAGGATAATTCGTTTGCAATATATTGCAAAGCATGCCATAAGCATTTGCTGACCCAAAGAAAGTAACTAAATTCTCATTGCAAAATGCTCATATTAAGTCCTAGAAGGACAAAATCTATGTTACGCTTAAATCGTATAGACAAATCAGTTTCAAACAGAACTTCTTGATAAATAAGATGAGTAAATGATCAAAGTGATCATAATAAATCATGCAAGTGATCTAGAAGGTCACTTGACATAACACTTCATAAAATCTCATGAGAGATTCAGGTACCTGAATATATGAATGAAAAGATCTCTATGTTATGTCTTTATGAAAATTTGTTGGAACTGAAATAACATGTTCGTCGACGACATCTATCATAGCGCTAAGTATAGATGAGAATCTTAAGTCTATCGAATATAGACACAAAAGTATTGGCCAAATGGAAGAGATACAATTCAAGTAGAATTTATTCCATATGAAAGACATGTAATTTTGGATATGTAGTTCAAATACTTGAAAGTATAAAGTCAATGGTATGTGCAATCAGTTTTCGATATCTTATTTGTCTAGCATGACATGAAAACTTGATATGCATCTAAAGTCTATAATATGGCTTATATGACTTAACTTATATGACAATCCAGGAATGATTTAAGTTGCTTGAAGCATCTATAATTCTTGATCTTGAAGTAACACTTCCTCAGTGCAATTTATGCACAAATGTATCTTGCTATAACTATAAGCATGATAATGTGATAGCGATGATACCTTTATGGATATATTGAAGAGACATTCCACGATATTTGTGAAGACATTATATATCTATCACGAGTTATGATTTTAAGGTGCAAATATTCATTATAGTTAATATGGCTGATTTATTTATCAAATCTCTACCAACGATCTCTTGAATATAATGCACAAGATTGGAATGCGAAGGTTCAAGGATGTGAATTGATGCTCTCATCAGGGGGAGTTAATGCGCGTTGCACTCTTTTTCCCTTATAAGGTTTTGTCCCACTGAGTTTTCTTTGCAATGTTTTTAACGAGGCAACCAATAGGCACATTTCTAAATATGTGTACTCTTTTTCCCTTTCTAGAATTTTTTTTCCTTTGGATTTTATTTTAGTTAAGGTTTTTAATGAGGCACATTATTTATTGAATAGACATTCAAGGGGGAGTGTTAAGAATAGAATCCTATTTAGAGTGAATGTCTATCTTGTAGAGAGTTTTACTTTGAGGCTAAGTCATTTTTCCTCCTATAAATAGAGGGATATTACCCCATTGTAAATCACCCCAAAATTGAATAAGAATTTTCTCTCTCTCTTTCTCTACAATATTGCTCTTGTTCTGTTATTGTTACATAACAAAATCATATAATAATTAATAGCGGTGTTCAAATCAATTTGCATAAATTTAGCTAAATTACTTGATAATTGTTATATCACTTAATTATCATTATCCATCAACACTTGCACAAGTAGGAATAATTATCTTTGTTGGAATTTCAATCTTAGTTTTCGAACCGTCAATTTAATTTTTAACAACAAAGTCACTCGAGAAATTCTAGTTCAACTTTTATAAGTCAACCGTGCAAATAGTTTCGTATTATCACATAAATTGAAATTCAATTGTAAAATAATTATAATTGATATTCATTAAGTATGTAAAATAATAAACGGCTAGAATTGCTTAAACTATATTATTAGTAGGGGTGTCAATAGTTCGGTTCGATCGATTATTTTATAAAATTTATATTATACTGGTTTTTCGATTATTCTATTATGTATAATCAAAATTACATTTTTTAAAACCATCCCAATCATGTCGGTTTCTCTTCGGTATCGGTACGGTTTGGTTAATTTTTGATATTTTTTAATATCTTGTAAAATTCACCAATAGAAGTAGAATACAACAACATACGTTCTTTTATATGACTTAACAAAATTGTCTAGACATTTTTACTGTTTAAAGGGTGATGAATTAAAATAAATAAATAAAGAAAGATGGTTACAATATAGATCTATCAACTATCTACGGAACGTAAAAGAGAGCAAACAAATGCAAGGAAAATATAAATCACACGAGTTGAAAGATATACCAAGTTGAGACTCAAGAATAAAGTTTATAAAAGGTTAAATACTCAAAAAGATAATCTAAATTATACGAAAGGAAATATATTCAATATATTGTAGTTTGCTACTCATAATCGCTAAAATACTTTGTGTCTTGCTAATAAAGATACTTAAAATAACTTAGCTTAAATAGAAATAGCATAACAAGTTTTAGGAATTATAGTATTTTGAGTTTAATTACGGGGTTTTGACACAATTACCCAAAAAAATAAAATTATTTATTATTGTTTACCCATTTATTTTTCTACCCATAAACTAATTACATTTCCTACTCATAATAGGTTTTGTGGGGAACTTTTTCTTTATTCTCCAATTCTTTTTTATTTTTATGTTTCTTTTCTTTTCTTTTTTCTTTTCTCCTTTTTTCTATCGTTTTCTTCTTATTTTTTTTCCCTTTTTACTTTTCTAATTTCATTTAACTTATGTTTTTTATATTCTTTTTTCTTCATAATCTAATTTAATTTACTATTTTTATTATTTTTATATTATTACTAAAATAATTAAATTATGTACCAATTAAATTTTATTAATACAACAAAAAAATATTAACTAACATATGATACCAATATAGTATATAGCTATACCAACATTATGTACAATTGTACGCAAAGAGTTAAATAAATTTAATTCAATTATTAAACTGAAATCAGTTATCAAAATAAAATTTAAAACTAAACGGATCTAATTGTAAGAGTATACCATTACATCATATAACATACTATATATATATATATATATATATATATATATATATATATATATATATATATATATATATATATATATATATATATATATATATATATATATATATATATATATATATATATATATATATATGCATTTTTAATTTGCCCCCCACGATGGGTAAAAGTTTACAATAAATTAAAAGGGAAAAGATAAGTGATTTTACGGGTAATACGTATACTATTATAATATACTGTATACTATTATAGCATATGTTATAATATATTGCATACTATTACAGTATACTATAACAATATATTGTATATTATAATAGTATATTGTTGTAGTATAACTATATACTCCTATATTATATTAATGTACTATAGCGGTATACTGCTTCGTAAACTATAATAGTATAATACTGCAGTATAGTTATATACTCCTACAACATATTATATATCGTAGCGGTATATTGCAGCTGTTTCTTCAATTTTCAACTGAAAATTCGATCTCAATCACCTCAAATCAGCTCCAAACGCTATCAAATTTCAGTATGATCTTCTATATTATAAGTAATATTTAACAACACTTACTATGAATCAAACAAGAAATCTTCAAAATAAAATTTTTAAGCCAAGGCAAGAGCAAAAGATAGGGAAAGAACGATCAAGAAAAAATGGAGCAGAATTGAAACTAATCATTTTTGTTAGTAGAACAAAATTGATCCACATAATCTTCGCTAGTTTGAGTATTAATAATAAGAAGGTCCAAATCTTTACCCCCACCAAAACGTTTGGATTTAACTATTTTTAATTTCAAATTATCAACAGAAATAAATTTATCAAGAGTTGGAATTGAATCACAATCAATATATAGTCAAAATCTTTAGCACTTTTAGATAAATTGAATAGAATCAAAGCACTGATTCTTCGAAAGTGCTAAAAATTATATACTTTGATTCTTCAAAGCTCTAATTCTTTTAGATAGATGGAATTGACTCTTCAAAGCTCTATTCGTTTAGATGAATGGAATTGAATCAGCACTAATTCTTCAAAAGTGCTTTGATTCAGAATACGATGAGAGTTTAGATAGATGGAATTGAATCAAAGCACCGATTCTTCAAAAGTACGCATAGCATGGAACACGAGTAAAATCACACGTGGATCAATATGTGTCCTCATCCAAATTCTCGTGTCGAAAGAAAGCTATTTTAATAGAATAAAAAAAAATTGAGTAAATAGTTTGGGCTTCGCAGGTAGAAGTAGTAAATAGTTTAAGCATGAATATTAAAGGGTAAATAGTTTAGAATTAATGAATATAAAGTGAGATTTTCTCTTTAATTACTTATTGACTTGTAATAATTTTCATAATTCTAAGGTCAAAAAAAATTTAATACATTATTATTTTTAAACTTACTAAATAAATATATCTTTTACATGTAAAATTTATTCGGTATAGTTCGGTATTTTTTCGATTTATTTTTATAAAATAATAAACCTATCTTAATTATCGGTGCGGTTATAGCTTTATATAAAAACCTATAGTTTCTTAAAAAAAAAAACTTAAAAATCGGTCTGGTATGATTCGATCTGTTTAGTCGATTTTCAAATATCCATTGATATTCCTAATTATTAGTATAAAAATTATATACCTATTATTACACATAGCTTCATTTTTTTAAAAAACTTGTCCTGCTCCTTTAAAAAAGACCAGTTGCATTGCATTTCCATAAAGTGAAAAATCATTATTAGCATAAAAAAAGGTAATAAGATCTTTAAAGAAATTACATCACGAGAAAGAAAAAGAAGTAATTATAACTACTCCAATCCTAAAAATTGCCACCTTAATTGATCTCCATTTTTTCTCCTCATCTCACTGTTACTATAGTCCAGTTGTCTAACTTCCCGAACCTACTCACCCCCCATATCTTCATTCTTCGTATCCCCCTACCTTTTTACATAGTTTTAGAGAGAGAGAGAGAGTGACACTGTTTACTTACCTACACATACATATATTATATTTATATAGAACACACTCGTCACCGCCGATCGATTGTGCTTTTCACCGGTAAGTTTCTCTATTGCTGTCTGTTGAACATATCACAGTATATATATAATCTGTGTAATTGGAGGATTTTATATGTATATTATCATACGTATTTAGGGGCATGAAATAAGGTTTATGCCTTCGGTTAATTCGCCCTAGGAGAGATCTTATATGGGGCACAAGAAGCGAACCGTCGCCCCTCGCTCCAAACCTTCAATTTCACCGGCGGTGGTTCCGTCTGTCTCCGACGATGGGTCGCCGCCGTCAGCGCTTGATACTGAGCAAGAGCCAGTTTTAATAAATCCTTCAATTTCGAACGGATCGCTGAGTAAAAACGATGCCGTAGTGGTATTTGATCGTGAGAACAGTGGCTCATCGTCGTCGGCTGCTTCTTATGCTTCGATTAAGCTTGAATGCGAGCGTGCCCTAACGTCCCTGAGACGTGGGAACCATACAAAAGCCCTAAGATTGATGAAAGACTTGTCCACTAAGCATGAAAGTTCGCCTTATGCAGCCTTGATTCACCGTGTCCAGGGCACAGTTTGTGTGAAGGTTGCCTCTATTATTGATGATCCTAATGCGAAGCAGAGGCATTTGAGGAATGCGATTGAGAGTGCTAGCAGAGCAGTGTCGCTGTCTCCCTACTCTATTGAGTTTGCTCATTTCTATGCTAATTTATTGTATGAAGCAGCGAATGACGGGAAGGAGTACGAGGAAGTCGTGCAGGAGTGCGAAAGAGCATTGGCAATTGAAAACCCCATTGATCCTGGGAAAGAGAGCTTACAGGAGGAGAGTCAACAGAAGATCTCCCCTGCTGAAGCTCGAATATCTCATATACGCGGTGAGCTTCAAAATTTGATTCAGAAGTCAAATTTTGCTTCCATTTCTTCTTGGATGAAGAATATAGGAACTGGGGAGGAGAAATTCAGGTTAATTCCAATTAGGAGGGTGTCTGAGGACCCAATGGAACTGAGGTTGGTTCAGGCTAAAAGGCCTAATGAAATTAAGAAGGCAACTAAGACACCTGAAGAGAGGAGGAAGGAGATTGAGGTTCGGGTAGCTGCCGCTAGGCTGTTACAGCAGAAGTCAGGAACTGTCAAATCACAGAATGAGGGAGATAAAGGTTTGGACTCAACTGCAGGATCTGGGCAGAGAGCAGGTGAGAGGAGGAAGAGTGGAAATGCAAGGAAGACTGCTTCTTCCACGGAGAGAAGGAATTTGGTGCAATCATATTGGGATTCCATGAGTTTGGATGTGAAAAATGAATTTCTTAGTATTAGAATATCAGATCTTAAGGCACATTTTATTTCGTCTAAGGATCGTTTTTCTATTGAGGTGCTATCTAAGGCTCTTGCATTTGCCAAGACAAATAAAACATGGAGGTTCTGGACATGTTGCCGCTGCAGTGAAAAATTTGCTAACTCCGAATCACACATTCATCATGCTGTGCATGATCACATGGGTGCTTTGCTGCCTAAAATGCAGTCAGTTTTGCCTCAAAGTGTGGAGAACGAGTGGGCTGAGATGCTTCTGAACTGCTCTTGGAAACCATTAGATGTTAATGCGGCAGTGGAAATACTTAATAAACAATCAAGATCGCAGGGCCATGGTTTTCTAGATGAGTCCTATGAAAGAGATGATGGAGAGGGGTCAAAGGATGACTTTTTGGAGGCTTTCTGCCTTGAAGACGAGTGGGACACATCACCTAGAAGGAAGAAATTAGGGGATAGACCCAACAGAGATATGGTTGAGAGCAGAAAAAATGATAAGATCTTAGACATTGACTTTATGGATTGTGATGGAGATGGTGGTCCGAAGATTCGTTTACTTCCTGAAGGCTTGCCGCTGTCCGATGACCCTGAGCGAGTAAAACTTCTAGAAAGAATCCGTGCTGTGTTTGAGACTCTTATTAAAAATAATTATCTTGCTTCAAGTCACCTCAGCAAGGTTATGCACTTTGCAGTGGAAGAGCTTCAGGGTCTTGCTTTTGGCTCTAAACTTCTTAACTACAATATTGATCAGAGTCCTTTGTGCATATGCTTTTTGGGTCCCGAAGAACTGAAAAAAATACTAAAATACTTACAAGAACTTTCTCATTCTTGTGGCCTAGGTAGATATCCTGAGAGAGCTGGTTTTCTGGACGAAACAAGTAATGGTTGTCATGGATTTGATGATCTAGAGAAAATAGTTTTCAGTGACGATGACACATGTTTGTTGTTTGATAAGCAGTTCCTGCAACACAATCTTTCTCCCAGCCCGTGTCCTAATGCAGTTTCTAATGATAGACCTCCAGCAATTTTGTCTGGTAATCAGTACCAAAATGGAGTTACAATTGATTCAGATGCATTACTGTCCTGGTTATTCACTGGTCCATCAAGTGTGGAAGCACTGGCATCATGGACACGTGCAGGAGAAGAGAAAGCTCAACAGGGTATGGAAATTCTTCGATTGCTTGAGAAGGAGTATTACGACCTACAGGGTTTGTGTGAGAGAAAATCTGAGCACCTAAGTTACGAGGAAGCACTGCAGGCAGTAGAAGATCTTTGCTTAGAAGAGGGTAAAAAAAGAGAACATGAAA
Source organism: Nicotiana benthamiana (assembly GCA_034376525.1). Lineage (NCBI taxonomy): Eukaryota > Viridiplantae > Streptophyta > Magnoliopsida > Solanales > Solanaceae > Nicotiana > Nicotiana benthamiana. The sequence continues at coordinate 100,620,585 of CM067331.1, forward strand.
TAGAATTTGTCCGGCAAAGCTATGATTCTATCTTGCGGAAGCGACGAGAGGAGCTCTTAGAAAGTAACAATGAATTTACGATTATCAGTAGGTTTGAGTTGGATGCTATATCAAATGTTCTGAAGGAAGCAGAATCTCTCAATGTAAATCAATTCGGATTTGAGGAAACTTATGCCGGTGGAACATCTCAATTTTGTGACTTGGAGTCTGGCGAAGAGGATGATTGGAGACTGAAAGACTATCTTCATCAGGTGGACTCTAGCGTGGAAGTTGCAATACAGAGACAGAAGGAACATGTTTCCATTGAGGTTGGTGCATCAGTTACCGTCTAGTGTTCCTTTTTCGATTTTCTGTGTTGCTTTCTTGCCTTTTGAACTTACAATTTCATGGGTGCAGTTGAGCAAAATTGATGCTCGAATCATGCGGATGGTTACCGGGATGCAACAGTTGGAAGTGAAGCTTGAGCCTGCATCTGCCCAAGATTACCGGCAGATTTTAGTGCCTGTATTGAAGTCATTTATGCGGGTATCTACTGTTTTGAAGCACCTATGTTGCTCTTAGGATCTTTTACTGCTGTTTGGCTTCCTATCCTCTTCTCGTTTAGCCTTTGTCTTTCTTCTTCTGAATTCTGATTAGGATGATTGTTTTTCTCATTTTTTAGGCACACTTGGAGGACCTGGCTGAGAAGGATGCAACTGAGAAGTCTGATGCTGCAAGGGATGCTTTTCTGGCTGAACTTGCTCGTGATTCTGAGAAGAGTTCAAGTGGGGGAAATGAGAAAGCTAAACATGCTCACGAAAAGACAAAGGACAAGAAAAAGAATAAAGAGTATCGAAGAGCAAAGGATTCAAAGGTTTGAGCTGTGGGTCAAACTTTTGTATCTGAAGCAGTTGTTTATGTATAATGCTGGGGGGGGGAGCTATAACATGTTTCCTCTTTCTTGTGCAGCCTAACAGTGGTAATGAATCACATGTGCTTCACCATGAGATTGTGGAAGATGCGTATGTCTCTTTCTAAAGACCTATTTCTCCATTGAGATACACTCTAGTTATGCTTCTGAGCAAACCCTCTACAACCTTTAACTCTTTTCGCTGGTATTTTTTGGTGCAGCTCATTTGCTGCTCATGATGGCGATGATCAAGAGAGTGAAATTCCTCAAACTGGTAATTCCTTAAATCTGCAAGAGGAGGAGTACAGACGTATGATTGAGCTTGAAGCCGAGGAAAGGAAGCTTGAAGAGACTTTAGAGTATCAAAGAAGAATTGAGAATGAGGCTAAGCTGAAGCACCTGGCCGAGCAACATAAGAAATCTGCAAGAACATTTCAAGAGAATTTGAGTGCAGCTATGAATCTTGAAACTTGCCCTTATCAAAAAATGTATCCTGACACTTACTTGAATTGTTGTGATATTGATCAGAAAATTAATGAGCAATTGAAGAGTAGCGAGAAGGTTAACACTCTGATTCTAGGCTTTCTTCTGTTAGAACCTTTGACATTCTGATTTCTCATGCTGTTAAAACTAAGGCCTTGATGGTACACCTCGATGCTGCTGCTAATATAATTTATTTCTATGAAGTGATTGTAACATATGGCTTTCCTTGATACAGGACAATGTACTTCCAAACAGTTTAGAAGGTCCTTCAGAGAACTTTCCAGAAATAATGGCGCAAAGAGATGGTATGGCTCTTGACTAGTGACTGGAATAATTTATACTCCAATGTAATCTGTACCGCAAGGTTCCAGAGTTAGGGTGATGTCATCTGAACATGCTATAATTTTTTCTCTTATTATGGATTGTCAAACAAAGAGAGTCCAGAGGATGGTGTATTGATATCTGATAAACGATCTGCAAGAAAAGGCAGGCGCCAGAAAGGCTCGACTAAATTTACTGACGGCAAGTATCAATCTGGTTCTTCTGAAAGGGAAAATACTGCAGTTAGTGAATCAAGAGCTCTGGACTCTTCACATGGTGAGTATGTATTTGGCTGCTGCTTGTTTCTGTATGGTGACTTCTCTTTTACTTCTCCAACTTGAATGGGTGGTTGATGCTTTTGCAGTTCTCTGCTAGTCGCTTTTATTTTTACCTGTAAAGGAACGTTCGTAGTGTCAGAATCACAGATTTCCTGGTTGTTAAAAAAAAGCTGGTAGTCTCAGAAAGCATTTATTGTTGTAAAATAGGAATTAGGCACTTAAAAAGTCTTAGTTCACCTTTTTTTCCTTGCATTCGTTTTTGGTTCCTTTTTACCTATAGTAAAAGTGGAACATTTTGTGGTCGAATCCTTGCCAAGTTTTGAAGTTAGAGAGGGGCTGACCAATGCCTGGCACTATATGTATATCCCTATTTTACCAAAAAATATAATCCATGTCTTGGTGTATTCAGTCTGTTGGCAGTTTCTCTGGAAATTTTTGGGTTTCATCCTCCTCGCTTGCTTGAGTTTAGTTTTTGCTTTAGCATCCAGAAACTGCTAGAAACAGAGGACAGGCGTATGCAGAGGGAAGCAATACTTGATTTATTTTTATTTCTCTGGCTTTTATTTGTGTAGGTTTGTCGCGGGCTTGTTGGTCTTCTACCTTTTAACATGCTTTAGTAGTTACTTCAGAGTTTAGGAAAAGCTTCTAGTATACGTGTATAAAAATGATGATCTTTTTGGATTCAGTTAGAATTCTAGTAGTCCTTATTGACTCTCCTGTATTCCAGAAAATATCTAGTAATCTAAATGTACTTATCGTGGCCCTTGGGTGACAGTTTGCCAAATGAAAATGAATCAGTTTCATTTTGACGGGGTTTGAATCAATGAAGGCTTAGCTCAAGATAGGGCACAATGGAAGAAAAAGATGCATATAGGTGATACTTACTAGTTGAGAATAGGCCTTATACTTGTAAAGAAATTCTGCTACCATTATTATTGTTATTACTATTATAGTGTGTGTGTATTAACTTTTGTGTGTGTATTAACTTCTTTTTTACTTTCCCTTTTATTTTATTTTGGTATGGCGGTGATATAAGATAAGCTTAAAGAAAGATGTGAGGATTCATATAGCCGGCCCCAGCGGGACTGAAGCGTAATAGTTGTCGTTGCTGCATGTTAAAGGGGATTTCACACATGGTCGATGGCTTTAACGTACCCCATGAGTGACTGTATTCAGGAAGTTTCTGCTTTATAGTTTAAATTCCTTCTTGCTTTTCATCACTTGGTGTTTAGTTGTCTGGTAAATGCGCAAGTGAATGTGGCTCAATGGCAGTGCCTATTACTTTGGAAAAAGCTTCGGGATTGTTGAAGAATGATATTCTCGTGATAACTCCGCCTATGTCGTAGTTAGTGTCTTCTCTACAACACAACCGGTCCCAAGCCCGGAGAAAGGAGGAGGGTCGTTTTGTTGACCCATTGACTTGAAACACAAGTACACAACTATTTTTTTTTGAAAATTGAAACAGAGAGTTCACTGTTCAGTTCATCAAAGATAGATTGGCTTGGTTTAAATTTTATGACGGCTTCTAGTATTGGTACTTTATTGGTCGATTCACACTTATAAGTTGTCTTTTGTAATGTTGGACCACATACAACAACAACAACAACTACCTTGTATAGTCCCACAAAGTGGGGTCTGGGAGGGCAATATGTAGACGAGCCTTACCCCTACCCGAAAGGGCAGAGAGGCTGTTTCCAATCGACCCTTGGCTCAGTGAAGAAAAGTGAAAACAAAAACAAAAACAAAAACAAAAACAAAAGAGCCTTAGTAACTCCAGCAGAAATAACGTAGATAATTATCTAAACATAGGAACCATAAATAAATATCATGCAATAATACCATACAGTAACTACCATAAGGGAGACACAATCCAAATTACAAATCATCTATGGATAACCCTGCCAAGCCTCGCCCAACCCCGGGTGAGGAGTACAAAAACCTCTAGGAGCCCCTATCCTACAACCCTGATGCTAGACCTCCAGGCTTTCCTATCAAGGGTCATGTCCTCGGAAACCCGCATTCTAGCCATGTCGTGCTTAATCACCTCTCCCCAATACCTCTTAGGCCTCCCTCTGCCTCGTCGAACGCCGACAATCGCCAGCCGCTCACAACTCCTCACCGGGTCATCAGGACTTCTCCTCCGCACATGCCCGAACCACCTCAGCCTCGCTTCTCGCATCTTGTCATCCACCGGGGCCACCCCCACCTTCTCCCGAATAACTTCATTCTTAATCTTATCTAACCTGGTGAGCCCGCACATCCACCTGAGCATCCTCATCTCCGCAACCTTCATTCCCTGAACATGAGAGTTCTTCACTGGCCAGCACTCCGCCCCATACAACATTGCAGGTCTAACCACAGCTCTATAAAATTTCCCCTTGAGTTTCTGTGGAACTTTCTTGTCACACATGACTCCTGATGCAAGCCTCCACTTAGACCACCCCGCTCCTATACGATGAGTGACGTCCCCGTCAATCTCTCCGTTCCCCTGAATCACCGACCCAAGATATCTCACACTGTCCCTCTTGGCGATGATTTGGGATCCAATCATCACGTCCCTGCCTAGTTCGCTCCGCTCGGCACTAAACTTGCACTCCAGGTATTCTGTCTTAGATCTGCTTATTTTGAAACCCTTAGACTCAAGAGTCTGTCTCCGTACCTCTAACCTCTCAATAACACCGACCCTCGTCTCGTCTATCAAGACTATGTCATCAGCAAATAACATACACCAAGGCACATCCCCTTGAATATGTCGGGTTAGAGCATTCATCACCAAGGCAAACAAGAGAGGGCTAAGCGCCGATCCTTGATGGAGCCCCATAACCACTGGAAAATGGTCTGAGTCGCCACCTGCCGTCCTACCCTAGTCTTAGCTCCATCGTACATGTCCTTGATTACTCTGATGTAGGCTTCCGGCACGCTCTTCGCCTCCAAGCACCTCCATAGCACCTCCCTTGGGACCTTGTCATACGCCTTCTTCAAGTTGGTAAGCACCATGTGCAGGTCCTTCTTCTTATCCCTGAACTGCTCCACCAGCCGCCTGACAAGGTGGATAACTTCTGTAGTGGAGCGACCCGGCATGAAACCGAACTGGTTCACAGATATAGATGTCATATCCCTCATCCTCGCCTCGATCACCCGCTCCCAGATCTTCATGGTGTGACTTATTAATTTGATACCCTATAGTTGTTGCAGCACTGGATGTCCCCTTTGTTCTTGTACAAGGGCACCATTGTACTCCACCTCCACTCATCCGGCATCCTTTTGGTACTGAAGATCTCATTGAACAACCTGGAGAGCCACTCCACTCCGGACCTACCCATGCACTTCCAGAACTCCACCAAGATCTCGTCAGGCCCGGTTGCTCGGCCCCTACTCATCCTACGCAAAGCCCTCATGACCTCCTCCGCCCTAATGCGCCTGCAGTACCCAAGGTCTCTATGTTGCTCTGAATGCCCCAACTCCCCTAACTCTATGTTACGATCCCCCTCCTTGTTAAGCAAGTCTCGAAAGTACGTCTGCCAAGATCACGTGCCTTCCTTTCTCTTGCTTTAGCTAACCGGTATAACTTCCTGTCCCCGCCTCTCTCTCCTAGTTCCTCGTACATGCGTCCAAACGCCGCGTTTTTAGCTTCCATAACCGCCAGCTTTGCTTCTTTCCTCGCCACCTTGTAGATCTCCCTGTTCGCTCTCCGTTCTTCCTCGCTTGTGCTCCCGGCCAACTTAGCAAACGCCGCCTTCTTCACCTCCACTTTTCCTTCGACTACATCGTTCCACCACCAGTCACCCTGATTTCTGCATGAATAGCCCTTGGCTACCCCGAGCACGTCTCGTGCTACCTCCCTAACCAAGTTCGCTGTCTCTGACCACATAGCATCAGCTTCCCCAGAACTTCTCCAAGCTCCGCCCTCGGCTAACCTCTTCTCCAACTCCTGTGCTTTCTCCCTAGTCAAAACACCCCATCTAATCCGTGGTTGTCCCCGAGCACTCCTCCTCTTCCTCTTCACCCAGAGACTGATATCCATCACTAGGAGTCTATGAAGAGTCGAAAGGGACTCTCTCGGAATAACCTTGCAGTCCTTGCACATACCCCTATCGCTCCTTCTGAGGAGGAGGTAATCAATCCGAGTCCTCGCCGCCGAACTCTTGAAGGTGACTAAATGCTCCTTCCTCTTTTGAAATGTCGAGTTCGCAATCAGAAGCTCGGCAGCCCTGGCGAAATCAAGCAGTGACGTGCCTCCTCCGTTCCTAACCCCAAAGCCGAAGCCACCGTGCACCTCACTATAACCACCAGCATTAGCCCCAATATGACCATTAAAGTCTCCTCCAATAACTAACTTCTCAGATTGGGGAATACTACTCACCAGATCATCCAAGCCCTCCCAAAAGCGCCTCTTAGCCTCCTCGTCTAAGCCCGCTTGCGGCGCGTAAGCGCTGATAACGTTGAGGATGCAACCCCCAATAACCAACTTAATAGACATTAACCTATCATTCACTCGCCTAACCTCGACCACGGACTCCCTTAGATCCCTATCTACCAAGATGCCCACTCCATTCTTACCTCTCACGACCCCGGAATACCAGAGCTTAAACCGTCTACATTCCTCGCCTTCGACCCTTTCCACCTAGTCTCCTGGACACATGCTATGTTAACCCTCCTCTTCTGAAGAACCTTCGCCAACTCAATGGACTTACCCGTCAGAGTGCCTATGTTCCACGACCCAATCCTTAATCTATGAGCGTCCGCTACCCTCTTCCCTCCCTTACCTCCCACCTTACCCGCAGGACCACTCCCTGCCCCTCTACTCACCCCCGCCACCGCCCCCACCCCCCGAGGACATGGCCTTACACTATCATCCCCCGCCGCGGCCACTATCCCTCCAACCGACTATGGAGAATAGCGACGCACACACGCACTATAGCGGAATACGCAAAAAGATGCAAACTAGATAGCAACAGAGTAAACCTCACACGGAATGCTTGCTAAAATACGTAGGAAGGTGTACAAAGTAAACAAGAGAGCGGGAGGTACAAACTCCCGGTGGAAAAACCTGAAAGTAGGCTTTGATGCGCCCAAGGTCAACTGCTACCGACTCTCGTACGTCCCGGCCAGAGTTGTTTAGCTCTTCACTCCCAAACGCCGCGAACTGGCCTCGCCCCCGCGACTAGTACGTAGTGCAAGTTTTCCTGAAGCTTATCGGATCATGTAGTTCTGTTGCGTCCTGTCGAAAGTCTGAACGTGTAGTCGCTGGAAGTACTGTAGCTTGCCGGAAATCCTCGCCGGGAAAAAAAGGCACATGTCCAAGAAAACAGAACACAGCCACGCACACCACAAAAAGCAGAAGAGAGAATAGGAAGAAAAGAGCAGGGGTCGCCGGAAAAATCGCCGGCGAAAAGCAAGAATTCAAAAAACTTAGAAAACTCGAAAAGAAACAAAATCGGACAGACTTGTGCTAGAAGAAGCAAAAAAAAAAAAATATCAGCAGGTTCAAGCAGTATAGCAGCAACAAACCGCTTCAAGATTACCTAAAATTTGAGTGAAAATAGTGAATATGTGTTTTTGAAAAGGGAAAAGTTTGAAACTTTTCTTATGGTTTTTGCCTCTGCTAAAATCAAGAATCTCAATACAAGTGCAACAACCAGATAAAGATCAAAACTTTATTTCAAGATTACCTCAATTTTTGAGTGAAAATAGTGAATATGTGTTTTTCTGAAAAAAAGGGGAAAAAGTCTTGAACTTTGCACTTTGGTGGATATACTAATCTGCTGAGAGGGTTGAAAACTTATGATTTCTAGCAATTTCATAAATACAAAGAGGAGAAAGTCTAGAGAAATGGAGAGAGACAGGGAGAAAGCCACATATACAGAAGAATGAAACTTACGACTTGGATTAACAGAGAAAGAAATCGTTCATAAGTTTGCTCGAGAAAGATATGCAGTTTGCAGCTGAGGGGGAGTACTGAAAATGCTCGATGGTGCTGCGAGAGGAAGAGGGTAGCTGGAGGACTAGGGTTTCGCCGGAAAATTGGAGAGCTCTGACCTTCGAGAAGAGAAATGAAAAATCGCAGTCGCCGGTGGGTGGGAGAGTAGAAAGAGGGGAAGAGAAGTCGTGTTTGAAAGCTCCGATCTTTGAAAGCTCGACAGCCGACACAATCCAATCAATCAGAAAAGACCAAACACTGATATAGTATAAACAGAACAAGAAAATAACACTCAATCGAAAAACAAAAAAGTACGTTAACATAAACCACCATGAAAACCCAAAATCTTCTGAAAACAGATAGCAAGATGAGTAATTTAGATAGAGAAATAAAGAAAGAAGATGAAATTTTCAGTGAAAATCTACTGAAAATAGGTAATACTTAATATTGAAACTCTCTAGTTCTGTCTTTCTTTTCATAAACCCAAAAATAGAGTTGCAAATTTTCGATTTCGTTTTTGAATACTATAATAGAAAACAAAAATGAAATTGTAGTGATATTAAGGCCGTACCCGGTAAAATTGAAGATGAGAATAATGTGAAGTAAAATTAAGATGAAGATGAACCAAAGTGGAGTTTGATCAGTGGGAAGTGTGTGACTGTGTGAGGGAGAAAGAGATAGAGAGACGTTGGGAGAGAGAAAGAGATAGAGAGACGTTGGAAGACGTTGGACCACATACAGTAATTGAATATTTGAAACAAACAAATCAACGTCCAAGCTATTTACTATTGGTATCAGAACTGTGATTATTTAACCCGGTCATCTCTTCCATTTCTTCATTGTTTTAAACTATAGAGGAGTAAGTCATATTGGTTACAGATGAATGATGTTGTAATTGTGGCGTTGCTTGACCATATACTAAAGTTGGCATGTTATGTTATGCTGTTGCTTAACTGTGAGAACAAATTTAGTACCAGCTCTATGATCCTTTGGCTAAAAAATCTTTGGAGTCAGTTTTATAAAAGAAAAACATTTGGAGTTATTTGGGCCAAGTTGAGATCCTATCCCATTTACTGCCCTCCTCTATAGAAATTAGAAGAGAAAGAGCCAAGCTGGTGGGTGGCAATATGTGCTGTGCCAATATTTTTCCTTAAAAATTGAACTGCAAAACTGTTTTATGCTCTGCTCTGTTGAAGTGAACTAAATTCACTACCATTTAATTTCGATCTAGAAAAGAATGGTACCAGAGATAGTGGAACAAAGACATTGAGACAGCTACATGTGGAGGAAGATGATGAAGAACGGTTCCAAGCTGACCTTAAGAGAGCTGTACACCAAAGTCTTGGTATGTCTATTATCTTTCTTCTTCGATAACAAGCTCCCCAAGATAGTTTTAATTTTTGTTAACTTAGGCTGTCTCCATTTTTTTTATTAGTGGTCTAGGATGCTACCTATCTCTATCAAATTCACTGCTTAAGCTTGATTATTAGAAGGACTACTTATCTACCCTCTGTTTCTCCTATCTTCTCTCAAATTGAGACCCTCTCAAATGGTTATGAATTCTGAAGGAAAGTGACATGCTAGTTTGAGAAGTGGTAGCGGCGGCTTCTGTTTCTCCATTTGTCTTGAAGAGTTACTGATTTATGTTTTCCTTCTCCTGAATGTTCAAGTGAGTTCTCCCTCATTCTTTCTTTTTATGTCAGATGCATTCCATGCACATCAGAAATTACCCTTGAAGGCAAGTTCAGGGGCACAGAGGATGTTTTCTGAAACCGGGGATATGGGTGATGAAATAAGTGCTGGGAATGTCAATGAAATGGATGTATATGGCACTGGGCTAAAGAATGAAGTTGGAGAATACAATTGCTTTCTAAATGTCATTATACAGGTTAGCGTTTACAAGTGCTAGTCTTTTGTTTTATAATAAGAAAGTTAACTTTGTTTATCGTGTTTCAAAATTTCTTGAGTATGAAGTGTGTTCTCTTTTCCCCGTTTTAGTCATTGTGGCATCTAAGACAATTTCGAGATGAATTTTTGAGAAGAACACCATCAGAGCATGATCATGTTGGTGACCCATGTGTGGTATGTGCGTTATACGCCATATTTACTGCTCTGAGCATGGCTTCTACTGAGATGCGAAGAGAGGCTGTTGCTCCTACTACTTTGAGAATTGCCCTCAGCAACCTTTATCCCGATAGTAATTTCTTCCAGGAGGTAAAGTTGAAACTCTGTAGAGCACCCTCATATATTTCTAGGAGACGGCTTCTTTGAATTTAATTAACAAAATATTGACTTACAGGCTCAAATGAATGATGCTTCAGAAGTACTGAGTGTGATATTTGATTGCCTACATCGGTCATTTATATCAACCTCAGGTGTTTCGGATATTGAATCTGCAGATAGCAGCTATATGGGCTCTTGGGATTGCTCAAGTAGTGCTTGTATTGTGCATTCTCTTTTCGGAATGGATATTTTTGAGCAGATGAACTGCTATAATTGTGGGTTGGAGTCCAGACATCTGAAGTACACATCGTTCTTTCATAATATTAATGCCAGCGCTCTCCGAACAATGAAGGCATGTTCTTTGAGGCAATATTGTGATGGCACGTTAGTTTCCGTTCAGTAAATTAATCTTTTGAAGCTCAGCAAGACATTGTTTGTATAATGCGCAATTTGCTTTACTGTTATTGTGGGTTATTTGCTTTCTCAACAGCTTCCGAGTTTTTTGTTCTTTCTTTCAGGTTATGTGTCCAGAAAGCTCGTTTGATGAGCTTCTGAGTCTTGTTGAGATGAACCATCAGTTGGCTTGCGATCCCGAGGTTGGTGGATGTGAGAAGCTTAACTATATTCATCACATTCTCTCTGCTCCGCCACATGTTTTCACGACGGGTAACTATATTTTCTGCCCCCCTCCATTTTGGTTGCCATGAGTGATGGAAGAATCTTTGGAGAATCATATTTGTTTCTCATGATATTTATTTTCCCCCCATGCAGTTTTAGGTTGGCAGAATACTTGTGAGAGTGTAGATGACATAAAAGCAACGTTATCTGCTTTATCTACTGAAGTGGACATTGGCGTCCTTTATCGCGGTCTTGATCCGAAAAACAAGCATTACTTAGTTTCTGTGGTAAATGTTTGGTGTTCTTTTGTCTGCTGTTCTTTTCCTTCTATGTATTTCTAGGGGCATTAAAAGTATTTAAATTTCTCTGTACTAGCTCGAAACAAAATATAATCAAGTCACTGGAACTCGATATTCAATTCCATCCATATTTCAGATGCTCAATTTCCTGCTCTTATTTGATAACACTCTCATGTTTCTTGTAAATGTTATATTGTAGTTTCAGCTCGTTTACTTGGTTCATAAAACCACGTCAATTGTTTGTTTGTTGCTTTTAAAATATCATGTGCAAGCCGGTTCATCTTTCTTTTTTACCATTTCAACTAATTGATGAGTACTTCTGTCATCTTTCATGAAAAGAAGTACTTTTGTGATGGTATCTTTTTTGTACATAAAGCCTTATTTTCATGAATGATGAGTAAAGATGACTATTTGATCAGGCCGAGTTCATTTTATTCCATTTTTCGGTATTATCTTGTTTGTTTCAAGAACATTGTCTATATTGTTCTCCAGTCTGAGCTTGGGCAGTTACAGATCTCAAATATAAAGCTTCTTTTTTGGTTTGGGTATTATCTTGTTTGTTTCAAGGACATTATCTATATGGTTCTCCAGTCTGAGCTTGGGCCAGTTACAGATCTCAAATATAAAGCTTTCTTTTTGGGGGTCTCCTATCCAGATATTTCATTACTAATCCTAATATGCTTGAGCTTTATGTTTCTTTGCTTATCTTCATCTGCATATGCTTAAGCTAAGGTATATCTTTCATGTTGCTGAGTATAAGAATTACTTTGTTGTACAAAAAAAGTAGAGTAGGAATACTTACTATGTGAGGCACTTTTGGATGTTGAACCATCTTCTGTTTGTATTCTTACAAATGTGTTTAATTCTTGTGTGGGATGTGTCTAAAGATGGATAATCTAATTGCTTGATATTTATTTCAGGTTTGCTACTATGGACAGCACTATCACTGTTTTGCCTACAGTCGTGATTGTGGACAGTGGATCATGTATGATGACAAAACCGTGAAGGTAATATTCCGTTTCTTCTCATTTTTCCTTCTTATTTTTTAATAAGATTCTGTTATTATGGATATTTTACATACAGGTAATTGGTGGCTGGGATGATGTTCTAGTTATGTGTGAAAGAGGGCATTTGCAACCGCAGGTCCTTTTCTTCGAAGCTGTAAACTAGTCCAGCTCAAAACATGATCTTGATTTTTGCTGGTTGCTTTGAAGCTGTAATCTATTTCAGCTTAAAATACTCCTCCATATACTGCAATGAAGATGTGCCATTGGGCTTCTCAATTCAATCGTCAAAGGCAAGATCATACTTGTGCACTGGTGTTATTCAACTGACCTGCAAAATTACAAAATCATGTGAGAAACTGTACTATACTGTCAGAAGTTTGTCGGGATGAAGAGAAAGTAAAGCAATTGGCCTGCTATCAAGGAAAACTTCTTCGAATTTGTGTATTACGATGGAAATTTTTCAGAGCATAGGAAAGATAGGTGTAAGTTTTGGTGCGCTTTATATCTGGTAGCATTGGCAGTATCATTTTTTTGCAGCATCCGGAAATTTTGGAATCCTTACAATAATAAGGTGGTGTGGTTGAAGAAAGAAGTACTAGCCACCAGTTACCTGGTCATGAGGAACGTATAGATGTTTGATTTTGCATTGGTAACTTAACCTGCTAGTGCCGGATATTGCTTCTGTACACAGGAAATTCTAGGTAATGATCATATATCTTCCTTTTTCAATGTAAGCAAGTCTGTATAGATTGGTCTTTGGTATTTAGTCTTTTAAGTGATGCAGCGAATAGCAACTCTTCATTTATTTTGTTTCTCTCTTTGAGGAAAAAAGAATTTTGAGTGCCCAGAGCTTATGGGAACTTTGTATTACGGATGTCTACAATAATTTAATGAAAGGGAAATCCTATAGTTGTTCTTCAAGCAGAAAAGCACCTCACTAATACAAACTTCCCCGTTTGACTTTTTTTTTTCTAAATTCCAGCTCGAGCTTCTGTCTTTTTCTTTTTGTTGTTGCTGATCATGGTAGATTAATAACATGTTTGCCTAAGTTTCTCCAAGGCTAAAAGTACCCTTTTTAAAAGTTGAAGTGTTTGACTAATAGTTTGTTTGGCTAAGCTTTTAAAATTGGCTTATTTTAAGAAGTGTTATGAAATAATATAAGAACAAGAACAATAATACAAGAACAAGAACAATAGAGAGAAAAGTAGAGAGATGAGTATTCTTATTAATACTTTTGGGATGATTTACAATGGGGTAAGACCCCTCTATTTATAGGAAGATAAAAGACTTAGCCTTGAAGTAAGACTCTTCTTATAAGATAGACATTCACCTTAAATAGAGTTCTATTTATAACACTCCCCCTTGAATGTCTATTCAATAATGTGCCTCGTTAAAACCTTAACTAAAACAAAACCCAATGGGAAAAATTCTAGAAAAAGAAAAGAGTACATATATTTAGAAATACGCCTATTTGTTGCCTCGTTAAAAACCTTGCAAGGAAAACCCAGTGAGACAAAACCTTGTAAAGGAAAAAGAGTGCAACGCGCATTAACTCCCCCTAAAAAGAACATCAATTCACATCCTTGAACTTTCACATTCCAATCTTGTGCACTAGCTTCAAGAAATCGTTAGTAGATATTTGATAAATAAATCAACCATATTGACTTGAATGAATATTCCGTACCTTGAAATTATCATACTTGATAGATATGAACATCTTCATGTAATGTCGTGGAATGACTCTTCAATACTTCCACAGGGATATCCTCGCCATCACATTATCATAGTTATAGCAAGATACATATGTACACAAATTGCACTTAGGATGTGGTACTTCAGGACCAAGAATTGTATATGCCTTAAGCAACTTAAATCTTTCAAGTTAAGTCATATAAGCCATATAATAAACTTTAGATGCACATCAAGTTTTCATGTCATGCTAAACAAATAAAATATCGAAAACTGATTACACATACCTTTGACGTTATACTTTCAAGTATTTGAACTACATGTCCAAAACTACATGTCTTTTATACGGAATCAATTCTTCTTGAATTGTATCTTTTCCATTTAGTCAATATTTTGTTTGTATTCGACAAACATAAGATCCTCATCGATATTTAGCGCTATCATAGATGTCGTCGACGATCATTTTATATCGGTTCCAGTAAATTTTCATAAAGACATAACATGGAGATCTCTTCATTCATACATTCAGGTACCTGAATCTCTCATGAGATTTTATGAAGTGTTATGTCGTGTGTTCTTTTGGATCACTTGCCTCCTTATTATGATCACTTTGATCATTTGCTCATCTTCTTTATTAAGAAGTTATTTTGAAACCGATTTGTCTATACGTTTTAAGCGTATCCAAGACTTTGTCCTTCTAGGACTTAATATGAGCATTTGCAGTGAGAATATAGTTACTTTCTTTGGGTGTAGCATGCTTTACAATATGTTGCAATTGAATTATCCTTTTATGAACTTCATGTTCATATTATGATATTCGAGGATCTATATATACAATGATAATTCATCTCATATAACCTTTTCTCAAGTGTTCATCATGTCTCCCCCTCATGTTAGGAAAACTAACATGTTTCCTCACCTCTGGGAAATCATCTTTGTGCATTATCATGTCAATATACACAGCACATTAATAATAATAAGATGAAATTATTTGGTTCCTGACCCTGAACCACTTATGAGGGGAGAATATAATATACTTTCGTATACAACGTATATCAAACTGATATATATAACTTTGTTCTCATAAGCAATAGTTTAGCTATTAAGTGGAGGCACTCAATAAATCATTTCGCTAAACCAACTATGATGTAAACTAACTTATCAAGATGAACTATCTTGAATAGACAATCTGGAAATTATGCTCGAAGTTAGATTACTGAGCAATTTACCTCGCAAGCACCGGCCAGGCTGCAGGTTAATAACAATCGCGCATGTAACCATATCACAGAAGCATCATATGTGGTATACATGGCAGGTGAATCGGCCCATATTCACCTTTGATATTTCCAGAATTTATGGGATTCAACCCGAACTCTTTAGTTGGTCAATTAATTAATGAGAACAAGTAGTACAAACTGGAGAATGAAGCGGGTAGCTTTTCATACACAAATTATCCCGCTACAAGTTGTAGTAATAGAAGATATCAAATCTTTCCTTTATTTATAGTCTCAATATAATCAACCACTTTCACATATACTTTGGAAACTGAATAAGTTTCTTTGAGACTTACTACAACACAATACCTTATTGGTAATCAATTGTGTTTCTCCAACAGAGTAGTAATTTGCTTTTCTATAGCTCTCAATTAATTTTGTACTACCACAAATTCATCAACATCCATGTGGTGAATATCTCTTTTAAAGAGAAAGTTATACCATTATGGTCATGTCAAAAATTATATGCAAGATATGTTTCTTGCATTATTATTGTCCTTTGGTAATCACATTGACAAATTATTTTGGCGTACAATAGGTACGTGACCAATGACCATTCATGCCATAATAATGGTATCATCTCAAACCTCCTTCTAGGGATGAGTGTGGTATATTCAATACAAATTTCATGTTCATATTCTTCCAATAATGAATATGTATTCGTGAATCAGATGTTGTCACATTCACTGCGGTGATATGTGATTTTGTTATCCTTTTCAAATCTGTAAATGCGTCTGGCATTTGATTTGCTATTCTTTGCAAATGGATAATCTTTTGCACATCTTTTTCACGAATAGAGGTATTTGGATCAAGATGAGATAATGATGCATTTTCCACAAAATTTCACCAACTTCTCCCCCTAATTTTGGGAAAAGTTGCTTTTCCGGTATCGTGTGTGTGGTACATGAATGTGATGCATAAATGAATGAATATATAGAAGTGGAAACTATATTGTGCAGTAGTTATAAAGGTGCACGCATGTATGTTACGGACATATACACAGGTAATACAGTGAATAGATGACAGCGTATCATAAAACTCGAGTAGTGTATGTAATATGTAAAGAATGTGTAAAAGTTATGTGATGAATAATTTAGCACATTATCATGGACAATCACATAATTACAAATTTGGAACTAAGCAATTGACATGAATATGTGAATAGTATAGAAGTGTACATTTATAAGCCAATGCAGACATGTGACAGTACACTGTGTTAATAATATCTCTGTATAGGGTACAATGTTTCAAGTTGAAATGTCATGTAAGTACGTTAGTTGTTAAGTACATTACGAGTGTGTTTGCAAAAGTTGCTTAAATACGTTATGTAGATTAATTTTCTACAAATCAGTGTGGTAAACAAATTTAATCCGTTGCTTCTTAATTTAAACAATATTTTCAAAATCTGTTGAGGTTATTCGAATAACTGGATTGATAGTCGACTAACTTTAGGGAAGCAGTCATTAGGTTATTCGAATAACTAAACCTGATATTCGACTATCTTGCCTTGCGGAAAAATCCAGTATTAATGCGAAATATTGGTTAGTCGAATAACTAATTAGTTATTCGACTAACTTAGTAAACAGTCATCAGGTTATTCGAATAACTAAATCAGGTTATTCGAATAACTAAATCAGGTTATTCAAATATCTAAATCAGATATTCGAATATCTTAGCTTGCGGAAATTCCAGTTTTAATACAAAATATTAGATAGTCAATTGAAATTTAAGCATATTGAAACATTCTAAAGAACTAATACTAACATTATATCATAAGTTAACTAATACGAGCTGATACTAATGACTATTAGTTTATTCACTAACTAATACAAATAAGTAAAATAAAATCAAACAATTCCATATTCCTTCATCACAGATCCATCACCAATTAAGTGGTCTATTTTCCCCTCAGGGTGCTCAAAGAAGTCTACCACATCCAAGTGGGTGATGTCAAAATTATCGTCAGAGACAGAATTGGTTTCAGGGCATTTACCTTTTAGAGATGCTTGATAAAGCTCAACCAAATGACTTGGTACATGGCAAATTTTCGCTCAGTGCCCTTTTCCACAGCAACGATAATATATAGTTTATGAACTATTTGCTTTTGGATTCTCATCGCACCGTGCTTGTGGCAGAGTGACCAACTTCAGGTTGTCATATCTCTCCTTTAAGCCCTTCCACAAGATAAGTGGATCTTTGACTGTGAGATATTCAATTTTCAAACCTTCATCAAGGTGATGGCACAAGAAAATCAAGGCCTTAGCACAGTCTTGGGTGGATGCGTTATTTCTGTCTTTAATGGTGTCTCCAGGACCCATTGCATCTAAATGGATTTCAGCATCCAACACCCATGTCATATAGTTCTTGCCCGATATTTCAAGGGCAACGAACTTTCTTTTCATAATGTCAGACATAAGATACAATTACATCAAGAGCGTGTTCATACTTACAGGCTTTATTACAATTATCACATTCACTTCAGGGAATGGATCATAATGACGATTATAATTCCGTCTATTGCCACGTCCACATTCATTGATACCATCATGGTAATAATTTTGTCTTCTTTCAGACTTATCACATACTGCTACCACATTCTCTAAAGGGAATTGAGCAAATTCAATGGGACGGATTTTCAATTCTTTGCCCACAATCATTCATGAATTTGATCATGGCAAGGCATAGAAATTTTACCACTTCATGTGAGTGTAATTTCTTACAAACTCCATTAAAGTTATAATCAAACTTTGTTGTCTTTGTTTGTATATAAAATCACGTAGAATTTCAAGAATTTGAAAGGGAAAAGTAAATTACTTACCTTTAAGGTATACCAATAAATGTTGTGATATCAAATATACCTCTTGTGTAAATTCCTTTCTTTCTCTCACGTTTTTCTCTTTCTGTTTCTTTCTTCTTTGTTTTTCCTTTTTGTCCGTATAGAAATTTTTGGGATTTGGTTACGGCAGAACCTCACGTGAAACCCTACACAAACAAAAGTTAAGACAATCGAAAATTTCAATTGGTTAGAGACTCGTGTTGACAACGTGTTATGAAATAATATAAGAACAAGAACAATAATACAAGAACAAGAACAATTGAGAGAAAAGTAGAGAGAGGAGTATTCTTATTAATACTTTTGGGATGATTTACAATGGGGTAAGACCCCTCTATTTATAGGAAGATAAAAGACTTAGCCTTGAAGTAAGACTCTTCTTATAAGATAGACATTCACCTTAAATAGAGTTCTATTTATAACAAGAAGGATTTTTTTTCTAAAGTATTTTTGGTGAGAGTACTTTGTGTTTGGCTAAGTAATTTGAAAAGTACTTTTGAGCAAATTAGTGTTTGGCTAAACTTTTAAAAAGTATTTTTTTTCAATTTTTTTAACGAGTGCTTTTTGGATAGAAACTACTTTTTTTTTGCTTCTCCAAATTGTTTTACTCGGGAACACTTTTTTTTCGTTCTAAAAACTTATAGTCGGTTTCACCAAGCTTCTCAAAAAAAGTGTTTTTTAGTAGAACCAACAACAGTTTTGGAGAAGCAGAAAAAAATTGCTTCTTCCAAAAGTACTTTTTTAAAACACTTTTGAGAAAAATAAACTTAAAACACTTTTCAAAGTTTGGTCAAATATTAATTAATATTCAGAAGTACTTTTCAAATTAATTAATCAAACAAAAATTATTTTTCGCCAATTCTTTTGAGAAAAGATATTTTTTAAAATAAGTTAATTTTAGAAGCTTGACCAAATATACTATAATTAAGAGGGTCCGATATTTGTTTTTCTCTTCTTCTTAATGTCTTGCTGTGTTTTTAATTGTATTTTCTTAACAAGTGAATTTGCCCGCACTTTGTGCGGTTAAAGAATTCAAAAAGTGTTATAAACTAAAGCAAAAGACAAGAACAATAAAGCAAGAACAATAGCAATAGAGAGAAGAGTAGAGAGAGTTCTTCTTATTGTGTTGAGAGGGGTGAATTACAATGGTAGAGACCACCTCTATTTATAGGGAGGAGGAAGATCTTGCTACCAATAATAGGACTCTAAAATCTCTCTAATTAAGTACATTAAAGACATTCACCTTAAATAGAAGTGTAAGAATCTTCTATTTCATAACACTCCCCCTTGAATGTCTATTCAATGATGTGCCTCGTTAAAACCTTAAAACAAAACCCAATGGGAAAAATTAAAGTAAGGAAAGAGTACACATGTTTGAATATGCGCCTATTGGTTGCCTCGTTAAAAACCTTGCAAGGAAAACCCAGTGGGACAAAACCTTGTAAGGGAAAAAGAGTGCAACGCGCATTGACTCCCCCTAATGAGTACATCAATTTATATCCTTGAGCATTTGCATTCCAATCTTGTGCATCATCTTCAAAACGATCTTTGGTAGATGCTTGATAAATAAATCAACCATATTGACTTGAATAAATATTCCGCACCTTGAAATCATCATTCTTGATAGATATGAACATCTTCATATAATGTCGTGGAATAGCTCTTCAATACCTCCATAGATGCATTCTCAATGCCATCATGCTTATAGTTATAGCAAGGTACATATGTACACAAATTGTACTTAGGATGTGGTACTTCAGGACCAAGAATTGCATATGCTTCAAGCAACTTAAATCTTTCAAGTTAAGTCATGTAAGTCACATAATAGACTTTAGCTGCATATCAAAGTTTCATGTCATGCTAAACAAATAAGACATCGAAAACTGACTATACATACCTTTGCCTTTATACTTTCAAGCATATGAACTATAGATTCAAAGCTACATGTCTTTCATATGGAATCAATTCTTCTTGAATTGTATCTCTTTCATTTAGTTGCTTTCTTTGAGTCAGCAAATGCGTATAGCATGCTTTGCAATATGTTGCAATTGCATTTCCCTTTTATGAACTACAGGTTCATATCATGATATTCGGGGATATACATATACAAATGAAAATTCATCCCATGTAACACTTTCTCAAGTGTTTATCATGTCTCCCCCTCATGTTAGTAAAGCTAACATGTTTCCTCAACTTTGGAAAATCATCTTTGTGCATTATGTCAATATACACAGCACCTTAATAATAAGATGAAATTATTTGGTTCCTGACCCTGAACCACTTGTGAGGGGAGAATATACTCTCGTATACAACTTATATCAAACTGATATATACAACTTCGTTCTCATAAGGAACAGTTTAGCTATTAAGTGGAAGCACTCAATAATTATCTTGCTAAACCAACTTTGATATAAACCAACTTATCAAGATGAACTGTCTTGAGTAGAGAATCTGGAAACTATGCTCGAAGTTAGATTACTGAGCGATTTACCCCGCAAGCACCGGCCAGGCTGCGGGTCAATAACAATTGCGCATGTAACCATTCCATAGATGCATCATATGTGGTATACATGGCAGGTGAATGGGCCCATATTCACCTTTGATATTTCCAGAATCAAGGGGCTTCAACCCGAACTCTTTAGTTGGTCAGTTCATTACTGAGAACAAGAACTTCTAGTTCTTTGATATTCACCTATGTGAATTTGCACATCATACTTCAAATGAGATGGCTAACACGAATGTCAACTGAATAAATTATCAATATTGGTAAATTTCAAATTTACACCATGACATGTGCACTTATCAATAAACTTCGGGTTTATTATGACATGGGTTTTATACCAATAGATATCCACATTATTGTGGCATTCTTTCGTTTGTGTAGTACAAACTGGAGAACAAAGCGGGTAGCTTTTCATATACAAATTACCCCGCTACAAGTTGTAGTAATAGGAGAATCAAAGCCTTCCTTTATTTATAGTCTCAATATCATCAATCGCCTTCGCGTGTACTTTTGGAAACTGAATAAGTTTCTTTGAGACTTACTACAGCACAATACTCAATTGTGTTTCTCCAACATAGTAATAATTGGCTCTTCGAGAGCTCTCAATTAACTTTGTACTACCACAGGTTCATCAACATCCGTGTGGTGAATATCTTTCTTAAAGAGAAAGTTATACCATTATGGTCATGTCAAACTTATATGCAAGATATGTTTCTTGCATTATCGTTGTCCTTTAATGGTCATATTTCCAAAATACTTTGGCGTACAATAGGTACGCGACCAACGATCATTCATGCCATATATCATCTCAAACCTCCTTCTAGGGGTGAGGGTGGTATCATCTCAAGCCTCCTTCTAGGAGTGAGTGTGGTATATTCAATACCAATTTCATGTTCATATTCTTCCAACATTGAATATGTATTTGTGAATCACATTCACTTCGAGGATATGTGATTTTGTTATCCTTTTCAAATCTATAAATGCTTCAGGCATTTGATTTGCTATTCTTTGCAAATGGATAATCTTTTGTGCCTCTTTCTTTCAAATAGAGGTATGTGGATCAAGATGAGATAATGATGCATTTTTCCACAAAATTTCCCGTTTGGTTTCACCAACTTCTCCCCCTAATTTTGGGAAAAGTGTCTCATCCAATTGACAGTCTGCAAATAGTGCAGTGAACAAATCTCCTGTCAATGTTTCGAGGTAGCGAATAATGGAGGACGCGTCAAACTCAACATATATTCCTAACCTCCTTTGCAAACCCATTTTGGTGCGGGATGGCGGTGCTACAGGCACATATACTGCGCATCCAAAGCTTCTTAAATGGGATATATTGGGTTCATGACCCAAAACCAATTGCAATGGGGAATATTTGTGTCAATTCGTCAGTCAGAGACGAACTAGCATTGCTGCATGCAACATGGCATGACCCCAAAACGAAGTGGGCAGCCGACGAACTAGCATTGCTTCATGCAAAATGGCATGACCCCAAACCGAAGTGGGCAGCCGACAAACTAGTATTGTTGCATGCAAAATGGCGTGAACCCAAACCGAAATGGGCAGCCTCGTTTTCATGAAGAATTCAAGATTATTCTCATCTATTGTCTCAATATGATATCCATTTTGAATGATATCTTTAAAACTCAACAAGTTCCTTTTAGACTTGGAGGAGAACACTTTGATTGATATCATTAAAACTCAACAAGTCCTTCTTAGACTTGGAGGAGAACATTGCATTCTCTATGATTAACGTCATGCCTTTGGGCAAAGTTACAATTGCTCTTCCGGAGCCTTCAAACAATTTACTACTTCCATAGATTGTAGTAATGTTTGCCTTACACAATTACTCTTCTTTTCTTTGAGTATTGTATGTGTAGTACATGAATCAACTAGGCAAATACTTTTACAATTGGACGTTGGTCCAAGTTCGCTTTGTGAGATATCCATATTTGCTATCCCATAGTTTAACATACAAAAGAAATACACGAACATAGGAATAAACAAGTTCAATTCTTTTGTGTCACATAATATCTTCAAAATCTGCTACTAACAGTTGGCTAACAAAATCAGATATGTTATCCATAATCAATTCCTTTGCAGTTTGAAAATTTCAGCGTTTTTCATAAGACAATCGATTATTAAATACACACAATCGATTGTTTGAACATAGACAATCGATTGTTAGACATACACAATCGATTATTTGTTATTTTTGAAAAACTTCAGATCACACTTTTTAAGACAATCGATTGTTAAACATAGACAATCGATTGTGGATGATTTTTGAAAAGTTCCATACACTGCCTAACGACAATCGATTGTTAGATATAGACAATCGATTGTGGGTGATTTTTGAAAAATTCCAGACCTCTGTTTCAAGACAATCGATTGTTAGACAAAGACAATCGATTGTTGGCTATTTTTGAAAAATACCAGAACACACTGTTTCAAGACAATCGATTGTTAGCCAAAGACAATCGATTGTTGATCAATTGTTTTTCAACTTTAATGCGAAAATAGTTGATAATCGACTAGTTTTTCAGGCTAGTCGATTACCCCCACTGGAAAATAAAAGTTTTATTGATATTTGAGCATATTGAAGATATTCTAAAGAACTACTGCTAACATTGCATCATGAACTAGCCAATACGAGCTAATACTAATGACTATTAGATTATTCACTAACTAATACAAATAAGTAGAACAAAATCAAATAACTCCATCTTCTTTCATCATGGTCCCATCGCCGATTAGGTGGTCTATTTTCCCCTCGGGTTGCTCAAAGAAGTCTGCCACATCCAGGTGGGTGATGTCCTCATTGTCGTCATAGACAAAGTTTGTTTCAGGGCCTTTTCTCTTTCGAGATGCTTGATAAAGGTCAACCAAGTGTCTTGGTATACGGCAAATCTTTGACCAGTGTCCTTTCCCACCGCAACGATAACATATAGTTTCTGAACTATTTGCCTTATGATCTTCGGGATCCCGTTTCTGCTTTCGGTGGTTATCTCTCTTTGGGGGGTGACGGACTTCTTTGGAATTTCTTCCTTGTCCACGTCCTTGGCTTTGACCCCGTTTATGACCGTGATCATGGTCCCTTTTATGTTTGGCATAATGCGAGTGCACCATATCTGCTTCAGGCAGTGGTGTAGACCCAGTTGGTCTATTTTCGTGATTTCTCATGAGCAGGTCATTATTTCGCTCAGCCACTAGTAAGAGAGAAATCAGTTCAGAGTACTTCATAAAGCCTTTCTCTCGGTACTGTTGCTGCAGTACCATATTGGAGGCATGAAACGTTGTAAACGTTTTCTCAAGCATATCGTAATCGGAGATGTTATCTCCACATAGCTTCAGTTTAGAAGTAATTCTGAACATAGCAGAATTATATTCAGAAACGGACTTAAAGTCCTGTAGCCTCAGATGGGCCCAATCATATCGTGCTTGTGGCAGAGTGACCAACTTCAGGTTGTCATATCTCTCCTTTAAGCTGTTCCACAAAACGAGTGGATCCTTGACGGTGAGATATTCAATCTTCAAACCTTCGTCAAGGTGGTGGCGCAAGAAAATCAAGGCCTTCGCACAATCTTGGGTGGATGCTTTTTCTTTATCTTTGAGGGTGTCTCCGAGACCCATAGCATCTAGGTGGATTTCAGCATCCAACACCCATGTCATATAGTTCTTGCCCGAAATTTCAAGGGCAACGAACTTTCTTTTCATAATGTCAGACATACTCGAAAATTAAATTAGGAAGAGGGAAAATACCTTGGATTTTCGAGAATGATACTTGAGACGGTAGAGTCTCGTGCTGATAACGTGTTATAAACTAAAGCAGAAGACAAGAACAATAAAGCAAGAACAATAGCAATAGAGAGAAGAGTAGAGAGAGTTCTTCTTATTGTGTTGAGAGGGGTGAATTACAATGGTAGAGACCACCTCTATTTATAGGGAGGAGGAAGATCTTGCTACCAATAATAGGACTCTAAAATCTCTCTAATTAAGTACATTAAAGACATTCACCTTAAATAGAAGTGTAAGAATCTTCTATTTCATAACAAAAAGTATTTTTTGTAGATTTCTTTGAGATATAAGAAATAGAATATTTAATGTGTATATATAATAAACAATCTATGCTATACTAAAAATACGAAAGGTTTTAGCGAGATATTATTTGCCTTTTTTACCTTTTAAAAATTAGCTTTATATTGAATAAAATTGTAATTTAAATTGTTTTCCTAATATTTAGGACCTTAAAATCATTTTTACTAAACCAAAACTTATTTGAATTAGGTAAGAAATCCTTAACATTTCCTAAATTTTATGATCTTTTCAATTAATAAAAGAATAAATGCATTATATCAATTTATCGAAAACTTCTCCATATGCACAACGTACGCGTTAGGTTTGTCTACTTTTCTTTTTTGCTTAAATATAATTAATCATTTAAATTATATTAGAATATATTTATTAGTGATAAATATTTATACAATTATGAGAAGTAAATATATCAACAGAAATATACATTCCATGTTAGATATAATGATAACTGCCATTAATATTTTATATGTTGGATATTTCAATTAATTTTCTAAATTTTCAATGAACTAATATCTTAATTGTTTATAATTTTAGTATCTAATAAAAAAAGCAGAGAAATTTTCTTTTAAGGAAAATGACATTGCATAACCACTCTCAAAATATTAAATAAAAAATATAATATATATATACACACACACATTCTATATGTTATATACAAAAATTATAAAATTTTATATAATTTTTCGGCTACCAAAGATAAATAGTTTCTGGCACGGGCTAAAAGTGATAATTTCCTTGCTCTTAATTATATAAATATTACATTTATCTTGATGTCAATTGTAATTACTCATAGTTCATTCTTATTCAAAATTTATACATTTTTATATTAATAGACGTAAAAACACGTGCAACACACATACACTGAAGCTGGTTCTATAAAAATAATCGAGAGTCCAAATTTATGTTAGGTAATCATCTAATATAAAAAAATAGTGCTATGATACAACCGAAAATCGGAAAACCCATTCCTTGTTAACTTGAAAGCTTTATCCATGTAGTGTCTTTTGACATCAATGATTTATATTACTCTAAAATAAATTTTATAAAAATATTTTCGAGCGTGTGCCCAATTCTCCAAAAATAATTCATATCTTGATATCTGACAAAAATACAGTGACATTTTTAAAAACCCGAGCTACATAAGAATAAATCACTTTAAGTATTTTTTCTGAATACATAAGACATAAGTCATACGTCTTTCAATATGACTGACTTATTAAAGTATAAGTATTATTTTGTGAAGCACAAAGTGCGTATAAGGCATAAATCTGAACATCCACGGGGCAGCAGACATGGAATTAAACATCATGATGTTACTATCCAACCAGAAATTACTGGTAAAAACATTTGAAAAATATGTAGTTGGTGGAAAAGATGGAACAAATCTTGTATATATCTAAGGATTCGTTTCAAGCAGAAATGAGTTGTCTGAATCACTGCACTTTTAGTGACGTAGAAACCAAAAAAAATAATGATTCCTCGGAAATAAACTTTGGTATTTGAAACCGAAAAAATGAAACACCGAGAAAGAAAAATATATTTGCTAACTCAAACTCAAAGCTTACAATACTACACTTGTAATTTCTAATACAAGTTTTGGGATGATTTTACAAATGAGTTCTACAACCTATTTATACTAAAACCTTACACCAAAAATTCAATATTGGCATACAAAAATTAATCAAACATGGCATGTAAGAAAATTCAAACTTATACAAATCAATTTTGTCATGCAAGACAACCAATGTTCTTGAATACCATTTTTTGCTTTTATTTTTAAAACTAGTCTATTTTAATTATTTTTGATCAATTTATATAATTTCAACAACCTCCCTTAAATTGATCAAAATAATTTACGTATACCAAGTATCGATTTCAATCTCTCGAACGTTTCTGCCTTCAGCGGTTTGGTCAGAATATCCGCTATCTGATCTTCTGATTCACAGAACTTAAGTTCGATTTCTCCATTCTTGACAAGATCTCTTATGTAGTGATACTTAATCCCGATATGGTTGCTCCTGCCATGAAATACTGGATTCTTGGCTAATGCAATCGCTGACGTATTATCACACATAATCTTTGTCAGACCATCTTGCTCGTGGTTCAGTTCATCGAGCATTCTTCGAAGCCAAACTGCTTGACATGCTGCAGAGGTTGCTGCCATATACTCTGCTTCAGCTGTAGATAAAGCAACTACTTGTTGCTTCTTTGAAGACCACGAAAACACGCCTCCCTCGAGAAAGAATACATAACCGGAAGTGCTTTTCCAAGTTTCAATATCACCCCCAATCACTATCTGTGTATCCTACAAGTCTGCACTTGTCAGAATATTTATAGAAAATTTTATGATCCTGGGTACCTTTAATGTACTTCAGAATCCGCTTTGCTTCCTGAAAATGGGACTGGCTCAGTGTCTCCATGAACCGACTGATAATCCCTACTCTATAAACAATATCTGGCCTTGTTGATGCTAAATAACGTAGACTACCAACAATGCTTTTAAAATAAGTAGGATTTATCGCATCATCCGTTCCTTCTTTCTTTAAATCAAGACGTTCTGCAACAGGAGTCTTCATCGGATTTGCTGATTCCATCTTGAATTTCTTCAAGATATCTCTGGCATATTTATTTTGAGAAATAAAAATACCATCTTCAGTCTGTTGCACTTCTATGCCCAAGAAGTAAGACATCAGCCCCATGTCTGTCATTTCAAACTGAGTTGTCATAGCCTCCTTGAATTCAGCAAACATAAATTCACAGTTTCCAGTAAATATTAAGTCATCAACATAAAGACAGACAAACATAATGTCGCCATTAGTCTTTGACTTAATATACACTGTATGCTCATAAGGACACTTCTGAAAACCTGCCTCCAACATGTAAGTATCAATACGCGTATACCAAGCTCGTGGAGCCTGTTTCAAACCGTATTACGCCTTCTTCAACCTGTACACCTGGTTCTCCTGTCCTTTCTTGGCATATCCAGGTGGTTGCTCGACATAGACTTCTTCCTCCAAAAAACCATTCAAGAATGCCGACTTTACATCCATCTGATGTATCTTCCACCTGTGTTAGGCTGCAATGGCTACTATCATCCGTATAGTATCCATTCTGGCAACTGGTGCGAAAACCTCGTAGTAGTCAATTCCTGGCTTCTGCTTGTAGCCTTTGACCACCAATATTGCCTTGAACTTGTCCACCTCTCTGTTGGGTCGGTACTTTGTCTTGTACACCCACTTGACACCGATTGGCTTCTTTCCTTCTGGCAAAGAAGTTAACTCCCACGTGTCAATCTTCTCGATATAATGAATTTCCTCATTCATCGGCTTGATCCACTTCTCGTCACCTGCTGCATCTTCATAATGCACTGGATCACAATATGCAAAAAGACAAAAATTCACCAGAGTTTCATCGTTGATGTCATCATCGCCTTCATTGTCTTTAGTGACAACATAATCATTGAGGCGAGCTGGTGGCATGCTCGTTCGACCCGAACGCCGTAATTGTTCTACCGGTTCTGCTGGCTGAGGAGATGGAGGATCACTAGCTGGTGGTTCAGGTGTTGAGATATCTTCCTCGTCTGGCTCTTCTGACTCGATCATTATACCTCTCCCAGCATCATCTTTCTTTCTCCAGCTCCACGCTTCATATTCAGCGAACCGAACATCTCTGCTGACGATCAATTGTTTCGCGACTGGATTATATAACTTATAACCCTTCGTGACTTCACTGTACCCAATAAAGATACACTTCTGGCTTTTATCATCCAGCTTCTTTCTCCGCTTATCTGGTACATGAGGATAAGCTATACACCCAAATACCCTAAATGAAGAAACATTCGGCTTACTGCCACTCCAAGCTTCTTCTGGAGTTCTCCCGTTCACGATCTTTGTCGGGAACCTGTTCAACACGTACACAGCACATGCAACAGCTTCTGCCCAAAATTCCTTCGGCAGACCTTTCCCCTTCAGTATGCTTCTTGCCATTTCAAAGATTGTCCTGTTCTTCCTTTCAGCCACACCATTTTGTTGAGGTGTATAACTGGCTGTCCACTGATGAAGAATTCCTTCTTTTTTGCAAAACTCTTGAAATTCGTTAGAAGTGAATTCACCATCTCTATCGGATCTCAGATTTTTCAAATTAAAGCCACTTTGTTTTTCAACAAAAACTTTAATTTCTTTGAATTTTGAAAAAGCTTCTGATTTTCTCGGAGAAAATAAACCCATGTTTTTCTGGTACAATCATCTACAAAAGCAAGCATGTATCTCTTACCTCCTAGAGATTCCACCTCGACTGGGCCACATAAATCTGTATGCACTAACTCCAAAGGTTTCTTTGATGTCTTCAATTTTCCAGTTGGAAAAGAATCTCTGTGCTGCTTCCCAAGAAGACATCCTTCACACTGCTGATCAGGAGCATCGATCACCGATAATCCTGTCACCATTTTCTTTTGGGACAATAATTTCAGCCCTCTGAAATTTAAATGGCCATATCGGAGATGCCATAGCCAGTTGCTATCCGTCGTCACTACTTGAAAGTTCATCACTCCTTTATTGAGAGTGAGAGAGTACATCCGATTTTTCGCCATGTTTACCTGAGTAATCATCTTGTTGTTTTTCCTCCGGATGGTGCAAACTCCGTATTGAAAGAGAATCTGGTGCCCCTTTCTGAAAGTTGGCCAATGCTTTATAGATTCCAGAAAAGACCAGGTACAAAAAAAACATCTGCAATAGTAACATCGCTTCCATCCTTGGCTTTAATTTTGATGTCACCTTTGCCTTTCATGCTAATCTTCGTCTTATTCCCAAAGTTCACTTCTCCGCCCTCGTACTCGTACAACTTTGAAAATAGATCTTTCCGTCCGCATATATGATTCGAGCACCCGCTATCAAGGTACCAAACATCTGGACCTCTAGCCACTTGTTCACTAGCGTCACATGCTAGAACCATATCTTCACCAGCTTCTGCCACGTGTGCCTGCTGCTATCGTCCGTTCTGATAATTTGGACATTCATTTTTAAAATGTCCAAATTTTTTATAGTTGTAACATCTGACCTTTGATTTATCGAAGATCCTTCCAGAAGAATTATTTGCCTTTCTTCTGTTGCCGCCTCGTTCGCCATTGCGCCTGTGACCGCCATTGCCACCGCGACTTCCTGGTATGGAATTACTCTGCAATGCCTGCTCTGGTTTAGAGGTTCCATCCTTCTGGTTCATTCTCTGCTCATGAGAACTTAATGAACCCAACAACCTGTCAAGTGACATGGTTGATGTATCTTGGCCTTCCTCGATGGCTGCTACAACATAGTCAAATCTTGCGGTCAGAGATCGTAGTATTTTTTCTACTACTCTCTGCTCATCCAACACTTCCCCGTTGGACCGCAACTGATTCACCATAGACTGCACTCGGTCGAAATAACCA
Organism: Nicotiana benthamiana; assembly: GCA_034376525.1. Taxonomy (NCBI): domain Eukaryota; kingdom Viridiplantae; phylum Streptophyta; class Magnoliopsida; order Solanales; family Solanaceae; genus Nicotiana; species Nicotiana benthamiana. The sequence continues at coordinate 100,650,436 of CM067331.1, forward strand.
GCAACACTTTCCGAGTCTGTCATTCTCAATGACTCGAAATCGCCTCGGAGTGTCTGCAATCGGACCCGCTTCACTCGTTCATCACCTTTGTAGGCTTTCTGCAAGATAACCCAGGCTTGGTGAGCTGTCTCACCCGCTGATATTCTTTCAAATACCAGCTCGTCAACAGCTTGATTGATGGCATATAACGCCTTCTGATCCCGCTTACGAGTTTCAACTAATACCTCTTTCTCCTCATTTTTCATAGCCTCGAACGCAACTGCATTAGCTACCTCTGTGTAGCCGCTCTCCACCAAATCCCATAAATTTTGAGATCGGAAAAATACCTTCAATTGGATTGACCAATTGTTGTAATTTTTCCCGGTGAGTTTTGGAAGCTGAAATTGAATCGTGTTACTAGACGACATGATTCAATATTTTTCTACCTCACAACACTTAACCTTGCTCTGATACCAAATGTAGAAACAAAAAAAAAAAGGATTCCTCGGAAATAAACTTTGGGATTTGAAACCGAAAAATGAAATACCGAGAAAGAAAAATATATTTGCTAACTCAAAGTCAAAGCTTACAATACTACACTTGTAATTCTAATACAAATTTTGGGACGATTTTACAAATTAGTTCTACAACCTATTTATACTAAAACCTTACACCAAAAATTCAACATTGGCATACAAAAATAATCAAACATGGCATGTAAGAAAATTCAAACTTATACAAATCAATTTTGTCATGCAAGATAACCAATGTTCTTGAATACAATTTTTGACTTTTATTTTTAAAACTAGTCTATTTTAATTATTTTTGATCACTTTATATAATTTGAACAGTTTTCAGATTGAACTCGAAGAAGAATAGTTTTTGAATTGTATCATAATTGTATACTAATTATATCACAACTGTATCAAATTTTGGGTTTTACGAATTTGTGATTGTTTGGATTGAGTTTTCTTCCAAACGATTGAGAAAGCATGTACTTTATTTATATCTCAATTTTAAGAGAATTTGATTAAGCTTAGAGTTGATTTTAGGCAAAATTTCAGATTCAAAGAAGAGGAAGAAGAAAAAGAAGAAGTTAAGAATTGAATTAGGATTGTATGATAATTGTATCACAGTTGCATTAAAATTCTTTGAGGACTATATCAAAATTATATTATAGTTGTATCAGATGCATCAATACATAAAATAATACCTGATAAAATATTAATACACATTTATAGAATAGTTGTATCAAAATTGAATCAAATTTTTATTGATTTGTATGTTTTTTTGTATATGATTTGTCCTTCTTCCTCGATTTTTCATCCGAAAATAAAAATTATGGTTATTGATGGTTTTGTGCTGGTTTTTAAGGAGTTTGATACTAGTTTTAGGTGGAATTTCATATTGAAACTTGAGAAGGAGGAAGTTCGTAATTATATCACATTTATATCAAATTTGTATCGAAATTATTTTCAAATTGTATAATAAATGTATCATAGTTATATAAGGTTCACTTTTTTAAAAAATACTACCATACAAAAAATAAGTATTTCTTTGATGTGGATTTATTTGTTTCCATTTCAATAGCGATTACGACTTCATATTTGCTTCCAAACTGCATTCATCCATCTGTGTTTTCTCTTATGGATTCTTGTACCGATAGCATAAATCTTGTATTAGTTTTTAATAAATTGGAAGAAGAATTTGGTAAAACAATATTTAAAGAAGAATTTGCTTTCAGATCTGGTAGAAGAGGAGGGAGAGAGGAGATGAGAAAAAAAAAGAATATAATTGAATCCCTTAATTGAAGGCATTAATAATGGGTTAGAAGTCTTTTAATAAAAAATGTATAGAATTTGTAAAAAAAAAAAGACACTTTTTAAAACCTACAAAACTGAGAGAAAATGAATAAATAAGTTTCTATTATAGTATATATAAGAAAATTTCCCCTTAAAAGTTGTATGAGGTCAATAAAGTTGAAATATTGTCTTAACCATTAAACAATTTGGATTTGGTTTGGGTTGTCTTAACATAAAATATTTCACTTAATTCTTTGAATAGTCACTTAATTTGATAATTTTATTTAGCAAAGTTACTCTTTTTGGTTTCAGGACAAAAAAGTTACTGAATTATTTATTTATTTCTCCAAAAGTCATATACATCAATAAAGAATATAAGAAACATGAAAAGTGTTATAAAATAATATAAAGACAAGAATAATAATGCAAGAACAAGAGCAATAGAGAGAATAGAGAGAGAGTAGTATTCTCGTTGATACTTAGAGATTGTTAGGGATGGTTTACAATGGTAGAAGACCCCTTTATTTATAGGGAGGGGGATGATTTAGCTACCAAGAACAGAACTCTAGAATCTCTCTAATTATAGACATTCACCTTAAATAGGAGATTTCATAACACTCCCCCTTGAATGTCTATTCAACAATGTGCCTCGTTAAAACCTTAAAACCAAAACCCAATGGGAAAAATTAAAGAAAGGAAAAAGAGTACACATGTTTGAATATGCGCCTATTGGATGCCTCGTTAAAAACCTCGCAAGGAAAACCCAATTGGGACAAAACCTTGTAAGGGAAAAAGAATGCAACGCGCATTAACTCCCCCTAATAAGAACATCAATTTATATCCTTGAGCATTTGCATTCCAATCTTGTGCATCATCTTCAAAACGATCTTTGGTAGACGTTTGACAAATCAACCATATTGACTTGAATAAATATTCCGCACCTTGAAATCATCATTCTTGATAGATATGAACATCTTCATATAATGTCGTGGAATAACTCTTCAATATCTCCATAGATGCATTCTCAATGCCATCATGCTTATATTTATAGCAAGATACATATGTACACAAATTGTACTAAGGATGTGGTACTTCAAGACCAAGAATTGCATATGCTTCAAGCAACTTAAATCTTTCAAGTTAAGTCATATAAGCCATATAATAGACTTTAGATGCATATCAAGTTTTCCATGTCATGCTAGACAAATAAGATATCGAAAACTGATTATACATACCTTTGACTTTATACTTTCAAGCATTTGAACTATAGGTTCAAAACTACATGTCTTTCATATGGAATCAATTCTTCTTGAATTGTATCTCTTCCATTTAGTTACTTTCTTTGGGTCAGCAAATGCGTATAGCATGCTTTGCAATATGTTGCAATTGAATTATCCCTTTTATGAACTTCAGGTTCATATCATGGTATTCGGGGATATACATATACAAATGATAATTCATCCCATGTAACCTTTTCTCAAGTGTTTATCATGTCTCCCCCTCATGTTAGAAAAGCTAACTTGTTTCCTAAACTTTGGGAAATCATCTTTGTGCATTATCATATCAATATACACGGCACATTAATAATAAGATGAAATTATTTGGTTCCTGACCCTGAACCACTTGTGAGGGGAGAATATAATATACTCTCGTATACAACGTATATCAAACTGATATATATAACTTTGTTCTCATAAGAAACAGTTTAGCTATTAAGTGGAAGCACTCAATAATTATCTTGCTAAACCAACTTTGATATAAACCAACTTATCAAGATGAACTATCTTGAGTAGAGAATCTGGAAATTATGCTCGAAGTTAGATTACTGAGCAATTTACCTCGCAAGCACCGGCCAGGCTGCGGGTTAATAACAATTGCGCATGTAACCATTTCATAGATGCATCATATGTGGTATACATGGCAGGTGAATGGGCCCATATTCACCTTTGATATTTCCAGAATTTATGGGCTTCAACCCGAACTCTTTAGTTGGTCAGTTCATTAATGAGAACAAGTGATACAAGAGAATTCGTTAAGAACTTTCTAGTTCTTTAATATTCACCTATGTGAATTTGCACATCATACTTAAAATGAGATGGCTAACACGAATGCCAACTGAATAAATTATCAATATTGGTAAACTTCAAATTTACACCATGACATGTGCACTTATCAATAAACTTCAGGTTTATTATGACATGGGTTTTATACCAATAGATATCCACTTTATTGTGGCATTCTTTCATTTGTGTAGTACAAACTGGAGAACAAAGCGGGTAGCTTTTCATATACAAATTACCCCGCTACAAGTTGTAGTAATAGGAGATATCAAAGCCTTCCTTTATTTATAGTCTCAATATAATCAATCGCTTTCGCGTGTACTTTGGAAACTGAATAAGTTTCTTTGAGACTTACTACAGCACAATACTCAATTGTGTTTCTCCAACATAGTAATAATTGGCTCTTCTAGAGCTCTCAGTTAATTTTGTACTACCACAGATTCATCAACATCCATGTGGTGAATATCTTTCTTAAAGAGAAAGTTATACCATTATGGTCATGTCAAACTTATATGCAAGATATGTTTCTTGCATTATCGTTGTCCTTTAATAGTCATATTTCCAAAATACTTTGGCGTACAATAGGTACGTGACCAACAATCATTCATGCCATATATCATCTCAAACCTCCTTCTAGGGTGAGTGTGGTATATTTAATACCAATTTCATGTTCATATTCTTCCAATAATGAATATGTATTCGTGAATCAGATGTTGTCACATTCACTTCGGGGATATGTGATTTTGTTATCCTTTTCAAATCTATAAATGCGTCAGGCATTTGATTTGCTATTCTTTGCAAATGGATAATCTTTTGTGCCTCTTTCACAAATAGAGGTATGTGGATCAAGATGAGATAATGATGCATTTTTCCACAAAATTTCCCGTTTGGTTTCACCAACTTCTCCCCCTAATTTTGGGAAAAGTGTCTCATCAAATTGACAGTCTGCAAATCGTGCAGTGAACAAATCTCCTGTCAATGTTTCGAGGTAGCGAATAATGGAGGGCGATTCAACCTCAACACATATTCCTAACCTTCTTTGCAGACCCATTTTGGTGCGGGATGGCGGTGCTACAGGCACATATACTGCGCATCCAAAGATTCTTAAATGGGATATATTGGGTCCATGACCCAAAACCAATTGCAACGGGGAATATTTGTGTCAATTCGTCAGTCAGAGACGAACTAGCATTGGCGTGTCCCCAAATCGAAGTGGGCAGCCGACGAACTAGTATTGCTGCATGCAAAATGGCGTGACCCCAAACCAAAGTGGGCAGCCGACGAACTAGCATTGCTGCATGCAAAATGGCGTGACCCCAAACCGAAGTGGGCAGCCGACGAACTAGTATTGCTGCATGCAAAATGGCGTGAACCCAAATCGAAATGGGCAGCCTCGTTTTCATGAAGAATTCAAGATTATTCTCATCTATTGTCTCAATATGATATCCATTTTGAATGATATCTTTAAAACTCAACAAGTTCCTTTTAGACTTGGAGGAGAACATTTTGACTGATATCATTAAAACTCAACAAGTTCCTCTTTAGACTTGGAAGAGAACATTGCATTCTCTATGATAAACATCGTGCCTTTGGGCAGAGTTACAGTTGCTCTTCAGGAGCCTTCAATCAATTTAATTCCCATGGTTTGACATACAAAAGAAATACACGAACATAAGAATAAACAAGTTCAATTCGTTTGTGTCACATAATATTTTCAATATCTGCTGATGTCAGTTGACTAAAAAAATCAGATAGTCGATTATATGTTTTCCATAATCGATTACTATGCAGTTTGAAAATTTCAGTTTAAGCATTTTTATAAAACAATCGATTGTTAAACACACACAATCGATTGTTGAGCATTGACAATCGATTGTTAAACATAGACAATCGATTGTTGACAATTTTTGAAAAATTCCAGATCACACTGTTTTAAGACAATCGATTATTAAACATAGACAATCGATCGTTGACAATTTTTGAATTAAGACAATCGATTGTTAAACATAGACAATCGATTGTTGACTATTTTTGAAAAATTCCAGATCACACTGTCTAACGACAATCGATTGTTAGACATAGACAATCGATTGTGGATGATTTTTGAAAAATTCCAGATTACACTGTCTAACGACAATCGATTGTTAGACATAGACAATCAATTGTGGATGATTTTTGAAAAATTCCAGATTACACTGTCTAACGACAATCGATTGTTAGACATAGACAATCGATTGTGGATGATTTTTGAAAAATTCCAGATTACACTGTCTAACGACAATCGATTGTTAGACATAGACAATCGATTGTGGATGATTTCTGAAAAATTCCAGATTACACTGTCTAACAACAATCGATTGTTAGACATAGACAATCGATTGTGGATCAATTATTTTTCAGCTTTAATGCGAAAATATTAGATAATCGACTAGTTTTTCAGGCTAGTCGATTACCCCTACTGGAAAATAAAAATATTATTGATATTTGAGCATATTAAAGATATTCTAAAGAACTACTGCTAACATTGCATCATGAACTAACTAATACGAGCTAATACTAATGACTATTAGTTTATTCACTAACTAATACAAATAAGTAGAACAAAATCAAATAACTCCATCTTCTTTCATCACGGACCCATCACCGATTAGGTGGTCTATTTTCCCCTCGGGTTGCTCAAAGAAGTCTGCCACATCCAGGTGGGTGATGTCCAAGTTGTCGTCATAGACAAAATTTGTTTCAGGGCCTTTACTCTTTCGAGATGCTTGATAAAGGTCAACCAAGTGTCTTGGTATACGGCAAGTCTTTGACCAGTGCCCTTTCCCACCGCAACGATAACATATAGTTTCTGAACCATTTGCCTTAGGATCTTCATGATCCCGTTTCTGCTTTCGGCGGTTATCTCTCCTTGGGGGTTGACGGACTTCATTGGAATTTCTTCCTTGTCTATGTCCCTGGCTATGACCCCGTTTACGACCATGACCATGGCCCTTTTCATGTTTGGCATAATGAGAGTGCACCTTATCTGCTTCAGGCAGTGGTGTAGACCCAGTGGGTCGATTTTCTGATTTCTCATGAGCAGGTCATTATTTCGCTCAGCCACTAGTAGAAGAGAAATCAGTTCAGAGTACTTGTAAAGCCTTTCTCTCTGTACTGTTGTTGCAGTACCATATTGGAGGCATGAAACGTTGTAAACATTTTCTCAAGCATATCATAATCGGAGATTTTATCCCCGCATAGCTTCAATTTAGAAGTAATTCTGAACATTGCAGAATTATATTCAGAAACGGACTTAAAGTCCTGGAGCCTCAGATGAGCCCAATCATATCGTGCTTGTGGCAGAGTGACCAACTTCAGGTTGTCATATCTCTCCTTTAAGCCGTTCCACAAGATGAGTGGATCCTTGACGGTGAGATATTCAATCTTCAAACCTTCATCAAGGTGATGGCGCAAGAAAATCAAGGCCTTCGCACAGTCTTGGGTGGATGCTTTTTCTCTATCTTTAATGGTGTCTCCGAGACCCATAGCATCTAAGTGGATTTCAGCATCCAACACCCATGTCATATAGTTCTTGCCCGAAATTTCAAGGGCAACGAACTTTCTTTTCGTAATGTCAGACATAATCAAAAATTAAATTAGGAAGAGGGAAATACCTTAGATTTTTCGAGAATGGTTCTTGAGACGGTAGAGTCTCGTGCTGATAACGTGTTATAAAATAATATAAAGACAAGAACAATAATGCAAGAACAAGAGCAATAGAGAGAATAGAGAGAGAGTAATATTCTCATTGATACTTAGAGATTGTTAGGGATGGTTTACAATGGTAAAAGACCCCTTTATTTATAGGGAGGGGGATGATTTAGCTACCAAGAAAAGAACTCTAGAATCTCTCTAATTATAGACATTCACCTTAAATAAGAGATTTCATAACAAAAAGATAAATTTATCCTTTAATGTAAAAAAATAAACTTATTCGTTTTATCTAACCATGAAATATCGATTATTTTTAGATGTAGAAACTCAAGGCTCCCCCCCCCCCCCCCCCCCCACATACCCAAACCCTTTAGATCTCAAAATCCTAACGTTGGAAAAAAAAATCATATTTTTAGATATAATAATAAAGAAAGTTTAATCTATTTTTGGTAGTCAAACAAGTCTCTTTTCAGATTTAAATTAATATTAAAACTGTTGATGGGTATTGTTCTTCTCATCTCTCTAAATAATTGTCTTGGAACATATTTTCTACTCCTATATGAGTTATTATTTTGCATAATTAGTGTATGGAAGTCCATCTCTCTCTTTTTTTTTCTTTTTTCTTTTTTGAGAAACCAAGTTGACTTTGAAGACCAAAAACTAAAGCCAAACAGGTTCAAAAGTTTGGCTCTAAAACCACATAACTCCATATTAAATACCAACGCCAAACATTGAGTTTTTTTCTATCTTAGAGAGTCTCCTTCTTAAACCTAGTTTTATTTTCTTTTTGTGCCAAAAAAATTCTCATGATCAACATTTTGTTGAGCTCGGAAAATCCATTGCCACTGAGTCTATACCAATCAAAAATATGATGGCCCCCGATTTTGCTTCTAACATCTTTTCTCTCCCCATTAATTTTTGAAACGAAACACTAGTCAAAATCATGGAATAACTCAAGAAGCATACAGCGTTCTCGGGTTCAAGTAACGCGAATGATATATGACAGGGAATTCGTAAGATATTCAATTGGTGAGAGGATCAAGAACAAGTCGCATAAGTCTATACGTAAGATATGCAATGATGTTGCGTTTAATTTCACGGCCTTTGAAGCCTATGTTTTTCTATCCGTAGCTCGTTTTCCGTAATATGTTGTGGTTTTTTTTTTAATTTACTTTATCCTTTTTTATCTACTTTGTCATTGGAGTTTTACCAGGTTTTTAATAGCCTGTTTGACCAAGCTTATTTTTGGCCAAAAGTATTTTTTTTTCTTTTCAAAAGCACTTTTGGTTAAAAATTGAGGTGTTTGACAAGCTTTTGGAAAGAAAAAAAATTACTTTTGAGGAGAAGCAAAAACAGTTTTGGAGAAGTAGAAAAAATGGACTTCTCTCCAAAAGCAGTCTTTTGAGAAACACTTTTGAGAAGAATACACTTAGAAGCAATTTTTTAAAGTTTGGCCAAATACTAATTGCTGCTTAGAAGTGTGTTTCAAACTAATTAGCCAAACACAAACTGCTTCTCACCAAAAGTACTTTTGAGAAAAGCACTTTCGAAAAAAAACACTTCTTAAAATAAGCGAATTTTTGCAGCTTGGCCGAACGAGCTATAAATAGGAATTCAAGTTATATTAAATAGGGTCACAAAGTTTTTATATTGTAACTGCTGAATTTTAAATATGATATAGTAGGTTATAGTTATTGTTTGATCCAAAAACGTAAATCTTGATTCAAATAATTAATTTCAGTTAAACATAGGTTATTTTTAGTTAAGAATAATATCCTCATATCTTGATATCAGAAAAGCTAGTTGAAAGGCGTTTATGATGACAATAATGATACTATTACTATCAAGAACAACAATGTGTATGACATTAAATAAATGATAATATAATGACACTTATGTGATTAAGTGGAACAATTTAATCAGTATGAGGTGGAAAAAAAGAATCTTCCACCTAACAATGATTAAACAATAAATCCTCAAAAAATTAAGGATTCCTCAGATCTCACGAGGACCTTAGTGAAAAGTAAAGTCTTGTATTGAGTGAAGAATGAATCTTTTTTAAAGTGTTGTTCTTACAATTGAGTCTCACGTGCTTCTGTTCTCTCTCTTTTTTCTATTTGTATGAGATATATTACTAGTAAACCTTAATAGTACATGTACAAAGAATATCCACAGAATATGCTTTTTGATATCCTATTTCAAAAACTAGCCATTACAGCTTCAGCGACGGTGCTCGACCTTGACCATGATTGGCACCTCGACCACGACTCATGCCGACTCTTCGGCTATGAACTTTACTACTTTCTGATCTACCTCGACTAATAGTGGCTCGAGAACCCTTTCCTTAGTATTATCTTATTTCAAATATTCTAGAGCGTATTTTGACCCACATAGTTAGTCCTTCCGCTTATTGAGGTTGGTCTCAGGCGTGATTGATGAATGGATTGTGTTAATTGTGGTTGGAACGTTTATACGAGATGATCGAGTCCCGATGATTGAGGGGAACTGGCAACGTGGCCCTTCGTGAGCCGCAAATTTTGGGGTTGTGTTGTCCATGAATCAAAATGATGTCACGACCATACGCGTCATCATGACGCGTATTCCTAATGCGTCGCTTTGTTTTGCATGGGACTCCCGATTGGTCCTGCCGCTTCGATTCTGATGCCAGGCAATGATGAGGAATTCTTTTTTGGTTCTGATGCTCGAATTTCAATAAATAAGGACATGAAGATACAATCCCGAACTTTATAGACTTCCAGCATCGAAACACTATATCTTCTTCTTCCTTTTCCACTGCTGCACATCTTACCCCTTTAATTCACCGATCCTTACCATTTTTAATCCTGTTGTTTACTACCTTCCTTTATTTCATCTAAAATATGTCTAATCTATCTTCTGGGTATAGCGAGGGGAGCGGCGCGATCCTATTAGCGATGGTGTTTCCCCCTCATGCGAGGACATTTATGCAGCTACTGAGTACGAAAACTTCCCAACGGTAGGGGAAATAGTTCCTCGTAATCCTGATCAGGTCTAACTTCTCAGAACTGCCTGAAGTCGACCCTGAAACTTTTAAAACGGTGATTACGGAGGCTGATTTGATGGAGATTAAGGAGAAATACGATCTCTTCAACCATATCGAGTCAATCCTTGCCGAGTGGTATGCAGTGTAAGTTTATCGCCCTGGGTAATGCGTCTTCTATGCCTACCCCTTCCACGTCAGTTACACTCTTCCTCTTCTTCCGCCGCCGGAGGAGTTTTGTCGCTATTATGGTGTTTGACCGGCTCAGCTTGCACCATACATTTACAAACTCTTGAGGATGCTCACCAAGTTTGTGGAGCTGGCCGAGGTCGAAGTCCCACTCCTATATTTGATGCACCTATTCTCTCCTAGCTTTTACATGGGGACGTTGTTGAATCTCTGCCACCGAGGAGGCAAGTGCTTGGTGTGAAGATCGATGATAATGCTAACTGCCAATTCTGGATCAACTTCTTCTATGTCAGAATTGAGGATGTGGTGGCCAGTACCGAGGGTTTCCCTGAGGTTTGGAATTGTACTCGTACGTATACGACTTCCTCATTTGTAAGTATCTAATTTCTCGTCATGATTGGCTGTGGTTCTAACCTTCCTTCCTTTTTGTGCAGGTACGCATTTGCCTCCTCCCTTGGCAGATAATATTTCTGACTAGGTAGGACGGCTTGTTCCTCACATCTTGGGGATACGCGAGTGGCCGGGCTTCTTCAAAAGGTTTGGCCCCATCCTCCTCTGACTGGTAAGTTATCTTTATTATCAACTTTTTGGTTATTGTCCTTTTTTGGGTTCTCTTTGGTTGATTTTTGCTCTCTTCTATATTTTCCTTAACTTCAGCCAGGAGGTCTTTGAAAAAATTGAAATCTCCCGCCCCGTATTCAGAAAGAGGAAGAACGCTTAGGACTCTACTTTCATTCCTCCTCGACAGTGTCATCTTCGGCTCATGCCGGTCCCTCCTTCGACGGTTGCTATCACTGCTCGTGCCTCAGATCCTTCTGTTGGTACATCTCAGTTTGTTCGTTCTTCGACCTCTTATTTATATCATCTCATAGACAAAGATGAGTATGAGTCACCACATGGAAAGAAAGATTTGATGCCTCGCGAGAGGAGGTCTATAGATACAGGTGACGGGGCTACTCGCGTCGTTGACGTGATGAAAGGTGATTTTTCATTGTGCGGGACAATAACTATCATGTAGGTGAACTAGTATAAGAGATTTTGAGGTTGGTGGAGGCAGATGTCGATGCGCCTTCCTCCCCCTCCCTCTCTATGATGACCGAGACAAAAGGGCCTGCCATCGGGGTCTCAAACACGTTGTGACAAGATGAGTCCTCAACTTCGCAACCAGTTGATCATATTTTTTTGCCAACCGTTGAAAGGGGAAAGGTGTTTGAGAAAGGATATGACACCGGCTCAGATATTAATGTCGACGATCTGCAAATGATGGAGGAAGGTTTCACCCAACTTGAGAAAAGGTTGGAGGGGTCTACCAGGACCATCGCGATCCATATAGATCATGATTTGTTCAAGAACACGATGGAGGTGGTCCCCAACCTAGGCCCCTTTGTTCTGAGATAGAGGGAAGACCCTTAAAGAGTTGGACGGCGTTGCTTTGTCGAGGAGCATTACTGGTCTCGCCCTTAGAGTGAGTTTCTAGCGTTCTATTTTCTCTTCTTTTTACCCTTGCTTTTGTTTCTGACTCTTTTCTTTTCTTTTCCTGGTCGCAGACGATGATATTGGAGATCGGGAGAGCTTGGAGGCAGGAGAGGTGTAGGGAATTTTTGTGATATTTCAAAAAAAATAATACTTTGAGTACCGACGCAAATATAAACAACTTCGTGGGTAAATTTATGAGGGAGCAGATATGTAGGACCTTTAAAACGAGTTAAAGGATAAAGATGATGAATTGGTAAAGTCCATCGAGAAGTTCAGTGTCCTTAAGGGGACGTTGAGGAGTAAGGATGAGGAGCTTGAAGTCAGCAAGGGCGTGGAAGACCAACGTAGTGATCTTCAAGTGCAAGTAGTTAAGTTGCATAGGCAATTGGAAGAATGCCGTTTTCACTTGTAGTGCCTTATTGGTGAAGTTTCTCAGAACTAGAGCAAACTTAAGAAGGTGGAATCTTTCCGCGTGGATGCTCAGAGGAGATTGTAGGTGCTTGATCTAGCGAACAAAACCAGTCCGCGACAAAAGCTAAGGAGAAGCGACAAGAGAGGAAGGCCGGAGAGTTGGAGAAAGATAACACTTTCCTTCGGGTTCAGGTGATCATACTGAAAGTATAATGACCCGACCGGTCGTTTTGAGCTCTAGCATGCCATACGGCAGTTTGAGGCCTTGAGTAGCTTCACTTCTAGTATTATGACTTGTACGTGTGGTCGGAATTGTATTTTTTGGAAGTTTAGAGTTGTTTCGCAAGGAAAATTCTCAATTCGGAAGCTTAAAGTTGGAAGAGTTGACCAAAGTTCGACTTTTTAGTAAACAACCTCGGAATCAAAATTTGAAGGTTCTAATAGGTTCGTATAATGATTTCAGACTTAGGCATACGTTCGGGTTATGTATCGGGTCGCCCAGGAGAATTTTCGCACTTATTGTGGAAAGTTGGCATTTTGAAGGTTTTAGAATTTCTTAAGTTTGGTTTGAGGTGGGCGTTGGTGTTATCAATGTCCATTTGGGGTTTCGAGCCTTAGAATAAGTTTGTATTGTGATTTGTGACTTGTGCATAAAGCTTGATATTATTTTGAAATGTTTAAGTATGATTCAGATGCATTCGTCGAAGTTTGAACGTTGAAGGTTGAAAGGAAGGTTTCAATCATCATTTCGCAGTTTTGATGTTGTTTGGTATAATTTGAGGTATTGAGCAGGCCCGTGTTATGTTTTGACGCTGGTTGGTATGATTGGATAGGGTCCCGAGGGCCTCAGGTGTGATTTAGAGTAGTTTCGGATTATTTTTCTTTGTTTTGCAACTGCTGGTACTGGTGTCTGGTGTTATTCTTCATGTAAGTGAAGGGTCTCTCGCATTCGTGAAGAAGAATTTTGGGCTGCTAGATTTTTATTCATCATGAACGAGACATTAGTGTCGCGAGCGGGGAAGAGGACCTGGATCAGCCTTTGCAAACGTGACATAGGGGTTGTGAACGCGAAGAAGGAAGGGGAGATGGGGGTGTGGAAGTGTTAAGCCTTCTCGAACGCGGTTGTGTGATCGCGAACGTGAAGCATCAGAACTTGGAGGCATCACAAACACATAATAGGTGACTCGAACATGAAGAAGAAGGAAGTTGCTGGGCAGACTTGTTTTATTATGGATTTTGGTTCATTTCTTCTACTTCTCTCGTGACTTGGGCGAATTTTGGAGCTCTTCAAAGGGAGATTTCATCATCTATTGTACGGTAAATAACTCCCACATTATGTTAGTGAAATATATGGATTATGTGTGGATTTAAATGTGGAAACTAGTAGAAATTGTAAGATTTTGAAAGAAACTTGGGATTTGGTATTTTTGGATTTTAACCATGAAATTGGACATGGAATTGAGAATAAATTATATATTTTAGTTCGTAATGTTACGAGTAATGTTCATCTTTAAACATTTTCAGTATCTGGGCTCGTGAGCCTGAGAGTAGACTTTGTTAACCTTTCTAACAGAGTTGGGAAGTGTTATAAATTAATTAATTATGATTTAGGATATATTTCTATTAGTTTTTATGGTTGTTTGACTAGTTCGGATTGATGGGAATTTGGTTTGAGGTGTTAGAGATGCGTTTGAGCCGGTTATGAAACTTTGGAGCGAGGTAAGTCTCCTTTCTAACCCTGTGAGGAGGAATTTATACCATAGGTGTTATATTATATGTGTTACATGTTGTCGGAGCTACGCACATATGAGGTGACGGGTGTCTGTGCGTATGCTAGAATTCCTGATTATGTTTGGGTAGACTTAGGTTGACGCCATGTTTTAACTGTACTATATGAGTTGTGTTTGCCCATTAAATTTCTTTATTTTATATCACAACTTGAGACTAGGCTTGCATAGGTGATAGACTTATTGTTGTAGAGATTTGGTGACCTACATGATTAGCCGCAGAATAATTGTGCTCTTCTTAAGAATTTCTCCCGCGCTATGCGTTTTCATCGAAAGGGTTTCCTTAAAATACATAACTCACACGTTTATTTGTGATTGGGGTCAATGACCTGTTAAAGCTTCTTATTCTAATGGGATCGCGCCATTTGCCTCGGCAGGATTATGTACCACACTCTTATGGGAGCGGATCGTTCGCCTTTCCGGTATAATAGATGCATCTATGGTTTGTGCCGTTCGAATCTCGACAACGCAAACATTATTAAGGGATCGGGCCGTTCTCCGCGACATTTATATAAAACACTCTTATGGATTGCTTTGGCAGCATCGTGCATAATATTTGGCAAGAAACCAACACATCCGTGTGTTATTCCTGATTTGATTTATGATGACCTATTTGGTGAGTTCCATTTTATACATACTCTGGTTGAGGAGATAACTGCCAATTGAGAGCTTAAGTTTACCGTTTAAAGGTGGATTGTACCTCGTAACTATATTGGTTTATACCATTTATTTACTATTTCTCAGATTTGTTTACTTCTTACTGTACATCATTTATTGGATCACTAGTAAATGTCGATGTTGAGCACTCGTCACTATTTCTTCGGGGTTAGGCTAGATACTTACTGGATACGCATTGATTTACGTACTCATGCTACACTTCTGCACTTATTGTGTATGTTTACATTTCTGGTGGTCTTTCAGGCGCAGAGGCACATCTATTGCACGTGCTGTACGGTGAGCTTCTTTCTAGATTACGATCTGCATCATACACTCGATCAACATTATTTAATTCTCCTGTCTACCTTATATTCTAGACAGATGTTATACTTTATTATATTTCCTATTTGATACTCATGCACTTGTGACACCAGATTTTAGAGCTTCCTATTAGATGTTTAGTATGGTAGTTCACATAATTATTATCATTTCACCCATGAATTTTCATTGTATACTATTTAATTAATAGAAATTATAATTTAAAAAGTAATAAAGATGAGTAATTAAGTTGATCAATCACTGTTGGCTTGGCAAGCGACGACGTTAGATGCCATAATGACCTATAGTGAATTTTGGGTCATGACAGTTTAAGGATGCTATAGAGCGGCAAAGCAATCTACAAAATTAAGTCATTGATTTTTTCAGTTCAAACGAACATGAAGCAACACGCATGGATTGATTTGGAGTTCATTGTCCACTTTTTCCTTTAACAAATCGAGTAAGAAAAATAATAATCTACGGTACAATAATATACAATTAAAAATAAATTGTATACAAATTTGATAGATATACACAACATAAAAATTAAAAATAATTTTCATACAACTAAATATACAATATACAACTTATTTACAGGTTATCTACAACTTTCATACATCATTCTTACCAGCTAAATATAACTAAAATATCATATAACTTATATACAACATCATCAAGGTCATATGTACTACTATATATTATGGCTAGAAGACGACATAGCAGGGACGTCAAGCCAGGAGGCAATGTGAAGGACAACATCATAGATGAAGTGGCTGAGGCACATGTTAAGTACAAGAGGCTATGCAAAAGGGTGTTGGAGTCTGAAGCTAAAAATTTGGAGCATCACAAACTGAACATGGAGGTGATAAGGGTATGGAAAGAGATTGCCACTAAGTCAACATAAATATTGGAATACTTGGAACAAGGACTCATGGAGCTAGAAGGGAAGATAAGAAAGAGACTATCGGATTGTCAAGACATGGATGACAATGAAGGAGGAAATCTAGCAAAAGCTTGCTTACTATTGGATATACAGGATCTAGGAAACTTGATTAATGGTGAGAGCTAAGCATTGATAAGGTCTTTCAGGGACCTAGTCGATTAGGAGATGATGTTCTTTACTTCTTACTAGCTTAGATTAGATTTCGATGTAATAAGGGTTGATTCCATTTATGCATGTATTGTTATTATCGATTTAGTGAAAGTTTGTTTTATCCTATTTTCAACGAAATGAAGCAAAGTTGGTGCCGATTTTCTTCAAGTCTATGTGTCGTTTGGCCTACCTCAGGCACAATGAGGTCCCCAAATTAGGACGCAAATTATTGCATGACTTTGAGAAGCATGTTTAAATATTACAAACATTCTTTTAGTTCATCATACTAACTTGGTTACCTTTTGCTTTTTTTTGTTGTTGATATTATTCTCACTCCTAAAGGTATGTTCGTGCATACTGGCATTATCATCATACCACACTAGATCCAGAGGTCCTCCACCTCCTCCTCCACCTAGTGACTTGAAAAGCAAAAGCAAAGGCAAAGGAAAATGGATTATTTAAGTGGTATCAGGAAATAAAATGCTGTTGTGGCGGAAAATATTGAACCTTCAGATGGCAGAAGTACGCCAGGGCAGAATGAGTTGGTCATACATTTGGAGAAGAATATCCTGGAACTACAGGGCGAGCTTGAGCAGGTCCAAAATCTGGTAAACCTCTCGCTTACTCTCAGTGTTCTTGACATCAACCAGCAAAACCCAACTACCCATAACCAAAAACGACCATAAATGCACAAAGCCAGAATCTACCACCAAACACTCCTACACCATATCAATATCATAATCCCGCACCTCCCCAGAACCTTAACCCACCACCAGTGTCGATCTATCAGCAACACCACCATCATCCAACTCAATTACCACACACCACTACTTATCACACCCCCCAAAATGCACCACAACCCACTTGTGTTACCCAAGACTCGACCAACGACCATCCATATACCCAAGTTCTAGGAACTTATCAAAGCAATCTGATATATGTGGGAACATTACCCCATACCCCGTAAAAACCTTATACATACCTGGACTAAATTAGAAGGACTTGCTCATTACTAACACGGAAGAGGAACTTATGAAGCTCACTGGGAGAGTCCAGAGTGTTGAAGATGTGAAAGGCGTTGAAGGTCTAAACTATGAGTACATGTGCATTCATCCGAATGTAGAACTTTTAGAGGGTTACAAACCTCCCAAGTTTGAAATGTTTGATGGTACTGGTGATGCGAATGTGCATATGATAACATACTGCAACAAGCTTGTAGGAGTGGGTAAGAATGAATAAATCCACATGAAACTGTTCATGCGAAGACGTACAGGAGATGCTTTGTCTTAGTATATCGGTTAAAACCCAAAGAAGTGGGTTAGTTAGGTAAGTATGGCATCATATTTCATGGATAGATTCAGGTTCAACATGAAAAACGCGCCAGGCATTTTCTAAATTCAAAACCTTAAGAAGAAGCTAATAGAAACCTTCTGCGAGTACGCTATTCATTGAGATCAAATGCCGCAAAGGTAAGGCTAGCACTTGAAGAAGAACAAATAAATAAGTTCTTTGTAAAGCTCACGATTTACAATGCAAAAATCACAAGTTCTCCGACATCATCAAGCTTGGAGAAAGAATAGAAGAAGGAATAGAGAATAGGATGGTAACCAATTTCAAGGTACTGCAAGCCATGAATAAGGCTTTGCAATCAGGAGGTATTTCGAAGAAGAAATGCATAGGTGCCGTGATGGTAGCCTCGGACCCTAAGTCTCCCCTCACATACCAAACACCTCCAACCACATATCAACCCTCAACCCCAAAATACCAATACCTTGCCACCACCTACCATACCTACAACACTCAACCTGCATATTACCATTCATCTCCACCTGCCCGGCAAAACTACCCAAAGCCACGTCCAAATTTTGACCGGAGACCTCCAAGACAATACAACCCAATTGCTGAACCCATAAACCACCTGTATTAGAGACTAAAAACTGTTGGTTATTTCACCCCTATTCCTGCTATTTTTGTGGAAAATCCTCCCTAATAGATCAACCCCAACAATATATGTGCTTATCATTCAGACATGAAGGATTATACCATTGAAGAATGTTGTACGTTGAAAGACAAGATTTAAATGCTGATCGACACTAAGGTTATACAAGAAAAGGAAACTGCACCAAATGTTCTCAACAACCCTCTTCCAGATCACAGAGGTGAGGGAGTGTGTGATAGATACTGACGAGGAATGGGATCAGGAAGGGTCTATTAGACTCATTCGAGAAGGAGACACTCCTAAACCATCTCCGGGCACCGTCACGCCAGTTGTGGTACAAACCCAGACGTCATTTGAAGTTGAGGTAACTACACCCTTCATTGAGATGGTAGCTCCCAGACTATCTAACAAGTCTGACGCCGTCCGTGGGATTATGTTGCAAAAGAAAGAAGAAAGGGAAAAGGTAAAATGAAGGAAAAAAGTACCGCACAAGGTATGACTAGAACTGGTAGGATTTACACACTTGAGAATCTATGAAGAACGAGCAAGGAAGCTTCACCTAAGCTGCCTGTTGTCGAGACTAGAACTGAAGATCTATCGAGGAAGATACAAGCAAGGGAGTACTATATAGTTGACCACCTGAACAAGACTCATGCTTAGATATCCATCTTATCATTGTTGCAAAACTCATACGCGCGCTAGAATGCTTTGATGAAGGTGTTAAGTGAAGCTTACGTACCTGCCGGCATCACTCACGAAGAGATGGATAACATAGTCATACAGGTATAAGAGAGCCACAAAATAACTTTCCATAAAGATGAGTTACCTCCATTAGGACTGAGTCACAACATGGCATTGCATGTCACAGTGCAATTCGAGGACACGTTCATTTCAGGTTCTTGATAGATGAGGTTCGAGTATGAACATATGTCCACCGACCACTCATAAAGAGATTGGGTAAAGGCCTTCACGGGATACAATTAGAAAGAATGAATGTGAACGCGTTCGATGGATCTCAGAGATCCATTATCGAAGAAATCAACCTCTATCTACAGATGGGTCCAACTTGGTTTGATGTTGATTTCTAAGTGCTAGATATATCTGCTACTTACAATCTATTGTTCGGATGGACATAGATACCTGCATCAGGGAAGTGGCTTCAACTTTGTATTAGGCTATAAAGTTTGAGTGCAATCATCAGGAGGTGATCATTCCTGGAGATGAAAGTAACCCTATCTACACCAATCAGACCGCTCCCATCATTGAAAAGAGAAAGAAGTTGGGTAGAGAGGAATATCATCTCATTAAACGGGTTAACACAATTGAAAAGAACAAATGATGAAGCAACAAGATATAAAGCATATTACTATGGACAGCATATGAACCAGGCAACGATCTCGGCAAAAGGCTTTAAGGGATCACCAAACCCGTACAACCACAGTATTATGGCATGACCTTTGGACTTGGGTATGAATATACATGGCAAGAATATTGGGATTGGACACTGCCATTGCATGCCCTTTTTTATCCACTGGAAAAACCCATACCACCTATGCGCCATACATTCCATCAGGCTGACATGATATAGGGATCTGAGGAAGATGAGATTTTGGCTGGCATGAGGAAGTTGTTTCTAGATGAAGAATACATGGACCGCAGTGCAATTATTGAGGATAAGGAGGAGGAGGAGGAAGAAGACCTTACCATTCAACTAATCTAATGAGTTGTTCTCAGGAATTGAGCCACTGCACCATCCCGGGCTTGCCGAGGTCCCGAGTAGCCTGGCAAATTAGCATGAATTATTTTCAAATAGTTTTGAGCATTTAAGATATTTTTCAATATTTTATTTTGAAATAATTACTCGATCCATCGAGTCGTACTTGTAGACATTTTAAAAGTTTTATTAATGCACTACTTTTCATATTTATTATTATCTTTCTATATTCTTTTCAGCATAATCATTACATATTCTAATGAACCTATGGTTGTGACATGTAATGGGACAACAGAACACAAGGACAGTGAATTATAAGATCTAGAAGATGATGTAATACCTGAGGAAATTGCTACGTAGAGAATTTTGAAAACAAACCGAAGTCTAATTTAGAAGAAACTGAGGTTGTTAACTTTGGGGATTTCAAAACTATCAAAACACGTATATGCGTTCATCTATCACCGTCAGAGAAAGAAGAGTATATCAGCTTCCTAAAAGAGTATGAGGACATCTTTGCATGGTCCTACGATGATATCACTGGTTTAAGCACATCCATAGTAGCTCATAAGGTACCCATTAATCTCATGTGCCCATCGGTAAAGCAGAAGCTCAAAAAGTTCAAGCCAAATATGAGTTTGACGATAAAAAGGCGGTCACCATGAAAATCAAAGCCAAGGTTCTCTGAGTGGTCGAATACCCGACTTGTTTAGTTAATATTGTGCTAGTTCCAAAGAAATATAGGAAAGGTAGAGTATGTGTCGATTACCGAGATCTAAAAAGAGCGAGTCCTAAGGATGATTTCCCACTACCCAACATGCGCATACTAATTGACAACTGCGCCAAGAATGAACTCCAATACTTTGTGATTTCTTCAAAGGATACCATTAGATTTGGATGGATGAAGAGGATGCCGAAAAGACCGTCTTTATCACACCTTGGGGAATATATTGTTACAAATGATGTTGTTTGGTTTGAAGAATGTTGGGGCTACCTACATGAGGTCTATGATGACTATCTTCCACGACATGATACACAAGGAAATAGAGGTGTACGTGGATGATGTTATTATCAAATCTAAAAGGATTTTGGATCACGTAACATACTCAAAGAAATTTTATGACCAACTTCGAAAATATAATTTGAAGTTGAACCCTTCAAAATGTGCCTTCGGAGTCCCTACTAGAAAGTTGTTAGGATTCATCGTCCATCACCGAGGTATTGAGTTAGACCTATCAAAAATCAAAACTATCCAGGACTTGCCACCACCGAAGAATAAGAAAGGCGTGATGAGTTTTCTAGGGTGCCGCAATTACATCAACCTCTTTATAGCATAATCAACCGCCATATGTGAGCTAATCTTCAGAATATTGGGGAAAGATGTTGCAACAAGCTGGATTGAAAAATGCCAGAAAGCCTTCGACTAAATCTAGGAATATTTATCTCTGCTGCTTTATCTGTCTGTTTTTATGGGGTTTTTGGTTATGTTATAGGAAAACATGATAAAACTGGAAGGAAAGAGCATGTGATATATTATCTGAGCAAGAAGTTCACACTTTATTAAGCCTACTCTTTGTTGGAATGCACTCACTATGCTTTGACACGGATAACCCAAAATTTGAGACATTATTTCTATGCGTACACTATATATCTCATATCTAGGATGAATCCACTAAAACACATATTTCAGAAACCCATGCATACGGGTAAGTTATCAAAGTGGCAGATATTTGTAAGTGAGTTTGACATCGTCTATGTAACTCAGAAGGCAGTCAAATGGCAAGCATTGGCGAAAAATCTTGTAGACGGAGAATACGAACCATTGAAAACGTATTTTCCCAATGAGGATGTGTCATTTTTAAGAGAATATATTACCAAGGCGTACGATAGTTGGAGGATGTCCTTTGAAATAGCAAAAAACTTTAACGACGTGAGTGTTAGAGTTGCCTTAGTATCAGAAACAGGTCAACACTATCCGGTATCACAAAACTTAGGTTTCCATGCACCAACAATATGGCGGAATATGAGGCCTGCATCCTGGGACGCAGGTTGTCCAGTGACCTGAATGTTCAGGAGTTAATGGTAATCAGAGATTTAGATCTATTGGTGCACCAGGTTCTAGGAGAATGGGCTACAAACAACACCAAAATATTTCCATACTTGCATTGTATACAAGAGCTGATCAAGAGGTTCACGAAGATAGAGTTAAAACATGTTTCAAGGATTCAAAATGAGTTTGTAGATGCATTATCCACTTTGTCTTCCATGATGCAAAACCCAGATAATGATTTCATTGATCCTATCCCAATAGGAATTCATAAGCATCCGACTTATTGTGCTCATGTTGAAGAAGAGATTGACGGAAATTCGTGGTTCCACGACATCAAGGAATACTTTAAAAAGCGATAATATCTAGAACACGCTACACATAATTAGAAGCGTTGCTCCAAAGATTGGCCAACCATTTCTTTCAAAGGGGAGGGATTCTATATATTAGGACTCCTGATTTGGGACTGTTGTGATACATCGATGCCAAGAAGGAATCCAAATTACTTGAGGAAATACATGCCGAAACTTGCGGACTTCATATGAATGGTTTCAATCAGGATAAGAAGATACTAAGAGCAAGGTATTTCTAGATGACTACGTAAATAGACTGCATCAAATATGTTCAAAGTGTCACCAATGCCAGATACATATTGATATGATACGAGTGTTGCCTAACAAACTCAATGCAACGAGTTCACCCTGGCCCTTGTCCTCATTAGGTATGGATGTCATCAGACCAATCAAAAACACTACTTTAAATAGACATAGGTTCATTCTGGTGGCTTAGACTACTTCAAAAAATGGGTTGAAGTCGCATCCTATAAGGCTGCAACTAAGAAGGTCGTAACAGATTTTGTTCAGGACCGCATCGTTTGTCAATTTGGAGTACCTGAGTAAATCATTACTGACAACTCTACCATTCTCAATAGTGACTAGATGAAAGATATGTGAAACATTCAAGACCAAGCATTGGAATTCTACAACATATAAGCCCCAAATGAATGGAACCGTAGAAGCCATCAATAAGAACATCAAGAAGATATTGAGGAAAATGGTAGATAATTACAAATAATGGCACGAGAAGCTATATTTTGATTTTCTCGGGTATCACAGCTCGTACATCCACTAGGGCAACTCCTTATCTACTGGTTTACAATACTGAAGTTGTTATTCTCGTTGAAGCAGAAATCCATTCCTTATGAATCATTCCTTATGAATCATACAAGAAGCCGAACTTAGCAACGCAGAATAGGTACAGAGCCAGTATAAGCAACTATCTCTCGTTGATAGGAAAAGAGTGAACGTAGTGTGTCATGGTAAGCTCTACCACAATAGAATGGCAAGAGCTTTCAACAAAACGCTTAGGTCGAGGCAATTCACAACGAGGAAATTGGTACTAAAATGGATCTTTCCACGTAAGGATGAAGCAAAGGGGAAATTCTCACCCAACTGTCAAGGCCCTTACATGGTTCACTGGGTATTAAGAGGAGAGTACTTATATTTGTAGAAATGGATGGAGGATTTGGCCAAACAGTATCATTCGGACGCAGTCAAGAGATACTATGTTTAAGATTACATTTTCACTTTCTATTTGATGTAACTTAATTACGCTTGACCTAATTCTCATTTAAGAGGGAATACGTAGGCAGCCCCGTAGATTCGATCACATCATAATAAAATCTTCGTTTCTGCTATGGTTAGAAACTAGGTCAAGATCTACAGTTTGCACAATCTCATCAATTTTTGGAACCTCCAAGGAATGTATCACTAGAAATACACATTTAAACTAGGGCAGGATTTTGAGGAGGATTCTTAAAATTCTGAGTTAAAGAGGTTGTAATGTCTCGAAAGCATGTTTCAATCCTCAATTCATAAATTGTTTTCTCTCATGAATTATCACATATTCAAACAACTACAATTTATCAAATACATTTTTTAAAAAATTTTTGTTTTATAGCAGCCAAACGTTACCTAGGGTGACTCAAGCAGGACCTCCAGACAAGAGAAAAGGCGAAGCAAGGAATCGAAAGCACGAACCAAGCTTCCCCCTGAGAAACTCACAATTTTTCTTTGGATTCAGGCATAATGAACAGAACAGGAATGTCCGCAAACACATACATATAGCAAGATTACTTTATTCATAATGACAAAAGTTCAAATGCAAACACATCAAGTTAAGAAACGCTTTATCCTCTCGTATTTAGTCATTGCTTTCCCTACATAGGGCTAAGTACTGCCCCTATCATTGCATAGGACTAAACACTGCCCTCACCTTTCATAAGGCTAAGCATTTCCTCTATTATTGCATAAGGCTAAGCATTGCCTTTTCTTGCATGAGACTAAGAATAGTCTCTATCCCTTGCATGAGGCTAAGCATTGCCTACATTATTGCATAAGCCTATGAATTTCCTTTACTTGCATGAGACTAAGCACTGTCTCCATTCGTTGCATGAGGCTACGCATTTTCTCCATTATTGCATAAGGTTAAGCACTTCCTTTCTTTGCATAAGACTAAGCATTGTCTCCATTCGTTGCATGAGACTAAGCATTGTCTCCACATTGCATAAGGCTAAGCACTGCCTTTCTTTGCACTAGACTAAACACTGTCTCCGTCCCTTGCATGAGGCTAAGCATTACCTCCATAATTGCATAAGCTAAGCATTGCCTTTCCTTGCCAGAGACTAAGCACTATCTCCTTTTCTTGCATGAGACTAAGCATTGTCTCCACTCTTTGCATAGGGCTAAAAAGATACCCTCATTGTTGCATAAGGCTAAGCACTGCCTCTTCTTGCATGAGACTAAGTATTGTCTCTATTTCTTGCACGAGGCTAAGCATTGCCCCCAATATTGCAGAAGGCTAGGAATTGTCTTTCCTTGCATAAGACTAAGCATTGTCTCCACTCTTTACATAGGGCTAAGCGCTGCCCTCATCTTAAACAAGACTAAGCCTTGTCGTATCCCGTTCTCACATGTGCCTAAGAATTACCTGCTTCCTCTATCAGACGTTTGATATCATCGCATCTTTGCATCTCATGGGCTGAAACATCGCCATATTGTCCGAAGTCGTCATAGTTTGAGGGCATCACACGCATAGCCCGAAGACATCATGCCATGGCTGAAGGATCTCTCGAAATTACATATCATTATTCAAAAGCGTCATAGTCCAGAGGCACCATCCCTATGGCCCGAGGACACCATTACATAGCCAACGAATCCTTTATCATACACTTCATAGCCCATGACATCATAGTCTAAGGACATCATCCGAGGGCAACTTTCTTGGTCTAAAGAGAATTTGCATCATGTTTAAATTTTCGCAATAAACCATATATATTTGTATGCACTATGTTTTATGTTTCTTAGGTAACTCGGGAGGAAAGCGTTCTACAAATAGGAGCAATTCTCGCTCAGGTGTCCATTCACAATGTTCACATCCATCTGGCACCTCAAATGTACCTGATGATCAACAATTGATTAACTTTTGTTCTATAACCTCTCAAATATCAGCCTAGTACATCTGGAACGTCCATTTCACATTAATGGATCAACCTAAAGTCATCCATTACTTACGATACTATCTTACCCAAAAGATCCTTTTTCGAAACATTTGACCACTCTTATAATAACTCCATCGGTTTCGTTCGCCGTTCGATCCAGAAATACACACAACCTGATTCCCGTAACACCGGGAATATGTAGGTAACTCAAGAACTAGGGTTCGACTGTCATTGTATTCAAAGTACATCATGCCTCACTTCATTCGGACAAAATTGGCCAGTGTTTTATTTACCCGATAACTCTTTCATCATTTTCGGATAAAGAGGGGTTGCTGTTAATAACCAATTTTGCGCTAATATTTTATAAATAGTATATATACTTTCAAAATATCATTTTGCATCATCACTTAGTTTACAAGAGTTATACAAATAATTTCTATAATTATTGAAGCTTTAAAATTGATTTCTTGCATTTAAATTACTTGAATATTTATTCATTATCCCTTAAATTATTTTGTGATGGATTAATCATAAAAAGTTATCATTTGCATCAACATATATGCTTCAAAATTTTTACTTTATTTTATATAATCATTGTCACGACCCAAACCGATGAGTTGTGACGGGCACCCGGTACCTTACTCAACCGAGTACCAACATAAAGTAGCTTTTTGTATCATACTATCATAGATAAATAAAATGGAAAGGCTACCGAGAGATGAATAAAACATGAGGAAATACTTGACATAGGATGACCCAATATGTAATAAAAACTTATACATATTACATACGGACCTATAAGACCAAAATGAACACTCGTACACTGAACATAGTCCGACTAGGCCATACAATCTTTCATATACATGACATATATCTACAAGCCTCTAAAAGTAAATAAGTACCATAAGGTTGGGACAAGGTCCTGCCATACCAATCAATACATGTCCAAAATATACTGAACAAATAAGAAACTCCGGAGCAAATGGAGAGCACCAACACCTTCCGTCGAGCTGATAACCTACTTGGAGGACTCTCAAAATGTCTATCAAGACCTGCGGGCATGAAACACAACATCCCATGCAAAATAAATGTCAGTACAAATAATGCACCGAGTATGTAAAGAATGAAAATCAGTAACTAAAAGACATGAGAGAAACATAGAGTAAAAGACTCAACATGTAAGTTTGAATGAATCTATGGATATATTTATAATGTCATGCATAAATGTATAATGTCATATGATACATAGGTGTGCGTAACATCATCAATATGTACATCATCACACCTCTGAGGACATCCCATCATGTCATTTCGGTTACTTTGGGCAAAATAATCAATGTATACTAGCTGGTCAGGTGGTGCTGTGTGTATGTCTATATGTATGTATATATATATATATATATATATATATGTATGTATATATATATATATATATATATATATATATATATATATATATATATATATATATATATATATATATATATATATATATATATATATATATATATATATATATATATGTATATAAGTCATGGGTCAATGTGCATGTATAACTGAAGTCAAGGCATAAAAAGTGAGTTAATAAGATCTGTCGGTATGTCATAAGATCAATATGCCTTTGATTAATATCATGAAATAAACTTTATCAAATTATATAATTTTGGAGACCCATCAACAGATGATAAAATAATAGGACACATGAAAAATCAAGAACATAGGCATTTCTAGTACTTCTATGAATAGAATCCTTTATGAAAGTTGTGCATTTTCTCATTTCATTCATATCGTATAGATCATGCCATAAGGAAAGAAGGGATAACCTTAACATAATTGAGCCGATTCTATTTACAATCCCTCTAACACACGTCAATTGCAATGAATCACGTAACGGCAAGATTAAAATAGAAAAAAATTCGTATAATATTCTTGAGAAAGACTGCACTATATTCCCTTAAAATCGCAAATCTCACGTTGCTATAGTATTAAATAGTCTTGTATGAGTTTAGTTGTAGCCAATCATATTGCTATCACACAAAATAATCTCTTAAGATTTTGCCGAAGCTTTCTTTGTTACGTTGTAGAGATACAAAGTTAATTTAGAGAAGTCTTATATCTTTAGGTGCGAGCCCAACTTACGAGATGACTTGGCCACCAAAATTTCTCTAATTTTGCCACTTGGATACATGAGTTAAGACTCAATATTTTGGGCTTTGATCAAGACCCCTTGGGCTTCCACGTTAGGAGGCTCATTAACAAACAACAAAACAATAACAACAACTATTATAGTCCCATAAAGTGGGGTCTAGGGAGGGTGATATCTAGACGAGCCTTACCCCTACCCGTAAGGGGAGAGAGGCTGTTTCCAATCGACCCTCGGCTCAGTGAAGAGAAAGAAAAACAAAAACAAAACAAAAGAGCCTTAGTATGTCCAGCAGAAATAACATAAATAATTATCTAAACACGAGAACCATAAATAAAATAGCATGCAGTAATATCATACAGTAACTACCATAAATAACTACAATAAGGGAGACACAATCTAAAACACAAATCATCTATGGATAGCCCTGCCAAGCCTCCCCCAACCCCGGGTGAGTAGTACGAAAAACTCTGGCGCCCCTATCCTACAACCCTGATACTAGACCTCCAGATTTCCTATTAAGTGTCATGTCATCGGAAACCCGCATTCTATCCATGTCATGATTAATCACCTCTCACCAATACCTCTTAGGCCTCCCTCTGCCTCGCCGAGCGCCGACCATCGCCAGTCGTTCACAACTCCTCACCGAGGCATCAGGACTTCTCCTCCGCACATGCCCGAACCACCTCAGCCTCGCTTCTCGCATCTTCTCATCCACCGGGGCCACCCCCACCTTCTCTCGAATAACTTCATTCTTAATCTTATCTAACCTGGTGAGCCCGCACATCCACCTGAGCATGCTCATCTGCGCAACCTTCATTCTCTGAACATGAGAGTTTTTTACTGGCCAACACTCTGCCCCATACAACATTGCAGGTCTAACCACCGCTCTATAAAATTTCCCCTTGAGTTTCTGTGGAACTTTCTTGTCACATAGGACTCCTGATGCAAGCTTCCACTTTGACCACCCCACATTAGGAGGCTCATCAAGCTTATCCAAATAACTTCATTAATTATTTAATCTTCCACTAAAATCACTAATTACCTAATTATCCCATAATTAAGATTTATGTCAAATTACTTATGACACTCTTACTATCATGGTGATGTGGTACCTTCCATGATACCAGTCCATAAATACCAGATATTATAGCTCTGACTGTATTTTATTCCAAATTGACAATCTTCTACAAAACTCATTTTTTTTGATTTATTTACCCTCTGACCATCACGACACTTATTTATAACCGGTAATAAATAGCATAAATGCTTATAGCCTCAAAGATAATTTTGTTCTCGACTATACGACGAAACTTTAACGTATGAAAATGCAGGACTTAACATCTCATTTCCGAGATTACATCAATTTACTTATGGTGTATTTTCATGTATGAAAATATAGAGTTTAACAATTATATTTGTATTTTTAAGCTATTTTACGTAATTTTGCAATAATAGCCTATATGTTATGCATAATCACATTTATTACATTATTCATGCTAAAATAGTATTTTTAATATTTTATGCTGACAACCTATTATTTTCAATCGTTTTATTGTATAAGTTATTTTTTTCAAATTATTTTTCGTATATATAATTTATAGCCCAAATTAGGGCTAATTTCAGACCATTTAAGGTCATAACCAATGAGCCCATTCCCGATCGATCCCCAGAATACCAACACCAAACAACCCAATAGGTTTGCCCCAGTCAAAGAACTATTACACCTAACCCAACTCGTTTAAAATATCAGTTGTTGATAACAAACGATCAACGGCTCATAATACTTCTCCCCTCTCTTTATATCTCCTGAACCTAAATCCTAGCCCATTCTCAATCCTGCTGTCTCCTTCAAACACTCCCCTTCATCTTTCAACCCTAAACCCTAGCAAGAAAAATTGTCTCACCCCTAGCTCTGAATGTTTCTTTCGAACCACCGATCTTCTTGCGTTTTCTGAATGCTTGCCACTCTGATATGGTATTATTGAGTATTGTTCTATATATGGATGGTGTATCTCGTGTAAATCGGGTCCTGATAGTCTTGATATTGAAGATATTATGGGAATCCGGCTAGGTACATCAAAGGAAATAGCGTATCTCTCTGATTTGGGTACATATCCATCGAATCTGAATTAATTAGGGTTTGCCTTACTCGTTACCCTAATTTCAATTTGAAATTAGTTTGCATGTGGCCTTTTCTTATTCTATATGTTTGATTTTCTTTTCCTTATTTGGTGTGATTAGTCTTCTTTCCCGACAAGTCTGAAATCATCATATGAACCTGTTGGGACCTTCATATCCTGATTCCAAGGTTATTTATTCAAAATTAAATCTTAGTCAATTCTTCCAACTTAAAGCTTTTGAAATGAGAATTTTCTTTTCAATTTATCTTCGAACTTCCCAAACTTTAATTACGAACGCGCGTACAAGTCATAATACCTGGAGTGAAGCTACTCATGGCTGCTAACCGCCGAACGATACGCTAGAGCTCAAAAACGACTGCTCGGGTCGTTATATCTGGGGAGGTTTGAAAGAAAGAAAGATATTATATATTACTTTATGGTTACATGAATATGTCATTGGTCGCTACACGTGGTACACAAAAAATATATTGTCATCCTTATAAAAAGTTATTAAAGGCAAACATAAAGCAAGAAATGATTTTGCTTATGATGATTTTGACCATGACAATTATATGTTATGATTTTCTCCGTGGACGAGACATTCACCATATGGTTGGTGTGACATAATATCTTGTAGAAAAAATCAATTAAGAAGCCCTGGAAGAACTAATTTGTTACTACCCAGATGAATGAAATTGTTCATGATACTGATATTATAGTAAGCCTTAAAAGAAACTTTTTGAGTTTAAAATATATTAGCCAAAGTGATTGGCATATTGAGATTACAAATGAAAGGAAGATTGAATATCTTCATATTACTATAATCTTATTGGGTAAATATAAAACGCTACCCAATTTTTCTTCAATTTGTATTACACATGTATAAACATGATGATGGAATCACATGCCACAAGTAACATAGAGGTTTACTAGAACAAAGATTAGTTGGCATGACCGGTTGGCCATGCCGGTTCAATTATAATTCGTAAATTAATTAAGAATTCACATTAGCATATATTAAAGAAATAGAGATTCTTCAAGAATCCTATTATGCTGCTTATTCTCATGATATATGTCACGAACTAAAATTCATTAAGGGTCGTGATGACTTCGGACACACTGTCAGGCAAGTCAACACCAAGAAGTTAATTAAATTTCCATTTTAGTATTTGTTGAAATCATTTTCTTTTAAACAATAATAATCAAATTCACAGAAGTAACCATGAAGTCTTTAACAAACTAATTTTTTCATAATCCAATAATCATCCCAGAACCTGGTGTCACAAGTGCATGAGCTATCTCTAGGAAGCAATATGATACAACAACTGCCCCAAATACAAATTGAACAGAAAGTAAATACAGTAATCTGAAAGAGACTCTGCTGGCTTCGGGTCGTCTCAAGAAGTGCAGCTCACCTAAGTCTCTGTACCAATGAAAAAGATGTGTAGAAATTCATAACCAACTGCTGAGTCAACAAATCATTGAGTCTATACTTCTAACAAGAACCATTACATCATTCTGAACTAAATAATGATCTTTGCTCTTTAACATACTTCATATAATCCGCCTGCACTGATCCTAGATCCAATAATCTCATCTCACCTAGTACGAATTGCTCAGGCAATAAGCCACCATGGTCATGATCAAAAGCCCCATATGATACCACAAAGGGGTAATAGGCCACAAGCATGAACATGATACATAAGGAAAATGAAATCTGGAAGGGACTACTCAACTCACACAACTAATAAGAACTTTCCTGAAAAATGGGAAAGAAAACACACAAAAACACAACTGTACTCAACATCACACTATCGCGACGTGAAACCCGATCCAAACAACATACCCGTGACAGCGTGATATCCAATCCACACATAAAATTCACATAAGAAGATATCCACCAAGCAAAAATGCTCATCTAAAAAATACCGAATATTGGCCACAAGCACACTAAGTGCATAATACCATCCCTGGGGAAACAGATAGCGTCATAAGCTATAAAACTTAAGCAGAACTGAAGTATGATATATGATTTGAATCTCAAGAGCTATCCTGCTCACATAACACCATCGCTACATGTAACCTCAGCACATAAGAAATTTATCAAGCCAGTTCTCAACTCACACGACACAATATAGAATTACATAAAATAGATAATGACTAAATTAACATCCAACGTCCAAATACTCCTTCATAAGGATCTCTATGCTAAAATAAACACATCCGTCCTGATATAAAGCCTATATTCATGTTTAAATCCATTCACAGACCTCAAGCAGAGAAGAAGCCTTGATGCGCCGGTAAGGAAGTGTGAGCGGTTGGCCGTGATGGGTACGAGAAGAGGTAGAGGGATTAAGAAGTATTGGGGAGAGGTGATCAAGTAGGACATGGTAGGACTGCAGATTTCCAAGGACATGACCCTCAATAGGAAGATCTGGAGGTCAAGCATTAGGGTTGTAGGTTAGGGGGTAGTAGAATTTCCTTACTTCATACCAGGGGTGAGGACGGGGTGGATTAGGGTTGATCTTAGATGGCTTGCAGTTTATATTGAACCCACACTATACTTGATGTTTATCTTAGCCCCAGGCCTTAGACACTGGTTACTGTTATTACATTCCATCCATCTTTTGGTTGTAATTCTTCTGTTATTATTAGGGATTCTACTGGAGTTACTAATGAATTTTCGTTTCCTTTTTTATATTTCCGTCTTTCTGAGACGAGGGTATATCGAAAATAGCCTCTCTACCCTATCAGGGTAGGGGTAAGGTCTGCGTACACATTACCCTCCCTAGACCCTACTTGGTGGATTTTACTAGGTAGTTGTTTTTGTTGTTGTTGTCATAGAGCTCAAGCCGATTCTGATTGTACCATACTAGGCTAATAATCTTTCCTGGGTCCATAATAACCCCCTTTTCCATAACACACAAGAACAACTGTCCAACTCAGAACAACCTTCCATATTTCACAACCAAATGAATCGAGCGCCTTCAAGCATAAATTCTCAATTAGTGATAGTACCATAATCTCCATACTTGGTTTAAATACTCAATCAATTAGGTGACTACATGTCACACCTATACAATCTTTCCGTGGATATGCTCCCATGGCCTTTTGTACCAGGTAACAAGTCTGTACATTCATATCATCGATCATACAAATGTTGTAAAACGAATCAAGGATCCGCAAGTCAATAAACAAAACCTCTTATTCATGACACCGATATCAGGTGACACTAAAGATAAAACCAGCTTACTCTAAATATCTAAATTCTTTTCTTGCTCATCAGAGCCTATGACCTCCTTGTCTACACCGAACCGCAACATTGATTCTCAAGTTCCAAATCACACGCTACTCACAGCACTTAATCACGACGATGCACAAAAGTATAAGAATTTCATCATAACTCCTGAACCACTAATAGAGTAAACACTTCATCATATAGAAGCCTTTTCCTTAACTCATTTCAAGAGAACCATTACAACCCGTGACTAAATTCTCATAACCACACAAAATACCAACCTCAAGTAATGGTCTAAACCACCATAACTCTTCGGGGATCCATCTACACATAATATGCCATATACTCGAAATCCTCCAAATAAAATTAATTACGGCAACCATCAAACCTCACACACATTACTGTAATAATGTGCATAACTTAACACTGAAGGAACTAATCGTTGCCACCATTATATCAATTCAACCATTGCTTACTGATTTTACTTATTCCAATTTACTCTGTATTTAAATTAGGAATAATATATCCCCATTAAAAACATAACAAACCCAAATCCGCACTAATCCTGAATGACCTTATTTCACGAGAACACACTGTCTCAATTCCTACGAACCATCTCATACGCTTCATATGTGCATATTTGCATCCTGAACTGGTACACCGATTCTGATAATTCCTCTATGAATGTGATGTCATTTTCTCCCACTCCTCTCAATTTATACCACAGACCGAAGATAACACAGAACACTCCAAGATCCTTATCATAATCAGCTGAAAAAGATCAATACTCAACCATACGATGGACTCAAAACACTTAGGCACCACATCTTAACCTTTGAATCCACTAGAACTGTCATTGAGAGTCACCCACTCTTACTTGATCCCAAATATAATCAACTGCAAGATCCGCTAGCACATGACCACCCTCTCAAAGAAGCACTCGGCCAAATCACCTTATTTGCAACTCACTTCTATGCAAAGCATAATTCCTAAGTCTTCCCAACATGAACATGAATCGATGATGGTAATTATAGAACACATTCTTCAATTCCTTTTCTCAAATTACCACTGATGTTATCTTTCCTGAGTTGCAGTAACCCATCAATATGTCAATAACTAGAAATCTCACAAATACGCGACCGGGCAATCCAATCGTAGGCGATGGGATTCTCCACTTATCTTGAAGCCACTATTACGCAACATTGAAACCCACCATGATTTTTATCTCTTATTGACATGACATTGTGCAATTAAACTACAAGATTCCTCGAAATCCTTCCGTTAGCATTTCATGAACACTCTGAATGTCTAGACACATTCACATATTAGACCTCTTACTGAATAGCCAGTAAAATCCTTCACAAGAGCTTCACCAACCATGCGACCGCTGACCTGCTCATAGGAGATAACCCACCCGAGCTCGTGCTCATTCACCAGCTGCATAAGTCCATTCAATCCTCGTGGACATCAACTAAATGTGTAACAATATCTTCCAATTTAAAGTTATGTTGTATACTTCTTCATATCAAGCAGCTCCTTTCCCTCATCAAATCTCCCACCATTATTCTTGCTGTCGATGCCCCCTTTTCTCGTGAAATTGTGTTTACGACATTTGGGAGGGCAAATCTATTCCTTTTGGGAATTTGAGTTTTAGAATTTTGAAGAGTCGCCACCTAATTCTTAAAGTGCATTAGGACACTAAGAAGGGTTTGAGTCTGAAGAACCAGAGTTTGGGTAAGGGCTATATATTATCTCGAAGGGAAGGTGTTAGGCACCCCTCAAGATCCACTAGTGTGGTTCTCGGCCATGTTGTATTGTGACTTCACATAATCAAGTAAGCAATTAAGGGCTCAAATAGAGGGACTTGCATGTAACATTACAGAAAAAGTTAAAGCTTTTGAGGGAAAGTAAAGAAAGTACAAAATTCATGAAAAGATTTAAAACCTTAAATAAAGCGGATAAAAAGCAAGTAAAAGGAAGGGGAGTCCAAGGCTTATGACTAACATGGATCACGTCAATGCAATATCCAGTAATCACTCCTCAGAAGAAGTGCTATATGAGATATTAGAGCATCGGCCATCATCTCCAAATCTACCTTTCTCACCCAGTTAAAGTATTAAACTATCGCATGCTATTACCCGTCCCAATCCTATCAATCCCGGAGGCATATGGGATTACTAATCCTAAAAAGGAGGGAGTGGAGGATTTTTGGGAGTTTTAACGGATAAAACGCTAAGGCGACAATCACAACATATATAGCAAGTATTGGGAAAGCAATTAATCAAATACAGCTCAAATAAACTTCCTCGAATCAAAGGAAATCAAATAGTCTAGCATGTCTTACACATACAGGTTATGGTCTAAATTAAAACTTAAACATTAAGGAGGCAGATTGGCTTATTACATGTTTCATATAAGAAACCGAAATCAGACCTGCCTGCTGGCTTGAATTAGTAGACTAATGTAGTTATAGTTTTTACCCTAAAGCTTGCCTAGGTGTTAAACGGAACCTATAGGCATGATATCTATCAATTCAAAAAGAAGTAAACTGGTTGCAAAAAGGAATTGCCGGTTGTAGGAACGTTATTGCTACTGATTTTTTAGATTTGATGACTCTGGTTTGGTAGATAGCTGTTATAGGCATGCTTTCTAGGCGTCACTGATTTTAAGCACTATTATCATGCAGAAATCCAATAGGAAGGTCATCTATATGCAATTGGTTATTCAAATCCTATAACAGGTTTGCCTAGTGACAGGTGCATATGCAAAAATGTGGAAGTCCTATAGGCATATCATCTATATGCAGAATTTCTGAGATGACTTATAGACATGCCACTTATATGAAAACCTATAGCCATGGTATGTATATGAGATGCGATATTTCAGAAGTAGTAATCCCTATGAACATGGTATCTATATGAAATGCTATGTTTCAGAAATAGTGATTCCCTATGAACATGGTATCTATATGAAATGCAATATATCAGAAATAATGATTCCCTATGAACATGGTATCTATATGGTGAAATGCAGAAACTTAAAGACATAGTTTCGAATGCAAAAGTGAAAAAACTAATAGGCATGATTTCCACATGCAAACTTATAGGCAAAATTGCTACATCCGATGCATAACTTACAGGCATAATTTCTATATGCAATGCATAAGCGAAGGAGCAGGTTGTGATTGCAAAAGTAAATACCTAAAGCAGGATTTCTCCCTATATTCATACATGGGTAACCCTCCCCTTTTTACTATAACCCCATAGTTATTACAGATTATTATAGATTATTACATACCCGAATGAATAAAGAAAACTAAAATACCTCAGAAAGCTAAACGGTCCCAACCAAAGAGAGCCTAACTCAGACTTCTGTCTAAAGCATGAAGTAAACCAAATCCCAAGATCAAATTCCCAAAGCCTTTCTCTTATTTGGGATGTGTCATAGTTCCCTAAAAATCTCAAATGGATTTCGGGCAGTGCTTACTCCCAAATATATTGCAAAATTGAATTATGGTGCAGTGTGGAAGGGTCAACGCTCAAATGTCCAAGTTCAGAGGGAAACTCAAAGTTCCCAAGGCAGGGCCATAGGAAGGGGGAGTGGGGCGCAGAACTTAGGGTCTAAGAGTAAGTGCAAGTGCAGTAGAAGGGGAAAAGGCAAGCTGGTGGTCATGCATAGCAATTTGGGGTGCTTGCACACCCCTGACCAGCTTGTCAATTTCAAATTGAGGAGTTAAGACCTGTTGAAGGTCAGGTTCAGCCATGGACAACAATTTGGATGCTACTAGGGTATACCTTAACTCAGCACACATAGGGGAATGGGGTATGGGGAGCTGAAAGAGATAAGAGCAGGCTGTGGGCATACCGAACAATAGGGAGTGGTAACATGCCCATAAGCCTGTTACACTATTTAGAGGCTAGAATCCAGAAGATCTAGTTTTAATCCATGGACAATAACTTGTATATTGCCATGTCGTAACCCATAACTCAAACACATAAAGGGGCAGGGAGTAGGGATTCATTGCAGAAACAGATATCAAGACATAAGCATACTACTTTAAATGTTGAACTCTACAGAACAGGAAAGTAGACATGGATGTAAAAGCTTGTAAACAAACACATTGGAGTGATGCTGGAATCAAAATTAAGACATATCAGTTTCAGGGAAATAAATAAATGAAAGCATGAGTCTTGTAAGCCAAATATGCAAGCAGTAATACAAAAGATCTCAGAAGAGAGTAGGGAATTGAAAGATTATTGTAATCGAGAGTGTGCGTGTAAGAATATGCAATTTGAAGTGTGTGTCTTATGTTTAAGAGTCCTGTATTTATAGTGTGAAAACCATGAAAAAATAAGGTAAGAAAATAATAGAAGTCTGATTGTCAATCCATTACATAAGACTCCCCTTAATTAAGGGACTCGGATTCAAACGGTACAAACTAATTAAAAAAAGAAATTAGACAAACCTTTTGTCCAAGGTAGCAAATTAGAGGCAAGTGCATGGAAACTATTTAAGAAAGCAAACCAATAGTACACGGTTTGCAAAAAAAGGAAAGGGAATCAATCAGTAAAACCAAAATTGCATGGTTACTCGAATGAATCAGGTCGAGAAGAACGGTAAAGAAAGTTTCACCTAGGAAAAATCAAGAACAATCAAGTAAACACTATCAAAGGGATTTAGAATCAATTAGTAGTTGGCAAAATCTTTTGAAAGAAGAGTTCTTATATATAAATTATACAAACATGTGAGTCAAGAAGAGACCGTCGAGTTATGTAAAAGAGATATTAGTTTAGAATCATAAAACTCAAAATCATAAGCAAAGGGATATAAGTTCAATTTGCAGACTCATAGTGAGTCTGAGAGTCCAGGGTCCCAAAGCGGAGCCTTAACTCGAACATAAAGAATCAAAATCATCAAAGGAAACCCCAAATCCTAGGGTCTCAAAATTGAATCAGACATGGAAGTGAGAAAACAAGCCATTTGCTTCAGAGTCTCAACAAACAGATATGATAGCATGTTGAATGACAAAGGGAGAAGAATCATGAAGAACATATTTTGAGAAAACTCAGAACCTAAACAAGTTCAGAAAAAAGGCGATAATACAAACGTGAACACAAGTAGATGAAGCATGTAAAAACATGAACGGAGTTCAGTAAACAAAATACAATAACTTAATGGTAAACACACATAGTAAAAGAGTGGAGAGAACATAGCAAAGATTAACAAGAGTAACATGCATAGTAGAACCCTAAACACGGCTCAATAGAACAAACCAAGAACCATATGAACTTAGCAAGGAAGATATAGTAGAAAACACAAGAATCGTCGGGAAAGGTATGGCAGGAAAGCATATAGGAAGACACAATACGACATACATATAAGAATATGAGAAAAATACAGTAGAAAAAGCTACAAGAACATATTATAGAAAACACAGTAAAGGAAGCATACAAAGATGATACGAGAACACAGTAGAGGACAACAAAAAGAAGAAAAATCATAAAACTCCTAGAAATTTTCCAAAAAACCCTAAATCGGTAAAGAAAGGTTTTGAAAGTAATTTTCAAAGAAAACTTTAGGGAAATCGTTTGAAAACTCACGCATAGCATAGATACACAATGGATCTAAAAAGAATCGAAGAAAAATCTCTAATAGCTAGGGTTTCAGAGGAACCCTAGAGTGAGAAAGGCTTTGGAAATGTCCGATCTAAGTCGGATAAGGTCGGAATCAGGCTTAGGAGGCCAGGATATGCCGGAGCAAAGCCGGAAATGGTCGGAAACCTTGAGTCAGCGAAGGTATGGTCTCGAACCTTCAAGCATCAGGTACACAGGAGTAATATGAGGAGATTATATGTCATCTATGGCCTGAGAAGCCATGGATTCCGGTGAGGTTGTGGTCGGAGACGATGTAGATCATATGAGAAGAGAGAACCAGTAGGTTCTAAAGAGAAGTGAGAGGAAGAGACGAGATAGAGAGAGGAAGTCTCGTGAAAATGAGGGGCCAGGGGGGTTAGTTAGGGATTTAATTAAGAAAATAAATCTGGGTCATTGATTTTATTTTATCGACGGCTCATATCAGCTCTGAGCCGGGTCGGGTTGGTTTGGGTATAGGGTTGGTCCAAATTGGGTTCAAAATTGGGCTAATTTAGGCTATAGTTGAAACACCAACTGGGCTGCAATTGCAAAAAGAAGTAGGCTAAATATTAAATAACCAATTTTCCCCTTTTAATTTTATAAAAATAGTACAAATAATTTTTAAAGTAAATTAAAAGAACTGAACTAATTAATATATATATATATATATATATATATATATATATATATATATATATATATATATATATATATACTAATCAAAAAATACTGAAAATTATATTAAAATTGTAAAATGTTGTTAATTGTAAAATAGGATATAATTGCAATTATATGCAATTTAGTTTTTAATATACCAAATAAAATTTATAAAATATGCAGAAATCACCTTAATTATATTTTGGTGTAAATATGATAATGGAAATAAATCATTCACCAAAATAATAATTTTAGAAATAATTAGTGGATTTTGCACTGCTAAAAATATACAATAAATTAATTTTAAAGTCCTTAAAAATTAGGTAAAAATAACAAAATTCTTGGGTATGCTTATATATCCATGAACACATTATTTGAAATTATCTTGAGCATAAAAAATACATAGGAAAAAATTTGGGTATCAACACTAGCCAATATTTCAAATTAAGTTGTAGACCTAGCCACTAGTCGCCATGAATCCCAAATCACTATAAACTTTTCTCAAGGAGTGTAGTCATCCTACCACATATCCCATATGCTACTCTTCCCCAAAGATGAATTGAATAAAACCATAACACAAGCGAACTTAACATATTCAACAAGGACAATGACACCACATCACATATGAAAATTTTACCATGCTCGAAATACCAAGTCTTGTTACTCCATCAAACCAAACTTGAACATTCATAGCCCAATTGCCTCTCCTCCACCGGAAATAAAATTCTAATATTTGAATCTAGCATTGAGTAAACATCCTTCCAAGTCATTCACTGCTTCAACACATAGACAAGCATCCTACCATTACACCAATACTGTGTGATAGCAACACTTGAATCGTCGTAACAATTAATGTCAAATCTCAAAATCTTAGGTAATACTGATGCTGAGCAGAAATGACATAACGGCCTTCCGCAAGCGATGACAACAACCCAATCAATTATGCAGGGAGGAACATCCTGCACCATGTCTGTAGTACCATTACAATTTTTCAATACTCGATCGGTATAGCAAGCTCTTCACATTGCATAAGATTGAGTAGGAAATAAACGAAGGCATAAGCCTCAAAGAAATAAAATCGCACGATGAGGAATCAAGAAGGAAAGTGCTCCTAACAGCTTTGTAGCCTCTCGAAGATAAGTATAGACGTCTACGTACCGATATGCAAGACTTTACTAGACTTGCTCATGACTCGTGATACCTAAGTGAACCTAGTGCTCTCATACCATGTTTTCATGACCCAAAATCCACTAAGGATCGTGATGGAGCTGGACACATTGTTAGGCAAGCCAACACCAAGAAGTTAATTAAGTTTCTATTTTAGTATTTGTTGAAATTATTTTCTTTATATATTAAACAATAAATAATGAAATTCATAGAAATAACCACGAAGTCTATAACAAAACTAATTTTTGCATAAATCCCATAATTATCCCAGAACATGGTCGCAAGTGCATGGGATATCTCTAGGAAGCAATATAATACTACAACCGTACAAAATACAAATTGGATAGCAAGTAAATACAGTAATCTGAAAGAGACTCTGCTGGCTGCGGGTTGTCTCGAGAAGTGTAGCTCATCTAAGCCTCCATATCAACCATGCTTCTAGGCCCACGAGGCCACTAGAGATACATAGGCCTGTGCAACAAAAATGCACATCAAGTGTAGCATGAGTACGAAAGCAATGTATACTCAGTAAATATCTTGTCTAATCTCAAAGAAGTAGAGACGAGAGGTCGACTTTGACACTTACTAGGGGTCCAATTTAATAATACCAATAATATAACAAATTGGGGATTTTCATAAAAATGATTTGTAAACTCAATAGCATGAAGCAAGTAACCAATTCTTTCGTTTATAGGAAATTTCCAAATTCATTTCATCATTTATACATCTATCTCAGGCTAGGGAGAACAAATATTAACATCTATGAATCTCAACGCGAGCAATACAAATATGTGAAAATCATATCGAGATTGTACGACCCGATCTAATAATATTTAAACTGCGCACTACCATGGGATCGAATAGAGCGAACCATAGATGCATCTATTTAATCTATCGAGACATTTGTCCTGTTTCAAAATATATAAACACATTCAAACAGTCAATCAAGAACTCATCAAGGAGCAATTATCCAAGAAAAGGCAATTTTTCTTTTAAAAATCAAGAAATGATGATTAGTCTTTTAGAAATTCATTTACACATTCGATATGTTTTAAGCATTTTTAAATTGACAACAAGATTTCAAATATTACAAGTAAAGCATGCTTTTGAGTCCTAAACTATCCATACTTAAGCATCATAGTAGCTACGCATGGACTTTAGTCACCTTGTGCGTACGTAGCCCCCACAAATATAAGCACATATCCAATTCATTCACATATGGGGGTAATTCTCTCTTACAAGGTTAGAAAGGAGACTCACCTCGCTCCGAATTCCAATAACCGGCTTCCAAGTCCCTTCCAACGATTCAAACCGATGCCCTAACGCTCCAAAACTAGCCAAATAACGGGCAACCCAATGAAAATACACCCTAATACTCATAAAAATTCAATTTATATAAAATTCCAACTCCGTTCGAAAATTTGACAAAACCGCCCTCAGGCCTGGATTCCGGAATTTTTTGAAGATAAAGTTTACCCCCAACCCCATGAACTCAAATATATAATTGACTCTCAATTTCATGTCCAAAATTGTGGTCAAAATCAAAGAATATAAATTTCCTAGGTTTTCTTCAAAATTTCTACTAATTTACATGATTTTCCATGTTAAAATCTAGATATAATCGAAGTAATTAACTTGCAATAGATGGGAATCACTTACCTTGACATGGATGATGAAAATGGAGCTCCAAAATTGCTGCTAGATTGGCTCCCATGGAGGAAATGAGATGAAATGAGAAAAACCCATTTCTTTACACTTATATACTGCCCAGACAACTCTTGTTTGCGTTCGCGAGACCCCTCTCGTATTCGTGAAGAAGAAAACTCTCAAAAACTATTTTCCAAAACTCTTTTCAGATAGCCTATCATATAATGGTCATAACTATTTGTACAAAACTCTAAATGACAAATAGTTTAATGTTTTGACAACTAGAAACCAATATCTACAACTTTTGTGTTTGCGTCATCTCCTAATTCCATATAAATTTTGAGATATAATATGCCAAAGTAAGCCCTGTGCAACACAAATTACTTCTTCATCTTCCCGGATAAACTGTAGTATAATAGTCATGACTTTTAATAAAAATATCCAAATGCTTAATTGTTTATTTTTATCAAAACTAGACAAAAATATATACAACTTTCATTTTTGATCATCTCCCAATTCCTTGTAGATTGCGAGATATGAGCCTCCAAAGTCAAACCTACGCAACAGAGATTTCCTTCTTTGCAAACGCGAGAATCTCTTCGGGAACGCGAAAAACAAAGTCCCTTAAGCCAAATCTTTCTTCGCAAACGCCAGAGGATCTTTGAGAATACGAAGAACAACACCAGACACCAATAGCATCTATTGCAAAACAGCCTGAAATGATTCGAAACCACCCCAAAACACACTCGAGGCCCCCTCAGGGCTCCATATAATCACACAAATCAGCCCCATAACATAACACGGACCTGCTCGACGCCTCAAATCACATCAAACAACATTAAAATCATAAATCGCACACAAATTCAAGCTTAATGAACTTTAGAACTTCAAACTTCTATATTCGTTGTCGAAACCTATTAAATCATGTCTGATTGATCTCAAATTTTTCTTACAAGTCACGTTCAACATTACAGACCTACTCCAATTTCCGGATTGGATTATGACTCCGATCAAAAAGTCCAATTCCAGTCAAACTCCTAAAAACAATCAAATTTTTATCTTTAGCCAAATGACTCCAAAATGAATCACGGACCTCCGAATTTACTTTAGATCGCGCTCCCAACACCAGAATCACCATACGAAGCTATTCCCAACCTTGGAATCCAAACTAACATTGATAACACTGAAATGCACTTCAACCTAAACTTATGAAATTCTTGCAAAAATGCTAACTTTCACAATAGGTGCTGAAACATTCTTGGTCTTCCGAAACCCGATTCGGACATACGCTCAAATTCGAAATCATTATACAAACCTGCTAAAACCTTAGAAACTCGATTTCGAGTTCGTTTAGTCAAAAATCCAATCTTAGTCAATTCTTTCAGCTTAAAGCTTCCGAAATGAGAATTCTCTTTCCAAATCAACTCCGAACTTTCCGAAATTCAATTCCAACAATGCGTACAAGTCTTAATACCTGAAGTGAAGTTGCTCATGGCCTCAAACTGTTGAAAAATGCGCTAGAGCACAAAACGACCGGTCGGGTCGTTACAATATACCAGTTAAGGTTGGGATTGAATCCATTGAGTTCTGGAATAAATAAAAGGTGTTTTATATATATATGCCCCACTCACCTGCCAGTGTATCATTTACTATTATATAATTTTAATAGGTGCGTCAATTGTATGGTCACATGTGCGTTTGGTTTAAAATCAATTTGGATTTTGCAAGGTTGATTGCTCAAATTTAGAGAGCACAACTTTAGGATATAAATTATGATGATTTATCTTGACAATTCTGGTATAAATCCAAGTTAGTTTAGCAAAATATGTATGCCTCCAATTAAGCTAAACCATTGATTATGAGAACAAAACTCTCAAATAGAAATTTAGTATGAGGTGTATTATTTAATATACAACAGCACTTGCACGCATCTTGCCAATAAGTTATGATAAATTCTCTATATCATAATTGGTTCAGGGTCAGGAACCAAAAGAATTTCTTCAAGAGATATAGATGTGCTATACGATTTAATTGTTACACCACAATCCATAAAGACGGGTCTCCAAAGAACATTAGGGATATTTGTTGGTGATCCCAACATTAGGGGGAGAAAATAGGCAGCTGAAAAAGTAATACATAGAATGAATTATTATGAGTACACCTAGATCC
This sequence comes from Nicotiana benthamiana, assembly GCA_034376525.1. Classification (NCBI taxonomy): domain Eukaryota; kingdom Viridiplantae; phylum Streptophyta; class Magnoliopsida; order Solanales; family Solanaceae; genus Nicotiana; species Nicotiana benthamiana. Next base: position 100,694,893 of record CM067331.1, read on the forward strand.
CCGTACAAGAAAATGTGAACTTGAAGTTCAAGTGATAAATATTGCCAGGCGCATTTGCTGACCCAACGCTAAATTTCAGATAGTAATGCTTCAAATAGAATAAAGTTCATGATGAATAGAGTTTATGGCATGCATGAAGCATAATAGACTAATCAGTTCCAAAGATAAACTCCTTGAAGAAGGAGAAAAACAAATTATCAATATGGTCATAATAAGGAGGCAAGTTCTTTATAAGATTACCGTGACAAAATACTTTATAAGACCTCATGGGAGAGGCTCGGGTACTTGAAAATAATGAGATCTCGAAGTTATGTCTTTATTGAGTGATGATGGAACCGATGTAAAATGATCGTCGTGATATTATTGATTTAATGTAGAACTCATTATTATTAATATTAACGAGGATCTTGAGCACAAATATGTCATAGAATATGGATAGATAAATGATTGGTCAATAAAAAATACGCAATAAAAATTGACTTTACTTGGGAAACGTAAGTTTTGTAGTGATAATCCAACACTCTGAAAGTATAAAGCTGGTGGGTGACACAATATTTTCTTAAATGTCCTGGCATTGATTATATGGAAACATATTCTCTTGTGGTGGATGCAATTGCTTTTAAATTTTAGTCTGTGAATACCTGAAAAAGTTGATATGCTTATATAAAAATGATTGAAGGATTTGTACTTTTCTGAGGCATATTAAGGTTCCCAAGAAGTTTATTAGATAAAGCTTCAGCAAATTCTTATGTGGATTAGAGCAATCATGACGTACATTATTAGTTTTGTGTCTATTGCAATTGGCGCACTAATATCTTGCTAGAACCATGAGTGTAATAAAATGCTAGCGAGATATAGTTTTATTCCTTTATGAAGATATTAGAATACTATTAGTATTATATTACAAAAAGAACCCTTGATATATTTTTTTTTATTCTAACAAATACTACCAAGGTTTTTTTGATTAGAAAATGCAGGACTGAAGTTCGTTCTTTAAGCAATCTATTTGCATGTTAGGATATTATCATTTTATGATATTTTACAAAGGCTTTCAATTATTAATTAAAGTCATGTCAAGACATTAACAATTGATAAATTAAGTGACTCAACACACATAGATGTGTGATTTTTCTTTCAAGAAAAGATTCCAATAATAGTAAAGATGATGATGTTTGATTATCTTAATTGGGATAATAATATATTGAAGGCGATAAAAACAATGGATATTTTACCAAAGTTTAATTTCAGACGTAATCGATTTCAATAAATTTATTCAAGCGATAATTTGACATACATCTTCATCAGGCATTGCCGATCTTAGCAATTGAGATGTTGTTACAAGATTGGAACTCATTGTCTATGAGATATCAAATGATATTTTTGTCAGGAGGAGTATAGCACACGTGATACTCTTTTTCCTTTAGCTAAGCTTTTATCGTACTTAGTTTTTCTGGCAAGGTTTTTTTTAATGAGACAGCAAATAATGTGTATTGCATGATATGTGTACTCTTTTTCCTTCACTAGGATTTTTTTCACTGAATTTTTTTCTAGTAAGATTTTAACGAGGCATATTATCTATGGACATTCAAGAAGGAGTGTTATAAAATATTAGATTATGGGGGATGTCCATAACTCTTAAAGGAATAACACCCGCTACTCTTTTCCATCATCTCCATAATTTTCAGTACTTCAATACGTATGGTTGTAACTCTCATACCTTAATGATCTTCCTACATTATCTCAAATATGTAATGCCATATTTATGATATTCTTTTGTATACCTCTATGTATTACTATAAATAGAGGATGAGAAGTAATATTGTACACACTTGAAAAATACTTAAATACATGGAAGAAATAAAAAATCTTTCCTCTCTTGCTCTCTACATTCTTGCCTATTTTCTTGTTTTATATTATTACGTTAAACTAAGTTTCTTAACCATACTAGTTAAGTCTTTCTCCATACATAATCATCAAAAGTCATAATAAATGAGGTAATTAATTCTCATCCAAAATTTTGAACAAAGTGGCAAATGAATATTCCATGTTCGCTTTTACTTGTAGACTATTCTAAAAATAGATTTTTTATTTTATTTGTCCATTTTTGCATATCAAAAGAAAAATAATTTATTCTTATATTTTGCCCTTAGTATTAATTATTAATTACAAATCATTTTCCAAATCTACTAATACTATACACTAATTAATATGGATACACGATAAGTTATATATTTTATTTATTATTTTATTAAGTGATGTATAAAGTCAATAGTTAAAAAGTAAAAATGAACAAAGAAAGTGTCCCTCAAATTAGATTATTGTACAGTCTATTGTGGTCTTTACTTTTTTCGACTGTCGAATATATACTTAATTCAAGTTCCTAGAATTGAAGAGATAAATTGGTATAGTGTGAAGTTGGTACAGTGGCACTTCATACGAACAGTCTCTAGGTCTATGAGATAACGCATGTACTTAGATTTTTCAGATACAAATAACCGTGGTGTCGATTTATTCCCAGAGAAATATATAGATAGACCAAGTTGACTTCAAAAACCAAAAACCAAAAAAAAATAAATAAACAACTTTACTAGTACACACAACCCTATAAATACCAACGCAACATATCTCTAGCATTCAGTTTTTTAGCAAATAAGATTTTCTCATGGTATCATCATCAACATTTTTGATCTTGAAGTCTTCCGATGGCGACGAATTTGAGCTTGAAAAATCAATTGCCACTGAGTCTATAACAATCAAAAACATGATAACCCATGATTTTGCTTGTAACATCTTTTCTCTCCACATTAATGTTGACACAGAAACACTAGTTAAAATCATCGAATACCTCAAGAAGCATGCAGAGGTCTCGGGTTCAAGTAAAAAAGAAATCACGAATTATGACAATGAATTCGTGAACACTGCTAGCTTAAAATCCCTCTTTGAACTTGTATTGGCTGCAAATTACCTTGAAATTGAAGCTTTGCATGAGGTTTGTACAAAAGAAATTGGTGAGAGGATCAGTAATTTCTCATGTGAAGTTTGTACATAAGGCTATACGTAAGATATTCAATGATGTTGCGTTTAATTTCACAGCCTTTGAAGGAGATACAGATGATTCTCTTGATGAGTACTCAAGTCTTGTAACAGTCTGTAGGTTTTCTCCCGTAGTATGCTGTGTTTTTTCTTTATTCTTTTTTATCTACTTCGTCATAGGAGTTTTGCTAGGGTTTTAAATGTGAGTTCAAGTTATATTAAATATGGACTAACTTTTTATGCTGTTCGTGAATTTTAGACATGATAGGTTATCATGTCTAAAACAATCTCTTAACTTATAGATGTTCTAGTTTAATTTAAGGGTTAATTATGCTAAACATCCTGTAATATGATTCCCTTTTGGAGTCATCCCTGTATTTTAGAATCAGACAGTATATTTCGTATACTGTAAAAATCCTACACTTAAACCCCCGTGAGGTATATTTGTGGCTAATTATATTAATTAAAAGACGAATAAAAATTGTAAATCCGTATAAATAAGTACAAAGGGCAATGAAGTTAAATGAAACAACAACAACAACTACCCAGTAATATCCCACAAAGTGGGGTTTGGGGAGGGTAATATGTATACGAGCCTTACCCCTACCCGAAAAGGTAGAGAGGCTGTTTTCAATCGACCCTCGGCTCAGTGAAGGAGAGGAAAAACAAAAACAAAAGAGCATTAGTAAGTCCAGCATAAATAGCGTAAATAATTATCTAAACATAAGAACCATAAACATAATAGCACATACAGTAACTACCATAAATAACCACCATAAGGGCGACACAATCCAAAACACAAAACATCTATGGATAGCCCTATCAAGTCTCACCCAACCCCGGGTGAGTAGTACGAAAAACTCTAAGGGGCCCCTATCCTACAACCCTGATACTAGACCTCCAGACTTTCCTATCAAGGGCCATGTCCTCGGAAACCTGCATTCTAGCCATGTCATGCCTAATCACCTCTCCCTAATACCTCTTAGGCCTCCCTCTGCCTCGCCAAACGCCGACCACAGCCAGCCGTTCACAACTCCTCACCAGGGCATCAGGACTTCTCCTCCGCACATGCCCGAACCACCACAGCCTCGCTTCTCGCATCTTCTCATCCACCGGGGCCACCCCCACTTTCTCTCGAATAACTTCATTCTTAATCTTATCTAACCTGGTGTGCCCGCACATCCACCTTAGCATCCTCATCTCCGCAACCTTCATTCTCTGAACATGAGAGTTCTTCACTGGCCAGCACTCTGCCCCATACAACATTGCAGGTCTAACCACAACTCTATAAAATTTCCCCTTGAGTTTCTGTGGAACTTTCTTGTCACACAGGACTCCTGATGCAAGCCTCCACTTTGACCACCCCGCTCCTATACGATGAGTGACGTCTCCGTCAATCTCTCCATCCCCCTGAATCACCGACCCAAGATATCTGACACTGTCCCTCTTGGCGATGACCTGAGATACAATCATCACGTTCCTGCCTACTTCGCTCGGCTCGGCACTAAACTTGCACTCCAGGTATTCTGTCTTAGATCTGCTTATTTTGAAACCCTTAGACTCGAGAGTCTGTCTCCATACCTCTATCCTCTCAATAACACCGACCCTCGTCTCGTCTATCAAGACTATATCATCAACAAATAGCATACACCAAGGCACATTCCCTTGAATATGTCGAGTTAGAGCATCCATCACCAAGGCAAATAAGAGAGGACTAAGCGCCGATCCTTGATGGAGCCCCATAACCACTGGAAAATGGTCTGAGTCGCCACCCACCGTCCTAACCCTAGTCTTAGCTCCATCGTACATGTCCTTGATTACTCTGATGTAGGCTTCCGGTACGTTTTTCACCTCCAAGCACCTCCATAGCACCTCCCTTGGGACCTTGTCATACGCCTTCTCCAAGCCGATAAGCAGCATCTGCAGGTCCTTCTTCTTATCCCTGAACTGCTCCACCAGCCTCCTGACAAGGTGGATAGCTTCTGTAGTGGAGCGACCCGGCATGAAATCGAACTGGTTCACAGATATAGATTTCATCTCCCTCACCCTCGCCTCGATCACCCGCTCGCAGACCTTCATGGTGTGGCTTATTAATTTGATACCCCTATAGTTGTTGCAGCACTGGATGTCCCCTTTGTTCTTGTACAAGGCCACCACTGTACTCCACCTCCACTCATCCGACATCCTCTTGGTCCTGAAGATCGCATTGAACAACCTGGAGTGCCACTCCACTCTTGACCTACCCATGCCCTTCCAGAACTCCACCGGGATCTTGTCAGGCCTGGTCACTCGACCCCTACTCATCTTACGCAAATCCCTCATAACCTCCTCTGCCCTAATGCGCCTGCAGTACCCAAGGTCTCTATGTTGCTCTGAATGCCCCAACTCCCCTAGCTCTATGTTACGATCCCCCTCCTCATTAAGTAAGTCTCGAAAGTATGCCTGCCACCTCTGCTTGACTTGAGACTCCCCCATCAGAACTCTACCATCCTCGTCCTTGATGAACCTAACTTGGTCAAGATCACGCGCCTTCCTTTCCCTTGCTTTAGCTAACCGGAATAACTTCATGTCCCCACCTCTCTCCCCTAGTTCCTCGTATATGCGACCAAACGCCACGTTTTTAGCTTCCGTAACCTCCAGCTTTGCTTCTTTCCTCGCCACCTTATAGATCTCCCTGTTCGCTCTGCGTTCTTCCTCGCTTGAGCTCCCTGCCAACTTAGCAAACGTCGCCTTCTTCACCTCCACTTTTCCTTCGACTACATTGATCCATAACTAGTCACCCTGATGTCTGCCTGAATAGCCCTTGGATACCCCGAGCACGTCCCGTGCTACCTCCCTAACCAAGTTCGCCATCTCTGACCATATAGCGTCCGCTTCCCAAGAACTTCTCCAAGCTCCGCCCTCAGCTAACCTCCTCTCCAACTCATGTGCTTTCTCCTTAGTCAAAACACCCCATCTAATCCGTGGATGTCCTCGAGCACCCCTCCTCTTCCTCTTCACCCAGAGACCGACATCCATCACTAGGAGTCTATGAAGAGTCGAAAGGGACTCTCCCGGAATAACCTTGCAGTCCTTGCACATACCCCTATCGCTCCTTATGAGGAGGAGGCAATCAGTCTGAGTCCTCGCCGCCGAACTCTTGAAGGTGACCAAATGTTCCTCCCTCTTCTGAAATGTCGAGTTCGAAATCAGAAACTCGGAAGCCCCGGCGAAATCAAGCAGTGATGTGCCTCCTCCGTTCCTAACCCCAAATCCAAAGCCACCATGCACCTCACCATAACCACCAACATCAGCCCCAATATGACCATTAAAGTCCCCTCCAATAACTAACTTCTCAGATTGTGGAATACTACTCACCAGATCATCCAAGCCCTCCCAAAAGCGCCTCTTAGCCTCCTCGTCTAAGCCTGCTTGCGGCGCGTAACCGCTGATGACGTTGAGGACGCAACCCCCAATAACCAACTTAATAGACATTAACCTATCATTCACTCGCCTAACCTCGACCACGGACTCACTTAGGTCCATATTCACCAAGATGCCCACCCCATTCTTACCTCTCACGACCCCAAAATACCACAGCTTAAACCCGTCTACATTCCTCGCCTTCGACCCTTTCCACCTAGTCTCCTGGACACATGCTATGTTAACCCTCCTCTTCTGAAGAACCTTCGCCAACTCAATAGACTTACCCGTCAGAGTGCCTATGTTCCACGACCCAATCCTTAATCTATGGGCGCCCGCTACCCTCTTCCCACCCTTACCTCCCGCCCTACCCGCAGGACCACTCCCTGCCCCCCCACTCACCCCCGTCACCGCCCCCAACCCCCGAGGACACGGCCTTACAATATCATCCCTCGCCGCGGCCACTATCCCTCCAACCGACTATGGAGAGTAGTGACGCACCACACGCACTATAGTGGAATACGCCAAAAGAGGCAAACTAGATAGCAACAGAGTAAACCTCACACGGAATACTGGGTAAAATACGTAAAAAGGTGTACAAAGTAAACAAGAGAGCGGGAGGTACCAACTCCGGTGGAAAAACCTGAAAGTAGGCATTGATGCGCCCAAGGTCAACTGCTACCGACTCTTGCACTTCCCGGCCGGTGTTGATTAGCTCTTCACTCCCAAATGCCGCGAACTAGCCTCGCCTCCGCGACTAGTACCTGGGATAAGTTTCCCTGAAGCTTATCGGAACGTGTAGTTCTGTTGCGTCCTGTCAAAAGCCTGAACGGTAGTCGCCGGGAGTACTGTAGCTTGCCGTAAATCCTAGCCGAAAAAATAAGGCACCTGTCCAAAAAAAAAGGATGAGGGATCTGTTTGGTTTTCTCTTCAAAGGATGAAGGGTCGGCCGATGAAGGCTTTTGGAGAGAGAGGTCTGGCGGCGGCTTAAACATGAAGTATAAAAATCACAAATTACACGAGTTTTACAAACCCAAGCAAGAACCAGAATTCATTGATTTAAAAAGAACTTGAACTCGTTGAAATAATTAGCAAAAAAGGGTTTCAAAGGATAAAAGCAACTGACAATAGTACTGATCGATTATTCGATTTGGGAAAAATAATCAAAACCTCAGAAAATCACTGAATCGACAAAAGAGAGTACAACTATAAGTACATAAAAATAAAGATTGTGTAAAAAAATAAATAAAAATAAAAATGAAACCTGCTTAAGTGAGAATGCACAGTGAATAAGCCGTGAGAAGAAAATGTGGCTAAGTGAATAGTAGAAAATGAAAGTGATCAAAAAAGTATTCTGAGAGTACCAAGTTGGTCGGATCAGGGAGGAGAAAAAACTGTGTAAAAGCAGCCAGAGGCAAAAGTGACCGGAAGTAGGGTCACGCGCCAGCGCGTGGCTGTCAGTGGAGGCGCGTGGTTGGACAGGGGAGGTGCATGTGGAAGATTCTAGCGACAAAATTTTCAGGGAATGTGCGTCTGACGATGGGTGTTGAAGAACGTTAGCGATCTTCTTCTACTCAGTAATTGCTAGGGTTTTTCTTGTGGAGAATAGAGACAGACAATGTCGTCTATGAGAGGTTCGTCTCCGCTCTCAGAATACTGAGTAGAAGATGATTGTAGAAAGAGAAAGGAACTTACCTGGGGCTAGCACTGACGACCGGCGGGGCAACAGAGAGAAGAATAGTGATTGAGGGCTTGAGGCAGCGTGAGCAATGGCGAAGAGAGAGAGAGAGAATAAGACCCAATGAAGTTAAATGAAACGTTCTTCAAAATCGTTATGAGCTCTTTCTGTGATTGATCTCTTGTAAGTCAGTTGAAGATAGAGATGTCATAAGCATTGAAGTACAAACAATACGCAAAAGCATAAAGCTTTTAACGTCCAACGAATACTGGCTCGGTCCAACGTACGTCGTCCTGTTCCCCAATTATTTTTCGAAGTTACGCATTTGACCATTATGTTAAAAATATTAATAGTCCATCGATATACACAGATTATACATAGGGGTGTTACATGAGTGGGCTAGATTAATTTTGGGCAGGTCAAAATAAATTGAATCAATAATTATTTTGACTCGCCGAAAAGTTATTTGGGCAGAGATGGGTTGGGTCAAGATAGGTTAAAATTCAGGTCATAACCCAACTTACCCAACTCTTATTAAACTTTAATTAATATGTGTTATTTCTTATAAATTTTATAATTACTAAATAAGGTTTTTTTTTTTGCTTTTGTTATAGTCATATTTAAAATATTAAACAAAATATAAAATTATTTCTAAGATATTTTGACAAACTTACTCATAGATCAATTTGAGCGAAAAAGTAGTCTAACTTTAAATGGGTTGAAATGGATTGGGTCAAAATGGGCTAAATTCAATAAATAGACGTGTTAATAACCAACCCAACCTTGGACAGGTTGGGCGGTCATTTAAACTTGGGCCAAATTTAACCGCACTAATTATACACTAATCAATATACATAAATTGTATGCTAATTATATATATACTAATTCGGAACACGTGCCAGTGTCCTATGTTAGTTTGTAAAGACTTTTTAAAACAGTATTTTAAGATGCTGCCAAATTATGGGTCGGTCCGAGCAAGATGAGTTGACAGCAGCCCAGATTTTTTACCCATGCATGCAATGTGCTAACATATATAACTAACTGTTTGTAAATAATTTCCTGTTCAGTCAGCTGGATAACTTAAATATAAGCATTTTTCGTGAGACTCTATTGGGAATAATAGAGGCACCTTCACATGACGTTTTGAGAAGTATTGGGGAGATCAGGCGATTACATAGAATATGTCCTTGTTTCAACTTACTGAAGATATAATCTTATAAGATAAAAAGGTGTGGAGATTGAGAATTTGATTTGAAGGTCGATAAGGAGTCGAGGGTATTCTTAGTGTTACCGATAATATTAGTAATATTCTTATTTCCTATTCCTAGACCTTTTTATTATATGTGTTTCTTTCTTACTAATAGTATTAGTAATATTTTCTTATATCTGGATATTTGCTAGTATACGTAGGTCCTTGCTTTCTTTTCTTGTTATTGTTATTGTTGTGGTTGGTTGCTTCCTTGTCATTGTTCCTTGAGTCGAGAGTTTATTGAAAATAATATTTTTATTTTTATAAGGTCTACGTACACATTATTTTTTCCAAATCCTACTTGTATAATTACAATGATTTTGTTGTTGTACTTTTTAAAACAATATAGATGATATTAAAACATGTAGTATTGAGTATTTGGAAATTTGAAAGGGAATTAAGTATACATTAAAATTAATGATAAACAGTAAGCCTATTCGAATGACTTGATTGTCACCATCACAATTAGTAGACTAAAAAATTAATAGAATTGTTACAACCCTTTTTTACGAAGTTCCTCTAACGTATCAAATATTCAGGTTGGCAGTTTTCATAAATTTTTTGATATCTCCTAATACCTTGTAGCAGTATATATCACGTTTACTGTTTAAGTCATGTAGAATAAGTATTCAGAAATACATTCTTTTCTATTCTATGTAAAAATATATTTTAAAAAATAATGTTCATTTAACATGAATCATCTCAATACACCATCTTATATACCAAGCTGATACTAAGAAAATCTTTCGTATAATCGAGGCAATAACCAATTGAAAAATTAACAGACCTAAGAATGTATGTGTAAAGAAAAAAGGGCAGTCAATAGAAACATAATGCAATCAATAGAAATTGAATTGGTGTAGCAAAACAATAAAAAAAAAGTTACCTATCAAGATGGTAGTGAGCAAAACACATTAATCGATTTTGAGATAAAGAGAATTTTTACGAGAAGAAAAAAGAATAAAGTGATTTGACACTTTTGTTGAGCACTTTTATATAGTGCAATAAAGGTGTGAAAATGCTATATATAGTTGTTATTATGGGTGAAAACTCAAGCACAAAGCAAATAAAGCTTAGAATGTGAAAAAGGCTACAGAGTAAATACTATAACAACTATTGCAACAACCTGTTAATAGAAGTTGAAACAATTCTCCACATTATTCGATTCAAATGCAGCTGAGATTGATTTTAATAGAATGGTTTTTTTTTTTTTTTATAAGGATAAAATTGTCATTCAGTTTTTGAAGGACATTTTAGTAATTAACTTTACCTAAAAATGTTTATTCTTATAATATAATATAATATGATGATACTAATTTTTGAACACGTAAAACACTTATCAATCGTTACGAACTTTTTAAATTAAAGATAACCAGAAATATCTAAAACAATTTGTTAAAAGTTCTATAAAAATGATGTAGCTCTTGGAAGTCGGATGTATTCAAATACCTAAAGAACTTTACCTTATCTGACACATAATTTTGTGTGATGTGCTATAGATAGCTAAAGAATATGCCAAATGAAAAGAACCAATTTTCAATGAGAAAAAGAATTTTTCCAATTGACAAATGGTCTGATTGCAAAAAGAATTGCTTAATTGATTTCATTGTCCAATTTTAGAAAGTGAATGAAAGGAGGAGAGAAGAATAACATACTCGAATCTGTAATGATTGTTGTAAGCTCAAAGGAGCAAACATTGAATGGACATTCTAAAGGTTGAGACAGTATATAAATTTGCAATAAAGTATCGGAAGCTGAAAGCCATACTTAGGAGTTGAATAGGTGTTGTGATCAAACACACTCACTCAAATATACGTGATTGTGAAGTAATAAAATACTGAGTAAATTATTGTTTTTACGGAGATTTATGATTAACTCTTGACTTATTCAAAGTCAAACAACTTATCGATTCAATAAATTCTCACAAAATGTATAAGTGTTTAATTGAATACCACAGAAACTGTCACATAATAGAATAACTAGAGATCGACTACAACACTTAGGCAATTTTAGATAAAATTAGTAGGAGAGGATATTCCAAGGTTATAGGCTAGATAACAGTCTTGTCGTGTTCTTGGCTGAAGTGGACTAATTGATTTATCTAGTTTGTTGATTGACATGGTTGATCTTACTCATAAGAATATGTCGAGTTCTTACTCGCCTATTCAAGCTAACCTAATACCTATATGTCTATGGAATTAAGACTAATAAGGATGTATTTCTACTTTCTTTATTTCACCAAGCAAGACAATTAGATATATTCTATCCTAATTGCGAATCTGTTTTCCGATTTTTGGGTTTAAGAACTTGCTCAATTTAATCCTATATGCAATCAAGAATTTTCACTCTCGAGTTCAACTAGATTTGTAGACAGTATTTCACTGTTAGCTACGTAACAAAATAATTAAGAACGTAATTAAATAAAAAACCTAATATGATAAAACCAAACTCATCAATTTAAACTTCAATCGTCAACATTCATGTAGCACTCATGACCCTAGAATAATAAAGTTTTTAGCCACTCATGTTCATAGAATCATAACAAATAACATGTTGAAACATCAAATCAATGAACACTAAAAGAAAAATAGAAGAACTGATCAAATCCGTGCTCCCGAGTATTTTGTACTTTTGTTCCTCTCTTAAAGTCACGTCCTCCTCCCCAAAATAAGTTTAGGTTGGCTTTTATATGAGTTGAGGGCATCTTGGGATCGAAATAACCGAATCTTGGTCGAAATATGACACTTTCACGTCACTAGTGCCTAGGGTAGCGTGGGGCTCTAGCCCTAGTACTAGGATTTTTAACATTCTGTTTTGTGCGTCACAGGTAGCGCCTCACGCTGCTTGTGCCACTCAAATGTGTACTTTTTATTTTTCTTCCCATTTTCTCTCCAATTCACGTACCTTTGTCCTAAATTGCATCCAGATGATTTCTAGATATAGAAATACCACAAATTAGCACAAATCATTATAGTACACATCTAAAATCTATAATTTATGAGCATAATAAGAGGCAAATACTCAAGAATATGCATACTTTAAGAAGAGTATCAACACCCCAGACTTAGACTCTTGCCGTCCTCGAGCAATAGAACTATATCAATACCCCAAAACATACACCTCACTATGAAAGAGCAATTAACATTTAATTCAATCACACACTCTACCTTTTGATTATGGTTGATACCGGCAATCAAGCATGAACGCACAAATTTTGCATTCTTCTCGTTTTTGAACTAGCCCAAGTATATACAATGAGACTCAACCAACTTAAATAACCAGTCAATTACCACTCTACCTCAAGAGCTGACTCGTTACCACTAAGCATTCTCAACTCACATACTCACCTAACAAGTTTTGCATTCGAACTTGTAGATCAAATTGTTTTTTCTTAAACAAACACAACAATTAACAATTGGAAATCCACAATTGAATCATTCATGATACTAAACACTATTGCTCAAATCATAAGTCAGAATTAACTAATTTATCATTGTATAAAAGCTAAAATGGCATGTGGCCTTACGTACTTTAGTTTCCACATTGAAACTCATCACTGAATTGCCAAACTTAAAAGGAAAGTGACAGCTGACAATCAAAACTATTACTAAGCTCACAATTCAAAACAAACTATAGTCAAAACCTACAAGTTAAGTATCCACACACCATATGTATTGATCGTGCAACTTTTCCCAATATTTGGCACTAAATGCATTGAACACTAAGAACTATATACCTAATTAATAGGCGAACAAAGACTCATGCAACCCATTAGCACATGTCGGGTTCCATGTCAATAATATGCTTTACTGAATACAAAACTAGATACATTTCCAATTAAAACTGCTATTCTATTAATTGTTGATTTTAAGAATTTCCAGAAATAACTCCATCGAACAATTTCAAATCATTACATCTACCTAACAATGGCAGATTCTAGATTCAAACCGCTACTTCAACTAACAATAGTGTTCATTACATTTTCAGCATAACAGTCCTGATACATGAATACTGAGGAAGGAGTATAGTCAAGCTAGAAGTAAACTAATAAACCACAAATGCAATAAGAAATCTTTACATACATAGCATAATCAGAACTGAATGCAAAATAGCTAAAGTCATATTAATTTGGACACACATGAACAGATCTCAAGGAACTAGGACCAAATTGCTCATTATTAATCATAGAGCTAGTCCTTTACATATCACATGCTTTCAAGTATTGGAACATACCTGAAAAATAAAAAAGAAAGGAGTAAGAAAAATGATATCAACAGCCAAGCAGTAGCAAGAACAAGAGTCAGCAGCAATGACAACCTAGAAAGACCACATTTAAACCAAAAGAGATTCAAAATTGACTAAAACCTCTAAACAAGCTCTTAAGACCTCTAAACTCAAATTATTTCAACCAAAATAGACCAAAAATTACTTCAGGAATTAGAAAATAAAGAAACCTCAGGAAGAATTCAATCAAATAGTAACCAAAGCTACCAGTTTATATTTTGGATCTTTTCTAAAATTTTCCTCTCGCCTCTTTGCAAGGCAAGTTTTGGAGTGCCCTTATAGGTAAGCAATTAGGGTACCCTCAGATTTTATTTTACCTCTTTGATCCCTCATTATATGACTTGTTAACCAAGTCATAGTACGGACATTAAAAGCCCACGCCTGCTAGAAACTTCTAAGAGTTTCATTAAGCTATTACCACAAAGATTCTACCAGCTAAATTCCTAAACTAACCCCCACAGCCCCTAAATTTTACATTCTATTGATCTGCTATGGATCAAATTAACCCTGGGCTAACTCATAGGCAACCAACCCAAGATTTGGGCTTAAAAGTGTAACCCCCCCCCCCCCCTCCCGAACCCATAAACAATCAAACCCATTTTCTGATAAAAATGAAAATAAGAAACAGCGTGAGCCCATTTCATGAAGCCATATTAACATAACTACACTTACTACTGAACAAAATAAATTTATTTACTCAAGCGCTCAACATTTAAGCAGAGATTCTGTTACCAATTTTATGAAGAATTAAACAAATTTAAACTCGAAACAACTGACACGAGGCAATCAAATTCATTAGCCTCGGATACTAATACCAAAAAACAACCATGCATTTCAACTTGGAAAAAGAGGATGGAAAGAAAGATGAATTAACCAAATGAAAATAAGAGGGAATGAGAAAGAAACTCACCTAATTGACAGAATCGAAGCCCGTATTTGAACCAATGATTTCATCCCAATAACGTCGCCCATTTGTTCTTAGTAAGAACAAATAAGTAGCGTTATTGAGGGACGTAACTAACCAATCTTGAAAATATAAACCCTCAATCATCAATTGGTCTTGGATCTCTGGACCCTAGATCTATTATTCGAGCAATTTGGGGGGGGGGGTGTTTGAGAGAAACTGAATAGAGATTGGTGGAGAGGAGGTGATGAGGGGTTAAGGGGTGGGATTTTGGTGGGGTTTGGTGGTGGCGCCGCCGATCGCGGAGGAGGAATCAAGGACAGCACCCTGGGGTTTGGGGATTTTGATGGTTTCTGGTGAGGTTTGAGGGAAGTGAATGGTGGCATGGGTATGAGGGTGAGGAGATGAATCAGTGGTGTAAAATTGGTGGCTATTGGGGACTCGCCAGCGCCGTAGGGCGATTTCCGGCGGCGGCGGACGATGGCATTACATGGGGTTGTCTGTAGACGATGAGAGGAGGGGGGTAAGGCGTTTAGGACACTATTATATCACCAAGACCCCCACTTACTAGCCGTTAGATTATGTATCCTAGACGGCTAGGATCAATTCTAAGATAAACAGTGTGGTTTGGGCGTAACAGGGGCTGGATCGGGTTTTTAGAACGGGTATGGGCTAGCCTGAACGGGTAAAGGGGTGGTTTGGACGAGTGTAGGGGGTGATCTGGCCAAAATGAATCTCTTATTAAGAAGACCAAATTCTTTTATTTAAATTTCTTTTCTTTTTCTTTTCAAATTAACTCCTTTTTCTTTTCAAATTAAACAAAAGAAACCTAAATTAACTTTTTAAAACAAAATTAACCTACCAAATTATATTGAGCTCTAATTAATGATCAATACAGTTAATTAAATACTAAATTAAAGGAAAACTAACAAAATTCAAAGCTAAAAATTAAGTGATGCAAAAATAAATTATTTTTTTGTGATTTTTCTATTTTATAAAATGAATAATTATTTAATTAATCCTAAAATATTAAATTGAATCCTAAATGAAAATACATGTATTTTTTAATATTTTTCGTTGTTTAAAATAAAAATAAACACACACTAACATATGCAAACAATTAACAGAAAATGCCACAAAAATTCATAAAATTACAAATAATGAGAAATAATTATTTTATTTTAAAATTATGGGAGTAATTCATATAGGGAAAAAATCACGTGCTCACAGCTGGCCCTCTTTGCTCGGAAACACAAAAAATTTTCGTGCAAAGATAAGTGAGCGGATACGAGCGATTTTTGCCCGTTTGAATACTTCGTGGAAAGCATTTTGAAAAGTTTGACCGCACCCTGCTTCGGAGGTTTCCTACATATCCTTGGCTAAAAAGGAATCAGGTCAGTGTAGTGTAGGAATGTTTGGTAGCTGTGACTACCATGAAGCTGTGATTTCACTATTGTTGTTGCTACTGCCATTGCTTACTGGATCCCCTTATTACACCATGTCAAAATAAAAGAAGCTAGATTAAACTACGATCTACGGATTACAAAAGAACCTATCTATGTCTTCGAATTTGCTTTTGATCCTTGTTGCCTTGTGGACTTGTATTCTTCCTTGAAACTCCTTTTTGCCGACTTGAATTGTAATATGCTATGTTTCCTTTTTTCCAAGTGGATGCCCGATTGCTGGACTCGAATTGTGTTCCATGCTTTTCAGGTGGTTCCTGATGCCGGAACTTTGAATTGTATTCCCTCTTTTTCCAGGTTGCTCCTGATTATCGAAACTTGAAATGTATTCTCTTGTTCTCTAGGTGGGCTCCTGATTACTGAAACTTGAGCTGTATTCCCTTGTTCTCTAGGTGGACTCTTGATTGTCGAAACTTGAATTGTGTTCCCTTGATCTCTAGGCAGGCCGCCTGATTACCGAAACTTGAATTGCGTCCTTATTCTCTAGGTGGACTCTTGATTGTCGAAACTTGAATTGTGTTCCCTTGATCTCTAGGCAGGCCGCCTGATTACCGAAACTTGAATTGCGTTCCCTTATTTTCCAAGTGGATGCCTGATTACCCAGACTTGAATTGTATTCCCTCGTTTTCTAGGTGGTCTCCTGATTACCAAAACTTGAATTATCAAGACTACAAATGCTTTGACTTGAATTGTGAGGAGTACAGAGAAAATGCAGCACGCTAAAAAGGTACGCCTCACTGCGTACATTATAAGATCCTCGAATCAATCACGTGTCTATCATTTGTTGTCCATTATCGTTCTCTTCCTTGTCCGAGAAGGTAGATCAAAGAAAGGTAGTGATATACTAGTCATGTAAAACTACTTATATTATCAAGATACATAAATACCTCTCCATAAAATGACTGACTGTTAAAGTAAGAGAACTTATATGCTACAATACATTAAAACATACTAATAGTAACAAATTTCTTTATAGTATTACTGTGATAAGGTAAATTCTTTTTCTTTTTCGTACAAGAATTCAGCAAGATCATATGCTAGCACTCTAATTTTCAAAGTAATGTGCAAACTGATATTATTATGAAGACTAAGTAGTTGCTAATTGGTTATGAAGAATATACACGGTGGTAGCGCTAGAATTTAGATTACAGTTGATGGATTCAGTCAAATTCAATAGTTTCGATCAAATGAGGTTTTTACTATTTAAGTTTATTTCAGTATGTTTTAAATTAAAGATGCGTGATTATTTGTGAATTGTCTGCTTGCGTAGCATTGTAATAGGCGCATCACGATATGAGAGGTTTTGGGTCGTGACATAACGTCAACCTCAATACCCGATTCTTAGCATTCTAGGAGGAAGAGTGATCCTGTTCTTGTGATATGCTCTCGTGGCTCTTTAATCCCAGGCTTGGCCAGCTTCATTGTTGCATATACTATCTTTCTAGGAGCGAAAGAAGAACAAAACCTCTCTTTTATGAAGACTAATGCTCTTATTGTCTTAAGTTCTCTTTCCAAGGTAACCACAAAACCTCTCTTTTGTAACTGATGTTAGGATTATGATTCCAACTAAATATAACAACCTTTATATTGAACAATTCGGAATTAAACTACATGAGCGGAAGCTAACCTATAACAACCTTCATATTGAACAATTCGGAATTAAACTACATGAGCGGAAGCTAACCTGAATCCATGTGTGGAATTTGTTGAACCTCCTTTGATGATTGTCCAAATGTCCTTGTGAACTCCTTGATCCTTATCTTCAAGATTCTTGAAGTTTGTATCACCACAATAATCCCTTACAAGGCTTAAACAATATGTGTATAGTTTCACAATAATAATATGACAATTACCAAAGGTTGGTATATGGTTTTCCACAATTATTTGCAAGACAACAATGGTGGTTTTGCTCTTGATTCAATGGGTGGAAGAAGAGTCTTGTCTTGCAATAATGTGGGAACCATAACCCCCACTTTATAACAAAAGAGTTACATAACCCAAGAGTCACAAGAGTTACATAACTCAAGAGTCACAAGCTTGTAACCATGGTTACATATATGTAACCTCAGTTAGCCCATCATTAACTAAGGTTACCCTTTTGGGTATCTACACATTAGTCCTACACTTTATATGATAACACATTGGCCCCCTTAACATAATGTCCATAAGACCACAAAATTAGGCCAAACCAAAAGATAGCACATAACATATAATTTATCCATATATTGTTCATATGTATGTAGATATAAGTCCATATATCTTACAATCTCCCACTTGGATGAGATACACAAACATATGTACAAACCTTAGCATTATATGTTACAAATAACCTTAGGTGCGCAAAATTGCTATCACAATAAAATTGTCATGAACAATCCGGTCCATCAATCATACCAACATAGGAACTAAGAGCTTTTCGTTACTCATTCGTAACTAGAACCAACATAGATCACGTATATCAATATAACCAACGACATGGATCAAGTGTAGGTATGTAGCATGGAAATAACATAAAGTGTGGTCAATAGAATGTCTATTTCCAACTGGTTCTCTTTATTGAGATCAATCATAAATTGTAAGAGTATAAAAAAAACTTTAAAACTGAATATCTGCAGATATAACTGAATTTCTGAATATAATGAACAATACATAAATGTACAATACAAAACTCCCACTAAAATACATAATCCTTATCTGATTTGACACCCATACAAGCAATATGCTCATGAAATACTTTTGGTGTCAATCCCTTAGTGAGCGGATCCGCAAGCATGGAGTTTGTACTAATGTACTCAATGCACAATTGTCCATTTTGTACTCTTTCTTTAACAACCCGAAATTTGACGTCCATATGTTTTGCTTTCGTCAAACTACTGTTGTTATTAGCATAAAGGACTGTCGATATGTTATCGCAAAATAGCCTAAGCGGCTTTTTGATGCTATCAACAATTCGCAGTCCACCAACAAAATTCCGCAACCATAATGCCTCATTAGATGCTTCATAACATGCCATAAACTCCGCTTCCATGGTGGAAGTGGCTGTAAGAGTTTGCTTGACGCTTCTCTAAGAGATAGCACCGCCCGCAAGCATATAAATATAGCCTGAAGTGGACTTCAAACTATCCTGACATCCAGCAAAATCGGAATCGGTATACCCAATGATCTCAAGCTGGTCCGATTTCCAGTATGTAAGCATGTAATCCTTTGTTCTCTGTAAGTACCTCATGACCCGTTTGGCTGCCTTCCAATGGTCCATTCCCGAATTGCTTAGATATCTGCCTAACATCCTAACAATGTATGCTATATCAGGTCGTGTACATACCTGAGCATACATCAGACTACCTACCGTCGAAGCATAAGGCGTCTTCTGCATTTCCGAAATTTCATAATTATTATTTGGGCACTGTTTGAGACTAAATTTGTCTCCCTTAGCAACAGGGGTGTTGCCTGGTTTACAATCCTGCATGCCAAATCTTTTCAAAACCTTATCGATATAGCCCTTTTGTGACAGACCGAGAACACCTTTAGAGCGATCTCGTTGTATCTGAATTCCTAATACAAAAGAAGCTTCACCAAGATCTTTCATTTCAAATTTCTTTGAAAGAAATTTCTTAGTTTCAAGTAATAATGCTATATCGTTACAGGCAAGCAGTATGTCATCGACATATAAAACCAGAGAAATATACTTACTCCCACTGAACTTATGGTATATACAGTCATCAGCAATATTTGGTTCAAAACCAAAAGATGTAATGACTGCATGAAACTTATAATACCATTGACGAGAAGCTTGCTTGAGCCCATAGATGGATTTCTTGAATTTGCAAACCTTCTTTTCTGATTCATCCGAAACAAAGTTTTCAGGTTGCACCATATAAATTGTTTCCTCAATGTCACCATTGAGAAATGTTGTCTTAACATCCATTTGATGAAGCTCAAGATCAAAATGTGCTACTAATGCCATTATAGTCCTGAATGAGTCTTTCTATGAAACTGGAGAGAAAGTCTCTTTATAATCAATGCCTTCCTTCTGAGTGTAGCCTTTTGCGACAAGACGAGCTTTATACTTAATAACATTGCCCCCTGAATCCCTTTTGGTTTTAAAAATCCATTTACAACCAATAGGTTTAATACCTTCGGGCAATGTAAGAAGCTCCCAAACGTCATTATCGCTCATAGACTTCATCTCATCATTCATGGCATCAATCCACTTTTGAGAGTTAGAACACTTAATGACTTGACGGAAGTTGATTGGATCATCTTCCTCAAGTCCAATATCACTTTCTTGTTCTTGGAGAAATACTACATGATCATCCGAAATTGCATTTCTCCTCTCTCTAGTGGATCTCCTTAATGGCATTTCAGTTTCTTGAGGTTGTTGAGTTTGATTTTCATTAGTTATATCAGGGTCCTGATGGGGGAGATTTTCGAGATTGTCTTGAACCGGAGTTGTGTGATCCGTGTCATGAAGACCAAGATCAACAACTTGAGGGAAAGACACATGTTCTTCCTCAAAGACAAAATCTCTAACAACTTTATCTCCCCACCCCCCAAACTCAATATCCTCAAAGAACCTAGCATTACCCGTCTCAAAAATAGTTCTAGAAGTGGGATCATAAAACTTAAAACCCCTGGATTTTTCAGAGTATCCAACAAAATAGCTACTAACCGTCTTAGCATCCAGTTTCTTTTCATTCGGCCTATAAGGCCTTGCCTCAGCTGGACAACCCCAAATGTGTAAATGCCGAATATTGGGTTTATGCCCAGTCCAAAGTTCATATGGGGTTTTGATTGTAGCTTTAGTTGGAACTCTATTAAGAATATAAGCTGCGGTTTTTAATGCTTCACCCCAGAGTGAGTCTGGCAAAGTTGTACGAGAAATCATACTTCTTACCATATCCTTAAGGGTCCGATTTCGTCTCTCAGCTACACCATTCATCGTAGGACTGCCTGGCATAGTATACTGAGGGACGATCCCACACTCATCTAGGAATTTAGCAAAAGGCCCTGGACGTTGTTCACCGGAACCATCATATCGACCATAGTATTCACCACCACGGTCAGATCTAACGGATTTAATTCTTTTGCTTAGTTGATTTTCAACTTCAGCCTTAAATGATTTGAACACGTCTATGGATTGGGACTTTTCAAGAATAAGATATAGGTACCCATAACGAGAGTAATCGTCTATGAATGTGATAAAGTATTGTTGACCATTCCGACAAGGAGTAGGAAATGGCCCACAAATATCCGTATATATCAATTCTAAGACGTCCGAAGCTCTCTTAGCACCTAATCTAGTCTTGTTTGTTTGTTTTCCCTTGATACACTCAATACAAATTTCCGAATTCGAGGTATCAAGAGAATCAAGAATTCCATCTGACACGAGTTTCTGAATTCTTTGAATGGATATGTGACCCAAACGTTTATGCCAGAGTGATATAGAATTCTCATTAGTTAATTTTCTTTTAGTACCACTTAAACTTGTATGCAAAGTTTCTTTATTTGAAGTTATTGTATCAACCAAATATAAGCTATCAAATGTTGATAAAATACCAGTACCAATAAGATTTGAATTCTGAAAGAGACTAGCTTTATTGTCACCAAAAGAACATGTATAACCGGATATGTCCAATTGGGGAACAGAAATTAAATTCCGTCTAAAAGACGGTAAAATAAAAGTCTCATCCAAATCTAAATGAAAACCGGTCTTAAACAACAGCCTAAATTTGCCAATAGCTTCAACTAGCACCTTCTTGCCGTCAACCACATAGATGTATCTTTCACCATCATTTGGTTTTCGGCAGTTCAGGCAACCCTGCATTGATATACTTATGTGAGTAGTAGCAGCAGAATCTACCCACCAAGTATCCTTAGGTAACGAAATTAAATTAACTTCAGAACAAACAAGAGAAAGAAATGTACTTTTTTTCGCACGCCACGCATGGTACTTGGTACAATCTTTCTTCACGTGATTAGTCCCCTTACAGAAGAAGCAACCTAATTCAGTAATTTCAACCTTAGGTTCCTTATGTTGCTTAATCTTGGGCTTTGCAACCGCAACTTCCTTACCTTTACTCTTCTTAGTTACCTTAGATGAGGATGCCAAATGAGCACTTTTTGTCTTATCTAGCTTTATCCTTTCCTCTTATTGCACACAATGTGAAATGAGCTCATTAAGAGTCCATTTCTCCTTCAGGCAGTTGTAAATGACCTTAAACTGATTAAAGTGTGCAGGAAGAGATATCAAAACAAAGTACACAAGCAGTTCCTCAGGTAAATCCAGCTTGAGTGACTTTAGTTTCGAAGCAAGATGAGACATTTCCATAATGTACTCCCTAATGTTTCCCTTGCCCTTATACCTCATGGAAACAAGTTTACTTAATAGTGTACTTGTTTCCGCCTTTTCGTTTTGCATAAAACGCTGTTCAAGGTTTCCAAGGAAAACTTTGGCATTAGGTTCATCATTCATAGTGGCCCTAAATGATTCTGGAATTGCACGTTTCATTATCATTAGACTCATGCGATTCGAGCGTTCCCACTTCTCCATCACCCTTCTTTCATCAGGAGAGGATGTATCCTCAAGAGGAGTAGGTTGCTCGATCCGAAGAGCAAGGTCAAGATCCATGCAACCGAGAACGATCATGAAGTTATCTTTCCATTCCTTAAAGTTAGTGTCGTTAAGCACATGGATGCTATTGATGTTGGCAGATATCGTAGAAGCAGAAGAATTAACTAAAAATAGAGAAAAAGGATTACTGAATACATACTTACAATTACTTGAACTTTAACATTACTTTATAGATTCAAAATAGGCATATCCCATTACAAGATACCTAGCACAACATTGATTTTAGTCTTTGGACAGAAAAACAACTTGTAAGTGGTACTCTTGGTGTAGTGATCAAACATAGACAATAAACTCCTGTCAAATATCAAACCTTCCTTTGGGCCGATTTAATATTCACATGGAAAACCAAATAATTGTCTCATATTTACCACCACAAGCATGTTCGAATTCCAGCCAAATAACAACCTTCCTTTGGGCCGGTGTTAAACGCATGGAAGACTAACATCCACAGTCATCTTATATTTCAAGATTAATCAATCTACACAATAGAGGTTACTTTGGTAACATAATGCTTCAATTGACTAATTTAAATATTAGATGCTATAAAATTTAGTTCCTTAAGCCATATTATGAATCTTAACTTAATATGTTACATGTTTTGACATGCAACAACTGAATATTAATTGTTGTATACTTGAGAGGACAGTTCCAAAAATTATGAGAATTGATGGACTTTAAAACAATTAATATTCAAAACATAAAAATTTTAATTGAATAATAAATAATATGTCAACTAAAATCTGAAACTTAAAAAATTTGAAACGTTTTTAACCTTACTGGACAAAAATAATCGATTATCTGCTTGAGATAATCGATTATCTTTGGCATAAAAGAAATTTCAGCTACTGGACCAAAATAATCGATTATCTAAACCAGATAATCGATTATTCTGGTTTTAAGAAAAAAAAAATTTAAGTTACTGGACCAAGATAATCGATTATCTGAAATAGATAATCGATTATCTAGTATACGAAAAAATTTCTGAGTTACTGGACCAGAATAATCGATTATCTAAACCAGATAATCGATTATTCTGGTATTAAGAAAAATTTTCTAAGTTACTGGGACCAGAATAATCGATTATCTAAACCAGATAATCGATTATTCTGGTATTTATAAAAACGTTTCAAACTCACTGGACTAAGATAATCGATTATCTGTCCAAAATAATCGATTATCTTGGAGCAGTGAACCTTACTGTTTTAACATGATTTTCAACAAGAATCTTAAACAAGAAAACATGTTGTTTACCAACTAAAATCATGCTTAATACAATGTTTTAATTCAAGTAAAGCTAACATGACATCAAAACATCAAATTTCAACAAAACACAACATTCATAAAATCATGCTATTTCATGGTACTAGAATTTCATAAATAAAATTCTAACATTACTTGAACATGAATCCTAACATAACATGAATCTTATGAACATCCAAATTATCCAAATATGAAGTTGGCTCTGATACCAATTGTTAGGATTATGATTCCAACTAAATATAACAACCTTCATATTGAACAATTCGGAATTAAACTACATGAGCGGAAGATAACCTGAATCCATGTGTGGAATTTGTTGAACCTCCTTTGATGATTGTCCAAATGTCCTTGTGAACTCCTTGATCCTTATCTTCAAGATTTCTTGAAGTTTGTATCACCACAATAATCCCTCACAAGGCTTAAACAATATGTGTATAGTTTCACAATAATAATATGACAATTACCAAAGGTTGGTATATGGTTTTCCACAATTATTTGCAAGACAACAATGGTGGTTTTGCTCTTGATTCAATGGGTGGAAGAAGAGTCTTGTCTTGCAATAATGTGGGAACCATAACCCCCACTTTATAACAAAAGAGTTACATAACCCAAGAGTCACAAGAGTTACATAACTTAAGAGTCACAAGCTTGTAACCATGGTTACATATAGGTAACCTTAGTTAGCCCATCATTAACTAAGGTTACCCTTTTGGGTATCTACACATTAGTCATACACTTTATATGACAACACATTGGCCCCCTTAACATAATGTCCATAAGACCACAAAATTAGGCCAAACCAAAAGATAGCACATAACATATAATTTATCCATATATTGTTCATATGTATGTAGATATAAGTCCATATATCTTACAACTGATTCTTAAATGGCAAAAAGACACTTTAAGTTCTGAGAATTGTAACTTAAAATTTGTTAAGAACTTAAAGGGAATAGAATGTAAGAAATGGGATTGGGAACAAGGAAAAAGGGTGAAGAATTTGGGAAAGTAGATCGTCCACGAGTACTCTAAACCGTTGTGAACAAGATATTTCTCTTTACATTCTTCACTATGTATTGGCATTTAATTGATGAATAAATCTGCTCTTGTATCAATTAATTAAATGAATATAGTCTATTAGTTATTGATACAACCCCTCAAGTTCTTCTGAATACCGGTCGATGAAGGAGCAATTACATTTTATGTCAAAAGGATATTAGAGTCACTCAGTATTTAAAGGATAATTTGATAAATTAATTTTGAAGTCGTGGTGCTCTCACTTTTTCTATAGTATGATTTGATGATGATTATCATCTACCAACTAGTTTTTGGTAGGCTAGATTAGTTCAATTTATGTTGTCAGATTAGTTTAAAATACTAAAGCAAAATCGGAATATGAAAACTACAAACTTTTGCCTGGGTTGTACGATAGTATGACAGTATGGGTTGAGTCTCGGAATAGAGAAATTCAAATAGCACATTCTAGCTGGTCATTTAAAAATAGCTAGCATTTATTAAGTTAATAAAAAATAGCCACTATTTGCTGTAGCAAAGACCTGTCCAACATAATATACTGGAGTTCGATGCACCTGTGTATACACTTCCAGCACACGGAAAGTTCCAGCATAATATAGTGGAGATTCGAGCACTTGTGTATGAACTTCCAGCATATTATAATGGACCGGTATACTTTGTTGGAATTCCAGTATATTATACTGGAGTTTTAGTGTACTTATGCTGGAATTCCATCATATTATGCTGGAGTTCCAGGAACTCCAGCATAATATACCGGCGTATTTTTTGGGTTTTAAACAGTGTTTTCGCCCAGATTTATCTTTACATGAAAAGTGCTAAATTTCGATTACTTTTAAAACTGGACAATTTTTGAACGATCACTTACAATCTGGCTATTTTTAAATTTCTCCCGAAATTCCAAGATAGGGGGCATCACCAATGGACCTTAAGGAATGCAAATGTGGATTAGTTGGGCAACATGGAAAAGAAAAAAGGACAGGCCGGTGCACTAAGTTCCGGGTATGCGCGAGGTTCGGGGAAGAGCCGGACTACAAGAATCTATCGTATGCAGTCTTACTCTGCATTTCTGCAAGAGGCTATTTCCACAACTCGAACCCATGCCCTCCTGGTCGTATGACAGCAATTTTACTAGTTATGCCAAGACTCCCCTTCATCCGGATAACACATGGTTAAACAAAAAAATGATAAGTATGAGCAGAAGAATCATCGGAGGATACATAGACACGACAATCATGCTAGTGTACATCAAGACAGATGCAATCCATTACTCGATTATGCAAAAACTATCTGGAATACATCGGACAAAAATGAAAGGAAGACATTTGTTTCATTCTCTTGTTATTCTCTCATTCATAACTATCCATGTTAGAAGTTAGTACCATCGTCTGGTGTGAAATGCAAAGCTCATCAGACTCCTCACTGTTAGTACTACGATGAATCAGAACCGAAGAATCTTTGGAATTTAACATAGGTTGATTGAAGAAAATGAAGCATATACATTATTAATTGACAATGAAAAACAGAACTGCTTCATGCATCCCAAGTATTTGAGGTGAACATCCGGAACAGTTTCTGTACAGTCTGGGAGCATGGAATCAGCTGTTCACGCGACTTTGCATTTAGATCATATAAGTCTTGTACTGTATGAACCACAATGTGAGCACTTGTGATAGATCCAGTGGAAGGAAGCAGTTCCTCTCTTTTGACAATCATTGCATAGTATAACCTGCATATATGTAACCTTTTCAGTGTCAACGGGATTGATAATACATAACCCCAATTCAGAAGAATATTCATAAATGGAAACAGAATATGGTTCAAGTGAACCTGAATCTGGCCAGCATACTCCTCGGGAATTTTCTCCTGAGAAAGAAATGCATCTAACATCTCAAAGAGAACCTGCAATGGAGCACAAAATGAGCTTCATATTCAATACAATTTTTGACCAAGAACCAGTTTAATGAGCTTTAACGTTAAACATTTTGCTGACCTTCATGTCCCCAAGAGTCTTGCTACAGATTGGGCATGTGTAATGCGTTTCAGTGTATTCCTAAAATGTGTATTTAAGGAAATAAGCAAAATCGTCTGAAAGTTCTCTCGGTTTTAGTTAGCTAAGAAAACTGTGTATGAGTTTAATACCTGAAAACATGTAGAGTGCATCAAATGACCACAAGGAAGTTTGCTTAACAGGAGAGGCGGAAGTGAAAATGTACTCATGGCAGATTGGACAGTTATCCTCCAAGCACTTCTCTCTGCATGTGTGAACAGAGAGAGCCTTTGACATGCAAGCATTGCAGGTCATGCAATGAAAGTATCCAATTCCCAATCCCTTCCCCAGTCGGCACAAATTGCAGAAAGGGCAGTGGTATATCTGTCTGTTCAAACAAGTTGTGCCAGAATTAGATTGTTGGACAGACATAATGCTAGTTAACAAAGTTGAAATAACTGTCCTTTTTCTCAATTACAATTTACAAATAAAAAGAGCACTTTATTTGTTTGACCGCAGTTAGCCTCCAGCTTTCTTAATTGAAACACTCTAAGAAAGTTCCACTTTTTTGCTCCTCATTTTGTGTCTTATACTCTACCAAAGAAACTGCACAACAAAATTAAAATAGAACTTTTTCGAATAAAGACTAAAAGCAATTGATGGACCTCTGAATCATTTCTATTAAAGGCAGCCCCCTCAAAAGAGAAAGTTCTGTGGCTAGTGAAGGCACAAATATCTTGATTTCTAGATAAACTAACAGCACCAACATCATCTTTCCTGTTTCACCAAAAACTTATTCTCTTAGGCATCATTTGCTATTTGGTATACTAAATATTGCCTATAAGGATCCTTTATTCGAACTAACAGATTTCTCACTTTAAGCCTTTTCTTTGAGACAGCAGTCATGAAGAAACAATCTACAAGATACACTCGATGCAGTTAGTTCCAGTAATAGAACTTGTGGTTCTATAGCCCATACATAACAACTTCTTAAACAGATTCCTCAGCAATTTGCAACTTGGATGCATTTTGATTAAGAATTTGCAACTTGGATACATCTCCTTGAGAAATCAACGTCTACTTTCTTGACTTCATTTGATTGTGCCGAACACAAAAGTCTTCCATATAATTATCTACCAAATTTTCCATAGAAGCACTAATGGTTTGTTGAAAGGAGAGAAAAAATCAACCAGAAGAATGTAAACCCGGTTTTCTCACCTTTCGTCGTCAAACACTTTGCAAATTCTGCAATAGTATTTAGCCATGGAGAAATTGTTGCAAGAGAGAGATGAGCAATTGGGACAGAGCGGTTGTATCTTCAAGCATTTCATGCACATCATTTGGGTGATAGATTTTCTGCAAGCATGTCAACCAGAGTTGGGATATGTCAAGCAGCACAAAAGCAAGGAACGTCCTGAAGTTACCAATAGGCAAGGAGACCAAGTGCGTCCAGCTCAGACCTGTCCAGACAATGATCAGCAATTTCATCGTGACACCGTATGCATGGGAAAAGCTCATTACAACATGGAGCAAGTAGCTTGCAGTTTCTCTTGTAATGGTTGCAACCAAAAACTGATTCTTTTTCATCACGAAATGACGGACATCGACCAGTAATTTTCTCCTTCTCCTTTGCAGTAACAACCTCTGAATTAGACTTCTTCTGTGTCAAAATCCATTGACTGGAAGAAACCCATATAAAGTCAAATCAAATAAAAGAGGAAGAAGAAATACACTGAAATCTAGAGAAAAGAATAAAGTATAGGTGCTTTTGCATTTATCTTCAGTAGTAGTAAAATCATTTATATACTTACATGTCAACAGATTGCCATTCCGAGGATTCTAGAACAAATGTAGTTCACCTTATAACATTTCAATAATCCACAGGAAAATTGACTTTGTTTTTTCTAAGAGTCCCTGTGCAAAAGCTCAATTCTTTATCTCCATTGTATTATAACTATACGTTCTAACATACCAATTTAAGTACAGTCGTACAATTTTGGGAGCTATTAAAAGTTCTGGAAGACCCCTTTGAAAAAGATGAACAATAAAACTAGACCGAAAACTACATTATGCAGGAAGCAGGTTTCCGATTCTCTCAGCTTTGTGCCACATTTTCCAATCTAGATCCAATATCAAGCGCTGCATGGAAGTCATGCTAAAATCAGGACTAGAGAGTGAACTGATGATGTACATGTATTATGCACGTATTCAGTTATCTGATACTAGTAATGGTTCAATTAAACAAATGCAAATATAGACCAAATTAATGCTGTTTAGGTATGATGCATTATATTTCATGCTTATGCAGTCATCTGGTACTAGTTATTATGTTACCATATATAGTTGCTTCCAAGAAATAAATAAAAGGGTAGAAGTTGAAAATGTATTTGCCTCATTAGCAAGCTCTGCATAAGATATGATTTCTTTTCAGAATCCAAAGAGGAATCGCATGATACTCTTCTTACTATGTCGACCAGCTTGTCTTGAGTCAGCATTAGATGGTGCTCCTTTTGCCTTGACTTCTCATATATTTTTATATCGTTGCAAGTTGTATCTCTCTCATCAGCAATGTCAATTGTGTCATTGCATCTCTTCTTGTCAACCTCAGTAGAATGCTGCATTAACTCTCCGGATAGATCAACATTTTTGTTCCCCTTGGCATTCTGGGTTTTATCTGCAACGGAAGATCCAGATTGATCAAAAGCATGATCATCACTCTCTGTCAGTGAAAAGTTCTCCCCTTTTTCGCGGCAGATGCTTGGACTCCTGAAATCATCTCCTGACAGATATTTAGACACAACTTCTAAAGGATCAATAGCCAATGAAGGAGAAACCTTTGATCCCTTTTCGGCATTTACACTCTCATCTTTATTTACACCTTCCCACCATTCTTCCAACCACTCAAAAAACTTTGTATTTTTTGTGGCTTTGTGCCAGATTGACATGATGCCGTGCTGTTCTTCTGGTGTTAGAGATGCCATCAACCAGGGAATCATCTCTTGTAGATTCTCCGCTTTTGTTCGTCCAAGAATGTCTCCGATAATCTTTTCTTGTTCCTCAACAGAAAAATGTTCTTTGAAAAGTGGCCACAGTTCAATTTCTTCACGGTAGATGTGGTCAGTGAGTGTTTTATGCATAGATATGCATGCATCATGGAGATTTAAGCACAACTTTTTGTATTTCAGCTTAGTACTGTCAACCGTGTCCGCATCACCTTGCAAACCAGTGATCCCATTTAAGATGACAGAAATTTTGTTGAATTGGTCAACCTCCAATTTATGGTCAATACCATATGAATGGCTGACATTTTGGAGTTGTCCCTTAGATTCCAAGGCAGGAAAGGCAATTTCATCCTCGGACTTGCTATGTAACTGGTATAGAAATTGTACAAGATGAAACCGTCTTTCAAATTCAGTAAGAATTCCAACATCTTCAGCCAACTTAACCGACAGACAAAGAACATACTGCAAATCTTTCTTCAGGGCCTTGTGGAAGAAATGGAAAAAGTCAATTGGTTTTACGTCAGGATTGTAAAATCCAATACCATCAGCAGCAGTTTCAGTAAGGAAGCTTAAGTTCTTTAGCGAGTCCGAGAAAAAAATATGAAGATTGATCCCATTAGAATAAGGTGTATCATGCTTATTATTTAGTGTAATGGCTGAATTTGGTCCCAGTAACACGGTCTTAGATCTATCAGAGGATTGAATTTCCGAGTGCGAGGAAGAACTTCCAGAATTCTTACTCCACTTCTCAAACAAATAACTTCTGCTACTGAACATTTCTTCCAAATCTTTTCGAAACTTCTCAACAGAGATTTTGCCAGAATAACCCATCCGAACCCACTCATATAAGAGAGTAGCAAAACACTTGTTAACTACAGCGGATCCTAACTTTATATTGTTTAAAATCACCTTGGACTCATCCTCAGATAAATGAGCGGAGAACCAAGTAATCATGCACTTTAGCAACCCAAGTGGCAACATATGCAGGCTCATGTACAATGACCAGAGCTGCAATTCATGACTGCAGGTCTCTCTAATGAACAGAAAAACCTAAAAAGAAGCCAAGGAAACAAATTCAACATAAAGTCTATTAACAAAAGAAGTTAGTTAGTACATAAAATTAACATAAAGGCATGTCTTTCGCCTGTAGAGTTTGAGCACAATGCTCTAATAAAACTACAGCTGGAAAGGCAGCATACCTGTGCTTCTAGAAACTGCAATTTTTTGTTGATCCTTGCGACAAATGATTCCAATTCTTGGCAAAGCATATCTATGAAAACCTTTAATTGTATTCCCTCATGCAGTTTGTAGTATAGCAATCTCTGCAGTTCTTCGATTTGACTTCTTTCGATAAATTGTTCATGCAAAGTAGATGGAGCATCCTTGGTCAATTGATCTACCAAGGGATAGTAGATTTGATCCAGTGCATTGCTGTGAATTAATGCAACACTCAGAAAAAGAAAAAACAATAAACATGAAATAATCTTATGCTTACCGATTTTAGAAATGATAAATCAGTATCCCAGCATATCATTTTTTGAGCATTTGACAAAATACATCAATGTCTTAAGGGAATAAGATCATATTGACTTTTCATCAAGTACAAGAATTTAGCTGAGAAGTTACTGATTGAGCATGGCCTACTACCTGTAGAATGTGAACACATCTGCAAAAAACTTCAACTGGGTAATTACTGACGACAAGGTTGAAACACAAAGCGAGCTTCTTAATTGATATAGCTCCTCCATAATTACTCTTAGATCTCGTGTAATAGCAGCATGCCAGATACGAAAACCATCAATCGGATTCTGTCCTTCTGAAGCCTCCAGCTGCTGCTTTTCCCTGCAATGAACCATCAGCACATCCAGTTCAAATATGTACTTCATATTGGCTGCTCCATAATGAAATTTAGCTCCTCTTCCATGTTTTATGCAGGGCCAGAAAGACGGTTCCTTGTTATCATCAAGCCATGAGAGGAACACCTTCAAAATTTGACACAGACTAGTTGAATTGAGGACTTAGGACTCTAAACTTAATAGCATACAGCAGTTGAGAAATTACTTCAAGGATACCTCTTGAATAAGTTTCTCTTCAGGTAAGACTAAATGTATGAAATTCAGAACGTCTGCCCTTTCATCTGAAGAAAGATTAGCTGTTAGCCATGGCATAAAATCCTGCAATATCATTAGAGGAACACTACATAGGTACTGCCAAACAAGCCTAGCCTGCTCTTTGGAAGTGAACTGCTGCACCATCAAAGGAAAAATCTGCATGGAAATTTTAGTTGCTAGAGATTTCAGGAAAAAGAGATCACATAAAATAGGGAATCTTCTTTTAAGAATGAATAACATCTTCTTTGAGCACTTGACTGTTTTAAGTCTATCAGCAAAACTTTGAGATAATCTCACTTTTCAGCTAAATATAGAGCTAATTTACTTCGCATGAATCAATCCTAAGAAAGCAAGGACAGCTATATGAATCGCTCCATGTAAGCCTGTCTCGGTGCAATACTAAAAAACCTTAGTTTCTCTAGCAATATACTGGCATATAAATATCTTACAAGACTAAATTAAGTGATAGAAGTATTTCAAAAAAAAAATGAAGTCTCTGAATTGCTTTCACTTTTTATTAAGCGATGCGCTCGCTTCAACTGCTACTGGATAGCGCAAAAGAATTAAAATTTCAGTGCACTTTGATTGAGAGAAAAGAAAATTGTTTGTAAATTTCTTTGAACACAGAAATAAGAGGTTGAGTACCATATTTTTCCGTCAAGAAAGAAGGACCAAACATACAATGGAGAGAACTAAAACGGTTCCTATAGGGAGAAAAGATAAGACTATATAAGATATACTTCTTAATATAGTTACAACATATTATTTAACAATCCCTGCAGTAAGGAAATGCCTAAGATTTCGTCTTATGGTGATAATCCTGATTTTTTTGGGCATGCAGTGTCATACACTAATAATTCACCCTACTTCTGTAAAATTAGAAAGATATCATATCACCTCACACATCTCACCTTCCCCATGCTTGAAATAGATAAATCACAACTTATTTTATCTAAATAAGCAGTAGCGTGTCTCAAAACTAATAAGGACCTACGAGTGAGAAATTGATTACAATTCAGATCAAAAGTAGGGGTTGCTCTGATGGTAAGCAAGCCCCACTTCCAACCGAGAGGTTGTGAGTTCGAGTCTCCCCAAGAGCAAGGTGGGAAGTTCTTGGAGGGAAGGATGCCGGGTGTCTATTTGGAAATAGCCTCTCTACCCCAGGGTAGGGGTAAGGTCTGCGTACATACTACCCTCCCCAGACCTCACTAAGTGGGATTATACTGAGTTGTTGTTGTTTCAGATCAAAAGTAGATAATGAAGATTTGGTGAATACCTGCTCCTCTTCTTTCAGCATGTGCTGAGAAATTGTTGTCTGAATGGTACCTATACTACATGAAAGTTCACTAAATTGCACGGAAACCTCCTCTTTCTCCTTTTGTAAGCGATCCAAGCAATCGAAGATGGAACTGAAAAGATCATCTATGCTACTGTGCTCAAGTGAATATGTGAAAACCACATTCTTCACTTGTGCATCTAGTGCTTGAAAAAGGACCTGTCAATGTTAACAATCAAAATTTGGAAAAGTAGATGGAACTTGAAGGAGGAAATTGAAGTCCTAAGCAGATGAAAAAACAGAAAAAGACAGTGATATTGGTGATCAACAAAAATGAATACATCTCTATTTTGTTCAACTGTGCTTAAGTTCTACCATGTCATTCCTATACACTCATGGCTTCTCTTTGAATCTCCTTGTGAATTTTAAGCATCAGCAGTAGGTGATATCTTAACAAATGCCAGTGTTTTAATCAAAACTTTAAGTAAGCTGAGTATACTGCTGAAAAATGACATTTCTTGGTGAAAGTACACCCTAGTATCTTTCTTTTTTCTCAATAAGTAAGTACTTTGGGTGCAGTTTGTTTGTGGCATTTTGTCGAACATTACTAACTTAAACCAGAAAGTTGCAATTTGAAGCAAAAAGTACAGAGTTGATATCAGTACATCACGTATCAATTCACTAAATTTACAAGCGTTAAACTGACTTATTTTTCAAGTTATTAATCCCACCCTTATCGACGGCTATATGTAGTTATTTCTAGGTGCAAGGGCGGAGCCAGAGCGTGGGTTGCAGGTTCGGCCGAATCCATTAGCTTTTGTTCGAACCCTATATTTGTCTTGAGAAATCCTTTGAGTATGTTATAAATTATTAATTTAGAACCCAATAACTTAAAAGTATCACCACTCCGAACCCACAATGTTTGAATCATGGCTCTACATAATATAAACATTCACATAAAAATTACAACAACAGTAACAACAAATCCACTAAAATCCCACAAGTGGAATCGCGAAAGGAAAGTTTGTACCTAGATCTTAATCCTAAGCTAGTTTGTACCTAGATCTTAATCCTACGCTAAGAAAATAAAGAGGTTGTGTCCGGTAGACACTTGGCTCAATTAAAAAAACTGAACTCGATAAATCAATAAATTTAAAAAATATTGTCTTTTTCACCCAAATGTATGGCCTGGTGGTCGATGAAGTGGGTCTAAGGTTCAAATTTCAATGGAGGCAAAAACACTAGGTGAAATATTTACGGAATTAGTTGAGGTACACGTAAGCTACACAACACGATTATTAAAACCATGTTCTATTTTGAACTTTAGCGAGACGACAGTCTCAGAATTCAACGTTTAATTACCTCATCTTCAGCAGCGCAATGGTACTTATATACAAGCTTCAAGAAGTGAAACCGCCGGGTAAGTTCATCCACTAGTTCACTACTTATATCCAAGGCTTCAACCGCTATACGACGAATCTGAGCAAGCTCAACATCAAAAGCTCTATGAGAAAGAACGAAAAAGAGAATAGGCGATTCAATCAATAATTTCACATCAGCAAGATTAGAAGATGGCAAGGACACCACAGTGTCATCCTTCTTCTTGGATTCTCCAATACCAGCCATTTACCACCACCAATCATGAAAATTGGCAACCAAGAACAAAGTTGAAGTTTCAGCATTGAAAATTAATGGTCAAAAGCATATAATAGATTAATTTGTTTTTTTGGCTCTTGCGTTGTGGCCTCTTTGGTGCCTCTTCAACTTCAAAATCTTTATTTGTTTATTTATGGCTTCTAGTATATGAGTGTGGTACTATTTTATTTGTTACGTGTATGTTATTCCAAATTTCTTATGTTGTAACCTAACGAATATTTAATCTATTCTTGGCGCCATGCATGTGTTATGATAGACCAGGTTGGTTCGGAATTTATAATTA
Source organism: Nicotiana benthamiana (assembly GCA_034376525.1). Classification (NCBI taxonomy): domain Eukaryota; kingdom Viridiplantae; phylum Streptophyta; class Magnoliopsida; order Solanales; family Solanaceae; genus Nicotiana; species Nicotiana benthamiana. The sequence continues at coordinate 100,730,147 of CM067331.1, forward strand.
CCAAACCAAACCAATTGTATCGGGTTGTTTAATCTAAAGACCAAACCAAATCAATAAATTTGGGTTTTTCAATATCGGTTTTTCTTGGATTTTTTCGGGTTATTCGGATTTTTTCGAATTTTTTTCCGGTAAAATCTTCGTAGAACAAAATATATAACGTATGCTCAAAATATTTCTTTAATCCTAGTAAGATACAATTATATAAAGTATTTTTCAAGAAAATAATACAAAATATGAGATATGTCATGACTCATGACATTATCCTAAAATATTCAACAATAAAAAATAATAAAATTATGTACTATAAATATTGCTAATTAAAAAGTCATAATAAAAATAAACATAATCTAAAAGCACTAATGTATGCTAAACTAGATAGACTAATGAGGGAGTATTAATTATATGCCTAAAAGCTAAAGAAAAATAAAAATAGGTTATGTACTTTTATCTAAATTATTGAAAAATAAAAAATAGACATTTAATACATTCTCATTCATAATATTAAATTGAATGTCTTTTGTTAGCATTAGTATTGATTGCTAACATTATTTAATTTACTAATATTAATGGCTATAAAACTTATTGGAGTATTCAAAGTTATAAATCAAACCTTGAAATAATACCTTAAAAGATAAAATTATGAAACTTTTTTAAGAAATATTTATAAATTACATTACAATAAGTATATTTATATATTAAATATATCTAAAATTGCTATATATGTAATGCCGGGTTGGTTTAGTTTCGGTTTGACTTTATTCAGTTAAAACCAACCCAAACCAATTATGGTCGGGTTTTTTTTCCAACACCAAGCCAAGTCAAATCAAACCATAGTCGTATTTTTTTCTCGATTTGACTCGGATTATCAAGTTGGTGCGGTTTATCGATTTTCTTTGTACACACCTAATCTCTACCCTACATGTCTAAGGGATTTTCCCAGTTTGCACGGTTGCTCCTCTGTCCGGGGCGAAGTAATTTTGTCAATGGTGTTTAACTTGAAATAAGTATAAAAAACATATAAAAAATATTGAGTATATGTTATGTATCTTTAAAAAACAAAAAATATATTAATCGTTAATTAATTTAATTAGATGAGAATGCATAAAATTTATTATGGTTAAATTATTGAAGTTAATATACAAGACACATATTATGCATCTATTAATTTGATGTAAACATTGGATGTGGCTAAATTTTTACCTAAATTTTCACTTTAACTATCCTATATTATGTTTCCATTTTTCGTTTGAGTAGCTATCACTTTTAAAATGGTCTCACTTTTATTAAATTCGTAGTATCTAACTCAATGTGTGCTTAATCGTTCTTTTTCCGACTCAACAATTTTCACCAAAACTTTTGCCCTTCAGCAACTTTTTGACGGAAGACTATGCTAAATAATCCGTTGACCATTTCAAGCATAGAAAAAAAATATTTGAAAATATTTACCTTACAAGAATACATAAAAAATGTGTAAGTCTTTTTCTATTTATTTTACTTCTTTTTATTGTCTCTTATAAAGATTTTATTAAGTTATTTTAATTTTATGTAGCAATTTTTACTTTTCGATCCGTCAAAAAACGATCAAGACATTACTTATTTAAAAAGTCTTTATCTCAAAATTTTTATTTTGCCTTTAATGAGATATTCTTATAGGGAATTAAATGGCAGGTTGAAGATCATTAGCTACTTAGGATACATTTAGTATATTGTACATTTTGAAATTAAAGAGAAATTAACTTCTGTTTTTCCTGCAAAAGTTAACACCATTTAGGATAAGGTCTGATTTGTACGCTAAAAATATTAAAGTTATAGTGCTATTTGCGCAACCTACAGTTCGTTTGGATTATCGTTACATATTGTTTTATAATGTATCATATTATATTATATTATTTGATGAATACGATGTTTGGATAGATTATATCATTTGTGATCGTTCGTAATGTCATGCACCAATAATACAAGGAAAAAACTTGCAATATTACAAAGAAAAAAATAGAAACAGAGTAAAATTATTATATAAAAAAGTAAAATAAAAGATAAAAGATAAAATGTAATTGTTTAATAATAAGAAAGGGCAAGATGAGAGATAAATGCAAGGTACGATGCCACCACACTAACCATTACATAATGATATACAATAAAATTCAAGTAACAGTTAAAACAAATATTATATTTAAAGTAACAATACGATACAACACAATGAGTGTGTTTGGTATAAAGGAAAATCTTTTCCGTGGAAAATGCTTTCCAAGAAAATATTTTTTTGGAAAACAAGTTGTAATCTTATTCATTTTCCGGTGTTTGGTACGCAAATTAAAGAAAATGACTTCTCAAGAGTATTCCTAAATAATTTAGATATAATAAACATGAAGCCATAAACTTTCAAACCAACAATCTTTCAGACCCACAAATTTCATAAACTTTCGGATCGCTAAACCTTCAAAAGCACAGAATTTTGAACCCGTAAACTTTATAATTTCTAAATCCGTAAACTTTATAATTTCTATACACGTAAACTTCCAAATACATAAATCTTCGAACTTATAATTTTGGAACTTGTAAAATTATGAGCCTTTAAACCGTTAAATAATAAAATTAAAACTGAAAAATATATTTAAAAACTTTTTTCGAGAGGGGAGGGGGGCAGGGGGTTGGGGACAGTAAAACAAAAAAACAAAATTTAAATTAAAAAGAATTGAGAGGGGTTAGGGTGGGTTGGTGAGATTGGAGAAGATTGAGAAGGAACTTTAGAAAATGTTTTCCCTTTCTCTTGATAAGGAAATCATTTTCCTCCAATTAGAAAAAAATAAATTGATAAGAAAAATATTTTCCAAAAAGTTTAAGCCAACCAAACATGAAAAAATTAAAAAATATTTTTCAAAAAATATTTTCCTTCGTACCAAACACACTCAATATGTAACAACCATCTAAATAAGTTAAAGAGTATGACCCCTAATAATTAGGTACCGAAAATACAAACTTGCCTTAAAAGATCCTACAAAAGAAATCTCTAAATAATAGCTTTGTTATAAATAGAATCCTATTTAAGGTGAATGTCTATATTTAGAGAGATTCTAGAGTTTTACTTTGAGGCTAAGTCTTTTCTATGCCTATAAATAGAGGGGTCTTACCCCATTGTAAATCATCCCTGAGTATCAATAAGAATACTCCTCTCTCTACTTTTCTCTCTATTGTTCTTGTTCTTGTATTATTGTTCTTGTTCTTATATTATTTCATAACACGTTATCAGCACGAGACTCTACCATCTCAAGAATCCTCTTGAAAAAAAAATTTAAGGTATTTCCCTTTTTTCGAATTTGGTTTTAATTATGTCTGATATTATGAAAAGAAAGTTCGTTGCCCTTGAAATTTCGGGCAAGAACTATATGACATGGGTGTTGGATGCTGAAATCCACTTAGATGCTATGGGTCTTGGAGACGCCATTAAAGACAGAGATAAAGCATCCACCCCAAGACTGTGCTAAGGCCTTGATTTTCTTGCGCCATCACCTTGATGAAGGTTTGAAAATTGAATATCTCACAGTCAAAGATCCACTCATCTTGTGGAACGGCTTAAAGGAGAGATATGACAACCTGAAGTTGGTTACTCTGCCACAAGCACGATATGATTGGGCTCATCTGAGGCTCCAAGACTTTAAGTCTGTTTCTGAATATAATTCTGCAATGTTCAGAATTACTTCTAAATTGAAACTCTGTGGAGATAATATCTCTGATTATGATATGCTTGAGAAAACGTTTACAACATTTCATGCCTCCAATATGGTACTGCAACAACAGTACAGAGAGAAAGGTTTCAAAAAGTACTCTGAACTGATTTCTCTTCTCCTTGTGGCTGAGCGAAACAATGACCTGCTCATGAGAAATCACGAAAATCGACCTACTGGGTCTACACCATTGCCTGAAGCAGATAAGGTGTATTCTCATTATGCCAAGCATGAAAAAGGCCATGGATCTAGTCATGGTCGTGGTCGTAATCGGGGTCATAGCCGTGGACGTAGACAAGGAAGAAATTTCCCTGATGTCCGTCACCCCCCGAAGAGAAATAACCACCAAAAGCAGAAACGGGATTATGAGAATCCAAAGGCAAATAGTTCAGAAACTATATGTTATCGTTGCGGTGGAAAATGGCACTGGTCAAAAGCTTTCCGTGTACCAAGACATTTGGTTGACCTTTATCAAGCATCTCTAAAGAATAAAGGCCCTGAAACAAATTTTGTCTCTGACGACAATTTTGACATCACCCACTTGGATATGGCGGACTTCTTTGAGCAACCCGAGGGGAAAATAGACCACTTAATCAGTGATGGATCTGTGATGAAGGAAGATGGAATTGTTTGATTTTATTTTACTTATTTGTATTAGTTAGTGAATAAACTAATAGTCATTAGTATCAGCTCGTATTAGTTAGTTTATGATATAATGTTAGTATTAGTTCTTTAGAATATTTCAATATGCTTAAATTTCAAAGATATTTTTATTTTTCAGTAGAGTTAATCGAATAACCTAACAGTTAGTCGATTATCTAATATTTCGCATTAAAACTGCAAAACAATCGATTATATACTTGTTAACAATAGATTATATTAAGACATAATCGGTTATGTATGTTTAACAATCGATTATATTAAGACAGTACGATCTGAAGTTTTTCAAAATAGCAAATAATCGATTATGTATGTTTAACAATCGATTATATTAAGACATAATCGATTATGTATGTTTAACAATCGATTATATTAAGACAGTGTGATCTGAAGTTTTTCAAAATAGCAAATAATCGATTACTTATGTTTAACAATCGATTATATTAAGACATAATCGATTATGTATGTTTAACAATCGATTATATTAAGACAATGTGATCTGAAGTTCTTCAAAATAGCAAATAATCGAGTATGTATGTTTAACAATCGATTACATTGAGACAAACGGATTGAATTAGTTTATTCTCATGTTCGTGTATTTTCTTTTGTATGTCAAACCATGGGAAAGCAAATATGGATATCTCACAAAGCTATCTTGGATCAAATATTTGTTTAGTTGATTCATGTACTACACATACGATACTCAAAGAAAAGAAATATTTCTCTCAACTAAGTATGTGTAAGGCAGATGTTACTACAATCTCTGGTAGTAGTAAATTGATTGAAGGCTCCGGAAGAGCAACTATAACTCTGCCTAGAGGAACAATGTTTATCATAGAGAATGCAATGTTCTCCTCCAAGTCTAAGAGAAACTTGTTGAGTTTTAAAGATATACGCCGGAATGGCTATCATGTTGAGACAATAGATGAGAATAATCTTGAATATCTCATCATTACAAAGAATGTCTCTGGCCAAAAGAGGGTTATTGAGAAATTCCCGTCTTTATCTTGTGGCCTGTATTGGACAAAAATTAGTGCAATTGAGGCACATTCAACAGTAAACCAAAAGGTTACTGATTCCAATATTTTTGTACTTTGGCATGATCGATTGGGACACCCTGGATCAATCATGATGAGACGGATTATAGAAAGCTCATATGGGCATCCGTTAAAGAATTTCAAGATTCTTTTAAATAATGAATTTTCTTGCACTTCTTGTTATCAAGGCAAGTTAATTACAAGACCATCACCAACAAAGGTTGGGACTGAGTCACCTACGTTTTTGGAACGTATACAAGGGGACATTTGTGGACCTATTCACCCACCTAGTGGGTCTTTTAGATATTTTATGGTCCTAATAGACGCATCCTGTAGATGGTCTCATGTGTGCCTGTTGTCATCACGCAACCTTGCGTTTGCAAAACTAATGGCACAAATAATTCGACTACGAGCACATTTTCCTGATAATCCAATCAAGTCTATTAGACTGGATAATGCTGCTGAGTTTTCATCCCAAGCATTTAATGATTATTGCTTATCAATTGGGATAAAGGTGGAACATTCTGTAGCTCATGTTCACACTCAAAACGGTCTTGCAGAATCTTTAATTAAACGCCTGCTGTTGATTGCAAGACCATTACTCATGAAAACGAGGCTGCCCACTTCGGTATGGGGTCACGCCATTTTGCATTCAGCAATGCTAATTCGTCTCAGACGGACGAATTATCACAAATATTCCCCGTTGCAATTGGTTTTGGGTCATAAATCCAATATATCCCATTTAAGAATCTTTGGATGCGCAGTATATGTGCCTGTAGCACCGCCATACCGCACCAAAATGGGTCCGCAAAGAAGGTTAGGAATATATGTTGGGTTTGAATCGCCCTCCATTATTCGCTACCTCGAAACATTGACAGGAGATTTGTTCACTGCACGATTTGCAGACTGTCAATTTGATGAGACACTTTTCCCAAAATTAGGGGGAGAAGTTGGTGAAACCAAACGGGAAATTTTGTGGAAAAATGCATCATTATCTCATCTTGATCCACGTACCTCTACTTGTTAAAAAGAGGTGCAAAAGATTATCCATTTGCAAAGAATAGCAAATCAAATGCCTGACGCATTTACGGACTTGAAAAGGATAACAAAATCCCACATCCCCGCGGAGAATGTTCCAATCCGTATTGATGTCCCTGTTGGACAATCATCTAGTGTCATATCCAATGAGTCGAATGCACGCCTGAAGCGTGGCAGGCCATTAGGTTCCAAAGATCGAAATCCTAGAAAGAGGAAAGCAAACGATCAAATTGACACTACGAAAGAATCTCATGAGGAAATTCATGATTTAATAAACTCTGAGATACATGAAGAATCCTTTGAGCCCAAGACTCAGGAAAATAAGGAACTATCCATAAATCCAATCGATATTGAGGCAAATTTTAATCGAGTGGATATAGTGAGGGATTATGTCTTTGCTTTTAATGTCGCATCTAGCATTATGCAAGAAAATGAGGATATTGAACCTCAATCTGTTGGAGAATGTCGAAAAAGACATGATTGGCCAAAATGGCAAGAAGCAATTCAATCAGAATTGAATTCGCTGGCAAAACGTGAAGTTTTTGGCCCTATAGTTGAAACACCTAATGGTGTTAAGCCTGTTGGCTATAAATGGGTCTTTGTACGCAAGAGAAATGAGAAAAACGAGGTACAAAGATATAAGGCACGCCTTGTTGCACAAGGATTTTCTCAAAGGCCTGGTGTCGATTATGAAGAGACATATTTGCCTGTAATGGATGCCATAACTTTTCGTTATCTCATTAGTTTTGCTGTCCTTGAAAAGCTTGACATGCATTTAATGGATGTGGTTACTGCCTATCTTTATGGCTCACTTGATAATGAGATATACATGAAAATTCCCGAGGGATTCAAAATGCCAAACGCTCATAATTCAAAGTCCCGGGAAATATTTTCAATCAAATTGCAAAGATCCTTGTATGGTCTAAGGCAATCAGGACGTATGTGGTATAATCGTCTTAGTGAGTATTTGTTGAAAGAAGGCTATATAAATGATGCCATTTGCCCGTGTGTTTTTATAAAGAAAACAACATCGGGATTTGTTGTACTTGCCGTATATGTCGATGACATAAACCTTATTGGAACCCCCATAGAACTCCAAAAGGCAATTGATTATCTAAAGAATGAATTCGAGATGAATGATCTCGGAAAGACAAAATTATGTCTTGGTTTGCAAATTGAATATTTGGCAAACGGAATTTTTGTTCATCAATCTACCTATATAGAAAAGGTACTGAAACGGTTTTACGTGGATGGAGCACATCTTTTAAGTACTCCGATGGTTGTTCGATCACTTGATGTGAATAAAGATCCATTCCGACCGTAAGATCGGAATGCGAAAACTCAAGGATATGAATTGATGCTCTTTTCAGGGGGAGTTAATGCACGTTGCACTCTTTTTCCCTTACAAGGTTTTGTCCCAATGGGTTTTTCTTGCAAGGTTTTTAACGAGGCAACCAATAGGCGCATATTCAAACATGTGTACTCTTTTTCCTTTTCTTTAAATTTTTTCCCATTGGGCTTTGTTTTAGTTAATATTTTAACGAGGCACATTATTGAATAGACATTCAAGGGGGAGTGTTATAAATAGAATCCTATTTAATGTGAATGTCTATATTTAGAGAGATTCTAGAGTTTTACTTTGAGGCTAAGTCTTTTCTATGCCTATAAATAGAGGGGTCTTACCCCATTGTAAATCATCCCTAAGTATCAATAAGAATACTCCTATCTCTACTTTTCTCTCTATTGTTCTTGTTCTTATATTATTGTTCTTGTTCTTATATTATTTCATAACAGCTTAATAAATATTTTTTTTCACCAAAACTTCCAAATAAATTCTCTTTGCTTACCTTAAACAGTTTCAGGAGGAAAGCATGAATTTTATAAGCTTTAACTAAACCTAAATGCTTGCCTTTCATATTTAATCCCTCGCCCTCATTGGGCACGTGCTGTCAACGTGACCACACAAGTTCCGCTCGTGTCTTTCTTCTCTCGGCTTTTGGATTTCGACTATTTAATTAATGTGCTCACAGCCTCACTAAAATATAAACATTAAATTATTATTATTGTTGTTGTTATTATAATTTTGTTTCTTATCATAAATTATATATTTATTCCATCATTTAACATAGCCGACCATGATTTGCAATTCTCGTCATAAATTTTAAACTCCCCGGCGCCTTGTCTACTTATACTATTTTTCAAAGTAAAAAAATGAAAAAGAAAATTTCTATATCAATGTACCAAAGAGTTGACCTACGTGCAAAATCCAAATCTGATTTATTATCATGTATCAAATCGTTGACCATCGTACAAGAATCAACATTGATTTTTGCTAGATTTCTGGAATGACATGAGCATGAATCATAATAAGCATGTGTACCGTGAGATTGAAAATTTTGCAATATCTGGAGAGCTATTAGCCTCTATTCCCAAAATTTTATAATTTGGCAAAGATATGATCAAGTCTTTACAGTTGAATTTTTTGTCTAAAATGAACAAATTAGTGGCTATGTATGACAAATTTTTATGAATTGAATAAGATTAGTAGAATGAAGATACTGTCAAAACTTGCGAAAAATTGAGCAACGCATGCAAATTTAATGTATTATACCAAAGTTATATCCACTATCGTAACTTGCGAACTATAAATTTTGACTGTTGGACAGAGTTTTGTTGGCAATTTGTACCAATGTTTACTTTTGAGACACCTCGCATAACTTTAAAAAGTGAAAACTTTTACTCTTCCACCAGACACAACTTGTAAAAAAGTTATGATCGGCTTATGAGCTGGCTATTCTTGCTCAGTTTTGTAATAAAGTTTAAACAACCATCTTAAATGATCATATTCATGCAAAATCTCCCATCTGGACTGTAGGACACGTCCAGCTACTTGGGCGAATCACACAAATACAATATTTATGTGCCCCTATTGATTTTTTACTCTGATAATATACATTTTGGAGAAAAAAAGGCCGTGAGTATCATAAAGGAATTTTTACGTATATATCTCATATAGCAAATCTTATAACCACACATGTTTAAGATTTGTGTTTATTACATTTAACTATACCACCTTTCAATTTATGTACCAAAATTATATTTAAGGTTAATGATCAACTCATTAATTATTTGCTTGATTTGTGGAACAAAATCTTTTCAAACTATTAATTAGAGGCTTGATTTGTGGAACAAAATCTTTTCATATTTATTTTTTTACACGTTCACATTTGACTACATTGCTCCTTCTTCTTCTTAGTCCCAAATTCTCAAAGTCCATTTTTCTATGAGTGAGAAACGAGGGTTTTTTGGGGGAAAATATGCGATTTCTGTATTGATTATTAGCAAAATCGAACTCGGTTGGAGAAGGAGTAGATTCGTCCCTAACCACGATTTTGTTTTTGTTTGTGGGTGGAGTTTCTAGTTTTCCACTATGTTATTCGATACTAGTTTTGAATTTGATACAAGTAGAAATACTTGCTACATTTAATTTAATGGATTTTTACATATACATGCCATATAGCAAACCTTATTACCATTATTGTGCCTTCTTCTTTAATTTCATCCTCCATTGTCATCCTCCATTGTCGAATGTTGCCATTGTTTCAGATCGAGAGTTTCATCCGCCATATTTTTAAGTCCTACGGTTGCATCAAAGTCTCAAACCCTCTACAAAACCATTTTCTCTCTCTCACTGCTTCAATTTCATCCGCCATTTCCGAATCCTCTGCAACCATCTAACACAGTATGTATATATTTATTTGTAGTTTAATGTAGTTTAATGTAATGTTTATTTGGAACTGTCACAGTTGACTCAAATTTGATTGGCAAATTATACTGTTGAATTAAATTTGTAATTAATTGTAGTTTTTTGTAGTTTAATATAGTTTAATGTAATGTTTATTTGGAACTGTCACTGTTGACTCAAATTTGATTGGCAAATTATACTATTGAATCAAATTTGTAGTTAATTGTAGTTTTTTGTAGTTTAATGTAGTTTCATATAATTTTTATTTGGAACTGTCACTGTTGACTCAAATTTGTGTATTTGTTTATACCAAAGGAAGATCTTACTGATATTGACAAACACCGTAGACGATATGGAGCTCTGTTATGGGACTATGCCACAAAGAAGCTAAATGATGGTTCAATCAGTGAGACTGAGGTTACCGGCATGCTTGCAAGGAGGAAGGGTCCACCGCCAAAGAATGAGAGAAATAAAGTTGAACGAAAGAAGAAGTAGAATGTACTATTGTAATGAACTTTGGTTGTACTGAACAATTTTTCATGAATACTAAACAATTTTTCATTAAGTGGAGAATTATGTCAGTTTGGTTGTACTGAACAATTTTTTATGAATACATTAGACATGAGTATTCGATCTATCTAATAGCATATTTGTCGTAACAGCTATCTAATAGCATATATAATAGCTTCAGTTGCCATTCTATATAACTGTCAGTTCTTATATAATTGTGAGATTAAATTACTAATGTAGTGACTACAATTACCTACAATTGCATATAACTACACATCTATACTACATATAACTACAATTGCATAACTACAAATTGTTGGAAGTCCAATGCTACATATACTGTTGCAGTACATTTGCGCTGTTATGTTTTCGGATAAAACTTCTTGTCTTGAACAATGAAGAATAATGAATTGACGTTGCATAGAAATGCCATTTGTAGTTTTCAGCAACTCATACCATCCAGTAGATACAAAAAAATACGTTATTCAGACATATTTTTCAACTGACTACGATTAACTACAAGTAACTACAATTAACTACAAAGTTCATATAACTACAAAAATTTGACTACATTTTAAAAACACACTGGAAACACTGCATATAACCTTAACTACATTTACCTACATTTGACTATATTTTAAAAACTCACTGGAAACACTTCATATAACCTTAACTACATTTACCTACATTTGACTACATTTTAAAAACTCACTGGAAACACTTCATATAACCTTAACTACATTTACCTACATTTGACTACATTTTAAAAACACACTGGAAACAGTGCATATAACCTTAACTACATTTGACTACATTTTAAAAGCTTCTTCCTTTATTGGGTTAGTTGAATAGGATTGCCAAATCATAATTTCATGATTTTCTTTACTTTCATCAATATATATATATATATATATATATATATATCTTATGTAAATCAAACACTCAAAAATCCCTTCCAAGCTTGACGTTATTTCCAAGCTTGGCAGTAGGTTCTCATTTAAGGATCTTGGTCCCTTGCACTTTTTCTTAAACATTGAAGTTGTTCCACTTGACAAAGTTCTTCTTCTCACTCAAGTAAGCTCATAGGTGAACTTTTAAGTCGTTTCGACATGCTAGACGCAAAGGGAGTTTCAGCACCTATGTCCTTAACTGAACCACTCTTGCTTAATGGTGGTTCACCTCCTAAAAATGCTAAGAAATATTGACCGGTAATATGTGCTCTCCAATACCTTACAAGCACTAGACGAATATACCATTAGGCTTCAACCGGCTTGCCCAGTTCATGCACCTTCCATATGTAAATCAAACACTCAAAGACTAGTTTATACTTGAAATAACGTCAAGCTTGCCAAGCTTGGAACTTTATTTTTGGCAGCAATGGAATACAGCAATATAAATTGAAAAAGTATGATTAATTGAAAGGATTTTTACCTTAACTGAATTAGCATTTATTTGGTACAAAATCAAAGATTAATTAGGAGCCATAAATACAGGCGTTATTTTAGGCTACAAATTATTTAACATAGATTTAAGCCTTAATAAATGGCGTTATTTTAGGGTGCAACATCAGCAAAGATTTCGTTTGGTACATATTTTGTAACAAAAACATGGGATATGAGGGTAATAACCAAACAAGGCACAATAATGGTAATAAGGTTTGCTATATGGGATGTATAGGTAAAAATCCCTATCATAAATAGGATTGTATTGACAAAAATTAAGTTTGTATATATTAAAGTGATTAAAATATAATATGTCATGACACGAAGGCTGGTCAAAGAACGATGATTAGCAAAGAGGTACGAATAGCGACAGATACGAGCAGAGGTATGAGCAGATATTCAAAAGACTCGACACTCGTACCTATTCAAATCCAAAAGTCAAATAGAATGAATCTGACAACACAAGAGAGTACAGATACAGTATTTGACGAATATTAAATACTGAAAACATTAGAGAATTTGTATTAAATTACAATGATATATAACGTAATATTTAATACCTTTAATTGTCTATAATGACCCAATTATGACAAAGGTAAAACGTATATCTTAGAGATAGCTATAAAAAGAAAGAGACTGATCATTTGTAAGGACACGAAATACTATTGGAATATATTGATTTATTTTGCTTTCTATTCATTTTATTAGCAAAATCAATTTCTTTTATTTATTTTTGACTATCAGTAACCCGAATTCTTCCAAAAATAAAGTTTTGACTGAAATTTCATTTTTTGGATAAACAAATTGGTTCCGTTACCGGATATCTGATAATCTATTCTTTCTTAACCTAGCATTTTTCTTTGCATCAACAACCATGTCAAACGTTAATGACAACAACCAAGGAAACCCTCAACTCCAGGGGAATTCATAAGATGACCGCACCTCGATTCCTTCTCCACAAAGCTCCCCTCGGCGATATCAAGAAGGCACTCCTGATGGGTCTTATTCAAATGCAAATGCTCGATTTGAAAACGAAGAAGCTATCAATGAAGCTTTGCAAAAGCTAATCTCTCAACACGTTAATAAAGCTATTGAGACCTTCGCAAGCCAGTTACATGTTGCACCACCAACACCAACACCAACTCCAAATAACAACTCTTTGGAGAATCCTCGTTCTGGACTTGCTAATTCAGGCAGTGGTGGAGTCCCTACCGAATCACGAGATGGAGAACCAGGTATCTTAGTTAATTTTGATTTATAAAATTTAGTATTTTGCAAAAAGGCAGAAGGAGCAAAGTGACCGCATAGAGCAAATACCTGGAGTACCACATGTGATCAAAGGGATAGATTTGGACAAATATTCACAACCACCTTGGAAGCCAAGTGCTGCTCCTCTCCCAAATCCAAAGAAGTTCAAAATGTCTGATGTTCCAAAATACGATAGAACAATTTATCCACGAGACCACATGATTGCATTCATGACTGGCGTGGAAGGAAACGGCTTGACCAAACAAGAAATTGAATAAGTATTGATCAAGAAATTCGATGAAACACTTAGTAAGGGAGCATTAACATGGTATTCTCTTTTACGCGAAGATTCCATAAATTCTTTTGCTGAGCTTTCATATTCGTTTATCAAAGCACACTCGGGAGCTTAAAACGTCAAAAAAAGAATGAAAGATATTTTCAAAATCAAACAAGGGGACTCAAAGTTGCTTAGAGAGTTTGTGGACAAGTTCCAGCGAGAAAGAACGGCGTTACCACATGTACCAGACAATTGGGCAGCCATAGCCTTCACTAGTAATTTGAATGAAAAAAGCTCAGAAGCCACGAGGCGGCTCAAGGAAAGTCTTCGTGAATTTCCAACGACAACATGGAATGATGTTTACAACAGATATAGCACGAAACTAAGGATAGAAAAGTATATAATCTCACGGTCTCAAAAAGAAGAAAATGTGAGTTTGAGACGGGCGGAAACAGAAAAAGGTCCGGTAAAAATAGGTATGAACCATATATAGGCCCAGCGGGAAAGGATTCACGGGCAAAATGTGGAAATTTAAGGTACGAACATAGATCAAGGAATAGAGAGTCAAGTTCATAAAGATTTGGGAATGATCGAAACATGCGAGAGACACGGGATGATGATAAAAGCTTGAAGGCAAGATTTGGCGGTTATAATTTTAACGTAAGCACTTCTGAGCTCGTAGCTGTTTTAAGAAGCATGGGTGATAACGTAAGGTGACCAAAAGAAATGAGATCAAATCCAAGCAGACGCAATGCCGACATCTAGTGCAAATTTCACAATGATCATGGTCATAAAACGGCAGATTGTAGGTTACTAGAAGGTGAAGTTGATCATTTATTGAAGCAAGAGTATCTCACCGAATTATTTAGTGAGAAAGTAAGCAAGCGTATATGAAGAATAGACAAGATCCCCATAAACCACCTTCTCCCAGAAGGACCGTTAATGTTATAAGCGGAGGTGAAGAAACCAATGGTGTCACATCAGCCAATAAAGTTTCCAAAGTTATAGTTACTCACGGGAAGCGGGTGCGACATGTCTTCGAGGAAGAAAATATTATGTTTGATGAAGCAGATGCGGATGGCGTATTAACTCTACATAATGATGCACTGGTAATATCTCTACTTGTACATGATGCTAGTGTGATCTTTGATTAATCCAGGTAGTTCCGTGAACATTATTCTACTAAGAGTACTACACGAAATGCAAGCTGAAGATAATTTAGTACCAAAGGTGCATACTTTGTCTGGATTTGACAATTCCAGTGTCGTGATGAAAGGGGAGGTAATACTTACTACATTCGCAGAAGGAGTGGTCAAGGATTCCAAGTTTCAGGTGGTAGATATGGAGATGGCTTACAATATGATTCTTGGGAGACTATGGATCCACGCGATAGATGTTGTTCCGTCAACCTTACATCAAGTTATTAAATTTCCATCATCATGGGGGATATGTCAGATCAGTGGGGATTAACAGACGTCCAAGAGCATTAACTCCATAGCAGATTCAAGTGCAAAAAACGAAGAAAAATAGCAATTACAGAATCCAGTTGAGGATACCACAACACAAACCTCAACTAAACAAGGGCGAACAGATTTGGATTCAAGGCTCGATGCCATTCAAGAACCAGAGGAAAATAAAAATATCAAAACAACAATTGAAGAGCTGGAGGTTGTAGTGTTATCTGCACAATGGTCTGAAAGGAAAGTCTACGTAGGGGCCAATCTAAACCAGGATGAACGGTAAGTTGATTGAATTTTTGAAAACTAACGTGGATTGTTTTACTTGGTCCCATTCTGATATGAAAGGAATATCATAGGAGGTAATGACTTACAGATTAAATAAAGACACATCACCGCATGTCAAACAAAAGAACAGAAAGCAAGGAGCTTTAAAAAATCAGGTGATTCAAGATAAGGTTCAAAAATTACTAAAAATTAGGTCAATCCGCGAGGTAAACTATCCTAAATGGTTAGCCAATACTATTGTGATATCGAAGAAGAAAGGTAAATGGCGAGTTTGTGTAGATTACACAGACCTTAACAAATCTTTTCCTAACGATTCTTTTCTATTACCACATATAGATCATCGAATTGATGCTACTGTAGGGCATGAGTTGTTAAGCTTTTTAGATGCGTGTTCAGGATGCAACCAGATCAAAATGGATCCTATAGATGAAGAAAAAACTTCCTTTATAACAGACAGGGGGGGCTTACTGTTATAAAGTAATGCCCTTTGGTCTTAAAAATACTGGTGCAACATATCAAAGACTTATGACCAAAATGTTCCAAGAACATTTAGGAAAAACTATGGAGGTTTATATATACGATATGCTCGTTAAAACTCAACATTCAGGGGATCATATATCACATTCGTCTGATACATTTCTAATCTTGCAAAAATTTGGTATGAAATTAAATCTTGAGAAATGTGCATTCGGTGTTGCATCAGGTAAGTTTTTCGGTTTTCTTATTTCTAACCGTGGTATTGAAGTAAATCCCGCACATATTAAGGCGATTGAAGAAATCCCTAACATGCTTACAAGTAAAAAATAAGTACAGAGATTGACAAGAAGAATTGCAGCCTTGGGAAGATTTATTTCCTAATCATTAGAAAAGTGCTTTAAATCCTTTTCAGCTCTTAAAAACGGGATCAGTTCGAATGGACTGAGGAATGTCAACAGGCACTCGAAAATTTGAAGACATACTTATAAAATCTGCCATTGCTCGCCAAACCAAAATTTGGGGAAATATTTCTTATCTACCTTGCTCTCTTCGAAGTAGGGGTAAGTGATGTGTTAGTTCATGAAGATCAAGATATCACGACCCCAGTTTGCCCTCCGTGAACATGTCGTGATGGCACCTAGTCCCTACAACTAGGTAAGCCTAACAATGTAGAAAATAAACCATAAAATTTGCAGAAAAATAATTAAAACTGATTTAGTAGAATAACAATGTGTTTAAGGTGCCGTTTGGCACATACAATAACAACTCTCGAAGCTAAAGAATTTTCCAAAACCCGAAATCTCACAAATCACCAGCTAAGGGATACATAACAGGCTCTGACTCAAGAATATCTTTACAAAGAAGAAATACTGAAAGAGCTATATTTATTACAGAAAGCTGGAAAGGGACTCCTCGGTCTGCGGACGTAGCAGATATACCTCAAAGTCTCTACCGATATGCCTCCTTCCAAGGCTGATAGAATTGAGTGGGAGTACTTGTATCTGCATAACAAAAAGCTGCAGAAGAGTAGCATGAGCACACCATGGTGGTGCCCAATAAGTATCAAGACTAACCCTGGTGGAATAGTGACGAGGAATAGTCAAGACACCTACCGGTCAATAAACAGTATAATCATAGGCACAACGGGAATGATATATAAATATGCAATGACTGCACGAAATGACCAATAATGCTACAATTTACAATAAGAGAAAGGAAAAACAAGTAACGACGAGAAAATAATAAATGATGATGCATAACGACGGCAAATAACAATCCAAATCCTAAGGTCACAACACAGCAAGGGAAAAAGCAAGTCCATAACTCATATCCTACAAGGATGTTCACATAAGGTCTTATTCACTCTTTCCATAATTTTACCAAGTCTCGGACAAACCACAACTCACAAAAACCCCGCATAAGAGATCTAACACTTGGCATCTTGTGCCCCATCAGTCCCTCAGTCATACTGACCACTAACCGGCTAACTATGGCGACTCTCGCATATATAATGGATAAATGAGGGCGTACCTCCCTCCTTTGCAAAAACAGGAGAAATTTACCTCTAACGGGAGTATACAACTATGTGTATGCTTGTGCAAGTTTTCTAACAAGAATTCTACCAACTAGTAAACATAAATAGGAGAATGGAACGCACGTACGATATTTACTCACAACTTCCGAGCGATAAGGCTCATACAGGTAAGCAACACACAATCACAATAATAACAAAATAGAAATGCCTCCACAGGACATCACAATTCATTACAATCAATCGCTGATATAGCCCATCTTGTTTCTCCACGTGTGCAATTAATAACATAATAAGTACCGCCTTATTTTACCACACGTGCATCATAGTATTTCCTACCTCATTTCATCACATGCGCAACCCACATATAAGCATATGAACATATCTCGCCTTATTTCGCCACATGTGCAATATATATCAATAACAACAGTGGCACGGAACAGACCTCATGCAAACCCTCAAGAAAAATCGCACGGCAAAAACCTCGTGCATCACAATATCAACAGTAGCACAGCAGAAACCTCATGCACCACAATATCAACAGTAGCACGGCAGAAACCTCGTGCACCATAATATCAATAGTAGCACGGCATAAACCTCGTGAACCACAATATCAACAGTAGCACAACAGAAACCTCGTGCACCATAATATCAAGTACAACATCAATAAAAATAATATGTACAGGAATGAAGCAAGAGAATCACCCATGTATTTCCGTTCACCAAAAGACAGTAAAACTAACTCGCAAGGAATAATTGTAACAGAGAAATACTAAGCGCAACAAGGACAACTCAACAAGGAATAAATGATAAGGAAACAACGATTCCATAATACTCAGTTCAACAATAAAGAAGTTAAAATGAACCAAATAATTACAATTAAGGAAAAATCAACTAAACATAGAATATCAATCTCCTTTCCAATTGAGACCAATTTATTACACGAGAGACAGTAATAATGTTTTCCAAATAAAGACAAGCAGTTAGGAGTGATAATATGACCATAGACGGGTAAATGACCATAATTAAACAAGCAAAAGTCGATTAGGCAACACGAACAAACCAAACAGGGCAAATAAATTCCATGTAAGACATGTAGAGGTGAAACTAATAACCGAAAACTCAATTGTATCAAGAACAACTTCATATTCAGTGATTACAAGGATCTAAGAGCCTAAAAGGGGAAAATTGTTCATAAATAAATCCGAGCACGCACTCGTCACCTCGCATACAAGGAACACAAGCAACAAAGAAGATTCAATTCCTAAAGGGAAGTCCTCCACACAAGGTTAGGAAAGATACTTACCTTGAACCGGCTAAAATCAATTAACAACCCATTCTTGCCAAGAGTACTCGACTCCAAATGGCCTGAATCTAGTCAATTCAATCACACATTGTCAAAACATCTCAAGCAACTGATTCTACTATTTAATTAAAAGCTAAGATGCGAATTTTAGGTAAAATAGCCAAAACACCCCTCAGGCCAACATTGTCAAAACCAGAGGTTCGAACCAAAACCCGGTTACCCATTCCCCCATGAACACAAATATATGATTTGTTTTGAAATCGGACCTCAAATTGAGGTCCAAATCCTCAATTTTAGAAACACCTAGGTTCTTCCTAAAACCTCCAATTTCACCCATGAAAATCATTAATTTTAAGTTGGAAACGTGTTAAATTATGTTAAAGATTGAAACAAATGAGTAAAAACCAACTTACAAATGATTTTGAAGAAGCCTTGTTCTTGGAAAATCGCCCAAAGAGGTTTGTGTTTTGAAAGAATGTTAAAATGGCTCAATCATTTGGCTAAGTGTAAAATATGCAGGCCTCAGATATGGGAAATATGAAGGTGGGTTCGCATTTGCGAACTCTGCAGATATGGAAAATGCGAGATCTTGTTCGCATTTGCTAACTATGAGGGAAGAAGGGAGGTTCGCATTTGCGAACCAAAAAGGTCACATTTGCGAAGACCTCACCTCCGCATTTGCAATGGCATAGTTCACATTTGCAAACTCTGCCAGGAAAGGGGACTTCGCATTTGCGATAACTATAGGTCTGGGGGAATTCTTGCATTTGCGAGCTGACCCTTCGCAATTGCGGGCTCGCATTTGCGAGCCAGCCTGCAGGTCAGTTAAAGCAACAAATTTTTTAAGTTCAAAAATGCACTCCGACACCTATCCAAAACTTACCCGAGCCCTCGGGGCTCCAAACCAAATATGCACATGACCTCAAAAAACGTCCTACTGACTTATCCGTGCGATCAAATCGCCAAAACAATATCATATACATCGAATTTAGCCTCAAAAGTCATGATTTCCTCCAAATTTTTATAAAACATCAAATTTCTATTTTCAAGTCTGAAACACGTTAAACGACATCTGTTTTAAGCCAAACTTCGCAAAAAGTGCTTAAACCACTTATAAGACCTGTACCGGGTGCAGAAACTAAATACGGGCCCAATACCAATACGTTCTAATCAAATTTCAATTTCTAATTTCCTCAAATATTTCAGAAAACAATTTCACAAAAAAATTTATTTCTCGGGCTTGGGACCTCGAAATTCGATCCCGGGTATACGGCCAAGTCTCATATTTTCGTACAAACCCCCCCGAGACCTTCAAATCACAGGTCCGGGTCCGTTTACCCAAGAAGTTGACCGGAGTCAAATTTTTTCAACTTCATAGCAAAATTTAGCATTTTGCTCACAGAAATTATATCTAAGCTTTCAAGCTATGCGCCCAGACTGCACACGCAAATCAAGGCAACCCCTGATAAGGTTTTAAAGGCCTCGGAAGTATAAAATAGGTTCGAAAACAAGTAATTACCACGTTGGGTCATCACATCCTCCACCACAAAAACAATCGTTCGTCCTCGAACGAGCAAAAGAAGGAAGTACCTGAGTCGGGAAAATGATGAGGATAACGGTTCCGCATATCATACTCAGAATCTCAGGAGGATGATCTCTCCACTGGAAACTAATAGAAGGAATACTCTTGGACCTCAACTGACGAACCTGCCGGTCTAGAATAGCTACCGGCTCATCTTTATAAGACAAGTCTTTGTCCAAGTGGATAGTGCTGAATTCTAACACGTGGGTTGGGTCGCCGTGGTACCTCCGAGCATAGATACTTGAAAAACTAGATGCACGGTTGATAAGCTTGGTGGCAATGCAAGTTTGTAAGCCACCTCTCCCACTCTATCAAGAATCTCAAACGGACCAATGAATCTAGGGCTAAGCTTGCCCTTCTTTCCAAATCTCATCACGCCTTCCATAGGCGACACTTGGAGCAGTACCCGCTCACCAACCATAAATGCCACACTTCGAACCTTGCGCTCTGCATAACTCCTTTGCCTAGACTGATCTGAATGAATCCTATCTTGAATGATCTTGACCTTGTCCAAGGCTCCTACACCAATTCTGTACCCAACAACCGATCCTCTCCCAGCTCAAACCGTCCAAATAACCAAATCCTAGCTAATACCAACAGGCACGCACCCCATAAACTATAACTCAAGAGGCATGCCACGAAGATGGACGAATATTGGAAGGGAAAAACACATAAGGGAACTACCAAACAAGTCAAACTAGCAAAATTGTTTTTCTAAAACACTAATCTACAAACATCTAACAAGAAAGAATTAAACATATAAGAAAGACTCACAAGGATCTTATACTGAAATAACTCTCACCGCGGTACACAGCATGGTCTCAACATATCAAATCACCTGAAATCACGCGGGTCCCGCCCTCAACACTGAATCAAAAGTAGGGTACACATCAACCCATCTAGAGGCTCTTACTAGATCAATTTCGTCAACAATTTACAACACAGACTGGCTCCCATACCGGTGGAGCATAGGAATCACAACTCGTAACCTAGAATGCTCAGAAATCACATCAAACCTGTCGAAATGGAAAATAGGAATTTACTACTAGCCTCATTACTCTCGGCAACAGCTAGAAATAGATGATAGACACGGCTATCATTCATATAACCTCCCAACAGATTAACCACGCAACAGAGTACAATCATGAAATGCACCCAAAAATGGAACAACAGATAAGGGAACCCACCCTGATAAGTAGAACTGCGATGAACTACAGATAGTTCCCTCTATAACAAGCTTGATTCGTTCTTGAATGACATAGCTGGCACACCGGCCTAATATATGAAACATATCAACGAGTCGGGCCTCCCCTTTTTGGGTGCCCTTTACTTGCCTGAATACCTTGCCGTGACATGTCGGTCCGTTTGGGATAATCTCTCACCATGTGGCTAGTATCTCCACACTCAAAGAACCTCCTTTGCTGACAAGGCGGTGGGAACTGCGCGGTACGGGTACTCCGAGACCCATAAACACCTGAGTCACCATGCAAAGCCTGAAGCACGAACTGAACTGGCTGACCCGCAAAACCTCTACCATGACACACCCTGCCTCCAAAATAAGGACCAGTATATCTCCCCGGTCTACGAGGCCTCCTCGCCTCCTCAAACTCTCTCTCCTGCCCTCGTCTGCTCTCTCTCATGACCCTGCCTTCTCTCTCTTTCTCTAACATGCATACCCTTTATCCTTCTAGCGATGTTCACCACCTGCTGATATGGGATATCCATCTCTAAATCGCGAGCCATACTAGACCTGATGCTGGGAATAAGCCCCTCAATGAACTGGCGAACCTTCTCGCGAACAGTAGAAACCAAGGTTGGGGCATGTCTAGCCAAACTGGTGTAATGGGCAGCATACTCCAAGACGGTCATAGCATCCTGGCGCAAATGCTCAAACTCAGCACGCCATGCATCCCTGAGGCTCTGAGGGACAAACTCTCTCAGAAACATATCTGAAAACTGGGCCCAAGTCAGTGAAGCTACCTCGTCTAGGTTGTCTAACTCATAGGTGTGCCACTAATCATAGGCGACTCCTCGAAGTTGGAAAGTAGTGAAAAAAACCCCGCTCGATCCATAGATATCCGTAGTACGGAGAATGCGGTAACACTCATTAAGAAACCCCAAGGCATCTTCCAATGCTAATCCACTAAATACCGGAGGATCATACTTCTTGAACCTCTTTAGTCTCATCTGCTCCTGCTCGAAAGTCAATATCCTGCCCTCGGCCTGAACTGGTGCTACAAGCGGTATAGGAATAATATCAGGGACCTGCTCAATATGCACTCGCTGCTCAGAAGTGCGGGCGGCGGGAGTATGTGCTCCTCCCCATCGGGGGATGTGGCTGCAGCAAGGGGAAGCAATCCTGCCTGAGCCAAAGTGGTGTACATACTCATAAACTGTGCCAAAGTCTCCTGAAGGGCTGGAGTAGTAGTAGCATTAGGCGTGTCAAGTACCTGGACTCCGGTTGGATCTTTTGATGGTACGTAAGCAGCCGCTTGCGCATGTGCTCTTGCTGCATCACGTGCGCATCCTCGAACTCTACCTCGGCCCCGACCTCTGACGGCTGAAGCAGGTGGCGCGGGTGCCTGATCACCTAGGTTAGTACGTGTCCTCACCATCCGTGAGAGAATAGAAGATAAAGGTTTAGGATTGTAAATGTCAAATCTTGCACGACAGAGAAATCAAATGAAGTGGAATATTCCTAACGGTAACATAGCCTCTCGCCGATAAGTACAGACGTCTCAGTACCGATCCACGATATTCTAATAAACCGCCTTGTGATATGTGACTCCTATGAACCTAGAGCTCTGATATCAACTTGTCACGACCTCAATTTGCACTCCGTGAACATGTCGTGACCTAGCAATGCGAAAGATAAACCATAAAATTTGCAGAAAACTAATTAAAACCGATTTAGTAGAATAACTATGTGTTTAAGGTGCCGCTAGGCACATACAATAACAACTCTCGAAGCTAACAAAATTTCCAAAAACCCCCGAATCTCACAAATAACAAGCTAAAGGATACGTATAAGGCTCTGACTTAAGAGTATCTATACAAATGAGGAATATTGAAAGAGCTATACTTATTACAGAAAGCTGGAAAGGGACTCCTCGGTCTGCGGACGTAGCAGATATACCTCGAAGTCTCTACCGATACGCCTCCTTCCAAGGCTGAAAGAACTGAGTGGGAGTACCTGTATCTACACAACAATAATGTGTAGAAGAGTAGCATGAGCACACTACGGCGGTACCCAATAAGTATCAAGACTAACCACGGTGGAGTAGTGACGAAGAACAGTCAAGACACCTACCGGTCAATAAATAATATAATCATAGAATAACGGGAATGATATATAAATATGTAATGAGTGCACGAAATGACCAATAATGCTACAATTCATAATAGGGTAAAGGAACAACAAGTAACGATGATAAAATAATAAATGATGATGCAAAATGACAGAAAATCACAATCCAATTCTAACTTCACAGCACAGCAAAGGAAAAAGCAAGTATAACTCATATCCTACAAGGATGTTCATACATGGTCTTATTCTCTCTTTCCACAATTTTACCAAGTCTCAGACAAACCACAACTCATAAAAACCCCGCATCTGAGATCTAACACTTGACATCATGTGCCCCATCAGTCCCTCAGTCATGCTGACCATTAACCAGCTAACTATGGCCACTCTCACATATATAATGGATAAACGAGGACGTACCTCCCTCCTTAGAAAAAACAATAGCAGCAATTTACCTCTAACGGGTGTATACAACTACGTGTATGCTTGTGCAAGTGTTTTAACAAGAATTCTACCAACTAGTAAACATGAATAGGAAAACGGACCTCATGTACGATGTTTACTCATAACTTCCGAGCGGTAAGGCTCATACAGGTAAACAACCCACAATTAAAATAATAACAAAATAGAAATGCCTCCACATGCCTTCACAATTCATTACGATCAACCCCTGACATAGCCCACCGTATTTCGCCCCGTGTGTAATTAATAACATAATAAGTACCGCCTTATTTCGCCACATGTGGATCATAGTATTTCCCACCTTATTTCGCCACATGCCCAACCCACATAAAGCATATGAACATATCCCGCCTTATTTCTCCGCACGTGCAATATATATCAATAATTACAGTGGCATGTCAACGATCTCGTGCAAACCTCAACAAAAATCACATGGCAGAAACCTCGTGCGTCATAATATCAACAGTAGCACGGCAAAAAACTCGTGCACCACAATATCAACAATAGCACAGCAGAAACCTCGTGCACTACAATATCAACAGTAGCACAGGAGAAACCTCGTGCACCACAATATCAAGTACAACAACAATAAAAACAATATATACAGGAACGAAGCAAGAGAATCACCCAGGAATTTCCGTTCACCAAAAGGCAGTACAACTAACTCACAAGGAATAACTATAACAGAGAAATACTAAGCGTAACAAGGACAACCCAACAAGGAATAAATAATAAGAAAACAACGATTCCATAATACTCAGTTCAACAACAAAGAAGTTAACATTAACCAAATAATTACAATTAAGGAAAAATCAACTAAACATAGAATATCAATCTTCTTTCCAATTGAGACCAATTCATTACACGAGAGACAGAAATAATGCTTGCCAAATAAAGACGAGCAATTAGCAATGATAATGTGACTATACAAGGGTAAGTGTCCACATTTAAATAAGTAAAAGTCGATTAGGCAACAAGAACAAACCAAACTAGGCAAATAAATTCCATGTAAGACATGTAGATGTGAAACTAAAAGCCGAGAACTCAATCGTATCAAGAACAACTTCATATTCGGTGAATACAATGATTTAAGAGCCTAAAAGGGGAAAATTGTTCACAAATAAATCCGAGCACGCACTAGTCACCTCGCATTCAAGGAACACAAGCAACAAAGAAGACTCAATTCCTTAGGGGAATTCCCCACACAAGGTTTGGCAAGAATACTTACCTCGAATCGGCTAAAATCAACTAGCAACCCGTTCTTGCCTCAAGTACTCGACTCAAAATAGCCCGAATCTAGTCAATTCAATCACACATTATCAATAACATCTCAAGCAACTGATTCTACTATTTAATTCTAAGCTAAGATGCGAATTTGGGTAAAATGACCAAAACACCCCTCAGGCCAATGTGGTCAAAACCCGGGGTTTAAACCAAAATCCGGTTACCCATTACCCCACTAACACATATATATGACTTGTTTTAAAATCAAACCTCAAATTGAGGTCTAAATCCCCAATTTTAGAAAAACATAGGTTCTTCCCAAAACCTCCAATTTCACCCATGAAAATCAATGATTTTAAGTTGAAAACATGTTAAATGATGTTAAAGATTGAAATAAATGAGTAAAAAAAAAAACTTACAAATGATTTGCAAGAAGCCTTGTTCTTGGAAAATCGCCCAAAGAGGTTTGTGTTACGAAAGAATGTTAAAATGGCTCAAAAATTCGACTAAGTGTAAATTATGAAGGCTCAGATGTGGGAAAGTTGAAGGTGGGTTCTCATTTGCGAACCCTGCAGATATGGGAAATGCAAGATTCTTGTTCGCATTTGCGAACTATGAGGGAAGAAGGGAGGTTCGCATTTGCGAACCAAAAAGGATGCATTTGCAAAGACCTCACCTCCGCATTTGCGATGGTATTGTTCGCATTTGCAAACTCTGGTGGGAAAGGGGGACTTCGCATTTGCAAGCCCAATTTCGCATTTACATTAACTACAAGTCTTGCGCATTCACGCATTTGCAAGCTGACCCTTCGCATTTGCGAGCTCGCATTTGCGAGCCATTGCGAAGCCTGCAGGTCAGTTATAGTAGCAAATTTCCCAGGTTCAAAAATGCAGTCCGACATTTATCCAAAATCCACCCGAGCCCTCGGGACTCCAAACCAAATATGCACGCAACCTCAAAAAACATCTTACGGACTTATCCATACGATCAAATCTCCAAAATAACATCATATACATTGGGTTAAGCCTCAAAAATCGTGATTCCCTCCAATTTTTCATAAAACATCACATTTCCATTTTCAAGTTCGAAACACGTCAAACGACGTCTGTTTTCAACCAAACTTTGCAGAAAGTGATTAAACCACATATAAGACCTGAACCAGGCACCGTAACCAAAATACAGGCCCGATACCAATACGTTCTAATCGAATTTTAATTTCTAATTTCCTCAAATATTCAGAAAATAATTTCACACAAAAATTCATTTCTCGGGCTTGAGACCTCGGAATTCGATTCCGGGAACATGCCCAAGTCCCATATTTTTGTACATACCCTTCGGGACCGTCATATCACGGGTTTGGGTCCGTTTACCCAAAAAGTTGAACGGAGTCAAATTTATTCAACTTAATATCAAAATTTAGCATTTTTCTCACGGAATTTATATCTAAGCTTTTTGACTACGTGCACGTAAATCGAGGCAACCCCCGATAAGGTTTTCAAGGCATTTGAAGTATAGAATAGGTAAGAATACAAGTGATGACCCCATTGGGTCGTCATAAACAATCTCTAATTTATTGTGTCAGCAAATCTTTATTAGATGCAGAGACGCGATATCCTCAATTAGAAAAATTTGCACTTTCACAAATCATGGGATCTAGAAAATTAAGACCTTATTTTCAGTATCACCCTATTGATGTAGTAACTGCTTATCTATTAAGCAATATATTACACAAATATGAGTTGTCATGTAGGTTAGCTAAATGGGACATAGAACAATATGGCGTCACATAGCAGCGATAAAATATCAGGAATTAGCAGACTTTTTGGCTGATTTTAGACAAGCAATGAAATTAGAAGCAGAAAAAGAATTACAGGTGTTCAACGACTCTAATCCATAAATTTGGACCTTATTTACTGATTGCTCATCTAACATGAAAAGAGCAGGTTTAGGAGTTGTTTTGGTACCACCTACGGGTGAAATCATTCGTCAAGCCATAAATGCCATTTTATAACTAAGAATGAGGCAGAGTATGATGTTGTGATTGCAGGTTTGGAACTGGCATGCGAATTTGATATTAATCGAATCGTAATCAAAAGTGATTCACAGCTTATAGTTAACCAAATGATGGGGACTTATACAGCTAAGGAAGCACGAATGCACCAATACTTAAAAAGGTACGGGATTTGATTAGGCAATTTCAAACCTGGAAAGTCACGGAGATATCAAGACATGAAAATGTGGAAGCAGATGCCCTAGCTAATCTCGCATCTACAGTAGACATGGTGAGCAATGAAAGTGCTTATGTAATTCATTTGTTTTATTCGGTGCTCGATCCAAACAAGAATGAGGTAAATTTCAATAACTTAACTTGTGATTGGAGAAAGGAGATTGTCGCTTTTTGCAGTATGGTACCGTCCCTAAAGACAAGAAAAAAGCTTACGCGCTTCGAAAAAAGGCTGCTCGATATTACTTAAAGCAAGGTAATCTTTATCAAAAAATGTTTGGTGGTCCCTTAGCTAGGTGTCTCGGACCTTCTCAAACAGAATATGTAATGAGAGAAATAAACGAGGGGCACTGTGGAAATCATGCAGGAGGCAGATCACTAGTAAGAACCATGATTGGAGCAGGCTACTATTGGCCTAAAATGGAGGAAGAAGCGGAGAATTTTGTGACTAAATCTGATAAGTTCCAAAGATATGGTAACAACATGCATAGACCTGCAGAACTATTACATCCGGTCATTGCACCGTTGCCTTTTATGAAATGGGGGGTGGACATCCTAGGTCCACTACCATAAGCAAAAGAACAGGTAAAATTCTTACTTATACTAACTGACTATTTCACTAAATGGGTGGAAGCAGGAGCATTCAAACAGGTTCAAGAAAAAGAAGTCAGAGATTTCATTTGGCGAAATATCATATGTCGATTTGGAATGCCCAAGGAAATCGTGTGTGATAATGGCTCTCAATTTATAGGCATACAGATCATAGAGTTTATTCAAAGTTGGCATATCAAAAGGATTACATCCACACCATATCATATGGTGGGTAATGGCCAAGGTAAGTCAACAAGCAAAGTCATTATCGACAATTTAAAGAAGCGTTAAGAGGAACCCGGAGGTAATTGGCCAGAATTGCTACCTGGTGTTTTATGGGTATACCGCACTACAGCAAAAAACAAGTACGGGAGAATCACCATTCTCATTAGTTTATGGAGCTAAAGCCTTAATTCCAATTGATATAGGAGAGCCAAGAAAGAGGTTTACACAAGCATCAAAAGAATGCAATGACAAAGAAATGGGCATAAACATTGATCTACTTGAAGGAAAAGGGGAAGCTGCATTAATAAGAATGGCAACATAAAAGCAGGTCTTGGAATGATACTACAATCGAAAAGCACGCCTAAGATACTTCAAGATTGGGGAATTCATGCTTTAAAAAAAATTTCAATCTACGAAGGCAGCTAATGCGGGAAATTAAGTCCAATATGGGAAGGAACTTACATGATTCATGGTATTGCAAGAAACGGAGCATACGAGCTAGAAATGATGGATGCCAAGATACTACCTTTACATTGGAATGTCGTTCATTTGAAAAGATAATATTACTAAGGAATACCCACGGTCAGATATCCATACTTTAAGGTTTATTTTTTTTGAATTGTTAAATTTTACTAACGATTTTAGATGATAGGCTAAAATCTAACACACACTAAATGATGAGTCACGACCTACAAGGCACGTGAAATTAATTAAAATTCCCTATCTAGGGTTACAATTATTCTGATAGAAATTAAAACGGGTTAAGCAGTCTTCATCTATAATTGCACCTCCGAGTCCCGTATGTTTTTCCTTTTTAGGGGAAGGACCAAATGAGAGGAACAAATCAAATGCTCGATACTTAATACTTCAAAAATCAAGCACTTTGGGAACTACATAATATACATAAACATGTGTATGAAGAAGGCAAAAAAGATTGGGAAATAATCAAAATTCAAGCCTGAAAAGGCCACTCATTGAATGAGTAAAGTGTAGAGCAAACTCACGAGCCAAGGCCAAAGAAAAACCTTATCATAGTTAGGGTAAAGAAATGTGTTATAAATAAAAACCTTGTGTTCATTTTCTTTTTTGAAATGTACTGAAACGGGTTATAAATAAAAATCTTGTGTGCATTTTCTTTTTTAAAATACGTTATTAGAAAAACAACTACGAGAAAGTCATAGAAGTAATTTAAATACATCTAAAGTGTTATTTAAAACTTGAGAAAGTTCAAATAAAAACTTGTCAAAGTTATTCTAAAAAAACGTGTGTATTCCTATTTCTTTTATCTTACATTAACACCATCATAAAGTTGAGATGTTTTCTTCATTAAGTGTCGAATATAAAAGGGCCCTCTTTTATAAAATTCATGATTAAATCAAGCATTCATGAAGTAAAAAAAAGCATCTTTGAAAAATAAAAATGCAAGTTATTCAGTAAGTCCTTAAAAGTAAAGGCAAGAATAAGCAAAACAGAAGTTTAAACAGCAACGAAAACTTCTTAACATTAAAAAAAAGGTTAGACTAAGTATGAACTTAGTAATAAACCAAAAGTTGTTTATACAAAGTGTCCCATAAAAGGTCTGGGGACCTAACGTTTTCAACAAACCCTTAAAGAGACCAAGGGTTACAACTACATACCACCAAAAAGGAATTCAAACAACATAAACTTTTCACTAAGAAGTTGAAGGAACTGAAGCAGGGACATTAACAGCAGCAGGCTCAACTTGATTTAAAGGAGTGGGGATACCCGTATCATCTTCAACATTTTCAGAACCTTCAGCCACGAGAGAAGAAAAATCTTGATTTTGTTGATTCTTCTCAATTGTCTCTTTGATCTTGGCTAACTCAAATTCCAAGTTAAAATTCTCCTGGATAACTTCAACGAGGGTATCATGGCGAGAATTTTAATAGGCCCAACTCACTTCAATGGAAGTTTTATCTTCAAGGACCTCGTAGTCTCTTTCCCAGTCAGCAATTTCATTTCTTAACTTTTCATTTTCAGCCAAGGCAGATTCATAAGAATCTTGAAGAGAAGCATGGGAACTTTCCAAGGAACAAACCTTATCAGAACATACCTGGAGGTCTTCTTGAGTTTGAGTCAAATTCTGCACGAGTTCACCTGCATATGCTTCCTTTTTATCTAAGAGAGCGTTCAACTCTTTGATCTCTTCACTTGCCTTGGAGAGTTGCTAATGAAGTTTCAAGAGATCATTTTCTTTAATTGCTTGACTTAAGGAAGCTTTCTCAACCGTCAACTATGAATTCAAAGCCCTTACATGCTGCTCTAAGGTACTTTTACTTTCTTCTAATGTTTCCTTGTCGATTTTAATACTTTCACACTATTCCTTCCAATTATCCGCCTCCACTCGATAGTCACGCACTAATTGATCTAAAAGGGTAACCCTCTTCACCATCTCCGTGCCGATGATATTGACCTAAGAGGGGGAGGGGTGAGTATGAGAACCCTGAAAATAGGAAAAGGTTAAAGTAAAGTTTGGAAAATCAATACCTTTAAAGAAGCATGCACGATATCATTCATCAAGGTCAAGGAACTGTGACTATTAAGCTTGTCTCTCTCACTTGGATCAATCAAAGGCTTCAGCCACACGTCAGCGTGACCTAATTTCCTCAAAAGGTTACCCTCATTGGGACTTCAATGGTAACTTTCCTCATAGCTCCACCTCTACTTGAGGACCGAACTTCGGGGTATGGAAAAGATGAATAAGGAGAAATTGAAGGAGAAATGGTAGAAGCAGTTAAAACAGACTGGGGAGGTACGGTGACAACCATGATTAGCAAAGAAGGAAGCACAAGAATGGGAGCAAAAAAAGGAATCCAGGGGTACTTCATCAGAAAACGAACCTAAACTTTCACTACCAAACCTGCGGTTAAAAAGCTGCTCAACAGAATCATGAGCAGCAGTGGGAGCATCATCAACATCATCATCGGGAATCACCACCAGGGCTTTAACATAGTCGGTAAGAGGAATAGGATGAGGGAAGATGCTTCATCATCAGAAACGATACGTCTACGAGCTCGTGACCTTGTTACCAAGGAACCCCAATCTTCCTCTTCTACATAGTCTTGGTAATCAGTAGCTTTTCTTTTAGATGAAGAACCCAAAATTATTTATTGGGCCCTTTCCAAGGAAATATGAGAAGTTATGACCACCTCGGCGCTAATCCCTCGAACAACAAATCTTGATAAAAAGAAGGATTAAAATAAGATATGAAGAAAACAGTAAAAAACTATTACCATGAGTTTTTACTTTCCAACCAAACTGTTGGGAAAGATTTTTCCAAGATCGACCCTCCATTGGAAAAGTATTCAACAGCTTTCCTATCCTACCACGGAAATTGAAAATTTCATCAACAATTCTCATGGTTGCTGAAAAAGAAAAGAAAAATTAGGAAAATAATCATCAAATTAAAAAAATGGCATGAGAAAGTTAAAAACGACTCACGTGCAAAATTCCACTTCTAGTGGAAGGGAACATTTCCATCACCCACCAAACCAAAAGTGCGGGCAGCAACAAACCTAGCATACTATCCACGGTCTTTGTCATCTTCTAGACTAACCAAAACTCTTTTTCTCCTTGCTAATAAAGTGAAGACACCTTGGCGAAAGAGTCTGGGAGAGTAAAGGTGAATTACATGAGAGAAATTCAAAGGAATACTGGCCATGTTAGTCAAGGGCCTCAAACAACAACCCTCCATACAATAGGGCTAATTTGACCAAAATATACATCGAAAAAATGACAGAATTCTAGGATGATGGGATCAATAGCAGGTTTGAATCCTAAAGTGAAAAGGTATGTATAAACAAAGGAAAATCTAATTAAATAGGAGGTGATTCTTCGATTCGCATTAGGAATTATGATAGGGAAGTCATGACTCCAATGGCAGTCTTTACGAACTAAAGAAATCAGACCTTCAGTGATCTGAGTTGGGTAGATATCAGCATGATCTAAAAAGGAGTCTTGATTTCTAAGAGACTCTCTGTCATTAAAAAAATAGTTCCGTAAGATATTTCTTCCACAAAAGGTTCACGAAGGGGTTCAGAAGATTCCTTACCCCTAGAAGAAGACCTATGTGAAAGAGAACCTCTAGTTTTAGAAGAGGGGATGGAACTAAATGAAGGAAGAGAAGAACCACATACGGATGAAGACCCTAAAATACGTAGTCTACCTCCTCTTCTGCTCCTACTAGGAGCAAGAGGAAGACTATTAACTATAGAAACCATCCTAGGGTTAGGGTTTGATGAAGACGTGACAGTACGACGAAGATGAAAAATGAGAATTGAATATTCTGCAGGTTTTACGAGGAAGATGAGAACAAGAATTGAATATTCTGAAAACTTTGAACTTTATGTGAGAAAGACAAAGATGAAAACTACGTTTATACTAGGAATCAACCATCAAAGTAAAAGGCGCAATGATAGAAAGGTCATAATGAGAACTATTGCTTCGTAATTGATAAAGTTGTAAAAGAGCCTTAAAAACGCTGCAAAATCAAAGAACCAATAAAAAGATGTCACGTCTAATTAGCATTAAATGGAAGTGATAATTGAAGCATTGATTCTATAATAACATTAATGGCAACAAAAATTCCCGTTTTAATAAATTCCACTTCCCAAATATTCAAGTGATGAATAAATGGCAAGTAGGACTATCTGTATTGAGAAAATTGAGTTTATAAATATTAAAATGATTGAAAGATGACATGTCATGACACAAAGACTGGTCAAAGAACGATGATTAACAAAGAGGCACGGGTAGCGACAGATACGAGCAGAGGCACGAGCAGACATTTAAAAGACTCGACGCTCGTACCTATTCAAATCCAAAAATCAAAGAGAATGAATCTGAGAACACAAGAGAGTACATATATAGTATTTAACGAATATTAAATACTGAAAATGTTAGAGAATCTATATTAAATTGCAATGATTATGTAACGTAATATTTAAAGCCTTTAATTGTCTATAATGGCCCAATTATGACAAAGAAAAAATGTATATCTTAGAGATAACTACAAAAATAATGAGGCGGTTCATTTGTAAGGACACAAAATATTATTGCAATATACTGATTTATTTTGCTTTCTATTCATTTTACTAGCAAAATCAATCTATTTTATTTATTTTCGATTATCAGTAACCTGAATTCTTCTAAAAATAAAGCTTTAACCGAATTCCATTTTTTGGTAAAATAAGGATTTTCCTTAGAAATAGTTATGGAGATAAATTTTTCCACAAATCATGACGGATCACTAGAGTTGTTTCACATTGCGGTCGAAAATTATAGTGATCATCAAAATTTCTAATGCTTTAGAACAGAATACCTGGAGTGCAAGTTCAGTGGTGTGACTCAGGTTGTGGACAAAGATGCAAGGCTTGATACACAAGTCATCCCTAGGAGAGAGAGATTTAAGTACCTTAACTCAGTTATTCATAGGAATGAGGAGATCGACGAGGATGTCATACATCGTATTGAGGCGGATGGATGATATTGAGCCTCGCTTTTGATGTTTTTGTGATAAGAATGTACCTTCAAGACTTAAAAGAAAGTTCTATAAAGTGTTGGTCAAACAAACTATGATATATGGGGTGGATTGTTCACTAGTCAAGAACTCCTATATCCAGAAGATGAAGGTGGATGAAATGAGGATGTTGAGATGGATTTGCAATCATTCCAGGTTAGATAGAACTAGAAATAAATTTATATGAGACAATGTGGCATGGCCTTTGTGAAGAAAAAGATGTGAGAGGCGCGTTCAGTGTAACGACCCGCCAGTCATTATGACAATTAACGTCCCGTTCAGTGGCTTAAAGTCTGGTAGCTTCGTATTATATATTATGACTTGTATATGTGGTCAAGTTCGATTTTCGGAGATTGATTTGGAAGGATTATTCTTGTCTTAGAAGCATAAGCGAAAAGAGTTGACCGGAGTTTGAATTTTGTGTAGACAACTCCAAAATGGTGTTTTGATGATTCCAAAAGCTTTGTATGGTAATTTTTGGATTAAGGCATATGCCCGAATTTTGATTTGAAGGTTCGTAGGTCAATTTGATGCATTGTAGCAAAAATTAGAAAGCTAAAGGATTAGAAGGTTGAGAGGTTTGACCGGGAGTTGACTCTGTGAATATCGGGCTCGTATTGCGATTCTGATAGTTGGAATAGCTCTGTTACATCATTTGGGACTTGCATGCAAATTTAAGGTTATTCCTGGTTGATTCGATATGATTTGGTGCGAGTTGTAGAAGTTGAAAGTTCACTAAGTTTAATTTGAGGTGCGATTCATGTATTTTGATGTTGTTTGATGTGATTTGAGGCCTCAAGAAAGTCCATATTATGCTACAAAACTTGTTGGTATGTTCAGACATGGTCCCGAAGAGCTCAAGTGAGTTTGGGGTAGGTACGGACCATTTCTAGGATATTCTTAATTGCTAGTTTTTTGCCACTGGGTTATGCATCGCGATTACAAAGTTTGGTTCGTGTTTGCGGTGAGCAAATTTGACATTTGCGCACTATGAAAAGCGATCACAAAAGCATTTTTGCAGTCGCATAGAGGAAATTATGTTGTCACTTATCCAACTTTTGAAACTTATATCTTACAATATATAAGGAATTTGGAGATGATTCAAAAATAAAAATTGTAGACCTTTGAGTCTAGTTTTCAGAAAATCTAACCATTTGTCATTTGGAGTTCTACATATAAAATTATATTTGTTAACAAACTATCTGAGAAGAGTATGTGAAGGATATGGGAATTCGTTCATTGCGATTGCGAGGGAATGGACGCGATCGCGAAGGGTAACAGTTGTGCTGGAAAATTTTTGAACCGCGGTCACAAAGGATACCTCTGCGTTACCCCAAGGATAATTAACACAAGCCTCATTGTCTTCAACAATAGTTGCATACTCATCCAACATAGGTGATTCATGCTTTCTTCTGAACAAAATAGATTCCATAATAAGAATTTTCATAAGCTACACAATATCTTCATCACACTTGCATACATGTTTGAAATTCACATCATCCTTTTAAATTTGATTATGTATCATATACTCTTGAATGTCCTTGAAGGTCACACCCTTAGACTTCAAAAATAACATTTCAGAATCTTACTATCTCGTTTAATTGGGTTATTAATATTATGTGATGTGGTCCTTAAATCGCTTATAATGTGAAAATCGTCAAGGATGAATGACACATCACGGTAAAAAAATTTGAAACTAATGGAATCTCGATCATTGGTGAATACGCGAGAAAGATTCAAATAATGAACCAACTCATGTTGCAATGTAAATTATCCATAGCTATGATATACCGAAATGTGCCATTAGTCAGCTTCTCCTGTTATGCAAGAGTCAAGAGATATGCAATTAAACCCTTCAAATCGTGGTTCATCTTCCAGTAAGCACGATAGTTAAACCAATCTAGAAACTTATAATATCTCTCCCCTAGTTTTGTAGGTACAACAACATGGACTAAAGGAGCTTTACATATGCTTTAGGATCTTTAGGTGCTGTGGATTTCGTAGATGTCATCTGTTGAAAAAAGGTACTGGTGGAAAAAATAACTTTAGATCATTATAGTATAATTTATGTTTGACAACTTTTATAACTTCATATAAAATCAAAAGAATCATTAAAAAATTTCAGTACAATTTGGCTTAAGTTATATTTTATAGCCTTCAAACTCTAGACTTTACAGACTTAAGTTTTGCTTTAAGTATTATAAACCTCAAACATTAATAGCATCACCCATTTGAGTTTCAAAATTTTTGAAAATTTCAACATCTCCACAAACACAAACACAGTTTCAAAAACTTAAAAACACTAATCGTAAAAGTAAAACCAACAAAACTAATGCACTGATCAAAGTAAAAACTAGGAAACTATTTTAAATCAAATAAAACAAAATGATTCAACTAAGATTACTATCAACAACAACAAAAAATATTCTAAAATTAAATCATAAATTGATCCTAAATTAAAAATCATACACAGAGTAATGCAATGTGCAAAAGAAACTATTAAAAATCATACCTATGATTATACTTAGTTTGTTGGAGAAGAAATAGTTTAAAACAATCAAGCAGAATGCAATAGTGAAAACCGTTTGATTTCAGTGAAGAATAAAAAAGTGCGAAGAAGGAGAGAGATAGAGACAAAAGAATACCGTATAGTTGGAGAGTAGGTAGCCTTTTATTTAAAGAGGGCAAAATCAACTTTTTAAAATGCTTTTATTAAAAAATTGGTTAAGGATGCAAACTAAAAAATAAAATGGGTACAAATTAAAAAGAAACAATGGCATGGCTTGACAACACATGAAGAAAATTCGCAATTGATCACGCCCAACTATGCCTTATAAAAAGGACACGCAGACGTTGCAAATATAATTTGAGTATTTAGCCTAGAGTCGAACTCAGAAGGAATTAACCTATCAAATACTTTTGTTGGACTTACTAAATTCTACAGAATCAATTTTTCAAACGTTTCCAATAACACTTGATGGTATTTCTACTAACTACGAATAACAGTAAATAAACAACTGAAAACTAACTACGATTAAAGTGTAAACAACTAAGAGAAGGTTCTAAGGCTACAATTTCCCCTATTGATGGAATTCCTTCCGGTTATGCTTCACATAGAATCACCAAATCATCTCTATAATTCATGAGCACTTCTCTTACAGTAAATTTCTCCCGAGTAATTAAAATAATTTACTAGATGCTCTCTTCTGAGTTACACTAGCTGGCTTTGTTTATTACAGCTCATTTTAGATTGCACCCAATGCTTTGTTATCCCTAATCCCGCCTTTTATACCGCAATTATAGATCCCTCTTATACTTTGGGAGTGATGTTGTCCAACAATTGACCTAAATATGCACTATCTCTCGAGTTATGCACACTAAATAGGCATAGCTAATTGAGGATTCTGTCAATTATCTACAACAAGCACGTAGTTGAACAAATAGAGATTAAATTGGCAAACTATATTAACATAATCAAGAAGTCCATCCTTCAATAAGTTCCATCAAAACCCTAGACAAAAGAATTAGCTACTCATGCTAGTTAGAGTCACAATAATATTCAATTTCATCGTAAATCGTAAAAACAAAAGGAAGAAAGGAAGAACTCGATGTTGAATTATCCTCCTTGCCTCTTGCCTCCCTTTTTCTTGCACTAAACTATGAAAACCTTGGTAATCAATACTTGGGAGAGCTTTACCTTCTATAAGTTAAGTGAATTTACCCCAGAATTTCAATTTTACCCCTGAAAATTAATGTTCCGGAACTGGACTAGCGTGGCCGCGCTCGTGGGCATGCTAACGGCCGCGCTAGTAGCGTACCATTCTGCCTCAACCATTTGGACTAGCGCGGTCGCGCTAGTGGACGCGCTAATCCAGGTCTTTATTTTCTCGATTCTTTTTCTCATCTTCTCGCGTACTTAGCTCATAGGGGTTTTTCTTGCTTCAGTGTAGTTCCAATCACAACTTTAAGGCCTCATACAATCTTCTTACTCTTGCACGTGTGAAATTCACAATTAGAGCTCACTTTTCATCATTTAACTATATTATAACATTGAAACATAATCAAGATCTGGCATAAATAATTGCCAAATTACATAAATCTAGCTTATTATCAACACCCCACACTTAAATCATTGCTAGTCCTCGAGCAATCTACCACACTCTATAGAGTTTCCTTCCCTAATCATTATTCCCCAATGCATCACACTAAGAACAAATCACATAAGTTACGCCTAGTAGTGAACAATCCTAGCCTCAAAAATCGATTCCCACGTGTCGTGCAATATTCATACTTTCTCAAGCTACTCTACACAGAAGTCAAGACTTTCCTTTCCTTCATGACTCACATGCCCTCACATTCACACAAGAGAGTAGTTCCACATACAATGATATTTAGAAAAATTATGAACTTAGATAGACAAAATTCGCTCACTCTCAAAAAGAACGTTCACATGCAACAAAGATGCACCATAGGCTTGCTCGTAATATACTACTCTACTAATCGAGTCCACTCAGTCTACGATCAATAGGACTTCACTTGGTTGTAATGTAGGTTAAGGGACGGGTAGGATATATTTGGATATAGTGACTAGCCTCCATAAGGACTTTTTAATACAATTACATTAACATTCAAAACTATACTTATGTCTACCAAACATTCCACCACTTTTACAATAACAACCCCATTCATTAGGTGCCTTTGCATAAAGCTACCACTTATCAACCGCTATATTTATTCATAACATGTTTTTTTTCTTTTTTCCGTGGTTCTTCTTCTTTTATGCTTCAGAATTCAGCACATATTCTCTATTTCAATAGTTCCACTAAAAAACCACCACCACCCCACACTTTTGATTTTGCATATTTTCAATACCAATAAAGTGCTTATGGGAGGTAAAAGGGTTTAAACAGCAGGCTATTCAAACAATTGGGTAAGGTTTGTAATGTGGTACCAAAGAAACGGGCTTATAGGCTCAACGGGGTTAACTAAGACTCGTTGCATTCAGGTAGGTTTACTTTATATGTCTTGCTCAACAAAGAAATGCCTATATCACTTCTAAAATTGAGTGAAAGTACTATTTTGCTTTGCAAACACACAGGGAAAGTTCTAGACATCAAATGTGAATCATGAAATACAGTAATACTCACACACACATGGCATATGGCTCATTTAAGATTGGTTTATCAAGACATTCTTCTCTGAGATTTCAAGGTAGTTACAAACATACAATTTCAGGCACTGTAGTGAGAATCAACCGCTGAGACTAAGCATTACACTCTGATGTCTATTGTGTTTAGGTGTATAAACGCTAAGGGTCTCTCTATTGATTTCAGCTCATGTCCCATTAATCCTAACTACCAAACTAAACAAAACTAACAAAACTACCGATTCCTGGTTCATGTTAAACCCTTGAAAAAGAACCGTGGCCCAAAGAAAAATCAAGGGGGAGTTACTACACTACCTAAAAAATAAAATAAAAAATTGGTATTTTTTCTAGACTACTTCCCTCAAGAAAATTATTTAAGGGATCCGTCAGCAGGAAGAGTCTCCATATTTTATTTTTTCCTCGACTTAATCCCTCAAGAACCCCGCCAAAAGTGATATGTCGTCATGATAAGTCACTTACTATTTTAACTTCCCTAATGAACTATTACTCAAACACCAATACAATCCACGCAAAACAAACAAAGCACAATCAAACAGTTAGTTGTACAATTACATACATACAATAAAGTATCCCCCACCCTACACTTAAATATAGACATGTCCTCATGGCATCAAAATTTAAAGAACATTGAGGTAAAGGAAATTCCTTGAAACATCACTCTCGGTCGGAGATGGTGTCTGGGTTCACATGGCAATCACGACCCAGAGCTTGCATCCAACCTAAAAATTTCTGCTCTGACTTCACCTACTGGTCAGCCACCACGTCTACGCGGATATCCAATTTTGTCACGGAGGAACGTAACCCGGCCACCTCTTGCTCCAAAGTAGTAAAAAGGGACCCTCGGGCAGCTCTAGAAGATGCTACCATCCCGGACGGTGCTGTAATTGCTGCACTGGGCTCATGGGCTTGTGTTTTGGCCGCCACGTCCTCCTGCTTGGTCTCCTCGTCCTCCAAGTCATTAGAGCCACTACTCTTCTCCCCACATACTAACGCTGGCTCATTACCCATAGTTACCTTATCAGTCTGGAACTTGCGGTCATTTGGTACTAGCCTATCCACACAGATAGATTTTTCGGCACCCGAGCTTGCCTGCAAAGCTGAGTAACTAAAGAAAGGAAAAATAACCCATACCTTTTGACTGCGCTGCGTATGAATATTTCCCCGTGCATCACTCTGGCCACATCGAAGTCAAGACCATTGATGAAGCACCAAATGAAAGAAGCTCGGGGCACATTTACCTCTATAGTGTTGTAGGACGGAATCAAACGGTTGTTAATTAGATACAACCAGTACTTCCCTTCAAAGTTTAGTGATGAGGAGTGAACTTCTCACCATACTTCATCCAAACTACCTCTTTCCCGGGTATGCAGATCGTATCAAAGAATCGCTCCCACTTTGCATCTGTTAGGTTACGGCCATACTTATAAAAGCCATCATAATCAGGCACTGGAGGGGGCAGTTGGTACGCTATCCATATTGCCTCAACAAAGGCATTCACTGCCTCTCAGTGCACTGTGACGACGCCATTGTCATACTCCGGCAAATTGGCATAAAACTCTCTAAAAACCATTCCATTGCCCTCACCTGGCTCATTAATGAAGGTTTGCAATCCCCGCCTTAACAACTCAGTGTACATGTGAGGGGTAGTGTAGCTAGACCGAACCGATGTTAATACCCATCTCCGAAATCGACTTTTTAGAGGCCTTCTCCACAAATCGGTCCTGAGTCTTGGCCGATACAAAACTGTTGCTATCAAATTGGTGGGTAGGGGGTGTCCCGCGGCCCTGGACGAGCTTGCTTGGTTGCTAGAAGAGGGGTCTGTGGCACGACATTTCCAAGATGGAGCCATAATACCTGAAAAACGGGAACACATTAGCACATTCCAACACAAACTTGTGATGCAATGCGGTTACTCAAACTTCACACGCATAAGTGGTCACAAGCTACATAATTACGTTCACTGAGGCCTTTCCACAAACATCTTGTGGGCATTAGACAATCACAACCAATTTCAAGCAATTTATGACATCAAACCACCACAATATCTTTCCAAACTCACAAATCAAGTGAAGCAACAGCCCACCAAGCCCACCCCGCACAAACACTATAACATATGTTACCACTTCTACTACTCACAGGAAAAAAACTACAAAAATGCACACTAAAACAAACTAAATTCTGCAAAACAAATCGAAAAACAAAGAAAGAAAAATGGAAAGAAAGAAACGTACCTGTAGTGAGATAATGTGGGAAGAAGAAAAGAAAGTGGAGGGGGGAGGGGGTGTGGTTGGAGTTTGTGAGAAGATGGGAGATGAAGAGAAGGATTGGAAGTTGAAGAAGAAGGGGTTAGGGTTGGGAAAGGTTTGGGTATGTTTGGTCAAATATGGGTTTGTGATGAATGAGGGGGGTGGGGGTTCGGGGGTTTAGTTAGTTGGGTTAATTTAGAGTAAGGGAATTAAAACAAAAAACTTAAAACTTAGAATAAATAAATAAAATAAAACTTAAATGTCATATTTTTGGGTGGACTAGCACAGTGCGGGTGCGGCTGCAGTAGTCCTGGCAGAATACTTCCCAATTAGCGCGGCCACTAGCGCGATCGTGCTAATAGCGCAGCTAGTAGCACGTTCACAAGCGCATGTGCGCTAAAGCTTTTGAGCCCAAGCAGAATGTTACTCAATTAGCGCAGCCTGTAGTGCAACTAGTACCGCGGGCGCCAAAATTTGATCACGCCCAACTATGCCTTTTAAAAAGGACACGCAGACGTTATAAATATGATCTGAGTATTTAGCCCAGAGTCGAACCTACAAGGAATTAACCTCTCAATTACTTTTGTTGGACTTACTAAATTCTACGGAATCAATTTTTCAAACGTTGTCAATACCACTTGATGATATTTCTACTAACTACGATTGACAGTAAATAAACAACTAAAAACTAACTATAATTAAAGTGTAAACAATTAAGAGAAGGTTTTAAGGCTATGATTTCCTCTATTGATGGAATCCCTTCCGGTTATGCTTCACATGGAATCACCAAATCATCTCTATCAATCATGAGCGCTTATCTTACCATAAATCTCTCTCGATTAATTATGATATTTTAATAGACGCTCTCTCCCGAGTTACGCTAGCTGGCTTTATTTATTACAGCTCACTTTAGATTGCACCCAAGGCTTCATTATCCCTAATCTCACCTTTAAACCCGCAGTTATAGATCCCTCTTATACTTTTGGAGTGGTGTTGTCCAACTATTGACCTAAATATACACTCTCTCTCGAGTTATGCACACTAAATAGGCACAACTAATGGAGGATAATGTCAATTAACTACAACAAGTATGTAGTTGAACAAATAGAGATTAAACTGGAAAACTATATTAACATAATCAAAAAGTTCATTCTTCAATAAGTTCCATCAAAACCCTAGACAAATGAATTAGCTAGTCATGCTAGTGTTTGTCACAATAATATTCAATTTCATCATAAATCGTAAATATAAAAGGAAAAAAAGGAAAAACTCGATGTTCAATTATTCTCCTTGCCTCTTGCCTCCCTTTTTCTTGAACTAAACTATGAAAACCTTGATAATCAATCCTTGGGAGAGCTTGACCTTCTATAGGTTAAGTGAATTTACCCCCAGACTTCTAATTTTACCCCTGGAAATTAATGTTCCGGAACTGGACTAGCACGACTGAGCTAATAGTTGCGTTAGTAGCCTACCATTTCTCCTCAACCACCTGGACTAGCGTAGTCGCTCTAGTGGGTGCGCTAGCCCAAGCCTTTATTTTCTCAATTCTTTTTGTCGTCTTCTTGTGTATTCAGCTCATATGGGTTTTTCTTGCTTCAATGTAGCTCTAATCACAGCTTTAAGGCCTCATACAATCTCCTTACCCACAAACACTACAACATATGTTACCACTTCTACTACTAAAAAACACAGGAAAAAAAACTACAAAAGTGCACACGAAAACAAACTAAATTCTGCAAAACAAATTGAAAAACAAAGAAATAAAAATGAAACAAAAGCAACATACCTGTAGTAAGATAATGTGGGAAGAAGAAAAGAAAGTGGAGGGGGGGAGGGGGTGTGGTTGGAGTTTGTGAGAAGATGGGAGATGAAGAGAAGGATCGAAAGTTGAAGAAGAAAGGGTTAGGTTTGGGAAAGGTTTGGGGGATATTTGGTCGAATATGGGTTTGTGATGAATGAGGGGGGTGGGGTGGGGGTTTAGGTAGTTGGGTTAATTTAGAGTAAGGGAATTAAAACTTAAAACGTAAAATAAATAAATAAATAAATAAAATAAAACTTAAACGTCATATTTTTTTGTGGACTAGCACAGTGCGGGTGCGGCTGCAGTAGTCCTGGCAGAATACTTTCCAATTAGCGCGGCCACTAGCGCGATCGTGCTAATAGCGTAACTAGTAGCACGTTCACAAGCGCATGCGCGCTAAAACTTTTGAGCCCAAGCAGAATGTTACTCAATTAGCACAGCCTGTAGTGCGACTAGTAGCGAGGGTGCCAAATTTTGATCACGCCCAACTATGTCTTATAAAAAGGACACGCAGACATTACAAATATAATCTGAGTATTTAGCCCAGAGTCGAACCTACAAGGAATTAACCTATCAATTACTTTTGTTGGACTTACTAAATTCTGCGGAATCAATTTTAATAAACAACTGAAAACTAACTATAATTAAAGTGTAAACAATTAAGAGAAGGTTTTAAGGCTATGATTTCTTCTATTGATGGAATCCTTTCCGGTTATGCTTCACATGGAATCACCAAATCACCTCTATCAATCATGAGCGCTTCTCTTATCATAAATCTCTCTCGATTAATTACGATATTTTAATAGACGCTCTCTCCCGAGTTACGCTAGTTGGCTTTGTTTATTACAGCTCACTTTAGATTGCACCCAAGGCTTCGTTATCCCTAATCTCGTCTTTAAAACCGCAGTTA
Organism: Nicotiana benthamiana; assembly: GCA_034376525.1. NCBI lineage: Eukaryota > Viridiplantae > Streptophyta > Magnoliopsida > Solanales > Solanaceae > Nicotiana > Nicotiana benthamiana. The sequence goes on from CM067331.1 coordinate 100,774,163, forward strand.
TAGATACCTCTTATACTTTTTGAGTGGTGTTTTCCAACTATTGACCTAAATATACACTCTCTCTCGAGTTATGCACACTAAATAGGCATAACTAATTGAGGATAATGTCAATTAACTACAACAAGTATGTAATTGAACAAATAGAGATTAAACTGGCAAACTATATTAACATAATCAAGAAGTTCATTCTTCAATAAGTTCCATCAAAACCCTAGACAAAAGAATTAGCTAGTCATGCTAGTGTTCATCGCAATAATATTTCATTTCATCATAAATCGTAAAAACAAAAGGAAATAAAGGAAGAACTCGATGTTGAATTATTTTCATTGCCTCTTGCCTCCCTTTTTCTTGCACTACACTATGAAAACCTTGATAATCAATCCTTGGGCGAGCTTGACCTTCTATAGGTTAAGTGAATTTATCCTAGACTTCTAATTTTACCCCTGAAAATTAATGTTCCGGAACTGGACTAGCACGACCGCGCTAATAGCCGCATTAGTAGCCTACCATTTTTCACAAGGACAACTTTTGGTGTTGATGGGTGAATTCATCCTCATTCTTGCAAATTATGTAAAAACAAATCAATGGTATGAAAAGTTAAGGTTGATCTCACATCAGAGAAAATCAGAAGCAAAAACTTAGAGAGAAAAAATATATTTCAACTTTATTTTTCTTCACTCTTCTCTTTTTGGCTGGATCAAACAAGTGGGCGTAATTGAAATTAGTTGAAAAATACCTAATAGAGACTATATACAAAATTTGAGCAAGATTAGAAGTGATTTACATTGTTTTTAGGTAAACAATCACACTTAAAAATTCAACTGCAGCATGTGTATATCACTTTATATATCATGTGCATAGTGTATATCACACACAAGTTTTTAAGCATGTGTATATATATATATATCACTTTGTATGTCATGTATACAACACAATTTTTTAATGGGCGCCCGTGTATATTATATTGTATATCGTATATATAATTTTTCATAAATATACATAGATAAAATGATATATATGAGATACTACTGATATACATACGATATATTGTACCTTGAGATAAACAAAAAAGAAAAAAGGAATTTTAATATAGATCTTATTATATACAAAGACATAAAATAAAGGTGAGATATACACATTATTTGATATGTTATACATAGTGATATACAAACAACACACTTATTTTTGTGTTATACACTTAGATTCAAACACAACAATAAATGATAAATAATTATATTTATAATTTCAAATTTTAAATATAACAAAGAAGGAAAATAAGATTTTGATATACATAAGAAAAGAAAATTAAAATTGTAATATATATTATTGTGTGATATACCTTTATTGACTACTTGATGTCAATAAATGATAAATGGGTCAATTCTAGCCAACTAGCATACTGAGTTAATATATGGGAAAACTACCCTCTATAGCACATAAAAATTTTAATAGCCAATATTTTCTCCCACTTACATGAGATGGCCTTTTGGTCCAAACATATTATATCTAATATCCCGAAATATCTATTTTGTGTATTTTTTGTATAGTGACAGTCTATTTTGTATAGTGACAGTCTATTTTGGATAATGACAATCTATTTTGTATATATTTAGTATAGTGAGAGTCTATTTCGTATATATTTTATATAATTGCAGTCGAGTGTGTATAAATTGTATAGTAACAGTCTATTAATATACTTTTGTATAGTGATAGTCGATTATATATATATATATATATATATATATATATATATATATATATATATATATATATATATATATATTTTATAATGACAGTCTATTGTATATAATTTGTATAGTGACAGTCTATTTTAATATATTCTCTATGTAGTGACAGTCTACTTAGTATATACATTGCATAAAATTTGTATATAGAGTGCATCACGCATCTTGCAATGTAGCCATAATATATTATTAATGTATCCCCAAGTATTTTTGTGTATCCAAAGGATATAGACTATTTTAATGTATAAATTTTGGATATATAAAGTGCATTGTGCATTTTACTACGTAGTGATGTAGTAAAATTTATATACGAAAGATTCTCTAAAATTTAATATTGTGTTAAAAATTAGAATGATGATAGTTATTGAAAATTTATATCTATTATATACTAGTATTTATTTGAATGTACATTTACGTTATTAATTAATTTCTAGCTAAAATAGTATATTTTGGGCAAAATAATATATGGGTCTTGTACAAATTACTGAATTTCAGGTTGCTTTGTAGATTTCTGGTTATTAGGCAAAAAAAAAATGCAAGATTAAATTTTAAGAAACGGGTAATAAATATATTCGCATGACAAAAAATGATGTAAAAGAAACATGCAAAAATGGTATAGGGTGAAGGAGCAAGAGGAATGAGAGATCAAAAGAAGAGGTCACAGGCGTTGCTTCATAGCCGAGCTTTTATCAATAGCAATTCAGCAGCATCAGTTGTATTGGATAGCTCTCGCCGCCACAATAATTTGTTTGATCCGTTGGCTGTTAATTATTCACTCACTAACCTCTGTGTTATGTGTTTATTGTATTTAATTAATTTATGCATTGTAGTTGTTAAAAGTTTGGCCCAACAATGATAATTGCTCTTGATATATGGTGCTAAACTCCCAATTGAAAAGGGCCTCATAGATTGAACCGGTCCAAACCCGATTTCGATCTGAATATTTTTCTTTGATGAACTGAAAATTAAAACAAACTGAATTAGGAATAAAGGAGGCGGAATTTGTGCGCCAAAATCCTTGAATCTGCTCCAGAATATAGGTAATCTCAAAAGAGCCAACACAAAGCCTGCTAAATCGGGAAGTGAAAAAGGTTGCGTTGCTGAATCAAAGCAGAAAAGAGCAGAAATAAAGAAGCAGCCACCAAAAAAATGAAGACAACCAAAGGTGGCAAAGTCATGAACCCTACCGATGCTTATCGCAAGGAAATTCGCAAACGCGAATTGAAAAGGGTAAAATTTCTCAATGCATTTCTTATAAATTCAATTTAACTATTTGGAGTTGGCTATATATCTATTGTCAAGAATCCATTTCGATTCAGTACTCAATATTTAGACATGTTCCGGGTTGCATTAGTCCCAAACAAGTTGGAGTAGGCTAAATCCTCATTTTCCATTTAAATTCATCTCAAGCCCACATTATACAAAATAAAAGTAAAAAGGAGTTCTAGGAGTTGTATATTGACTCTTTCAATCTATTTTACAGCATATTGACGTCCTTTCATGCTTTGTGGGAGGTTTTGGAGTGTCACATGCTTTTAGAGATTCTTGCTCAATTCTGGCTTTGTATTGCAAAATATAGGAATATTAGGATATGGAATACTTTAAAAATAAAAAAGCTGTTTTTTTACTAATTGTTAAAAGCTGTCAATAATGCTTGATTGTACCTATTCCTTTCACAGAACAAGAAAGAAAGGAAGAAGGTGAGAGAAGTTGGTATCTTAAAGAAGAATCCGGAGCAACTAAAAGATCAGATTCAGAAACTAGAAGTGATGAGTAAGTTGTTGTGGGAGATGGCTGGTTGTTTCGATCTCTTTTTTTTTTTCAAAAATATTTGTGTGGTGATGTTAGGATTGTGGAGCTAGTGTATGGCAGTGGAAAAAGAGTACCTCGGGTCTCATATACAGGACAACAGACATATTTAAAGTTATGCGACCTACTGTGGTTAAACTTATGAGTCATAACTTTGAGCAAGACTGATAGAACATAAACATCTTGCACCTGCTTGGTGCTTTGTTCTGGAAATAAAACTTATTCTTATCCCAAAAAAGTGATGAAATATAAACTTAGACAAATTGCAAGAGTGACTAAGAACTAGTTTGGATTTGTTGAAGACCTAATTAAGTTAATAAAAATACCCATACGAAAATAAGTAAATAAAAGTGTGCCCTGTCTAACAATTTTTAAATGAGATAGTCATACACTTCAACATGATATCAGACCAAGGTCTTATGTTCGACTCTCTCATGTCACCCATTATGATAAAGAATTTCCATATGCTTGATTTATTAAAAAAATCACACTTGCATGTGAAGGGATAAATTAAAGTGTGCTCTCTCTAACCACTTAAACTTTTAGGTGAAATGACTCCACGGATTTATGCCCTGATATATTACATAAGAGATAATATTTATACTAACACTACTGATAGAAAATTTTAAGAGAGGTAGAAGGACCTTCACATGATATTCATTGGCTTAGAAAAAAGTTGTCATGTGTGATAACATACATACAAGATATTCCCGATAAACATGCATTTACATTAAGGATCTGCCTTGAGTCCTGTATTTGTTACTCTAGTTATGGATGAGCTGACCAATATAAGATGATATTGTGTCAATTGAATAAAATAAAGAGAGAGTCAACCAAAAGTTTGAACGGTAAGAAAGCACTATGTAGAGTTAAGCTTCTAGGATAGGTAAAAGTAATTCAATATATCATGTTAAGACCACAAACAAATTGACAAGACACATGAGGCACTAAGCAAAAGGCATGAAGCAAAGCACATGCTTCTTCAAACTTCAAAGTGAAGTGCACGATTAATTGAAAATATATATATATATATATATATATATATATATATATATATATATATATATATATATATATACCATATATATACATCAAATTGCAATTAAAATTACTATTTTAGCATCCAATATACAATAGTGACACATTAGATGCAATTGAAGCATTACCAAAATATTATTTCAACAAGGTCAACTAAAATGAGAGAAGATCAGTTGAGATGGTTTGGCCATATTGTAGATCTTCATATGCAATTATGCACCGCCTGTTCTAGGTGCGGCAATTTGATTACCGAAGGTGATAAGATGAGACGAGGTAGATTTAAAATTTAATGAGAAAGAATTATATTAAAAACGTATAAGCTCGGGAAATCAATGCGAACTTAATTGAATCAGTCGTCATCCTTCGCTCTTGTGCTAAAGGCTCTCTTACCACAGGTCGCCATTCCATCCTTTTTCGAAAGGGTAGATGCTTTTCTCCTCGATTCATCGAGATCTCAAGTTGACATCTCGAACATAATCCTGTTGTTGGTAATGGCCTTGGCGAATGACTTGCCACGCTTTCTGGGCTTGACTCTTGTGGGATGTGCTCAGCTAGATAATACCAACTAGGTCAGGTGCTTGTTAGGTGTTCTTTATTCTAACTAGAGATTTTGTATAGGGTAGTGTGTGATTTTGAAAATCTCTATTTTTAGGGAATTCTTAATTGCTTGAGAGTCATTTTTTTAGTAATTGCATGAAATGACTTGAATAGAGTGGGATGGTATAGATGATTTTTATTACTAAATCCAATGTCCTAGGAATTGATCGATTGATTGATAACATTGTGGTGTGTAGTTCCTGATCGCTAATTTTTTGAAGTACTAGGTTATACACCATGACCAACCAGCAAGTTACACTTTTATTTAATGTTACTTTAGTTTCAGAGCTTCTATCTTTACTCCTAAAGTGACAAAAATCCATTTTGATAAATGATAATTGTTGCTTTACATGAAACTTTAAGTTTTTTTTTTTGGCTGGAGCTCATCTTTGGTGCCACCAGGAATAGAAAAGGTGTTGCTTGTGGAAGTTTGGAGAGCTCTTGCGCAAATTTTATGGACATGCATCATGCTCATGGAATAAAATGGCATTAGAATTAGTTGTAGGGCTGGCTATCAAAATGTTCTATGCTCAGGGAATAAAATGACATTAGAATTAGTTGTAGGACTGGCTACGAGGAAAAAAAGATAAGTTGTTGGAGCTTGGATAGTCCAGAATTTTGTTTACAATTGTGTTTGTCTTATTCTTATTTTAATATGAAGATGTTTTGACATACACAGAGGCTGAGGGTGCTCTAGAAAAAGCAAGGAAACAAAAAAAAGAGACAACTTGAGGATACACTTAATCTTGCTCTCAAGAAAAGAAAGGTAAGGTTTCCTATGTAAAATATTCAGATACCTCTGTGCAAATTGAGTTATTTGAGATATAATGTAACCCAAAAAGAATAAACTAGAGTTTATTTCTAGTTTTTCACAACTTGAGTTAATTATATCTGGATTTTTTTTTCTTTCATGAAGAGCTGATTATTATGATCTAAATTTAATAGAACGAAATCCGCAAAAGAAGATATCTGAAAACCAAAAGAAAAAGATGAAGTTATCCCCTGTGTCAAAAACAAAAGGTCAAAAAGAAATAAAGGACCAGGCCAATTCAGCCCTTCTTCCCCTTTTTCTGTGCATATTATAATGATCTAAAGCTGGGAACCTTAGTTTCTCTATATATAACATGTACCATGTGGATGTTATTTTGTTCACTTATTCGAAGTTGGAGTTGGGCTCTATCATTATTGCCTTATTGGCATGCTTAACTCTTTTGAATTCCAAAAGCTCTTGAATATTCCCGGCTGAGCACATTCAGATCCATCTAAATCATTATATCAACAACAACAACAACAACAACAACCCAGTATAATCCTACTTAGTGGGGTTTGGGGAGGGTAGTGTGTACGCAGACCTTACCCCTACACTTGGGTAGAGAGGCTGTTTCCAAATAGACCACCGGCATCTTCCCTCCAAGAACTTCCCACCTTGCTCTTGGGGAGACTCGAACTCACAACCTCTCGGTTGGAAGTGGGAGTTGCTTACCATTAGAGCAACCCCTCTTGTCAAATGTACATACTATCTCAATCTTTAGAATGTCCATTCAATGTTTTCTCTGAGCTTCCAACAATTATTAAAGATTCATGTATTTCAGCCTTCTCTCCCTCTTTCATTCACTTTATAAAATTGGACAATGAAATCAATTAAGCAATTTTTCTTGCTGTCAGACCATTTGTCAATTGGAAAAATTCTTTTTCTCATTGAAAATTTATTCTTTTCATTTGGCATATCTGTTAACTATCTACAACACATAACACCAATCTATAAGTGTCAAATGAGGTAAAGTTTTTTCTTCTCCTGTTAGTTTTATCCCCACTTCCAACCGAGAGGTTGTGAGTTCGAGTCTCCCCAAGAGCAAGGTGGGAAGTTCTTGGAGGGAAGGATGCCGGGGGTCTATTTGGAAACAGCCTCTCTACCCAAGGGTAGGGGTAAGGTCTGCGTACATACTACCCTCCCCAGACCCCACTAAGTGGGATTATACTGGGTTGTTATTGTTGTTGTTAGTTTTATGAGTCTCGCGCAAATGTTAAAATTGCTCTTGTTTTTATATAATATTTCCATAGTTTTTATCGTGAAAATGAATATCTTTTGTTATAAAAAGTTTGGCTACTACACTATCCTTATTGATTTCCAGTGAGAAATAATGTTAACTTTGTTATTTTCCTTTTGCTGTAACAATGAATTTTTGATTCAAGTGTTAGGCTAATAATCACGCCCATTAGTAGACTTCACTTCTTTACATCCTCTTCTATTTATTTTTACCGGTAAGAAGTCATGGGTTATGTGGAAGTCTATTACGTAAATCGAAGAACAATGCACGGTTAACTGTTAAATTGTTTCGTAAGTCAATTTTTATCATTTGAACCTAAATTACAATGATATATAAGTAGAAGAATATAACTCAAATCATAAACCAACTATCATTCGGTAGGATTTAGGGCACTATAATTCTTACATATCAATTTTTTTTTGGGGGGGGTGGGGGGGGGGGGTGGAGGGGAGGAATTAAGTATTTGAATACATCTGAATCCAAGAGCTACATCCATTTTATAGAACTTTTAACAAATCGTTTAGATATTTTTGGTTATCTTTAATTTTGAAAAGTTTGTAACGATTGATAAGTGCACGTGTTCAGAAATTAGTTTAAATAAATACACCAACTAAGTACATATCAACTATTCCAAACAATTCATCGAACACCTTGTATGCTTGCCGTCAAACAATCGATTCTACAATAACCAATGCATTTTAATTAATTTCAAAATTTCACGCCTAGACATTAAACTTATTGTTGATACAGAAAGAAGGGAATAAACTATCCAATTTTTACCTACTACTATTGTAGAATAGTTGACAGTAAAAATTTTTAAACACCTGAGTTAAAAAACTAGTGATTTGTAAAGAAACCTAGAATTATATGTGGCTACTTCGATGGAGGCAACAACGCTGCTTTTGTTTCTTGCTCCTCGAAAAACTATTTTTTGTTGTTTTGAGTTCTTTGCAATTTTTATCCCCCCTTGGTCTCTCGTTGTTCCTAAGGCTTTAAGCCTTTTCCTTTTTCTTTCAACAGATCATTCTATGGGCTTTAAGCCCAATTCTTAAAGTGTTTTGCTCTTCTTTTTTTTGACTTAAAAAGTATAATGATACTCAGTTTTAATATTTAATAATATTAAAATTGTTAATATTCCTCTATTTGTATATTCAATTATTTATAAATAGAGAAGTAACTCATAAGTCAATGTTTTAGTCCGTAATAGAAGTATAATTTTGTATGCACTCGAGATAAGATAAACAAAATTTAAATTCTATATTAAGCGTATCATGAAACTTTTATAGATTTGAGGAATGTTACAATTTAAGCTTAAATTGCAGTTAGTCCAAAATTATCAACATAGATACTAATTAAGGAAAAAAGTTATATGAAAAGTTGGAATTCCTGCAGGGATTTGTGAATAAATGCATCTTGGATCGGAGTTATTGATAATTGTTAGCTTCTGTATGAAGTGAAGTTTGTTATCATTTTTATTGGTCATATATGTTTAATGCTGGTGATATAGTGTTCTCATGCTCTCATTTTATGTTTGACATGCTTGAATTTCATATTTGGCTCAAAACACTAGTTGCTTTCCTGCATCTGTGCGTGTGAAGAGAGAAGCTGCAGTCCCAAAATCAAGTGTTGTGACTACAGTCAACCAACCAGCAGTGCATGAATTAAGTAGCACATCTGCACCAAAACCTCAAAGCATTGATGACTCGTATACAGAAAGCTGTTGGTTGGTGTTGAAGGCTGAAGTAACAAGAAGTAGGAGAAAGGAAACAGATGCCGCAGGATAATGTGATGTTGACATTTACATCGCCCATGCCTCCTAATACTTTGATGTATGATCTTTGATGCACCTTATTCCCATTTTATCTTGGTATTTTTTCAGCCTTTAATGGGTAGTGGATATGCATCAGTCTAGAGGAAGCAGGAAACGTATTGTAAGTTGAAGTCTTTCAAGGAATTTTCTTTTTGCTAGCCTTTATGTATATGTTTTATTATACATAGGGGGATTACAAGATGAAAGTTCAGGTAGCCAACTAACTACTGGAGTGAATTAATTGTTAGCATTTTCCTTAAGAAATTATGGGTGAAATTTCACAAATGGGACAACTTATTAATCAGTCTCAAAGTACTCTGGAACAGATATAGGTGATATACCAAGACCCAATAGTATCCAAGGTGTTGATTGTCTCGACACTTTTTGCAGCTTATGAACTTGTGGAGAGTAGACAGCACAAATGAAATGAGGTTTCATGTCTTAAAAGAATTTCAGGCACAAGTCTCCTCTATGAATGTCGAACTTTAAAGATAAGGACTTTGAGGCGTAAAGAATCAGTTTTTAATTGAAATTTTGGCACTTGAACTTTTTACCGCATTATTTCTTCACAAAATTACATAATAATGCACTCAGTTATAAGTGTGCAAATGTATAGCCAAAAATCTTTATTCTCTATATCTTCGGGCGTGAAACATATGTGAGTTTCTATTATCCTTTTTTTTCAAGTTTCTACATACCTATCACAGCTATAAAAATGCAAAAACGGAGAAATCTAAAATTTCATCTCCTTTAATGCTAATCTTGTTAAATTTCTAATATTATTTTGTGACAATTTTGGAATGGGTATTGTTTGAACTTTTTAGAAATAGTCTAAGTAGGTTGTATTAAAATCATTTGATGGAGATTTGGACTTTAAACAAGAGCTGCAAGTGAAAATCGTACAAAAAGATCGTCAGGGATGCTTATACACTTTTATATAATGTTATACATTTTTATACAATGAGGTGCATTATTTGTATAGTTATATAAAAGTGTATAAAGATGTATAAGCACAATAGTGAAAATGTTGGTGATACACTGTATATGAAATCCATCAAATACCTGTAAATAATATATCAACCTTGTATAAAATAACGTACAAGAAGTGTTAATACATTATTATACAAGTGAATCATAATAATGGAGCTTTACGGATTCTTCTTCTTCTTTAGACATCTTCTGAAATTCAAATCACAATACTGAAAATGTTGGTGATACACTAAGAGGAGGAGGAGGAAGAAGAAGAAGAAGACCTATAAATAGTGTATAAGAGGTGTTTATACACTATTACACATTACTTATACAATATTATACACTATTATACAAATGAATCCTAATAATGGAGATTTACAAGTTCTTCTTCTTCTTCAGACATCTTCTGAAATTCAACTCGCAATACTGAAAATGTTGGTGATACACTATGTATATAGAAGAAGAAGAAATGTGAGAAATCAACCAACTACCTATAAATAATGTATCAACCTTGTATAAAATAATGTATAAGAGGTGTTTATATACTATTATACATTACTTATATAATATTTTACACTAGTATACAAATAAATCCTATTAATGGAGTTTCACAGGTTCTTCTTCTTCCTTGAGCATCTTCTGAAATTCAACTCAAAACTACTCTAAATCATTTCAAATTTGAGTTTTGAACTCCCCTTGATAATCCCAATCAATTGGGGCAACACACAATTCAAACAACTAACAAAATCGAAAAATTTAATTTCTAAAATTGAATCTTCGAACAACCTTTAATGATGACTCTAAAAAAAAAAGCCTTTTACGTAGTTTTTTTTGTTCTCATCTAAATGGTGATTATAAACATTGAATCTGGAAGGAGAATTGAAGAATAAATATAATGATAGAGAAATTTTGGGGTGCAAAGTCGTGATACAAGGAGGAAAAGAACGAAGATAAGAAAAAATTAAATATGGTGCGCTAACTAGTGAAAAGTAATTTTCAGATGGGATTTTTACCTAGGTATACTATAACAGAAATCTATTTACCACCTTTATTTAAGTTCTTTATTAATTACTTGTATATCTATATTTACAAGTTATATACAAAATAATTAAAAAGAACAGGATTCAAGATCCCTGTCAGTTACAGCATACCCACCCCCATTTCCAATAACCCCCATACATTTAAGATTCTATTTCTTTTTTCACTCTTTCTTAATAATCACCCAAAGTCTCTTTTTTATTTTATTACCCCTCTCCCCTCCGACACAGAAAATTCGATTCTTTTTCTTTTCCAAAGGTTTTCAAACTCAATTTCTCTCTCTTACTAATCATCCAAAATCTCTATTTCTTATTGATATAATACAGACAAAATTTGTAAAATTGCACTACAATCAAGATGTGGGCAAGTTTTGATTATTGTTTTCATTCTTTCTAAAATCTTTATTGTATGTGACTTGTATATGATACATCAATACCCAAAAATCGATACAATACTATACATTTATAATATGATTATATTATATTTTTAGTATAGAGTTGTGAGTGAAACTTGAAGAAGATGAAGATCATAATTGTATCATAATTTTTCAGAAATGTATCACAATTGTATTATAACTGTATATGTATCATAACTGTTGCAGGAATTGTATTATAAATGTATGATAATTATATATTGTTACGAGAAGTTGTGAGTTCATGATGAATTTCACAGTTAGTATCACAAATATATGATAATTATATATTAATTTATTAGTATTGTATCAGATATTATTTTTGGTATTTATATACCAAATACAAGTTAGATACAATTGTTGTACAAGTATGATAAAATATTATGTTTTAGGCATTGATGTATCTGATACAATTCAAATAAATTATGATACAGTTATCATACAATTCCTGAATATTTCTTCATTTTCAGTGTTGTCCAGCCTCACAGCAAAAGAATGATATAATTGGCGAATTTTTTAATAATATAAAGCTGTTAACAATGGTGGTAAGTGAGAAGATGAAGATTATTGGCGTAGATTAAGGAATATTGGTGTAAAAAAAAGAAGGAGAGAGAAGATGAGAGGGAAAAAAGAGGAGATGATGTAATTAAATCACATAATTGAATGCACTTATAATGGGGTAAGAGTCTTTTAAGAATCAATCTATACAATTTGTAACAAAACCTAGATACTTATTAAAAACTACAAAGCATAGGTAGATCAATTTGTAATATAGTATAGCTAGATAAAAATACCTTTTCGGATTATTTACAACCCGGGCCATATCAAGTAAATACTTCAAAGTGGGCCATTTTCTGATGGGTTGTTGGGCCAAGTGGCTGGTCCAGCATATTATGCTAGAAGTTCATGCACAAGTGCTTTTCCAGTATGTTATGCTGGAACTCCAAACTTTTCGTGTGTTGGGGTTCCAGCATAATATGTTGGAAGTTCATACACATATGCTATGACGACCCAAGGGGTCATCACCTTTTTTCAATCAAATTCCGTATCATCGAGGCCTTAAAAACCCCATTTAGGTATGCCTCGATTTTCATGCGCAGTCGGAGCACGTAACCGGAAAGCTTATATGTGAAATTCTGTGAAAAATGCTAAAATTATTATATTAAAATGAATAGATTTGACTTTGGTTAATATTTTGGGTAAATAGACCCGGACCCGCGATTTGACGGTCCCAGAGGGTTGTAGGAAAATATGGGACTTGGGTGCATACCCGGAATCGAATTTCGAGGTCCCAAGCTCGAGATATGAATTTTTAAGTGAAATTGCTTTCTGAAAATGTTTGAAGAGAACTAAAGTGAAATCTAATTGGAATGTAATGGTATCGGGCCCGTATTTTGGTTCTGACGCCCGGTACAAATCTCATATATGTTTGGAATCACTCTTGTAAAGTTTGGTTAAAAACGGACGTCATTTGACGCGATCCGGACCCTAATTGGGAAATTTATGCTTAAAAGGGAGTTTTGAGAAATTTCATTGATTTTGAGGTTCAATTCGATGTTCATGATGTTATATTGGTGATTTAATCTCACGAATACGTTTGTAAGATGTTTTTGAGGTTGTTTGTATACCTGGATTAGAGTTTTGAGGGCTCGGGTGAGTTTCGAGCAGGTTCCGGGATGCCTTAGGCTAAACAAGATTAGATGTTGCAGGTTCATGAAATTGACATGTCTCTGAACCCTCTTGCGCGGTCCGCGGCTGTCTTGGTGTGGTCCGCACTAGGCAATGATTCGCAGGTCTTCAGAAAGCCTGTGCAATCGCGGTTCTTTTTGTGTAGTCCGCATAGGGAACTTTAGAGGGGTATAAATACATTCGAATTCCAGTTATTTTACACTTTTCAAAACTCCAAAACATAAGAAGCGATTTTCCAATCAACTTTCCTTATCCAAAACGATTGGTAAGCGATTTCTAACTGATTTCTTCACTCCTTAACATCTTTTAACATGATTTCAATTTCAAATCAAAGATCTTCATGGAAAAATTGGGTGTTTTGGGCAGAACCTAGGTTTTCAAAAGATTAGGGAGTTGAACCTCAATTAGAGGTCCGATTTAAAAACAAATCATATATTTGGATTCGTGGGGGAATGAGTAATCGGGTTTTGGTCCGAACCTCGAGTTTCGACCACGTGTGCATCGAATCGAGTTGAAATACAAGTTGTGAAGGTATATGAGATAATTAAATTCTTAGAGCATTGGCTCATGTGATAATGTGAACTATGAGATGAAAATGAAAGAAAGAGAAAGAGTTACTGGTTTATTCCCTTGCTGAGACGTTTTGTTGTTTTGTTGATATACTCCCTTACCGGGACGTATATACTTGTACTGTTGGGTTCCCTTACTGAAATAGTATAAATAATGATTAATCCCTTGCCAGGACTGTTGTCCTGATCAATGTAAGTTGTATATTCAGATATTATATTTGAACGGGTTGCACGCCGCAACAGATATTATATTGGATGGGGTTGCACACCGCAACAAATATCATATTTGGATCGGGTTGCATGCCACAATAGCTATATGTATACAGATCGGATTGCACACCGCAACAGAGTTAATTGATAATAGATCGGGTTGCACGCCGCAACAGTAGTGTTATTGAATTGTTGTAGATGTTGTACTATTCTATTCATATATCTATTGTGTCTATGCTAGGTTGATATTGTTCTCCGGAGCATGTACCCCCCTCCCTTATAACTGCTCATTACTTTTCTATTTTTCTGCAAAATATTACGTAACTACACAGGTTTACATGGTAGTCCGGTCTAGCCTCGTCGCTATTTCGTCGGGTTAGACTAGGCACTTACCAGCACATGGGGTCGGTTGTGCTGATGCTACACTCTGTGCTCTTTTGCACAGATCCAGGTACTGGAGCTGCATTTGAGCAGTAGTATTAGATCGGGAGCCAGCCTTCAGTCCAGCGAGACATCGAGGTAGCCCTGCAGGCGACCGCAGACCCAGTGTCTCCTTTATCCTTTATTTTAGTACGTTATCTCATTGTATTCGAGACAAACAATAATATTTCTTTCAGACGATTGTATTTAGTACTCTTAGTAGTTCGTGAGTAATGTGACACAAGTCTTAGGTAGAGAATTATTTTGGATTTCTGCATTTTAACCAGTTCCTTTAATTAAAGACTTCCGCTTATTTGTTTATTTATTTCCATTGTTTCATGCTGTTTCTAGTTATTTATGGTAGTTACTGTCTGATATTATTGCATGCTATTTTATTTATGGTTCTTATGTTTAGATAATTATTTATGTTATTTCTGCTGAAGCTACTAATGTTCTTTTGTTGTTGTTTTTGTTTTTGTTGTTCCTTTCCTCCACTGAGCCGAGGGTCGATTGGAAATAGCTTCTCTGCCCTTTCGGGTAGGGGTAAGGCCCGTCTACATATTACCTCCCAAGACCCACCTTGTGGAACTATACTGAGTAGTAGTAGTTGTTGTTGTTGTTTTTGTTTCATGCTGTTTCTGATAATTGTTAAAAAGGAGTATATTGTAATGAAAAAGTGATTAAGGTTTGGCTTGCCTAGCT
Source organism: Nicotiana benthamiana (assembly GCA_034376525.1). Classification (NCBI taxonomy): domain Eukaryota; kingdom Viridiplantae; phylum Streptophyta; class Magnoliopsida; order Solanales; family Solanaceae; genus Nicotiana; species Nicotiana benthamiana. The sequence continues at coordinate 100,789,222 of CM067331.1, forward strand.
CCCATTAGTAGGCGTCATCACGACTGCCGAGGGTGAGAAATTCGGATCGTGACATGTGCACCAATCTTCAGTATATTATGCTGAAACGTTTCGTGTGTTGGAGCTCTAGTATAATATACTGAAAATTCATACACATGTGCACCGCAGTATATTATGCTGCAACTTTCCATATTACAGTAAATTATTATCTATTTTTAATAATTTTACAAATACTAACCATTTTTAAATTGTCAGTCTAAAAACTAATTAGCCTATGCTATTTTAACCAATAATCATAGTTCCCCCTTTCTTTGAAAGAAACCCCCTAACAACCGCTGGACCACCCAATAAAAAACGAATAAGGAACAATGATATAGGTTTGACAAGATCTCTTCCGAAGAAGTTTTATTTTGTGTCTCATACAACTGACCCTAATTGTATAGGATTTTATTTTATTTTATAAATTTAAAGATCTCATTTTATATTTTTGAATCCACAAAATTATGAGATAAAAAGATTACTTCATACAAATAATATTAGTTATAAATGACACAAAATAAAATTTTCTCCTCTCCCCGATTACTGTCATAACAAAGATCAGTTTAAGAGACTCCTTTTCGACTTTCCAGTTTGGTCAGATTAGCAGTTTGACATTGTTTGCTTGCAGAATAAAACCACTTTGGACATTTATTACAAGTGTGAATTAAGTATACTAATGCCGAGGAATGTTTACATCATCCTTTACGTCACTTTAACTCAAGATCACGACTGATACTTGTCGGTTTTTAGTTCTCCAGGAATAATTTTTAAGTTCTGGTGTTCCGATCGATAGTTTTATACTATTAGTTTAGCTTAACTCATAATAATTTCTACGTTAGAATAATTTCTACATTTGTTTTATATTAAATAAATTATTGTTTAATTTATTTTAAAATAAATAATATATTTTTAAATTTAAAAATAATTAAACTTTAAACTCTTTCATTTTACCAATTTACTTTAATGAGAATCTTTTATAGTCACATAAATAACAAGATTTCAAAAACTTTATATTACTTAAGCTTTTAAAATCAAAATTTTCAAAAGTCTTCTTTTATTTCTTTTAAATTTTATCCCGAGTCAAACTATATATAATATAAAGCGGATGGAGTATAATATAATTTTTTTTACACTGACAATATGCATAACTAAAATTCATAAAATACTGCTTTCTAGCCTTTGCTTTGTAAAGCTGTTGCTTCAAGTTTCAGAAGAATTAAACCGTGTGCTTTTTCTTTCTTTAAATATTAAGTAATCATAGTTGCCGACTTGCCTGTGATTTTTTGGTGGGTTTATGTCTATACGAGTATCATTCATGTTCGATAGCCGGCATTACCATATTAGCGGTAAAAAAACGTTATATGTGGAATATTGAAATGCTATGGCACGTGAGATAATGATTCAGCGAGGACAACATGGATAAATAATAAAAAGAAGGAAAGATATATGAATCGGAAACAAATAAGGAAAGGGCAATTAGAACGGATATGTGGCATTTATAGTAATAAATATATCGGTGATAGATTTCCAAGGTAGGCAGTTAATATCATTAATACCTATAATTAATCAAAATTATGTGAAAAAATGTTATTATTACATATTTCCATATACGGGTACAAAATTCTATTTGTAAGGACATATCGAAATATTAAAATATACTTTTTACTTTTCTGCTTTCTTGAAATTCTCTACCTTGACTTTGCAATCAATTACTTAGTTATTCCTATTATTTTCCTTTGATATCATTGTGAAATTTAAGTAAAATTGGTTATCAGTAACCCTCTTTCTTCTAAAATTAGATTTTGATCAAAAGACATATTTTTAGTTAAATAGAGGTGGAGTACAGTGGTGCCCTTGTACAAGAACAAAGGGGACATCCAGTGTTGCAACAACTATAGGGGTATCAAATTAATAAATCACACCATGAAGGTCTGGGAGCGGGTGATCGAGGCGAGGGTGAGGGAGATGACATCTATATCTGGGAACCAGTTCGGTTTCATGCCGGGTCGCTCCACTACAGAAGCTATCCACCTTGTCAGGCTGCTGGTGGAGCAGTTCAGGGATAAGAAGAAGGACCTGCACATGGTGCTTATCGACTTGGAGAAGGCGTATGACAAGGTCCCAAGAGAGGTGCTATGGAGGTGCTTAGAGGCGAAGAGCGTGCCGGAAGCTTACATCAGAGTAATCAAGGACATGTACAATGGAGCTAAGACTAGGGTTAGGACGGTGGATGGTGACTCAGACCATTTTTCAGTGGTTATGGGGCTCCATCAAGGATCGGCGCTTAGCCCTCTCTTGTTTGCCTTGGTGATGGATGCTCTAACCCGTCATATTCAAGGGGATGTGCCTTGGTGTATGCTATTTGCTGATGACATAGTCTTGATAGATGAGACGAGGGCCGGTGTTATTGAGAGGTTAGAGGTATGGAGACAGACTCTTGAGTCTAAAGGTTTCAATAAGCAGATCTAAGACAGAATACCTGGAGTGCAAGATTAGAGCCGAGCCGAGCGAAGTAGGCAGGGACGTGATGATTGGGTCTCAGGTCATCGTCAAGAGGGACAGTGTCAGATATCTTTGGTCGGTGATTCAGGGGGACGGAGAGATTGACGGGGACGTCACTCATCGTATAGGAGCGGGGTGGTCAAAGTGGAGGCTTGCATCAGGAGTCCTGTGTGATAAGAAAGTTCCACATAAACTCAAGGGGAAATTTAATAGAGCTGTGGTTAGACCTGCAATGTTGTATGAGGCGGAGTGTTGGCCCATGAAGAACTCTCATGTTCAGAGAATGAAGGTTGCGGAGATGAGGATGCTCAGGTGGATGTGCGGGCTCACCAGGTTAGATAAGATTAAGAATGAAGTTATTCGAGAGAGAAGGGGGTGGCCCCGCTGGATGAGAAGATGCGAGAAGCGAGGCTGAGGTGGTTCGGGCATGTGCGGAGGAGAAGTCCTGATGCCCTAGTGAGGAGTTGTGAGCGGCTGGCGATTGTCGGCGTTCGGCGAGGCAGAGGGAGGCCTAAAAAGTATTGGGGAGAGGTGATTAGGCATGACATGGCTAGAATGCGGGTTTCCGAGGACATGATCCTTGATAGGAAAGTCTGGAGGTCTAGTATCAGGGTTGTAGGATAGGGGCTCCTAGAGTTTTTCGTAGTCCTCACCTGGGGTTGGGTGAGGCTTGGCAGGGCTATCCATAGATGATTTGTGTTTTGGCTTGTGTCTCCCTTATGGTAGTTATTTATAATAGTTACTGTATTATATTATTGCATGCTATTTTATTATGTTTCTTATGTTTAGATAATTATTTATGCTATTTCTGCTGGAGTTACTAATGATCTTTTGTTTTTGTTTTTGTCTTTCCTTTCCTTCACTGAGCCGAGGGTCGATTGGAAACAGCCTCTCTGCCCTTTCGGGTAGGGGTAAGGCTCGTCTACATATTACCCTCCCCAGACCCCACTTTGTCGGACTATACTGGGTAGCTGTTGTTGTGCTTAAATTGGTTTTGTTACCGAAAATGTGATAATCTTTTCACTTTCCAAATTCACTTTTATGTCAAACAATCATGTCAACTGTCGGCGACGATAACCAACTGAACCAACAAGCAGGAGGGAATCCACCAATCCTTTCACCACAAGATTCTCCCCGATAGTCTCGAGAGGGGACACCTCAAAGATCAACATCACACACGAATGATCAACAAGGGGACGAGTAAACTGCCTAGGATGCATTAAAGTAACTAATTGCAGAACATGTCAACAACACCCTTAAAACTTTTGTTAGTGGATTGCCAACTGCGCCGCCAACTCCTCCTCCAAATAATAACGCGACTGTAGAAAACCTAGGCTCGGGACTTGCTAATTCAAGAAGCAGAGGAACTCCTAGTAAATCTCGTGATGGAAGGTTAGGTCTACTGAATAATTTTGATTTACAAAGTTTGAAACTAACTTTGCAGAAGCAGTTGAAGGAGAAAAATTATCATATAGAACAAATACCTGATGTGCCACTCGTGATAAATATTTACAACAGCCCTAGAAGCCAAGTGCTACATCTTTGCTGGTTCCTAAGAAGTTTAAAATGCCGCATATTCCAAAGTATGATGGAACAACCGACCTACGAGATCATGTAACCGCGTTTGCAACTAGTGTGAAATGCAATAATTTAACCAAGCAAGAAACTGAGTCAGTGTTGGTAAAAATATTTGGCGAAACACTCATGAAAGGAGCACTAACATAGTATTCTCCCTTACCAGAAAGTTTTATTGATTCTTTTACTGAGCTTACAGATTCATTTATAAAAACACATTCGGGAGCTCAAAAAGTTGAGAAAAGGATGAAAGACATCTTCAAAATAAAAGAAGGAGATACAGAGCTACTCATGGAATTTGTGGATAGATTTCAACGTGAAAGGATGATGCTACCGCGAGTACCGGATGAAAAAAACTCGAAAGCCACGGGTAGACTCAAGGAAAGCTTATGGGAATTCTCTGCTACAACATGGAACTATGTGTACAATAGATACAACACGAAGATGCGGATAGAAGAAGACACAATCACTCGGGCAAGGGGTGATGAAAGAACAAGTTCGAGACGACCAGAATTCGAAAAAGGTCCGGTAAGAACACGTACGAACCTTACATAGGAACCAGTAGGATGAGATTCACACTCTAAACAAGAAAACCCAAGGTATGGTTCTAGATCAAGGGATATAGATGCGGGTTCGTCATCCCAGTTCGGAGAAGAGCGAGATGCGCGAGACAACAATATTAACACAAATGCAAAGATTGGTGAACGGTTTCAATATTAACACTTCTCAGTTGGTAGAAGTATTAAGAAGTATGGGAGATAAGGTTCGGTGGCCAAAAGAAATGAGATCAAACCCTATCAGAAGAAATCGAGATTTCTGGTGCGAGTTTCATAATGACCATGGCCATAGAACGGTAGATTGCATATTGTTACAAGGTGAAGTAGACATTTGGAAAAACAAGGTTATTTAACGGACTTGTTCGATAAGAAAGGTACGCAATCATATATGAAGAATAGGCAAGAGCCTCAAAAACTTTTGTCACAAAAAAGAACGTAAAACGTGATAAGTAGGGGAGAAAAAGGTCAATGGTGTGAAGCATACGGCTGCAAAAAGACATTAAAAGTCACAGTTACCCATGGAAAGCGAGTTCGCCAAGTTTTGGAGGAAGAAAATATAACGTTTAATGATGCAGATGCAGATGGCGTGATAATCCCTCACAACGATGCAGTGATAATATCTTTACTTGTACATGATACTAATGTGAAATGGGTTTTGATTGATCCAGGTAGCTCCGTAAATATTATTCGTTTGAGGGTTGTAATTGAGGTGCAAGCTGATGACAAAGATGGTTCCCAAAGAACGTACCTTATTTGGATTCGACAATTCAAGCATTGTCACGAAAGGGGAAATTGTGCTTACCACATTTGCAGAAAGAGTTATCAAGAATACGAAATTCCAGGTGATAGATACTCACATGGCTTATAATATGATTCTTGGAAATGGATTCATGATATGAATGTTGTACCATCTACTTTACATCAAGTTATTAAGTTTCCTTTGCTATGGGGGATTCGACAAATCCATGGAGATCAACAAGCTTCTAAAAGTATCAATTCAGTTGCGGATTTGAGCATAGAGAATGATGATGAAAATGAAAAATAACAATTATAGAATTCAGTTGAGGACATACAAACACAACCCTCAACTAAAAACAGACAGGCAGACGTAAATTCAAGACCTGATGTCATTTAAGAGCCAAAAGAGAATGAAAACATCAAAACAACAATTGAAGAACTCGAGGCTATCACACTTTACGAGCAGTGGCCATAGAAAAGTTTATATTGGAATGAAGCTAAGCTTGAGGATGAAAGGTAAATTTGTCAAGTTTTTACAAGCTAATGCAGATTGCTTTAACTGGTCGCATTCAGATATGACAGGTATACCACCGGAGGTGATAAACCACAAGTTGAATGAAGATCCATCGTATCCACCTGTCAAACAGAAGAGAAGGAAGCGACGACCCTTCAAAAATCAGGTGATTCAGGATGAAGCACATAAATTTTTAAAAACTCGGTCAATATGATAGGTAAAATATCCTAATTGGCTAGCTAATACTGTAGTAATACCAAAAAAGAATCGGAAATGGCGAGTTTGTCTAGATTATACTAACTTAAATAAAGCTTGTCTTAAAGACTCATTCCCTTTACCGCACATAGGTCAACAAATTGATTCTACTGGAGGACATGAGTTGTTAAGTTTTTTTGGATGCCTATTCAGGATATAATCAAATAAAGATGGACCATTCAAATGAAGAAAAAACTTCCTTTATCACAGATAGGGGGACTTACAGTTATAAAATCATGCCTTTCAAACTAAAAAATGCTAGAGCCACGTACCAAAGATTAGTAACAAATATGTTTCCAGAACACCTGGGGAATACTATGGAAGTATAGATTGATGATATGTTAGTTAATTTGGCACGAAAAACAAATCATATCCAACGTGTATCAGACACTTTCAGATTCTCTGCAAGTTTAATATGAAGTTAAATCCCGAAAAATGTGCCTTTTGCGTGGCATCAAGTAATTTTTTTAGTTTTCTTGTTTCTAACTGAGGTATTGAAGTAAACCTTGCACAAATCAAAGCCATTAAGGAGATACTAGACACACTCACGAGCAAAAAGAGGTGCAAAGATTGACTGGTAGGATTGTAGTTTTTGGAAGATTTATTTTCAAATCCTCAGAGAAAAGTTTCAAGTTCTTTTCAGTATTGAAAAAGAAAAACCCGTTTGAGTGGACTGTGAATGTCAATAAGCTCTCAAAAATCTAAAAGCATACTTGTCAAATCCACTCCTATTGGCTAACAAAACGATGGAGAAAGGATAATTATCTATCTTGCTGTATCAGAAATGGCGGTGAGTGCAATATTGGTACGAGAAGACAAAGGTAAACAATTTTCAATTTATTATGTTAGCAAATATTTATTGGATGTTGAAACTCGATATCATCACTTAGAAAAAACTTAATTTAGCATAATTATGGCGCCTAGAAAGTTGAGACCTTATTTTCAATGTCACCCTATCTTTGTAGTGGATATTAAACCCCAAATAAATATATTACACAAGCAAGAACTGTTAAGAAGGTTAGCTAAATGGGCTATAGAACTAAGTGAATATGATATTGCGTACCAACCTAGAACTGCGATAAATTCATATTAGCAGATTTTGTGGCAGATTTCAGCACAGGGATAATTCCTGAAGTAGAAAAGGAACTACAAGTGTTCACCAGATCTAATCCAGGTACTTGGACCCTATTTACTGATGGCTCCTTGAATGTTAAATGAGCGAGTTTAGGCATTGTTCTAATCCCACCTTCGAGGGAAACCATAAGTCAAACAATAAAGTGCCATCCCATTACTAACAATGAAGTAGAATATGACGCTATAATTGCAGGTTTGGAATTCGCACGAGAACTCAGAATAAAGCAAATTATAATCAAAAGTGATTTGCAGCTGGCGGTTAACCAAATGCAGGGGACTTACATAGCTGGAGAAGTGGGAATGCAATATTTGGAAAAGGCACAAGAATTAATCCGACAATTCCAATTATAGAAAATCATGGAAATATCTAGTGAAGAAAATGCGAAAGCAGACGCACTAGCTAATCTCGTATCTCTTGCAGAAGTAACGAATGAGGAAAATGCTACTGTAATACATTTGTTTCATTCGGCACTCGATCAAGATAAAAATGAGGTAAATTTCAATAACTTAACTTGGGATTGGAGAAATGAGTTTGTTAATTTTTTTCAGTACGGAAAATACTAGAAGGCATCATCCACTGAAACATCAGCAACGGGAGCATCGTTAATAGAGATAGAGGGATCAACTTGAGAAGAAGAATCTTGAATATTAGCTTCACCAGGAGCAAGTTCATCATTCTCGGGTATTCCATCTTCAGGTGAAGGAAAACTTTGACTTTGTTGAGTTTTTTCGATTGTCTCTTTAGCTTTAGCAATATCAGTGTAAAGGTCAAACCCCTCCTGTTTGGCTTCCATTATATCCTCAAGGCGAGCATCAAAAAAGCTCTACTTACTTCAACTGACATGTTATCCTCCAGAGCGTCATAGTCTTCCTCCCACTAATCAATCTTGGTTATCAACTCCTCTTTATTTACTTTAGAAGCGTCAAAAGCTGACTTCAAAGGAGTAATAGAACTTTCCAAGAACTTAACCTTATCAGTAGAGGCACGAAGGTCTTCTTGAGATTGAGTGAGTGTTTGAACCAACTCTCCAAAATAAGCCTCTTTCTGGTTTCCTTATCTTCGGTTTCCTTTGAAAGCTGCTAAGCAATGAGGACTCAAGGATATCCTTATCCTTACCAACTTGGCTTGAATAAGTTTTTTCAATTTCTAATTCAGCAACTATCACATGCATTTGCTGCTCTAATGTATCCTTCTCCTTCGCCAACACTTTCTTCTCCCGTTGAAAACATTCAAATTTCTCTTTCCGATAATCAGTCTCGGTGTGGTAATCAATGATTTGTTGGTCAGCATGGACAATAATTTTCATTAGTTTAGTGCCTATCAAGAAGGAGTAAAATCAAAGTCGAACCTTTAATGAACAATACCATTCGTCCAAGTCAACGAACTATGACTCTCCAACTTTGCCTTTTCCATTGGGCCTAGTAAAGGCTTCAACCATTCGTTAGCTTGACTTGACTTCTTCAATAAGTTCCCGTCTTCAGGAACCTTAATAATAATTTCTCCATCACCTTCTTACTACTAGAAGGATCAACTTCAATGTGAGAAGTGGTAGCAGTTCAAATGGCAGATGAGGTGAAAACAGTCACGGGGGAGGGGGGAGGAATCAACAACAACTATAGGTAAGGGAACTCGTGGATAGTCGGAGACTGACGGTTGAAAAGAGGTAAGGGGAAACTCCTCAAAAACAGGCTCGAAGGCTTCCTCACTTTCAAAGGCATGATCAAATAATTGTTCAGCAGAAGAAGCGGGAATCATTCACTTCTTCATTAGAAATCACTATTGGAGCACTTTCTGGTTCATCCAAAGGTCTAGAAGGAACTGAGCTAGATGGAGGGGTAGCTTCGTCATCAGAAATAACTTGCCTCCTAACTCGGGGCCTACAAACTAAAGAACCCTCCTCTGGTGTTGGAAACACGTTTCAAATGCAATATACTAAACGTGTGTTCTTTTGTAGGTTTTGATGAATGTCAAACAAAGCAAAAAGCGATATATAGCAATGCTCAAGGACAAGCACAAAATGGATGCATTACAAGAAGCTCAAGACAAAGTTTAGAAATGTTATAATTGAGTCAATATTAATTGTGATCTTGATTCCTCAACTTGGCTCATAACATGGCTTCTCTACTAAAATTATTTTTTCCAAAATCATGCATATTTAAATTAAGTGTCAAATGATTTTAAACTATGCATATTTACATTTGTTAAAATGTTTTCCAAGCATGCCTCAAAAATCTGGGCTAAGATAATCGATTATGTACTTATGATAATCGAGTATCTCTAAGCCAAGACTGCATGACAATCGATTGTGAATTAATGATAATCGATTGTGAGTAAGTCAGTTAACATCAGGTTTTTGCAAACTGCATAACAATCGATTGTGTACTTATGATAATCGATTGTTAACTGAGGCAAAGTTTTCAAAACTCATAAAAATCGATTATAAACTAATGGTAATCGATTAGAATGAGAAAAATGTCTCCCAGTGATTTTAAATAAAATGAAAATCGATTGTGGGTTTTGATAATCGATTATATATGAGACAGAGAGTTTTGAAATTAATTAATAATCGATTATCCCATTTGATAATCGATTGTTGAAGCTGACCGTTGTCATATATTTTCAATTACCGTCAGGTAATCGATTGTTGATATTTAACAATCGATGTTTTGCGTAAAATCTGGAAAAGATTTTCTGAACGTTGTTAAAATAATCGATTGTTGATTTCCGGACAATCGATGTTTTATGCCAAAAATTGGAAAGGATTTCTTAACGTTATAAATAATCGATTATTGATTTGAAGTAATCGGTTGTTGACGTAAAATCTGGAATTGAATTTTTGATCTGATAGGCAAACAATCGATTGTTTAGTCTTGACAATCGATTGTCACTGAGTAATTTCAGCAATCCTTAATTGGCAATTAGACAACGGTAAGACTGAGTTTTTCACCTATAAATACAGCTTCAACTCAGTGTTTTCACAACAACAACATATACACTTTGAGTATTTTCATTGCTAAAAGCTTTCTTACATTGATCATTATTTTCCATTCATCCATAAAGCTTTTTGAAGAGCCATTCTATTGAGCTAAGTTGTTGTGATCTTGAGCGTACTATTTCTACTCATATCTACTCATTAAGGAGTGCTTTGTAAAGTGAGTGTGTTTTGTATTTGTAAGAGAATTGCGATTCTCGTTTGTTGAGGAACTTGTGATTCCTCGGTTGAAGTCTTTGGGATTGTTATCCCCGAGCAATTGAAGTCTTTGGGATTGTTATCCCCGAGCAGTTGAAGTCTTTGGGATTGTTATCCCCGAGCGGTTGAAGTCTTTGGGATTGTTATCCCCGAGCAGTTGAAGTCTTTGGGATTGTTATCCCCGAGCAATTGAAGTCTTTGGGATTGGTATCCCCGAGCAATTGAAGTCTTTGGGATTGTGATCCCCGAGCACCTAGGTGAGGCTTGTGTCCTCAGCTGTAACGGTTTGTTAAGCACCCGTAAGCTTGACAAGTTTAGTGGAAATCTCGAGAGAGTCTCTCGGGGACTGGACTAACCACGTTTGTGGCCAACCAGGATACATCATTGTGTAAGTTTATTCTACTGCACTTGTTTTAATTTCTGCAAAGTTTTTAAATTCCGCACTAAAACGCTTAATATTTTTAAAACGCTATTCACCCCCCCTCTAGCGTAAAGCGTATTGTCCAACAATTGGTATCAGAGCCATACTCTCTGAAAGACTTAACCGTTTGAGAGAATCTTTCCATGGCTTCTACTCTAGACTCTTTTGCAGGTATTGATGAAGGACAGTGCCCCACAAGACCTCCTTTGTTTAACGGGACTAATTATTCATATTGGAAAGAAAGGATGCAGATATTCGTCAGATCAAACAGCCCTTACTTGTGGAAGGTGTACACCAAAGGAAATAAGGTTCCTGTCAAAAAGGTGGAAGAAGAATGGGTGCCAAAATCAGAAGAGGAATTCAACGCCGAGGATAATCGAATGGTCCAAAATAACTTTAAAGCTATTAATTTATTACTTTGTGCTGTTAATGCTAATGATTACAGGAAAATCTCCTGCTGCAAAACAGCGAAAGAAATGTGGGACAAGCTTGAGGTCACTTACGAAGGGACTGACCAGGTAAGAGAAGCTAAAATTGACTTTTTAACTCATGCTTACGAATTGTTCCATATGAAGGAAGGCGAAAAGGTAGACGAGATGTTCGAGCGGTTCTCATCAATAGTGAATGATCTCCACGCGCTCAAGAAGACGTTCACAGACAAAGAACTAGTTCGAAAAATCCTTAGGAGTCTAACACCGGCATGGCGATCAAAGGCCGATGCGATTCAAGAGTCAATTGGAATCACGAACGTCACCATAGACGCTCTTAGAGGTAATCTTAAGACTTATGAATCCACTATTCTTAACCCTGTTATTGATGAACAAAGAAGGCAAAAGATTGCTCTAAAGGCGAGCACAAGTCAATCACCAATTGAAGAGGATGGAGATAGCGAATTCGGACTCATCATCAAAAAGTTCCAAAAATTCATGCGAAAAGAATATGACCGCAAAGGGAAAAAGCAAGGTGAGCAAGTTAAATGTTATGAATGTGGTGAAACAGGGCATATCAAAACAAACTGCCCAAATCTTAAAAAGGAGAAGAAACCCTTCAAGAAGCAACGAGCATACATATCTTGGGGAGGAGATTCCGGAGACGAATCCAGTGAAGAAGAAAATGAAGAAGCGGCAAATCTCTGCCTCATGGCACAGGAAGAAAACCAAAGTGAGGTAAGTCAAATCTCTTCTCAAAATTTTTATACTCTTGATGACATGAGAAATGCCTTTGATGAATTGTATGCTGAATTTCTCAAAGTTACAAAAACTGTCACTAGCTTAAGAGAAAGTGCTTCTCTAAAAGAACAAGATTTTCAAAAACAGTTTTCATTAAAAGAAAAAGAATTAGAAAAATTGGTTTTGGAAAATGAGAAGCTACTAGAACAAAACAAGTTTTATGGGAAAAGAAGTTCTGACAAGCCCGAGAGTTCTACAAAAAATTGTGCTTCTTGTGTAGACCTTAAGAATGAAGTAGGTAGATTAAAAGGCACACTAGATAAATTCAACTCCTCTCATAAAAACTTGAATGTGGTGCTTGATAACTTGAAATCAACCAAGCATGGAATAGGCTTCATAAATGAAGAAGAGGTTGATGCAAAAACCCAACCACCTAGAGCTCAATCTAGGATTAATAACAAAAATGCCTTTCCCAAAACAAACATGCATGCTAGACAAAATATTAGGAGACCTAGACATGACCTTCCGCCTAGCAATCGTCACCATAGACATGATGCATATTTTAGGCACAACAGTGATCATGCTAGAAGATCCAGAAATGTTCAACCTAGAAATGATTATGGTGCTCAAATTAGGAGAAATGAAAATAGAGTAAACAATGTGCATTATTCTAGCTACTATGAGCCTAGACGCATGCATAATCCAAATGTGACATGTCATTATTGTAGACGAATTGGTCATATTGCTCCCGCATGCTTTACTAGACATAGACATGCCACTCAAACATATCATTATAGTATGCATAACCCTCAAGGACCCAAAATGGCATGGGTACCAAAAGAGCATTGATTTGTTCTGCAGGTGTGCTTGAAGGAATCAAGTGTAGTGGATGCTCCAAACACTTGACGGGAGACGAATTCAAAATTCCTTCAATTAAAGCACAAAGAAGGAGGAAGAGACGGAAAAGTCGATTTAGGCATTTTTTTCAAAATCGGAAGTATTTTCGAAAAATTTAAAAGACAAAATACAAGGAAGACAAAGGCAAAATTGTGGAAGAAGCTTCTTAAATTGAAGAATGAGCCAAAAGACCAAAATGAATGGAGGATGTTCAAAATCAGGTAATTGGCAAAGTCGAAGGGAAGGTAAGTACCCTAAACCCTCTTAAGAACATCCTAGCACAAAATTCTTAAGAGTTCACGTTTTTCACCCGACTACACTAGTTTCAAAGTTATTATTTCATTTATAGATTACTGTCTTGAGCGTCGGAGATGTTTAATTCTATTTTGCAGGTATCCCCCAAAAGGTAAGAGGAAAGTATAAATTGTCTTGATAACAAGAAAAATCGATCATAATCGATTATTTATGCTTACAATCGATTATCAGTATCAATAATCGATTATTTGTTGATTCAATTTTTTTGTCATGAAATCTTGTTGAATGTTTACATTGCTTGATAGAATTAAGTCTCATCATTTTAGCATCCCCCTTCCAAACAATCGATTATTTGTTCTGCCAATCGATTATTTGCCAAAATCCAAACTCTCTGTGAGTGAAATAATCGATTACTATATATTGACAATCGATTATCTGTTTTAAACTTATGTTACCGTTTTGGCTCTACAATCGATTCCTGTCAGGTCATAAATATGAAAAACAATCGATTACCAAGTTTGACAATCGACTATCTTTTTCAAATTTTTTTACCGTTCTGGCGTGTAATCGATGTGTCAGATCATTTTCATTAATGACAATCGATTATTCTATTCAAACAATCGATTGTTGAACGGTCAGTGAATTTATTTTTACCGTTTCAGACTTCAAAGCTCTTCAAAAATCTTCAAATCTTTTCAAATAAGTGTAAGATTCATTCCTTCTCTATATATAGGCTGCACATATGCTCTTGTATACTCACTCAAGCCTCCCAAGCATCAAATTATCTTGTTATCTTTAGCACATCTTTTTCAAAAATGTCAAGCCGCAACTCCAAACGTGCTCGTTCCAAACAAGGTGCTTCTTCTTCTCGCCATCCATATCAAGATGGATCGGTTCTATTCTTTGAATCCGATGAAGAGCTCACCCGTTTCTTAACCAAATTTGAGAAACGCCTTATTCTCCCTCCTCGCTTTTCAACAAACGCTCTTGTTGCACCATTCATTCCAGCCGCGAATATGCTAAGAGAGTGCCAACTTTTCAATTACTCACCCCTACTACAACATTACTTTGGTTGAAGCTTTTTACTCCAACCTTCACAAAGATGATGAGGGTGAACTCGTTACCAATGTTAACGGCATTTCCATTCTAATTTCTGAAGATAACCTCCACCTCATTGCCGGCATTCCGCATGATGGTGAAGACATCTACCAGTACATAAATGATGCCGGGGACATGATTGATGAAGCTAATCTCTTCCGCCAAGCCGGAGTCGCCTATGATGAGTCTTCTTCCCGTCGTCCCACCATAAAGGGTATGGACCCGAATTATCGTTTCATTCTCTATTTCATCACTCGTGTTCTCAAACCCCGTAAACTCAATCACACCACCATTTCCCAAGAGGATGCCAAATTTCTTCATGCCATTATCACCGGTGTTAAAATCAATTGGTGCAAGCTTATTCAATCTCATATGTTCAATGCCACCAGAGATGACATACCTCTCCCCTATGCCCTCTTAATAATGAAATTTCTTGAAGCTTCCGGGGTCAATATTGCTAATGGTCCTCTCAAAAAGAGCACCAAAATCTGGGAAATTTCGGAGTCTTCCTTTCATCATGATGGTGATCATGCTCCCGCTCCTCCTCAAAATCGACAAGCCCGTCGTGCTCATCCTCCTCAGGAGCCTATCCTCCGGACTATCTCTGACCAAATTACTCAATTAACCCGTGAGGTCCATGGTTACTTTGATCACGTGCATTATGCCTATGCTCAGGTGGTGCCATATCAAGCGCCTCCCAATGATGATGAAGGGGATGGGGGTGATGAATGATGAAATTGTTGTTTTTGATGATGTGAAATTGTTGTTTTTGATTTATTTTTCCTTGGTTGGTTAGTTGTTCGTTTTATTGTGTTTGGCTCCACCCATGTAATGTTATTTTCCAATAAATAAACTTTTGTTTATTTCATATGTTTTTTTGCATATTCTTCCCTTGTATATATTTTTCCTAATGGCAAAAGGGGGAAGAAACGGGATATCAAGAAGTATGCTATATCACTCTCAATTTTATTCATGCTTAAAGTGAGGGGGAACATGAATTGAGGGGGAACATCAAATTGCATACTTTACACTTGTCTTGGATCATCAAAATAATTATTGCATATATCCCGCTTATGTTTGCCATTATCAAAAAGGGGGAAATTGTTGGAAACACGTTTCAAATGCAATATACTAAACGTGTGTTCTTTTGTAGGTTTTGATGAATGTCAAACAAAGCAAAAAGCGATATATAGCAATGCTCAAGGACAAGCACAAAATGGATGCATTACAAGAAGCTCAAGACAAAGTTTAGAAATGTTATAATTGAGTCAATATTAATTGTGATCTTGATTCCTCAACTTGGCTCATAACATGGCTTCTCTACTAAAATTATTTTTTCCAAAATCATGCATATTTAAATTAAGTGTCAAATGATTTTAAACTATGCATATTTACATTTGTTAAAATGTTTTCCAAGCATGCCTCAAAAATCTGGGCTAAGATAATCGATTATGTACTTATGATAATCGAGTATCTCTAAGCCAAGACTGCATGACAATCGATTGTGAATTAATGATAATCGATTGTGAGTAAGTCAGTTAACATCAGGTTTTTGCAAACTGCATAACAATCGATTGTGTACTTATGATAATCGATTGTTAACTGAGGCAAAGTTTTCAAAACTCATAAAAATCGATTATAAACTAATGGTAATCGATTAGAATGAGAAAAATGTCTCCCAGTGATTTTAAATAAAATGAAAATCGATTGTGGGTTTTGATAATCGATTATATATGAGACAGAGAGTTTTGAAATTAATTAATAATCGATTATCCCATTTGATAATCGATTGTTGAAGCTGACCGTTGTCATATATTTTCAATTACCGTCAGGTAATCGATTGTTGATATTTAACAATCGATGTTTTGCGTAAAATCTGGAAAAGATTTTCTGAACGTTGTTAAAATAATCGATTGTTGATTTCCGGACAATCGATGTTTTATGCCAAAAATTGGAAAGGATTTCTTAACGTTATAAATAATCGATTATTGATTTGAAGTAATCGGTTGTTGACGTAAAATCTGGAATTGAATTTTTGATCTGATAGGCAAACAATCGATTGTTTAGTCTTGACAATCGATTGTCACTGAGTAATTTCAGCAATCCTTAATTGGCAATTAGACAACGGTAAGACTGAGTTTTTCACCTATAAATACAGCTTCAACTCAGTGTTTTCACAACAACAACATATACACTTTGAGTATTTTCATTGCTAAAAGCTTTCTTACATTGATCATTATTTTCCATTCATCCATAAAGCTTTTTGAAGAGCCATTCTATTGAGCTAAGTTGTTGTGATCTTGAGCGTACTATTTCTACTCATATCTACTCATTAAGGAGTGCTTTGTAAAGTGAGTGTGTTTTGTATTTGTAAGAGAATTGCGATTCTCGTTTGTTGAGGAACTTGTGATTCCTCGGTTGAAGTCTTTGGGATTGTTATCCCCGAGCAATTGAAGTCTTTGGGATTGTTATCCCCGAGCAGTTGAAGTCTTTGGGATTGTTATCCCCGAGCGGTTGAAGTCTTTGGGATTGTTATCCCCGAGCAGTTGAAGTCTTTGGGATTGTTATCCCCGAGCAATTGAAGTCTTTGGGATTGGTATCCCCGAGCAATTGAAGTCTTTGGGATTGTGATCCCCGAGCACCTAGGTGAGGCTTGTGTCCTCAGCTGTAACGGTTTGTTAAGCACCCGTAAGCTTGACAAGTTTAGTGGAAATCTCGAGAGAGTCTCTCGGGGACTGGACTAACCACGTTTGTGGCCAACCAGGATACATCATTGTGTAAGTTTATTCTACTGCACTTGTTTTAATTTCTGCAAAGTTTTTAAATTCCGCACTAAAACGCTTAATATTTTTAAAACGCTATTCACCCCCCCCCTCTAGCGTAAAGCGTATTGTCCAACATCTGGTTTCTTCTTCACCCTCAGAGCCACAGGCTCCATCAACCTTCCTTTTTGGAGAAGAGCTAAAAATTCTTTCTTGAGGAAGACTCACTGTAAGTCTAATGAATGAAACAGAAACAGGACTGTCACCACAAATAGGAAATCCTAACAAAGGAAAAGAGACAGGATAAGAAACTCTTAAGTTAGCAAAAGAGAAAAAGAAAAAGACTAAGCGGGAAAAAGTACCCTGTGTCTTGACTTTCCAACTAAATCTCTGTGAGAGATACTTCCAAGATCTTCTCTCCATAGGGGCAACAGATAGTAACTCTCTACCCAAGCACTGAAGTTAGGAATCTCCTCGAGAACTTATATGGTTGCTGAAAAAGTAGGCACGAGTACTATTTTTGATAAAGAAAAAGAATAAGGTAGAAACACTTACGTACAAAATTCTATTTTTCTGGAAAAGACATGTTTTCTTCACCCACCAAAGCACTAGCGGGAGCAACAATAAAGCGGGTATACCAGCCACAATCTCTGCCATCTTCAGGGCTAACAAATACTCTTTTACTTTTAGCCACAAGGAAAAAACTCCTCAAGAAATAGTTTAGGGGAGTAAGATGAAGTAGATGACGGAAAGTAAAATGCATAGAAGCCAAGTTTGACAAATAACGGAGGCATGCAACAGCTCTCCAAACAATATGACCAATCTGTCCTAAACACACATTGAAATAACGGCAGAACTCAATGATCACTGAATCAATAAGAGGTTTAAAACCTAGGGTAAAAATATATGTGTATAAGAAGGAATAACCGGTTTGATATGAGGTTATTCTGTGGTTGGCACTAGGAACTAAAATTGGAACGTCAGGTTTCCAATAACATTTCCTTCCAACGAGAGTGAGAAGACCAGTGGTAGTCAAAGTTGGGTAACAGTCAACACGATCAAGGGAGGTCATAGAAGAAACTTGACTCTTCATAGATTCACTATCAGTCACAAAGGATAGTTCCAGGGGAACAATTTCATCAATAGTGGGTTCACGTAAAGATTCAGTTGAATCTTTACCTCTAGAAGAAGATCTTGGGGTTACAGAAGCCCTAGGTTTAGAAGAAGATGGATCGATAACACTGATTTGAGAGGAGGAACCACGGTTAGAATTAGAACCAAGGCTATACAGCCTACCACCTCTTCTACTTCTAGTAGGTGCATTGGAGGAAACAAACTCATCGACAATTATAATTTTGCGAGGATCAGGGCAAGACATGATTACCTAAAGAATAACAAGGGAAAAAATGTAGAAAGAAGTAAAACAAGAAGATGAAGGAGGAAAGACTTCAGAAAATTAAAGAAGGGAGAAGTATTTATAAGAAGACACAACAATTGAGGTCATTATGAAGCATCATAATGGAACCGCCACTTCGTGACTGATAGGGCCGCAGAAAAGCCCTAAAAAGCTGAAGAAATGGAGGAATAATTAGCAATAGCCACGTGCATGATCATTGAATGGAAGAGATATGCGTCGCATCAGTTCAGAAAGAAGTATGATTACATTTGAAAAATGGCGGCGTGGAAATTCCCGCCATAAAAACTCTCCACTTTCACGAATATTCAGTAGAAAATATTCAAGAAAGTGGGGGGACTATCTGTATTGGTGGTGAAAAAGCGCTACACGCGGAATGTTAGAATGCTGACATGGCATGACACGTGGGACAATGATTCAGCAACATGTGGCTTTCTTAATTGTTAGGCAATAGTAGGCAGGGGAAGAAATACCCACGAGATGGTATTGGGCCTAACAGTTGGCAAAAAATGAATGAGGACAACATGGATAAATAATAAAAAGAAGGAAAGATAAATGAACCGAAAGATCCAAATAATGAAATATACTCTTTACTTTTCTGTTTTCTCGAAATTCTCTACCTTGACTTGCAATCAATTTTTTCCTAAGTTATTTCTATTATTTTCCTTTGATATTATTGTGAAAGTGACGTAAAATTGGTTATATGTAACTCATTTTTTTTTAAATTAGATTTTGATCAAAAGACATATTTTTAGTTAAACAATTACCTCATGGTTATACATTTACAACTTTTGATCTATATTAAAAAATTAAGAGCCAATTTTGCGGGGAATAAAAAACAAAGATCCAATCCAGCCTGTGTTTTGTCAAATAAATTCAGTGTTTTCAGCTTTACCATCCAATATATTACTACTATTCTGATCTAGCTGCAAAACCATGCAATATTTTATTCTAGTTGTATTTATGGCAAGAATTTATATATCATGTAAAGTCAACTGCTTAGAGATGGGGCCTCCCATTTCTATAGACAACACATAATGTCAAATGACCCTTGTAATTAATAGAAAATACAGATTAAAGTTTGCAAAGGGATAGATGAGAACATTGGACCAATAATACAGGAGTTGGTAGCATCCAAAAGATGTCATTTTTAATTTATAGAAATAGGAACTGAGGATGTTTCATATGTTGAAAAGACTCACTCTAATGTAGCTGCAAATAGAACTTTCTATTGCTTTTGACTTCAACTAGGATTAGGAATCATGGGAAAGAGTTCTTTCATCATATTCATCATTCTTTTCAATCTTCTTTGTCCTTCTTTTTCACTTCCTTTGTGTACTGATTTAAGTAAGTTTCAGAATTTGCACTGTTCCATTACAAGTTTTGTCTTGAAAAACTTGTTATTTTCAGTTATCTATTCCAATAACTTCATGTGTTTACAGGGGCTCCTATTCAACAAAAGTCTCCGCTAGCATTCTGTCCTTATAATGGAACTTCATGCTGCAACTCCGCTGATGATAAACAACTTCAGACTCAATTTAATGCAATGAACATTACTGATCCTGGATGTGCTTCTCTTTTAAAATCTGTCCTCTGTGCGGTAAGAAGATAGTCTTTGTATTCCTATAATTGTTTCACAATATGAAGGCGTAACTGTATGAGGTTTAAATCTACCATTTTTGAATAAAGAACCTATATTATCACAATAATTAGTCCATGCTAATTATGCTTATATTAAGGGTAGTCAAGCGGTTTTCCCCTGGTTTCCTCATTGTACCGACGGGTATGATAATGTTTTGTCTAGCCCTTCTAGAAATTTATGTTGTGTTTCACACTTTTGCATAATATTTGTGTCACTGCTTTTCCATTTATTTGCTCTCTCTCTCACGTTGCTGATATTATTTTGGGTTTTGTTGTCACAAATCTATTGTCTCTGAGCCGAGGGTCTCCTGAAAACAGCCTCTCTATCCCCTCCAGGGTAGGAGTAAGGTGTACATTCTATCCTCCCCATACCCCACTGGTGGAATTTTACTAAGTTGTTGTGGTTGTTGTTGTTGTTGCTGCTAATTATGCTTATATTGTCCGTTATGTTATTAAACCAGAATCTGTTACCTTCCATTTTATTTTGTTTGTGAAGCTCAAAATACTCCACTTCTCTGAAATTTCTGTGCTGATTCTATTTTGGATGTTCTCAATCATTTAAAAGGGCTAAGAATATTGATATACTAGTAACCTAATAGTAGTAGTTAAGGCTTTTCTAAGTAATCAACCTTAGATATGCAGTGATCTTAATTACTCATTGACTCTTGATGCATGGAATTCTGCATTTTCACCTTTTGCAGAAGTGTGATAAATTTTCAGCAGAGCTGTTCAGAACTAATTCTGTTCCTCGACAACTTCCGATCCTATGCAACTCTTCATCTTCAGCAAATTCAACCCAAAGTAGCCAATCTAAGAATGACTTTTGCTCTAAAGTATGGACAACTTGTCAAAATGTGTCTATCATTAGTTCTCCTTTTGCTGCTTCTGTCAAGTCCAATTTCACAAAGTTGACAGATCACTGGCAATCTCAAACCGATTTATGTAAAGCATTCGGTGGAGCTTCTGGTGATGGATCAGTATGCTTTGCTGGTGAACCTGTTGCCTTAAATACAACCACATCTCCAAATCCTCCTGGCGGTTTGTGCCTCGAGAAAATTGGAAATGGTAGTTACCTCAATATGGTTGCTCATCCTGATGGCTCTAGTCGTGCTTTCTTCTCGAATCAGCAAGGGAAAATATGGTTGGCTACCATTCCTGAAGTCAATTCAGGAAAGTTATTAGAGCTCGATGAAGCTAATCCTTTCCTTGACTTAACAGATGAAGTTCATTTTGATACTGAGCTTGGGATGATGGGGATTGCATTTCATCCAAAGTTCTCACAAAATGGAAGGTTATTTGCTTCCTTTAATTGCGATAAGCAAGCATGGCCTGGATGTGGAGGAAGATGTTCTTGTAACTCAGATGTGGATTGTGATCCATCAAAATTACCTAGTGACAGTGGTTCTGATCCGTGCCAATATCAAGCTGTAATTGCAGAATTTACTGTTAGTGGGAAAGCATCTCAGCCATCAGAGGTAACTTTCACAGTCTATTGGATTTATTTATCTTTCCTTTGCTTAGCTCTGAATGATTGATAAATGAAGTTCAAATTTCCAGGCAAAAACTGCCAATCCAAAAGAAGTGAGAAGGATATTCACAATGGGCCTTCCGTTTACAGCACATCACGGGGGCCAGATTCTTTTTGGACCGACAGACGGATATTTGTACTTCATGATGGGTGATGGTGGAAGTATAGGTGATCCTTACAACTTTTCCCAAAACAAGAAGTCATTACTGGGAAAGATTATAAGGCTTGATGTTGATGCCACACCTAGTAAGTGGCTTTCCATTTGCAAAAGGCTTGAACCTCACATGGGAAAGTGTTGAACTATCTAACATGTTAAAGTGAATTTAGATTTCACTATTTGATTCTACTGATTTATCAGTTCCTGCCCCTTATTTTGCATCTGGTGCATATTCCCATAGGTGAAGCTGAGATGACCAAGCTCGGTTTATGGGGAAACTACTCCATACCAAAGGATAATCCTTACATTGATGATAAAGAGTTGCAGCCTGAAGTATGGGCGCTAGGAATGCGAAATCCTTGGCGCTGCAGTTTTGATTCTTCAAGACCATCTTACTTCACGTGTGCAGATGTAGGCCAGGTAAAGTGCAAGAAACTTTACTCTTCAAGCTTTACTTATAGGCCTTGTCGATGTATCAAGTTGTTCCCTTTCGAACTCCAAAATTATGTTCATTTGCATTAACTGCTAACAATTATGATTGTCAAACAGGATAAATTTGAAGAGGTGAATATAATCAGCAAGGGTGGTAACTATGGTTGGCGAGTCTACGAGGGTCCCCATCTCTACACCCCTCAAAAATCACCAGGAGGAAATACATCTATAAGCTCAATAAACCCAATTTTCCCAGTTATGGGATACAATCATTCAGATGTGAATAAGAATGGAGGGTCAGCATCAGTTACTGGTGGATACTTCTATAGGTCCTTCACTGATCCCTGCATGCATGGAAGGTGAGTCTACTTAAAGAAAGAAGAAATATTGATTTGATACTTTGGATCAATATAATTTTGACAGGGAAATTTTTGCATTCCACACTTCTTTTCTTTTCTTGTTCTTCATACTTTTAACTTTTTCTTGAATCGATCTCTTTTTGGTAATACAACAACAACTATGCCTAAATCATAAGCAAGTTGGGTTCGGCCATATGGATCTTCACTACCTATGTCGCTATGTTTAAGCTCATCTTAGTCCAATATAATATAAACAACAACAACAACAACAACTACCCAGTATAGTCCCACAAAGTGGGGTCTGGGGAGGGTAATATGTAGACGAGCCTTACCCCTACCCGAAAGGGCAGGGAGGCTGTTTCCAATCGACCTTCGGCTCAGTGAAGTAAAGGGAAAAACAAAAACAAAAACAAAAATAAAAGAGCATTAGTAAGTCCAGCAGAAATGGCGTAAATAATTATCTAAATATAAGAACATAAATAAAATAACATGCAATAATATCATACAGTAACTACCATAAATAACTACCATAAGGAAGACACAATCCAAAACACAAATCATCTATGGATAGCCCTGCCAAGCCTCACCCAACCCCGAGTGAGTAGTAGGAAAAACTCTAGTGGCCCCTATCCTACAACCCTAACACTAGACCTCCAGGCTTTCCTATCATGGGCCATATCCTCGGAAACCTGCATACTAGCCATGTCATGCCTAATCACCTCTCCCCAATACCTCTTAGGCCTCCCTCCGCCTTGCCGAACGCCAACCATCGCCAGCCGTTCACAACTCCTCACCGGGGCATCAGGACTTCTCCTCCGCACATGCCCGAACCACCTCAGCCTCGCTTCTCGCATCTTCTCGTTCACCGGGGCCACCCCCACCTTCTCTCGAATAACTTCATTCTTAATCTTATCTAACCTGGTGAGCCCGCACATCCACCTGAGCATCCTCATCTCCGCAACCTTCATTCTCTTAACATGAGAGTTCTTCACTGGCCAGCACTCCGCCCCATACAATATTGCAGGTCTAACCACAGCTCTATAAAATTTCCCATTGAGTTTCTGTGGAACTTTCTTGTCACACAGGACTCCTGATGCAAGCCTCCACTTTGACCACCCCGCTCCTATACGATGAGTGACGTCTCCGTCAATCTCCCCGTCCCCCTGAATCACCGACCCAAGATATCTGACACTGTCCCTCTTGGCGATGACCTGAGATCCAATCATCACGTCCCTGCCTACTTCGCTTGGCTCGGCGTTAAAATTGTACTCCAGGTATTCTGTCTTAGATCTGCTTATTTTGAAACCCTTAGACTCGAGAGTCTGTCTCCATACCTCTAACCTCTCAATTACACCGACCCTCGTCTCGTCTATCAAGACTATATCATCAGCAAATAGCATACACCAAGGCACATTTCCTTGAATATGTCGGGTTAGAGCATCCATCACCAAGGCAAACAAGAGAGGGCTAAGCGTCGATCCTTGATGGAGCCCCATAACCACTGGAAAATTGTCTGAGTCGCCACCCACCGTCCTAACCCTAGTCTTAGCTCCATAAACAAAAATAAAAAAATACTAGAAATTCTCTATATTGATTACAGGCACATAAATCTCTAGTCGGACTTGAAGACTCCTAAAAAATATTGAACACAAAGTAAACGTACTAACATGACTAAAACTTACTCCCAACGAATTGGTATCACCTATATATATATATATATTTTTCTTCTATCGTGCCCTATTTTTTGCTAGGTGTGCATGGGTTCCAAGAGATTGTAGGTGTCTCGAGACAACTCTATTCTATGTGATTTTAGCTCTACTCGTCCCCTTTTTAACACTTTAGCTCACCATGGTTTTACCCCTACAAACTCGTGTATCTCGAGGATATCTTATAATGGTAATGACAGATGAAATTTTGCAGGTATATTTTTGCGGATCTGTATGCAGGTTCCATGTGGGCTGGCACTGAAAATCCAGAGGGCAGTGGAATATTTAACACAACTCAAATATCTTTCAACTGTGCTCAGAAATCACCAATAGATTGTGCCTATGTTCCTGGAAGCTCAGTTCCACCTTTGGGCTACATTTTTTCATATGGTGAGGACAACAACAAGGATATGTATGTCCTTGCAAGTAGTGGAGTTTACAGGGTTGTTCGCCCGAGTCGCTGTAAGTACACTTGTGCAAAGGAAGATTCTTCTGCTGTTGTTGATATCCCAGCTGGTCCTGCCGCTTCTTCCCCTCCTTCAGCAGCAATCATGTTAACAGCTTCATACAATAACTTGGTACTCATATTCTTGTCTTTTATATTGATGTTGGCCAGTTGGTTTTAGCAATGCTGCTAAAAACAATTTTATGTACAGAGAGATCTAGGCTTCTCAATAAATAATTCTTGTAAAATAAAGTTCTTTTTTTCTCTTAGATGGCAATTATGATCATATGTTGATCATATAGTTCAAGATAGTGACTTAAGCATATGCACTCTAAATTATCACCAGTCCAAGGGGACTATTTAAAGAAATGGATGGATATAGCAGAACCAATATCCTTTGGAGCAGTATAAAAAAAAGTAGCACGATGCACTAAGCTTTTTTACAGGATACAGGAAAGGGGCCGGACCACAAAAAGCTTCTAGCACTAAGAACCAATTGCATGACTACACAAAAAGTAGTGTACGTTATAACTTTTTATAGCTAATTATATTGTTCTTTTTCACTTCCAAAAAAGAGCATAGATGTAGTGTATCACTGACAGTGTCTTTCCTACAAACGCAAAAAAATTAACAAGGATAGTTGCTTCGTGCTGGGAGACACTGCAGAGGCAGGATTTTAACATGGAATTCAAAAATAAAAGAAGCCAAGAAGATCCAACATACAAATAAAAACTCTTATATAATTTTTCGTCAAAAAGAATTCAGATAAACCCCTTCCACCCTTCTTCGTACATGCAAAACAAGTCCCGAGTCGGTGACATGACTAAAAATCTTGTGAAATTGCAAATAAGAGATGTCATTGAAAAGCCAAGATCTATTTCGATCCCCTTAGCTTCTAGGATATCCAAGTATACACCTGCACTAACTAAACGAGAGTACCTTGTACTCTTGGAACATATATGCAGATGAAACACATAATATGTTGTAAACAATAGTATTAAAATGTGGATGTTCATAGGGAACAACTTCTAAAAGAAAGAAAAAATTACATTTTTTTCCTTTTGTAAATGTGCGTTAATAGTTTTTTTTAAAATAAAAAAATAATTAAAATAATACTCCATTACAAGGCGAGTCCTTAAAATTAATACTCCTTCTGTTTCATATTAAATTAGTCACTTTCCTTTTTAGTTTGTTCCAAAATAAATGACACATTTCTAAATTTGGAAATAGTTCAACTTTAAACTCTTCATTTTACCCTTTTTGCCCTTAATGAAAAGTTTTTATAGCCACACAAATGGCATGGCCCAACAAACCTTTTATCCCTTAATCTTTTAAGACCATAAGTTTCAAAAGTCTTGTTCTTTTTTCTTAAACTTCGTGCCGAGTCAATCTAGCTCAAAAAATATGAAACGGGGGGACTATAAAACAAGCGTTTGAATATAGATTTGGTTGAAACTTGAAAAACGAGTTTTTAAAATTTTGTGTCGGATAATAATTTTTTAAAGTTGAAGTTGTGTATTGACATGCATTTTATTTGAAAAAAAGTTAAAGTAGTAAGTGGAAGCAAAAATTTTACCCAAAGCATATGTTATGTTTTAACTTGTACCTGCTTTGCAAAAAGAATTACTAGCGTACGCGCTTTTTCGCATAACTTAAGCATACGGGGATGAGTAACAAAGACAATCACACAAAACTTCAACATTCTAGTAGACGGGCCTAAAGTAGCAAGTGTGCTGAAGTTTTTGTTTGTAATTGCTGAACTTAAGCATAGTAGCTGAAGTTTTGTTCTTTATTTGCTAATTGCTGAAGTATTTATTTTTGTAACTGTCGAACTTCAGCTCTAAAGCTGAAGTTTTTATTTTGTAACTGGCGAACTTCAGCTCTAGAGCTGAAGTTTTTGTTTTTGTAACTGGAGAACTTCAGCTTTAGAGCATAAGTTATTGTTTTTGTAACTGGCGAACTTCAGCTCTAGAGCTTAAGTTTTTATTTTTGTAACTGGCGAACTTCATCTCTAGAGCTGAAGTTTTTATTTTGTAACTGGCGAACTTCAGCTCTAGAGCTGAAGTTTTAGTTTTGCTTTGTTTTGTAATGTAACTGTTGAACTTCAGCTCTAGCGCAGAAGTTTTTATTTCGTAACTGGCGAACTTCAGCTCTAGGCTGAAGTTTTTGTTTTGTAATATAACTGTCGAACTTCAGCTCCGTAGCTAAAGTTATTTAGTTCATTTATAAAAACTTCAACACTATATAAGCTGAAGCTTTTTAAATAACATACTAGATAAATAATTAGATTGCCAACAATATCTAAATCATACATTTTGGAAACAATAAACGTGAAAAGAATAGAATTATCATTGTCTACTAACTTACGTGCATAGAAATATTCATAAATTATTGTCTACTAACTTACATAATTATTTATAATTTATTTTTAAATAATCTGATAAACATATTTATGGCAATCATCCCATCAACTGAAGTTCTATAGCAACACCAACAGCAGCAGCAACAGCAGAAGAAGAAGAAGAAGAAGAAGAAGAAGAAGAAGAAGAAGAAGAAGAAGAAGAAGAAAATGAATGAGGAGAAAGGGGGCTGAAGTTATTTAAAAAGTGGGTATAAGTTAAAAGTTTAAAAAAAATATATACATAAATTAAATGAGGACGACCAAATAGGGCGACTCGTGCAATTTTTACAAAATCATCTTAAATTAATTATTGGGAACTTGAAAAAAATTCTATTTTATTTTTCAAAAACTAATCATATTTCATGAACAAATATTGTTTTCAATTTTTTTTGAGGTATTATCACTTTAATAGTCGATTGGAAGCAGCCTCTCTGCCTTTCGGGCAGGGGTAAGGCTCGTCTACATATTACCCTCCCCAGACCCCACCTGGTGGGAGTATACTGGGTAGTAGTAGTTGTTGTTGTTGTTGTATTATCACTTTAATCCTGCGTCACAAATTATTACATCTAGTAGTCGAAAGTGTATAAATTTATATAATTTTTGTATATAATATACAAAATGTGTATATATACATATACGAAAAAATATATAAATTTTATATATTTTTTGGCTATTACTTTTACAGGGCTATATCGTATCATTTTTCAAAACAAGCTACCAAATCTATGACTAAACGGCACCAAAGTAAATGTTAATTTGGAGAGAACTTCAAAAATAACCAGATTTACAAGCGGTCATTCAAAAATAGTCACAGTTTCAAAAGTAATCGGAATTTAGTAACTTTTTTTATGTAAAGATAAATTGAACGAAAGTACTGTTCAAAATCTGAAAGTACTCCAATATAATATACTGGAATTTCAGTATAATATATTGGAACTCCAATATAATATACCGGTGTAACGTAATATGCTAGAAGTTCATACACATGTGATCCAAATTTTCAGTATATTATGCTGAAACTTTTCGCGTGATGGGATTCCAACATAATATACTGAAATTTTATATACAGATGCAAAGATCTTCAGTATATTATGCTGGAATTTTTCGTGTTGTAACAAAATAATATTATTTTTCGATAATTTTACAAATGCTAACAGTTTTTGAAAAACCAATCTGAAATTGGCCAACCGTGCTATCTTTACAATAATTCGAGATACCAAGTAAAAACCATAAAACCCACTAGAGCCCATAATCCATTTTGCAAGTGAATTATGATAATAAGGTAACACCTTTTATGTAGAATCTTGCGTAAGCCACTATTTGAAACTAGGGTTGTATCCTGTCGCGGTTCCGAACCGGAACCGGATCGGAACCGTGGCCTTGCCTGTTTTGCCGGTTTCGGCTGTTCCGGTTCTACCGGTTCCAGGGAACCGTGGTGGGGCGGTTCTAGCCGTTGGAACCGCTAGAACCGGACCCGCCAGAACTGGAACCGGCTTGCGGTTCTGGACCGGTTCTGGCGGTTCCATACGGTTCTGGCGGTTCCAACGGCCATTTTTCAAAAAAAAAAAAAAAATTTAAATAATTTTCAGTAACGGCTCTTTGCAAAAAGTAGCCGTTTGAAAGTTTAAAAAATAGCCATTTGGCCCACAAACTTTAATTTAACCCAAACTTTATATAATTACACTATTTCCCATTTCTCAACTATAAATA
The DNA here is from genome assembly GCA_034376525.1 of Nicotiana benthamiana. NCBI lineage: Eukaryota > Viridiplantae > Streptophyta > Magnoliopsida > Solanales > Solanaceae > Nicotiana > Nicotiana benthamiana. Next base: position 100,818,101 of record CM067331.1, read on the forward strand.
TCCCCTCATTCTTTCATTTTTATTCACCAATTTAGCAATAGCTCTCAATCTCTCTCAAGCTCTCTTTCAATCTTTCTAGCGCAAGTGCTTAATTTATTGTTGCAAATTCGTGAAAAATTGTGAAGTTGTTGAATTGAAGTTTTCAAGTGTTCAAGTTCAACGATTTTCAATTTTCAAGAAGTTGTTCGTCAATCCGGTAAACTCGTTTCAACTCTTACGTGCTAATAGTATTTTTTTGTGTTTTTAGTTTGCGTAATTCTAATTATTATGGCATTTTCGTTGAAAAATATGTTCGGTAAAGGAAAAGGTAAAATCGGTGAAAGTAGTGGCCAAAAAACTCCCCCTCTCCGGGCTCCCCGACCTAGAAAAGATAAGCAAGTCGAAAGTAGTAGATGTCCTAATCAACCCTTCGAAATCCTTGATAGTGATCATCCTGGTTTTCAATTTAGCAATATTGATTTTCTACATGATGTAGCAGTAGGTGATAGAATAGACGATGATATTATGAATGTTCTTTATCCTAATGCACCAATCTTAGAGGGAAATGATGATGATGATGATGAAACCCAAGCACCAGATTTAGATGATACACCTACTAGTCCTGCTCATAACTTAGTGATGAACCGGCACACCCACCCGTACAAACTCCCACTTTAGTAGACAACCTCCTAAACGTACAGAAACATCATTAGTTTGGCAATTTTTTATTCAACTAAGAGAACAAAATGAGGCTAAGTGTAAATCTTGTGGGAAATTACTTGTTCATATGTATACTGGAGATCGTAGCGGCACGGGTAGTTTAGTTAAGCATATATAATTACACCCTAGCGATAAGGCTAGATATTTGCAATTGAAAGCACAACAAAAGGGGAGTACAAGTGTTGATTCTACAGTTAACCCAAGTACTGGTTCAAATCTAGTTCAACCAGGAATAAACACTGTCGCCGGAGGTATTTTATATTACGATCCAAATAAGGATCGTGAAGAATTAGCGAAAATGATTACTGTTATGTGTTTGTCTTATACTTTTGCTTCTAATCCTGCATTGATTCATTATATTAGAAGAGTATTTAATCGTACTTATAAAGGTTGGCCTCGCGCAGCAGTTAAGGCCGATATTTATAAATTTAAGCATGAATATGAATAATATTTGCGATATTTATTTACTCATATAACTAATCGTATTTCTATTACACCTGATATTGGTAGAAGTGGAAATGACTGTGATTATCTAACTGTAACAAGTCATTGGATAGACGAAAACTTGACAATGCAAAAACGCATAACTGCATATAGAATAATTAATTCACGGCACACGGATAGGTTTATAGCTAACGCTGTTTCAGATGTATGCAGATACTTTTGCTTTAGTGATAAAATAATGTCACTTTCTATTGATAATGCTTCTAGCAACACTAGTGCAATAGGCATGCTAACAAAAACACTTAATCCTGCATTTACTACTATTTTCCATGTTAGATGTATTTGTCATATTTATCATTTAATTGTTGGTGATGGTATGCGAATATTAAACATAGAAATTGAAAAGTTGAAAATGGCTCTTAATTGGCTATTTTATTCAAACCGTAGAAGTAGACTTAGAGAATATTTTTAAAAATGTGACGAATATGGCCTTAGAGAAAGAAAGGTTCCTAAACCTTGCCCGACTAGGTGGAATTACATGTACGAAAGTTTAGTAGCAGCGTACGAAAATAGAAACCCAATTAATGCTACGTTTAATTCTCGGGTAGGTGGTGAAGATGATGATGAAATGCTAACTACGCAAGATTGGACTAATGTTAAAATTCTTTTAGATTTTTTAGAACATTTTCATGTGGCTACAAATGCTTTTTTTGGACAATATTATCCGACTATTTCTAACTGTTTAGTTTATATTGCCGCACTTGCTAATTTGTTTGTTGATTTTAGCGAGGGATGGGACATTTATGAACTTGCAATAAATGAGATGAAAAAAATGTTTTAAAAATATTTTTTTCCAATCCCTCCTATTTTTGGTGTATCTGCTATGTTAAATCCAACTATGAAATTAGGAGGTCCTCACTTTTGGTATTCTACTATTTATCGATCTCTAGATCTTTCAGAAGTAGAAATTGCTACACTAGCTGATGCGAAAGCATCAATTAAAGTTAATGCTCAAACTGTTTATAATGCTTATAAACAGGCGTTAGAGCATGCTAAGCCAAATATTCCTACCCCTACTTCGTCTACATCACAATCGTCTAAAAGAGCTGCTGGCTTAACAGCTCTTAAATCGTGGACGGAGTTCAGGGGTACTCAAGGTGATAATTTAGATGAAATTTCCCATCTAAATGAGCTTCAAGTTTACTTGTCACAGGGACTAGAAAAGGAGAATCCAGACGGCTCTTTCGACCTTTTGGTATGGTGGAAGACAAGGGAAAAGCATTTTTCTCGTTCTTGCAAGGATGGCTCGGGATGTTCTGTCGATTCAAGCGTCAACTGTTGCATCGAAGAGCGCTTTTAGTCAAGCAAGACTACAAATAGGTGATCACAGAGCGTCGATGCGGGATAGCTTGGAAAAATCAGTGCTTTTTCGAGATTGGATCCGCGCAGAAAGAAGGAACTTTGGCATAGCAGAATCACAACCAGAAATAGATGAGGCGTATGAAGAAATGATAGCAGAACTTGCTGAGGAAGCAACTTCACCCGGAAGTAGTGATGAACAAGCTTCATTTCCACCACCGCCAACACAACCACCTCCCAACCTTGAAGGTTTTATGAGATTTGTTAGAAATAATGCATAAATTATGATGTAACTTGTACATTGGCACGTCTTCTTTTAGTTTTTTTTCCTTTTAATGGTGGTATTAGTACTATGTTGTGCTCATTCCATTGGGGGAAGGAAGACTAAGAAAGATATGCCATTTTGGTCAATAAATATTCTCTTTATCATATCCTTGAATATCTTTTATCTCAATATTTCTTTGTCTTTACTTCGATATCAATCCTTGAATATTTATATAACATACAATATATAACATACAACACAATATACTAATGACAACATTCTTTTATCAATATATACTACTTATATCCAATTTATACTAATTACTAACTATAACAAAATATACACTACTTATATACAATATATACTTCTTACATACAATATATACTACTTATATACAAAATATACACTACTTATACACAATATGTACTAATTACCAAACACAATATATACTATATTAATAACATAATACACCATATAAAATATATTATACAATATACTAATGACTACTATACAAGATATTGAATTAAAAAAAAAATCGGAACCGCCAGAACCGGAACCGTATGGTACCTGGAACCGTCACGGGCCGGTTCCACCTTCAGAACCGCCAGAACCGGAACCGCATACCCAAATAGATCCAGAACCGGAACCGAATAAAACCTTATTTGAAACTACCAAAAAGCTACATCGACAGCTGGATATCTAAAGTTGATTTAATTTTGATGGTGAGACATCATATAACAAGATCCGGATTTTATCAATAAAGAAACTGTCTCTGTCAATAGTCAATACCCAAAAACCTCCTTTTCTATTGATTTTGCTGCTTCTAACATAGCAGGTCAATTATGTGTGGCCATAGTAATTTGACGATTGAGTAGGTCAACCACATACCTCAAAGACCAACCACAAAACATTTAAAAGCAATGATAAAGATAAGAAAGAATAAAACTACAAGGAACATAAGAAACTAAATTTGTTTCCTTCTGCTGCTAAGTTACATCTAAAACTGTCTAGTTATATTTCTCTACTGCACATGTTGTCCCCTCTTTTTTTAATATTCCATCCACAAATGAAGCTCAAAATGTGTGTTAAAAGACAAAGGGTAGAGAAAACAATAAATGAATTTCCCTTTTATATCAAAAAGCAGAGTCCTCCAGTAAATATACAGATCATGGTTCTATTAAGTGCAAAACTTGTCCATCCTTGTTTCTTGGTCAGTTTTCAGATATAAGTGTCATCTCATGTTGCAGCATAGGGGCCGGCCTTGCTGTTGTAATTTGTTCCACATGCAAATCATCTGTCTAGGTGACTGGTAATGAGCGCTATAATAGTCGTCTACACATCCAGCTTGTGAGAACTTCAAGCTGTGTACATATTGCACACGTCTCGTGCTATTAAATTTCTCGACCCACATTCCCATGCTCACATCCTCCATCTTGAACAACTGCACATGAGGGAGCTTGTTAGCTACATCACGAGTACTTACTTACAGAAAGAGATAACAGGAATTTTGTCTACCTTTAGCTTATGTCCATCAAACTCTGAGACGATGAAGTTTGCGATGTCTGATGAAATAACGTAACCTGGTCCATTGGCATAAGGTGGATAATCTTCTTCTGGCCATTCCTTGAGCCAAGAGTGAGAAGCAAGTTAAAACGAGAAACTCAGATACCAGGGCATTCTAAAAGCCCAGCATACTTAATAACTAAAATGAAAGGAGATTGAGAAGGCAAAAACTAGACAACATCCAGATTTACTCCATGCAGATAACTAGCAATATTTAATGTAGCATTTGTTGCAATTCAAGCATTCCTGTCCAAACAGCCAGTACTCTATTCTAGTAGAAAAGCATCTCTTTTGCCATAGGCTCGCTTACTCTATTATTAGTTAGACACTATCAACAGGCAAATGTGAAGTCTTTTCCTTGACTATAAAGCATAAGAAGATACTTCGTCGAAAGAAAACAGCACTATTTAGCCTTCTAATACCATGTAGAAATTGGAGCAAGAAAATTAAAAGAAATCCAAACTGATACCTCATATGTCACTGCCCATTTACCACTACGCAGGGGCTTATGATAGTAATTGATATTTCCAACATATAAGCTACTATTCTCGGGTATTTTATTTACTTCCTTAATAACTGCATCCACTCTAACAAATGTATCATCATCACACTTCATGATATTTTTTGCAAATGCTACATGAACCTGCAACATGCCAATGTTAAAAAAACAATTAACTTTTGGGACAATGTTAATCTGGGACTGCCAATGTTAACATTTATAGCTAATCCACAGCTTACCCCATATTCACAGATGGCAACTGTTTTCAAGACTACAAGATCATAATTGTCCATGTAAGGAACAATGACAATGTCACCAAAAAATTCTGCCTCTTTCTTGAACTCCACATTTATATCCTTTCTCCCGTGCTGTCAAAAAACCAATCCATGTCAAACTCAACATTAACAAGCTGCAACATGAATGTTATAGTGAACAATATTTGCACTATGCTGCATACGCGACCATCTGTCAACCTACCAATGCAACGAAGAATCGAGCCACAACATTTGAGGATTTGACTAGCCGATGCTGCATCCAAGACCTCCTTATAGCCATTCGCTCAGCAAAATGATTGCCTGCAGAGAGAATACCAATGAGCAGATCCACAGGTTGATCAAGGAGGAGCGGTGCCTTCCATCTGTTTGACATATCAAGATGCCTTTGAGGAGCAAAACTAGGATGTGATGTGGGCAAGGAGGCAGCAAAGATTGAATCGATATCAACGTCACCATTCAATGACAAACCAGTGGCGTCTTCGAGTGTAAATCCCTAAAAAGCATCAATAAGATCTTTCTTTAGCCCAATTCAACAGTTCAGAACGAAATTTAAGAGGTGGTAGCATACTCACAGTTCGATATGGAAATGAGGTCACATGCCTCCCATCAACATTTATGTGATAACCCTCCAAGCCGGCACTGAGAGTTAGTACAAATAACTTATCCTCTGAAAATGGGAATGGCCAATCAAAAGAGACCGGCTTCTTTCGCCCTACTATCCGGTTTAACCACCAAGATGCCTTTGATTGCTCCGAATGATTAGCATCATCATCTCGAGTCCACTTTTCACATTTTACCTGGCCATCAACTGCAGAAGAGTCAAGACATTACCAAGAATGTCGTATCGCATAATATAAATGATAGATTTCTGTGCGCAGAGTACAACAGATGCAAATGTAACTGATGGTGCATTTACACATGTTTTTTTCTCCTCCCATTGCCAACAACTATGTGATTAATCTGAGGAATTTATCCATCACAAAAGTGCTCCTCATCAAGCAATAAGCTCATTACTCAATCAGATAAACTAATTCAATTGCTTGACAACGCACTGTAAAAAACTTCAGTTCTTCTCCACCCACTCCCAACCCCCAAAAACAAAAAAAGAACAAAATTTTAAACTTCAATAAGTAAATCAAACAGTTCTTCCAGCTAGCAAACCTTCAAGTTAAACTAGTATTTTTAAACAAGAAGACTTCGTCTAGCAACTTTGCCTAGCTGAGTTTCACCTTGCGCGTCGCAATCCTAAATAAAGGAGGAGAAATGCATTAAGTTGACAGCTACATGAATCTTCTAAATATTTGGATATAGAGGATCCATATAGCCAAGTCCGACTAGTTTGGGATTGGGGCATAGTCGATTGATTAAACTAGTTCAATAAACAGAATATATCTTAAAGACTACTAAATAAATAAAGAACCAAAATCATATTCTCACCAGTCTCCTCATCATCCCTAGACCTCCACCCTTCACATCTTTGAGCTGTGCCCCACTGCATCCTATAACACGTATTCTGCTCAATCACAGGCTTCCCACTCCAATCACCCATCAATCTTGGATTAAAATGAAGAATCCTAGGTGGGTCCTCACCATCAACTGTATTCAGCCCTTGTAACTCCATCATAAACTGCGAAACCATCAAAAATTGACCTTCCTTTAACAATGATATCTTTGGATCATCCTCTTGGTGGGCCCTTTTAGGCCTCCCTACAACAGTTACATGTGACCCAAGAGTAAGCCCACATGGCAACACCATCATTCTCTTCCCTTTCCCCTGAAAATCAAACCCTGACATTGAAATGGAATGTGGACATTCCTCTATTGACTTATTATCATTACTTTCTAAAAACCCCACTTCTTTTTTATGCAATTCAAGCTCTTTCCACAACTTTCTACCTACTTCAAATGCCTCTTTTGCTGACTTCAAAATCCCAGAAAACCCATCTTTACTAGTCATATTCACAAAACTACCATCAAAAACCAAACTTGATAATGGATTCCTGATTTCTCTGATATTCCTTTCAGGTTTTAATGATTGAATTGGTGGAACCTGAAGTGGGACATCAAAAGGAGGGCGAATTGGGGCCTTTTTTTCTGCTAACTCCTCTTCGCTATCAAGCACCAAAAACTTAGAAAACTGCCCTGTACCAAAACCATCTTGAGAAACTAAACTGAACCCATTTCTGAAAACAAAAGGAACTTCAAAACCCACCAAAACTACATATAAAAAGCCTATAAACATCAAAATTTGGACCGATCTTTGCCGGCTCAGTGACATGAACAAGTCAAATTTTGTTCTTTTCATGTTGAAAATTCTTGCTTTTGAGCTGAATCCTCTTTCAAATTTCTAGTAATCATCAAATAATGGGGTTCCTCCAAAAGTTTCAAACCGACAATTTTGTTTTTGGTTTGCAAAAACAGAAGCTTGTATGAAAGAGGAAAATGTATATAGCTATAGAATAAGAGAGGGTTAAGTCGTCAAAGCATGATCACAAACAAGTTAAGAGAGAGGGAGAAAAATATATAAAAAAAAAAACATATATTTATACACAAAATGTGTACATAGAGAGAGAGATGAAGGAGGCTCAAGGGGTCGGTAGCTTTTCAGGAACAAGAGAAATAAGTATACTTTTCAATTGAATCGGAAAAGCTTTACATTTAAAAAGTTGATGGAAGAATCTTGATGGAATGTGAAACCTCTGGAAATTGTTGTTTATATGATTCCTATTTGAAAAATGGAATAAACTTGGAAATTATTTCTAGGTTAAATTCGCTCGCGAAAACAAACTACCTGGTCTTACCCTTTTTTTAAGGAATTTAGTACTATGTATTTCGATTATTTTTAAGTATTTACATTTTACTTGTACAAATATTAATTATAAATCATTATAATTTAGGTAAATAAAAAGAATACTGTTAGAAAATGAAAGCAATTTAGTAAAACATGAAAAAGAAATATAAGCAACTTAGTGAAACATGGACAAGAAATATAGATAGTGAAAAAGAAGAGCTTTTCTTCTTCAATTGTGTGTAATTTCTTATCTATTACAAGGCCTTTATATAGGAATAAAAGTGAAGAAATATGTCATTGAATATGTCATAAACCATTTGAGATGAAGAACATGGAAGAAGAGTAGACATCCACCATAATTACTATTTATCATAACACTCTCCCTTGGATGTCCATAGATAATGTGCCTTATTAAAAACCTTAACTAAAATAAAACCCAATGGGAAAAAAATTCTAGAAAAGGAAAACAGTACACATATTTAATAATACGCCTTTTGGTTGCCTCGTTAAAAACCTTGCAAGGAAAACCCAGTGGGACAAAACCTTGTAAGGGAAAAAATATACAACGCGTATTAACTCCCCCTGATGAGAGCATCAATTCACATCCATGAGCCTTCACATTCCAATCTTGTGCACCATCTTCAAGAGATCGTTGGTAGAGAATTGATAAATAAATCAACCATATTAACTTGAATGAATATTTGCACCTTGAAATCATCACTCGTGATAGATATATAACGTCTTTACAAATATCGTGAAATGGCTCTTCAATATCTCCATAAAGGTATCCTCGCTATCACATTATCATGCTTATAGTTATAGCAAGATACATTTTTGCATAAATTGCGCAGAGGAAGTGGTACCTCAAGATCAAGAATTATATATGCTTCAAGCAACTTAAATCCTTCATCGATTGTCATATAAGTTAAGTCATATAAGCCATATTATAGACTTTAGATGCATATCAAGTTTTCATGTCATGCTAGACAAATAAGATATCGAAAACTGATTGCACATACCATTGACTTTATACTTTTAAGTATTTGAACTACATGTCCAAACTACATGTCTTTCATATGGAATCAATTCTACTTAAATTGTATCTCTTCCATTTGGCCAATATTTTTGTCTGTATTCGACAAACTTAAGATCCGCATCGATATTTAGCGCTATCATAGATGTCGTCGATGAACATTTTATATCAGTTCCAATAAATTTCATAAAGACATAACATATAGATCTTTTCATTCATATATTCAAGTACCTGAATCTCTCATGAGATTTTATGAAGTGTTATGTCATGTGATCTTCTAGATCACTTGCCTTCTTATTATGATCACTTTGATCATTTGCTCATCTTCTTTATCAAGAAGTTCTATTTGAAACTTATTTGTCTATACGTTTTAAGCGTACCATAGATTTTGTCCTTCTAGGACTTAATATGAGCATTTGCAATGAGAATATAGTTACTTTCTTTAGGTCAATAAATGCGTATGGAATGCTTTGCAATATGTTGCAAATGAATTATCTTTTTATGAACTTCAAGTTCATATTATTTTATTCGAGCATCTAGTTGTACAAATGATAATTCATTCCACGTAACTTTTTCTCAACTGTTTATCATGTCTCCCCCTCATGTTAGAAAACTAACTTGCTTCCTCAACTTTGAGAACCCATCTTTGTGCTTTATGATGTTAATCAAAATATACACCGCACATCAATAATATTGAGATGGAATTATTTGGTTCCTGACCCTGAACCACTTGTGAGGGGAGAATGTAATATACTTTCGTATATAACATATATCAAATGGAGATAGATAACTTTGTTCTCATAAGCAATAATTTAGCTATTAAGTGAAGGTACTCAATAAATTATCTTGCTAAACCAACTATGATGTAAACCAACTTATCAAGAAGAAATATCTTGAATAAAAAAATCTGGAAATTATGCTCTATATTATATTATTGAGCAAGTTACCTCGCAAAACACCATGTTGCGGGTTAATAATAATCGCACATGTAACCATCTCATAGATGCATCTTATGTGGTATACATGGCAGATGAATGAGCTCATATTCACCTCTGATATTTCCAGCATTTATGGGATTCAATCTCAACTTTAGTTGGTCTGTTAATTAATAAGAACAAGCAATGTAAGAGAATTAGTAAAGAACTTTCTAGTTCTATAATATTTACTCATGTGAATTCTCTATTATTTTTGCACATCATACTTAAATTGATATGGCTAACCCAAATGTCAACCGAATAAGTTATCAATATGATAAAGTTCATATTTACATGTGAAATTATCAGTAAACTCCAAGTTTATTATGATATGAGTTTTTATATCAATAAACATCCACTTTATTGTGGTATTCGTTTATTTGTGTAGTACAAACTAGAGAATAAAGCGTGTAGCTTTTCATATATAGATTATCCCGCTACAAATTGTAGTAATAGAAGATATCAAATCTTTCCTTTATTTATTGTCTCAATATAATCAACCACTTTCGCATATATTTTGGAAACTGAATAAGTTTCTTTGAGACTTACTACAACACAATACCTTATTGGTAATCAATTGTGTTTCTCCAAAATAGTATAATTGGCTCTTGCAGAGTTCTCAATTAATTTGGTACTACCACATATTCATGAACATCCATATGGTAATATCTCTTTTAAAGAGAACGTTATACCATTATGGTCATGGTCAAAATTATATGCAAGATATGTTTCTTGCATTATTATTGTTCTTTAATAATCACATTGCCAAATATTTTGACGTACAATAGGTACGTGACCAATGATCATTCATGCCATAATAATGATATTATTTTCTTATATCATCTCAACCCTCCTTCTAGAGGTGAGTGTGGTATATTCAATACCAATAGCATGTTCATATTCTTCCAAGAATGAATATGTATTCATAAATTAGATGTTGTCACACTCACATCATGAATGGACCATAATCATCTATATATGCTATATAAAATCTCATATTGTCAAATTGACGGCAAATATTACTTTCACATAGTGAATGATTATTTTGAGAATCATTATTATCTTCATTATCACAATGATGACGATTATAATTTCGTCTATTGCCACGTTCATAAATGCGTCTGGTATTTGATTTGCTATTCTTTGCAAATGGATAATCTTTTGCACCTCTTTTTCACAAATAGAGGCACGTGGATCAACATGAGATAATGATGGATTTTTTCACAAAATTTCCCGTTTGGTTTCACCAACTTCTCCCCCTAATTAAGGGAAAAGTGTCTCATTGAATCGACAGTCTGCAAATCGTGCAGTGAACAAATCCTCTGTCAATGTTTCGAGGTAGCGAATAATGCAGGGCGATTCAAACCCAACATATATTCCTAACTTTCTTTGCGAACCCATTTTGGTGCTATATGGCGGTGCTACAGGCACATATACTAAATTCAAATATTCTTAAATGGGATATATTAGGTTCATGACCCTAAACTAATTGCAACGGGGAATATTTGTAATAACTTGTCGGTCTGAGACGAACTAGCATTGCTGCATGTAAAATGGCGTGACCCCAAACCGAAGTGGGCAGCCTCGTTTTCATGAGTAACGGTCTTCTATCAACTGCAGACGATTTAATTAAATACTCTGAAAGACCATTTTGAGTGTGAACATGAGCTACAGGATGTTCCACTTTTATCCCAATAGATAAGCAATAATCATTAAATGCTTGGGATGAAAACTCAGCAGCATTATCTAGTCTAATAGACTTAATTGGATTATCAGGAAATTTTGCCCGTAATCGAATTATTAGTGCCATTGATTTTGCAAATGCAAGGTTGCGAGATGACAATAGGCACACATGAGATCATCTAGAAGATGCGTCTATTAAGACCATAAAATATCTAAACGACCCACTAGGTGGGTGAATAGGTCCACAAATGTCCTCTTGTATACGTTTCAAAAACGCAGGTGACTCAATTCCAACATTTGTTGGTGATGGTCTAATAATTAACTTGCCTTGATAACAAGAAGTGCAAGACAATTCATTATTTAAAAGAATCATTAAATTTATTAATGGATGACCATTTGAGTTTTCTATAATTCGTCTCATCATAATTGATCCAGGATGTCCCAATCGATCATGCCAAAGTACGAAAGTATTGGAATCAGTAACCTTTTGGTTTACGGTAGAATGTGCCTCAATTGCACTAATTCTTGTCCAATACAGGCCACAAAATAAAGATGTGAACTTCTCAATAACCCTCTTTTGTCCAGAGACATTCTTTGTAATGATGAGATAATCAAGATTATTCTCATCTATTATCTCAATATGATATCCATTTTGACGGATATCTTTAAAACTCAACAAGTTCCTCTTGGACTTGGAGGAGAACATTGCATTCTCTATGATAAATATTGTTCCTTTAGGCAGAGTAATAGCAGCTCTTCCAGAGCCTTCAATTAATTTACTACTACAAGAAATTGTAGTAACATCTGCCTTACACATACTTAAGTGAGAGAAATATTTCTGCTATTTGAATATTGTATGTATGGTACATGAATCAATTAAACAAATATTTTTACAATTAAATTTTTATCCAAGTTTGTTTTGTGTGGTATTCATATTTAATCTTGTATGTCTAGTTAGTGCATGCATCATTAAATTATTCAAGATAATTAGGATGATTTAAAGTGTACTAAATACGTGTAGGGCAATACCGGCTAATATGAATACCCTTATTGCACTAAGATCTTATCAAGCAATTTTAGTAATAATTTGGCTAAGTGATTTGACATGCTACATAAATAGTATTGTTACTTTTCTAGATTGACCATATAAAAGAATTATATGTGCACCTAAAGAATATAAAAATTTTAATATCGTAAAATCTATACCTACATAGTATCGCCATGTGTACTAATATTCTGTATGTAGGCTTGTCAAAATAAATAGTTAAATGTAGCTAGTGTAGTATATCATGTTATACTGCACAATAATGTATAATCACACATTATATTAGGTGTACCCAAGTACTTAAGCATGTAACTAGATATACTTGAATTCAATAAGAAAATAAACTTGAAAACAAAAACAATTTCAAGTAACCTCATTATTACTAACATGTTTTATTTCTACACAGAAGAAGATGAATAATCAATAAAAACTTATTGGATTTAGTCAAAGTAGGATGTAATATTTTAATGATGCAAACACTATTTATATTAATATTTTGAATACGTACTACTGTCAAGAAAATATTATTGTTATCTAAGTCTATTGTTGATTACTTCTATTTGTATTATAATAATGCAAATCAATTAAGAAGCACTTCATTAAACTCATTGCATCTTTATTCATAAATAAAGAGATCATGGTGAAGTATGAGTATCTTTCTCTTTCTATTTTTGTTTTTAAACATAATTGAGAAAAACTAAGTATCCAACAAAACATATCATTATTCTTACAAAAAGAGAGAAACATGTTGTACCTGATAATTTTAAATCAGAGTCGAGAACTTTAAAAGAGGATAACTTACTGTGATGGTTAGAGACTCGAAAAGAATACTGTTAAAAAATGAAAGCAATTTAGTAAAACATGAAGAAGAAATATAAGCAACTTAGTGAAACATGAACAAGAAATATAGATAGAGAGAAGGAAGAACTTTTCTTCTTCAATTGTGTGTAATTTCCTATCTATTACAAGGCCTTTATATATGCATAAAAGTGAAGAAAATATGTCATAGAATATGTCATTCAACATACAAAATATGTTATTGAATATGTCATAAACCATTTAAGATGAAGATCATGGAATAAGAGTAGACATCCACCATAATTACTATTTATCATAACAAATACATAATATTTTCTGTGTATTTAGTTTTTGGCTTCCTATAATTTTTACTATCATATTTGTTACTAAATCCTTTTTTTTCATGTAGTCAAATTTTGAGAGTAGGCAAAAATTACTAGCATGTTCCGCCGACTTTTTAAAATGGGTATATTTTGAGAAATATCTTTCGTCAAAAGTATAGAATAAATTTGTATTTAGCTAATTAATTTAAAGAGTGCTAGTCGAGCAACAACTAGTATTTAGTTAAGTTTTTAAAAAATATTTTTAAGTGTGTTTTTCTCAAAAATATTTTTCAACAACAATAACAACATACCTAGTTATTATCCTACATCATGGGTCTGGGGAAAGTGATATGTACGCAGACCTAACTCCTACCTTGCGAGGATAGAATTGTTATTTCCAATGGAACGTCGGCTCATAAAAACATAAATATCACATTAATAAAAATATAAATAAGAAGAGATTCTACCAAAAAGTCATATAAAGCAGAAAAAGGATAACAAGATAGTAAGGTGATCAACAATGGAAGAAAATAATGGTTAGCTATAAAAATCTTCTACCAACAGAAAGTGAGATTGTGTGTCATCACTACTGTTATGAACAACAAAAGTATTTTTGGGGAGAAACTATTATTTTATATTCTCCAAAGTTGCTTATGCTTCAACCGATAAGTATTTTTTTTCTTCTAAAAGCTTGAATAAATATTTCAACTTTAAAAAAAATACTTTTCTTAAACCTTGGAGAAGTTTGGCTAATCCTTTCGGATAAGGGTAAAGTCTGCATACACATTACCCTTTCCAAATCTCACTAATAAAATTTTACTATATTGTTATTGTCGAAAAAGTTTGGCCCAACAAACTATACGACAACCTATTATACATGCGGCCCAATTTGAAAATTTTTCTTTAATGCATTACGGTTTGTGGAAAACCTAAAATAGGAACACAATTAATGTACATATAACAAGTTAATGGAAATTTTAACTATATTTTAATAAATAAGTTTATGCCAAACGACATTTACCTTTATTTTAAAAGGAAAAATTAGAATTCGTCCGGGGTGGAGAACTCATAAAACGCTTTGGGGCAGAGCACTCGTAAAACATTCCTGGACTTATATGTAGAATTTAGTTCCGTGAATCTTACGCTTCGGCCACCGAGGCTTATGCCCCGAACATGCTCAAACGCTCAGGGTATTGAGCTCGCTTAATAAAACTTTATACAATTGTATGTAATTAAACTTGTAAATCCTTAAATTTCTTACCAAATCGTTCACTATTCAAAATTATTTTTTCCTTAATCATAAGTCATTAAGTTGATAGTATTTTATGTCATAATTAAAATAAAAATTATTACACGTTATCCATTAAGACTGTTATACTATTAAATTTTAAAGAAAATTTTCTTTTAGAAAGTATTTATTTATTAACTTTTGTTTATGTCTTTATTATATAATAGGCCGTATTTTTTTAAAATTTATTTTTCTAAAATATTTTTTTTACTTTTACAAGATAAAATACTTATTAATTTAATATCTCAATATTAACTATTAAATTGTTAAATAATTAGTTATTATGATATTGTATGATGTTAGTTTATTAATTTGTTAAAACGTAAAAAAAAAAAGCTAGAGAATCATATTTAAATTGTGAATTGTGTTTTTACATAAATTCTCTTTCAAAAAGAAACCAAATTAAATAAAAAGAGTATTTTAAGTAAAATATCAAGTTATAATATTGAAATTCTTTCAAGAGTTATTACTCCTTAAGAGATACATACAAAATTTCATATCGAATTCATTATTTTTTATATTTGAGTTGTAACGATGTTGCAACTAATTTGCATATTATGATATATGCCATACTTTTCGTATTATTCATAGTTGAATTATAATTTATAAATATTTTAAATAAATTATTTGTTATAATTTTTTGATCTTGATATAATTTTTATAATTATTTTTTATTTTGTACTATCTTAAAATTCTTAAAATTAGTAAAAAAAACTTATAATCATATCTCAAAACTTGCGACTCGCCTCATTACAAGTAAAACGCTTCCCCACTCATCCCGTCTTTTAAAACATTGGCAGTTACTATGTTAACTTGGTCATAATAACAAATTAGACATCACTTATTTTATATTGGTGTTTTACCACTCATAACATTGTGTTGGCATTAATGAATGGAAGTTACCCTAATAAATTATCCGTCACTTTTTAACGTTAGTAACTACTGTGAAGCTAGCAAAGTGGAGGATACAAGGACTAAAAGTTAACATCATTTAAAGGAAAATAATAATTACTAGTAGTAATATTCAAGAAGCAATAGATTAACATTAATTTCTAAATAAACTATACAAGATTGTTAAAACGTGTAGTTGCAAATGTAAGTACAATGTGGATAAGAGGTATTCTACATGTTAAGACTTCATTGTAACTGATTTGTCATTGACTTCATTGTTAGCTAAACTTTTCATTATTTCTTCTTTAACTTAGTTAAGGATCTTTTGAAGTAGAATAATCAATGAAGTCACATATATTCTATTCTGTTACCAATATTTATGATGTTTAGTTTCTAAAGACTTCAACATTCATTCCCACTAGACACGGATACAAAATTTAAATTTTATGGGTTCAATCTTCAAATATTTTGATATTATATTGCACTTGATATATTCTAAAAGTTACGGATTTATGTCTATTATTTTTACACTTTTAGTGATTTTTACTCTAAAACTTATGCTCCTCGTAAAAAATACTGGGTTCAGTTGAACCCGGTAAATTTAAACTCCATCAGCCCCTAATTGTCAGTCTAGCTGACTGACAATATATTCTTTTACACTATCATAAAAATCGATTAAATACAATAAATAATATGGTATAAATGGTTAAATTTATACGGATGAAATACAAAAGATATTTGTATCGTCGGTGTGTATAGTGTTACTTAATTTCAGATTATGATAACTCCATAATCTGATGTACGATGAAGATGCAAATGTGGATATAGTGAAATGGGTTTTACGAGAAATAAGAAAGAATTTAATGGGTTTTACGAGAAATAAGAAAGAAAAGGAAAACAGTGAAGATGGTATCCACTTTGGGGCTCCGACTAATTTAGATTTATATTGCATAAGGTCCGTTAAGAGGATAGACATTCTTACTATAATTTTTTAAGGAATTTTTACATTCCTATACCATATAGGAAATCTTATTACCCTCAATGTTTAAGGTTTGATATAATTATATTCAGTATACCAAATTATCAATTCTATACCATAGTATATTTTAAGGGTACAATTAATGCAGCGTATATCCCTTTTTAATTTAAGATACCGTATATCTCAACCCTCTCACGTTTCTCTCTCCCAAACTCTCACCCTTACCCACGTTTTAGTGAGTGTTTTCTTTTCTTCAAGCCCTCCTTTTGTCATTTCATATCAGTCAAAAAATTGGTATGAAATAACACCAGCTCTCCAGCCCTATACTGCGGATGCTTAAAATGTTCAGTTATACAAGTAGCTTATGTACTGATATGTTGTCCAGAACCTTTGAGAAATTTGATAATTACCTGTTGGCGATTTGGCATGTAGCCGAAAAAGCTCTTGCTAGACGATTCTTCTTCTACTATAGGGTGTTGAGCTACCCCATTCGTTACGAGACTAGGGTGTCAAATTAGTAATTTCGATATAATTACGTTTTTTGCAGAAGATTTTGTAGAAGTTTTAGTTTTTTTGGATTTGATGAAAACAGAAAATAATATATCTACAATCAGAATACAAATAATGTACAATTCATCTACAAAATATTTACAAACTGGGTATATTGAATTTTAATATTTCAATTTCCATTTGATTGTAGCTTAATTGGAATTTTCGACATAATTGTATTTTTTGCAGAAGATTTATAGAAGTTTTAGTCGTTTTTGATTTGTGAAAACAGAAAACAAAGCATCCACAATTAGAATACAGATAATCTATAATTTATCTAAAAATATCTACAAACCAGGTACATTGATCTCAATTCCCATTCAATGGTAGCATATTTGGAATTTTTGACATAATTGCATTTTTTTGGAAGATTTGTAGAATTTTTAGCCGTTTTTTATTTGTGAAAATAGAAAATAAAGCATCTACAATTAGAATACAAATAATCTACAATTTATCTACAATTTCTGTAATATGTCTTCTTCTTCTTCTTCGAGTTTCAATCTGAAATTCAGTCAAAACCAAGTCTAATCTTCACCAAAACCCCTTAAAATTAAGATATAAACTCCAAACCATATTCCCGATTATTTTCAACAACACCTAATCCAAACAAATAATGATTTTTGAAAATTTAAATTTGAATTCAAAGCTTTCAAGCTTTTTAATGGCTGTCAATGGTGGAAAATATCTAGAAAAATATTTACTTCCATAATTATAGCGCGCCTAAATAGGAATATCTGGAAGAATATTTAGTTTTAGATTTGTAGTGTGCCTAATTAGGAATGAATCAACTCCTAATAATTGGTATTTAATGAATGGTATATATTTTATAGAATAACTGTGAGCATGGAGGGTAAATATAAAACTATGCACATTTTTGATAATAAGGTTTCATATATGGTATAGGAAGGAAAAAGTCTCTTTTTTTCATTCCTATGGCCCGAACCTAAAACCTTTGTTTATATTATATTTAGAATTTTTTTCAATATTGCATAATTAGTTGTAGTATTATATTTAGTGTTATAAATCCTACAAATGGTTTCATCCACTTGCAATGATGGATGTCTTACATAACAGGTTTTAGATTGGCTATGTATCCATGCAAGTTTTAGATTGGTTATGTATTCATAACAGGTTTTGGATTGGTTTTGTAACAACGAAATATTTTTATAAATAGGTTCGCTGATGAACTTATTCCATACTCTCTGAAACGAAAAATAAATCCTCTCTTCTATTGATGTTATTCTCTTATATTATTAGTACTAGTTAATTATATATAGGTCTTGCTGTATTGCTTTTATTTTATAACATGTTATCAGCATGAGGCTCTAATAATTTCCACTACCACCTTGGAGTATATTTTTATATCCTCTTTCAAAATATGGAAATTCCCCAGTTTTCAGTAGTTCCAAGATCAATAAAGATGATATATATCTTCTGGATAGTGCTACAACACATAGTATTTTAAGAGATACGAGATATTTCTTTTATCTGGTGATGAAAGACGCCAATGCTAATACATATCTGCCAGTACAAGATTAATTGAAGGCTCTGGAAGAGCAAATTTATTACTGCTCGAAGAAACAAATTTGGCTATTAATGAAGCATTATATTGTAATAAATCTCAAAGAAACTTACTCAGTTTCAAAGATATTCGCCAAAATGGATATTACATTGAGACTACAAATAATGAAAAGATTGAATATCTTTATATTACTACAATAAAGTCGGGTAAGAAATATGTGCTTGAAAAGATGCCTGATCTTTCCTCTGGCTTGTACTATGCAAACATTAGTAGGGTTGAAACACATGCTATAGTAAACTAGAAGTTTACTAATTTAAATGATTTTATTATATGGCATGACCCGCTGGGCCATCTCGGCTCTATCATGATGCGCAAAATAATTGAGAATTCACATGGACATGTATTGAAGAACCAAAAGATTCTTCAATTTAATGATTTCTCTTGTGTTGCTTGTTCTCAAGGTAATTTATTACTAGGCTATTAGTAATTAAAGTTGGGATTGAATCCCCAGTATTTCTGGAACGTATACATGATGATATATGTGGGCACATTCACCCACCATGTGGACCATTTAAATATTATATGATTTTAATAGATGTATATACAAGATGGTCCCATGTGTGCTTATTATCAACTTGCAATATGGCATTTGCGAGGTTGTTGGCTTAAATAATAAGATTAAGAGCACAATTTCCAGATTATGCAATTCAGACAATTCGTCTTAATAATACTGGTGAATTTACATCCCAATCCTTTTATAATTATTGTATGTCAACTTGGATAACAGTTGAACATCATGCTGTTCATGTTTATACTCACAATGATCTAGCGGAATCATTAATCAAACGCCTCCAATTAATTGCTTGACCATTGCTTATGAGAACAAAACTTCCTATTTCGACATGGGATCATGCTATTCTGCATGCAGAAGTACTTATGCGCGTCAGGCTAACGAGTTATCATAAAATCTCCCCATTACAATTGGCTTATGGTCAGGAGTCAAATATTTCTCATCTTAAAATATTTAGATGTGCGATATAAGTTCCAATTGTTCCACCACAACACACAAAGATGGGTCCCCAAAGAAGGTTGGGGATATATGTTAGATATAATCTCCTTCTATTATTAAATATCTGGAACATATGACTAGAGATCTATTTACCACAATATTTGCTGATTGCCGTTTTGATGAATTAGTTTTTTCAATATTAGGGGGAAAGAATAAGCAGCAGAAAAAGGAGATATACTGGAATGCATTATCATTATCTTATTTAGATCTTCGTACAAATCAATGTGAACTGGAAGTTCAAAAGATAATTCATTTGCAAAGTATTGCAAATCAACTTCTAGATGCATTTACCAACCTACCAAGGGTTACTAAATCTCATATTTCAGTTGCAAATGCTCTAATTCGAGTTGATGCCCCGTAGGACAATTGTTAAAGCAATATGAGTCTAAGCCACACTTAAAACGTGACAGGCTAATTGGTTCTAAAGATAAAAATCCTCGAAAAAAGAAAGAAAAAATGAGCAAGATGGTCATAATATGGGGGTAATTGCTCAAGAAGAGCCCCGAGACATAACAATTGATAAAACCTCGAAAGAGGTCAAGGTACCTGGAAATAATAAAAATGAAGAGATCTCAATAAATTATGTCTCAACTGTAAAAAGATGGAACCAAAATGATATTGTTGTTGATAACATTTTTGCTTATGAATATTGCTGCTGAAATAATGCAACAAGATGATAATCTCGAACCAAAATCTATCGATGAATGTAGGCAGAGAAATTATTGGCAAAAATGAAAAACACTATCCAACTAGAGTTGACTTCACTTAAAAACGTGAAATATTTGGACCTATAGCCCAAACACTTAAAGGTGTAAAGCCAGTGGGGTATAAATAGATTTTTGTGCGAAAAAGAAATGAAAAAAATGAGGTTGTAATATATAAAGCACGACATGTAGCACAAGAATGTTCGCAACAGCCTGGCATTAATTATATGAAGACATATTCTCCTATGGTGGATGCAATCACATTCGGGTGTCTTATCAGTCTAGCAATTCATGAAAAACTTGATATGCGTCTTATGGATGTTGTCACGGCTAATTTATATGGCTCACAGGACAACAAATTTTTATGAAAATCCCTGAAGGATTCAAAGTACCTGAAATATACAAAGATTCAAGGGAAACTTGTTCGATAAAGCTTCAGAAATCCTTGTATGGATTGAAGCAATCAGGGCGCATGTGGTATAATCGCCTCAGCGAATACCTATTGAAAGAAGGGTACAAGAATGACCCAATTTGTCCTTGTGTCTTTATAAAAGTATTTGGATCTGAATTTGTCATAATAGATGTGTGTGTTGATGGCTTGAATATCATTGGAACTCCTGAAGAGCTTCCAAAGGCAGTAGAATGCTTGAAGAAAGAATTTGAAATGACAGATCTTGGAAAGACTAAATTTTGTCTAAGCTTACAAATTGAGCATTTGAAAAATAGAGTATTTGTTCATCAATCAACGTACACCGAAAATATTTTGAAGCATTTTTATATGAATAAAGCACATCCATTAAGTACCCCGATGGTTGTGAGATCGCTTAATATAAATAAAGATCCATTTCGTCCTCATAAAAATAATGAATAGCTTCTAGGTACTGAAATACCATATCTTAGTACAATTGGAGAATTAATGTACCTTGCTAATAATTCTACACCAGATATAGATTTTTCTGTAAGCTTGTTAGCAATATTTAGTTCTTCTCCAACACAAAGACACTAGAATAGTATTAAGCATCTATTCAGACATCTGCGAGGGACCATTGATATGAGATTATTTTATTCAAAAGAATCTAGATCACAACTGATAGGTTATGCAGATGCAGGATTTTGTTTGACCCACATAAAGATCGACTCAAACAGGCTATTTATTTACATGTGGTGGCACTGCCATATCATGGCGTTCAACAAAACAAATTGTGGTTGCCACTTCTTAAAATCATGCAGAGATAACAGCCATTCATGAAGCGAGTCGAGAATGTGTTTGGTTGAAATCAATAACTCAACATATGTAGGAGCTATGTGGTTTTTCACGGGGAAATGATATCCCAATAACATTATATGAAGACAATACTGCATGTATAGCTCAACTAAAAAGGGGATATATTAAAGGAGATAGAACAAAGCATATTTCACAAAAAAAAATTCACGCATGATCTTCAAAAGAATGGTAAATTAGATGTTCAACAAATTCGTTCAACTGATAATTTGGTAGATTTGTTCACTAAGGCATTGCCGACATTAATGTTTGAGAAGTTAAGAAACACGATTGGAATGCGTCGTCTCCGAGATACCAAATAAGATTTTTTCATCAGGGGGAGAAATACGCGTAGTACTCTTTCTCCCTTAATCAAGGTTTTGTCCTATTTGGATTTTTCTGGTGAGGTTTGTAATGAGGCAACTCTTAAAGCGTATTACAAGATATGTGAACTCTTTTTCCTTCACTAAAATTTTTTCCACTGGATTTTTCTTAGTAAGGTTTTAATAAGGTACATTATCTGTTAGTGGACATCCAAGGAGGAGTGTTATAAATCTTGCAAATGGTTTCATCCACTTACGACGATGGATGTCTTCCATAACATGTTTTAGATTGGTTATGTATCCAAAACATATTTTTAATTGATTGTGTATTCATAAAGGTTTCGGATTGGTTTTGTAATAACGAAATATTTCTATAAATAGGTTCATTGATGAACCTATTCCATACTCTCTGAAACAAAGAAATAAATCCTCTCTTCTATTATTGGTATTCTGTTCTATTATAGTCCTAGTTAATTATATAATTCTTGCTATATTACTTTTATTTATAACATTTAGAATTTTTTTCAATGTACTGAATCTGGATTATTGACATTTTTTATTGTTTGTTGTAAGGTGAGGTGGTTCTAATAACTTCACATACATTTGCATGGCGTGATATAGCTGGCAGATAACAGTTTGCAAGATGACAATTCATTTCTCACAATAGTGCAAATTATTTATTCTGCTTCTAATACCTGAAATTCCATAATAACAATTTAAAAAATATCTAATCCAGCAATAACCCCCTTATAGAAAAAAAGCTGTGGGGAAGTCGAAGTGTCGAACGTGATTATTGTAAGAGGGAAAAGACCTGCTGTTAGACTATAATTCAGAAACTTATGACTCACTACGATTTTTGTATTAGTAGCATTTAGCTGTGTCCCACATGTTATATTAATCCATCTTCAAAAGTGGATATATAAAAGAAGATCATACTTCTAATTTCATGATTTACTAATTATTGGTCATTGCAGTTCATTGTGTCAAACAAATTTGAATTCATTGTTGGGTATGGTTACTATTGATTTTACTAAAAAGGTTCTTTATTGTTATTGCTCAAATCCAAAACCTCTAATTAAGACTGGAAAATCTCAATCATTGCATTACACCTTGGTGATAAATATTAATAGAATTTGGATGAATCAATTAGGTTTTCATTTTAATTATTTTTCTACATTCTATACTTGGATTGTTTGACTTTCCTACAATTTATATCAACTTATACTCATAGTAACTTACATTTATTAAATATTTAAATTAGTTTTTTTTTTTTTAAAGAAAAGGAACGGAAGAAAGAGAAGATATGTAGAACATGATAGTTGGAAAATAAGAAATACGAACTATTTGACCAAAAAAGTATAAAATCTTTTATTAAACTAATTAATAGGAAAAAAAAGATAAATCTTAGCCCAACATAATTAACTCTAGATCCAAAAATATTGAATATGAAAATCGAAGAGGCCAAGCCTCTATAACATTCCTTAAGATGATTAATAAGCATCAAATGTAAATGATAATCTTACATATTTGATATATTTGTTCCATATTTGTAAGAGCAAAAAAGAAAGTTGTTAATAACTATGAGATATATCTTTGTTGATTCAACAATGACGATTACAAAGGTTTGTAACCAAAATCTAGACTGTTGGTTTGTTGTTGTGGATCTCCTCTTATTCTCATCTTTGATACATTGCTCCTCTCTTTTCTTGGATGAGAGCCCCTCCCCTCCCCTCCTCTTTATTGCCTTCTCTCCTTTTATATATATATATATATATATATATATATATATATAGAGAGAGAGAGAGAGAGACAACCTTCCTTTTTAATGGTAACCCACTTGTGGTCAGATTTTTACCCATACAGTTAGTCCCTCCACTCTTTGGGTCGCCTCTAGGCGAACTCGATGGGCAGACTCTTTTAATTCAAATATTAGGAGAAATCTGAACATTATGCGAGGAACGAGATCCTTATGGCGAGGTAGCGACGTGAAGCTTGAAGGATTTTGTTTGACCGTTACGTCAGTTTAGAGCTGGACAGTTGCACCAATTTATGATATCATAAATGCCTATTATGCATTATCATGGAGCACGTTTCCCAAGCGCGTATCATTTTTGTGCCCCTTCGTGTTCTGATTGGCGGATTTTGGTTTCCTGCTCAAGGCTTTTATGATTGTATAGATAATGAGAAACCCTCTATTTGGTTGTGGTTCTCTTAAATTATTCAAGAACTTTGCAAATTTCTTTCCCCCTCTATAGCTTTTCATTCTCTAGCTTCCGCTAGAACTTACCATGATTATTACCCTTTTTCCTTTTGTCATTCTTGTTTACTTCGATCAAAGAAGACAAATGGCTAGTACTTTTTGCCATATTAATAAAGATGTTGAAGCTCCGGTGCCAGAAAGTGACGTGTCTCTTCTCGAAGAGGGAGTGGAGGTGGTGGAAGACGATAGGTTTCCGACGGTGGATGAGACAGTACCCCGCCCAGGGAAGATGAGGACCGATTTTAATAGCCCTGGCAGAAATGAACCGGAGCTCGTCCATTCCACTATAGATGAAGCGAAAATTTTAGCTCTTAAGGCCAAGTGGGGAATCCCGGTCCATATCAAAATGGTACCGACAATAGGGAAGGATATTGTACATTTACACCGTCCGGGATACTGCATGTTCTACGTGTATCCATTTGTTATCAGGTATATGCTCCCTCTTTCCTCTCTGGTGGTGGACTTCTGCCAATATTACAAAGTGCACCGGGGTCAACTCTCCCCATATACGTACAAACTCTTTCTTATGCTCATCAAGTACGCGGAGCTGGCCGGACGAGGAATTTCCCTGGGGAACATGCTTTATATGTTTGCCCCTCTTTTTCTTCGGGGCACAATGATCCATATACGCTATTGAGGAACCAAAGGTTTGGTGGTGAAGATGGACGACAATGCAAATCGTAGCTTTTGGGAAAACTACTTCTATGTGTGGATAAAACACCTCATAGTGAACTCGACATGATTTCCAGAAAAGTGGAACTTTGCTCGTAAGTTTTCCTTTGTTTACTTTGTAATTTTCTTAAGATGGTCGTCTATCGTCTTCCTTTAAGAGACATCGCTGAGTACTTGTTCTGCCTTTGCAGTTGAGAGATTACTTCCCCCGCTGGTTGCCGACATCCGCGAGTAGGTGAGTGCAATTCTCCCCCATATGGTGGGAATTCGCGAGTGGGCGCCCTTCCATGAGAAGTTTGGGTGCAAGCCTCTTAATGTGAGTTAGCTTGTAGTTTTAATTTGTTTCCCTCTTCGTAGTTTTTTATTATTTTAAACTTTGTTATTGTACGATATAATCCCTTCTTTTTGACAGGTCAGGGAGGAATGAGGAGGACAAGGGCTCCTCTGCTTGCATTCCGTCAACCGGCGCCCTCTACCCGTCCTGCACCGAGGGCTAGTGCCCTGCTAGCACCAAGAACTATCGTTCAGCCTGCACATGCGGCCGAAAATGTGTGCTTGGAGGTTACTCAATCGAAGATTTTGACTCCGCACTCTGTTCCACGAGCAGCTTAAAGCATGTACCAATACCTAGTCTACTAGGGAGGAGTTGGAGAAAGGGGGCGAGGACCTGATGCGGTCTATCCCCAGATGCAGTGAGCTTGAGGAAATTCTTCATGCCAAGAATGAAGAGCTTGAGTTGGGAAATAGGGTTGTCGCGGGATGTAAGGATCTTCAAGCGAAGGTGTTGTCTTTGCAAGCCGAACTTGAGCAGAATGCCACCAGAGTCAAAGCTTTGAAAGCTTAATGGATGGGGAAGTTGGTCGAGCCGGAGAAGAAAGTAACCGAGATGAAAGTGCTGAAAATGCTCAGGCATTAGCTTTGGCGAGAGCGGGAGTGCTAAAGGACACTATTCGCATCCTCAAATATAATCAGGAATCTGAAAGAGCAACAACTACGCTGAGGAAGGCACGGCTCAAGGAGCGTATTGGTGAAATTGACCAAGATGCTTCAAGCCTAGGATCCCGGTTTGTGGCAGTCGAGGCCAAAAGGCACAATTGTTGAGCCTGGTCGGATCTGCCTTTGCCGTGGTCCATAGCGGCTTGTATGAGCTATGGGTCCACACCGAGGCCCCACAGGACATATTCAAGGGTTTGTAGGAGGCAGGGAGTGTTCTAGAGGCCGCCTTCGAAGATGCTTGGGTGAAGGCATGTGAGGCTCGTACCGCCTGTGATTACAACTGTGCGACGTCGGAGGCTGGTAATGGTGTTGATGCCGAAGATGGGCTCCTTTCTGAGGATGGTGAGGTTGGGGAGAACGGCGGTGGGGATGATGTCGAGTGAAACTTTGTTGCAACCTTTGTACTTAGTTTTTTTGGTTCTTTTGTTGTTTATTTTCATCTTTTTCTTTTGAGGGCTTGTTTTGGCCTCTTGTAAGGTGCAACTGTTGCGCATGTATATTTAAACGAAACAGTTTCTTCGCTTTGTTTATCTTTTGATTTCTTTTTCTTTCGCTCCAGTCTGTTATATTTCTCTTTTTTGCATAGACCTTCATATTTCTCTGTGATGAGTCCCTGATATTTTTAATTGGGAAACGACCTTGCCTGGATTGAGTAAGATCTTATCATACGAGTTAGAATGAAGCCACTTCGGGATCTGCAAGTTTGGGCGAGGTTGTTTTTTGATTTATCAAGTTGGGCGGGATTATCCTTAACTCAGACGAGGTCAAATTGAGACTCGCCATCTTAGACGAGGTCAGATTTGACTAATACATTCGAGCGAGATCGATTCCATACTTACCAATTTAGGCAAAATTAATTTTTCTATACGTATTCGAGCGAGGTCAAACTCGAAGTTGCTATCTTGGGCGAACGTTTCTCATACATTCGAATGAGGTCGAATGTGGAGTTTCCGTCTTGGGTGAAGTCAATTTCTGACTTATGTTTGAATGAGGACGAGCTTGGAATTGCCATTTTAGGCAAAGACAATTTTCGTCATATATTCGAATGAGGTAGGAATTTTCTTTTATTTGACGGGGGTCGGTAACTGTAAAGGTGTTAACTCGAACGAAGTCAAATTATAACTTATTTACCTATGGCCATTGGCTGTAGCGGTGTTATTTTGAGCAAGGTCAAAATTGTAATCAAGTTGTACGAGCAAGGTCAAACTTCTCTTTTGGGCGATGGCCGATAGTCGTAGGGGTGTTATATCGAGCAAAGTCAAAATTGTAACCCGTTGTAATTCAAATGAGGTCGAATTTCTCTTTTGGAAAAGGTCGATGGCCATAGGGGTGTTATTTCAATCAAGGTTAACATTGCAACCCATTGTAATTCAAGCGAGGTTGAATTTCTCTTTTGGCGATGGCTGATGACCGTATGGGTGTTATTTCGAGCAAGGTCAAAATTGTAACCGTTGTATTATTTTTATTGGAGAACGTTAGTCATCGCTGTATTGTTTACACGAGCATCAATTGGGGCAAGTCCCGGTTTGCTTAACTTCGCTTTTGTTGGAAAATACTGTGTTTTTCCTAGGTGAATCCCAGTTTGCTTAATTTGCTTTTATTGGAGAATACTGTATTTTTTCCGGGTGAGTCCTTGTTTGCTTAATTTCCCTTTCAGTGGATAATACTGTGCGTTTCCTGTTCTAAACTAACAAGAGATGGTGGTAAGTTAATACTAAACGAAATTGCATATTACCTTGACCCGGCAAGTCGGCCAAAAGAGGAACAACGTTGTAAGGTCGCTCGCTTTGCCTCGTACTTGAATGATGATTTCATATTTGGCAGTCAACTCCGCACGTTGGGATATCGAGACCGATTCCCGATCTGACCCCGTCCGATATGCACAAACAATAAGGGAAACATGTTAGCTTTCTTAATAAATCATCCAGTGCGTGTGGATATAAAAATAGGTCAGGATATGCCTGATGTTCCAAAGGATCACACAGTAGGTTATCGTCCCTTCCTAAGGGGTAGGGGTACGGGTCAGTATAAGGTGAGTATGTCAAATAGGGTTGCGGTCATGCTAGGCGCATGGTGACCGTGATCCTACTTTGACCGTGCATATGGCATGTCAAACTCATCGCTAAAGGTGTGGTATGGGTTTCACATAGACATTGATAGCAATTTCTATTATATGCAGCGATTTGGCCTAGATTTGTACGGTTGTCTCAAAAGATTACCTACCATTCTTTCGGGGTGGTGTTTATGCCATGATGGTAAGGCTATGATAGCCTGACAATGATACTTGACTGGTTCTAGATCTAAAGGAAACTAAAATTTTGGCCAAGAAATTTTCACAGACGATGCCAAATATTTGACCAAAAAAGTGTTAAATCTTTTAGTTAAACTAATTAATCGAGAAAAGGAAGGTAAATCTTAGCCAAACATAATTAACTCTAGAACCAAACATATTAAATATGCAAATTGAAGGAGGCCAAGCCTCTATAACATTCCTTAAGATGATTAACAGACATCAAATGAAAATGATAAGCTTACATCTTTGATATATTTGTTTCGTACTTGTAAGAGCAAAGAAGGAAAAGATGGCAAGTTGTTGATAACAATGAGATCTATCTTTGTTGATTCAACAATGATGATTAGAAAGGGTTGTAACCAAAATCTGGACGGTTGGTTTGTTATTATGGATCTCTTCTTATTCTCATCTTTGATACATTGCTCCTCTCTTTTTCTTGGATAGGAGACCCTCCCCCCTCCTCTTTTTTGCCTTCTCTCTCTCTATATATATATTGCTAACCTTCCCCTTTATCCAATGGTCTATACTCAACGTACTCTCTCATGACTAACTCTTTCTTACTTGTCCAAGTATTACGATGTATTTGCTGTCGTGCAGGCCTTCTAATGGCTCGATCTCGACAGTGACCGAGACACGCGTCCCTATTATACCTTGTGGGTACGACCATAGCTTGACCGTCCCCTTGCCATCCCTTTTATTGGTAACCTATTGTGGTCACAGTTTGACCTATGCACGAACTACAGTATTTTAGATATGCCATGAGATTACGTGTGTTATATTTTGGTTAAATTTTTTTTATTGTTGGATAATAGGTAGGGCAAATGGATTAAGAATTAGAAATGGAATGCGTCATCTTATTTTTGTTTGGCCAAAAGATGGAAAGTCAAGAAAAGTAGAGGTCACGGACCAACGAGCTCGCCTCTTCCTACTTCATACAGCTGCATGTGGAAATTGTAAGGAGACATTCCTTCAAAGTTCTGACTTATATTTCTTCAAAAGCTAGCGTTGGTTCTGGAACAAAAACTTCAGAAGTTTCAGCGATTTAAGTCATTTTGGCTTCGGAGTGGATTGTGGAAATAATTTGAACTTCTAAATCAAAGTTTTAAAAATAGCAAGTTTTAAGCTACACCCTTTTGAGATTTACTATATATAATCGATTTAAGTTTACGTGTAGACATACAAAGAGAAGAAATTAGAACCGAGATAGATAAAACAAAAGAAAAGAGAAATTAATTTAAATAGGCAGATGTAAATATTATACACAATTAGTGTATAATATATGTATATTAACTAGGGGTGATATAAATATTTTTGGCCGAGCAAAAAATCGCGTAATTCCCAAAAAGAGAAGCAACTGTGAATAAATTATACCGCTCCCTTTGCATTCTTCTAGTTTAAGTAGACTTCTCATAGAAACTGGTAATGAAATGGTGTTTTTTCATGACTTTAACACATATTTGGTTGAAACTTAGAAGAAGAAAAAAAGCAAAAAATTTAAATCCTTCAGTTCTCAGAATCGCAAGTCTATTTCCCAGCTGCTGTCTACCAATCATAGCTTATGGGCTATTCTTTGATCAAATTCTAGATTTTTGGCATCACTATAAGGACCCATTTGATCACAGATTCTCCAAAAATTTATTTGGATTTTTTTGACAAATATATATTTGTTCATAAATTGTATCTATATTATGGCAAATTTTCAAAATTCAAAACCCAAAATCTAGCTCAAGAGCTTATTTTTGCCCAAAATATTACTATTATATTTTTTTTAAAAATTATCCCTAACTTTTATATTTTACAAAAGAGTCTATCATTTATTATTTGTAACTTCGTCTTATCGGTCATCTGATAGTGTATTATGTAGTTTATTACAAAAATGATAATTTTGTACCAAATTTATCTATATTTTAGGACTATGATTTGCGATAATATAAAAAAATATTATTGATTAAGGCACTGTTGGGTATTTGTAATAGTTTTTAGAACTTATGAGTGCAAGTCATGTTTCATGTTTTTTTATAAAAAAAAAAGAAATATATGTTTTGAAAATTAATATCCAAATATATTTTAAAAATAAATTTGAAAATTTATAATCAAACGCTAGTTAATATTTGTTGATTTGTATAGTTGTAACAAGTACAATCCTCTGAACAAGTTGAGCCTTGGTAACCTGTTCCTTGTCTTTTGGCCTCGTGTATGATGCCTTTGTAGCAATTGCAAGCTCAAGTATGATCAATAGTATGTCAGCTTTCTGACTTTTTTAGCCAAGGATACATAAAATTTGGTTGTGACCTCGTCCTTTCTCAATGGCAATGAATATGAGATTTTTCATTGGTTTCTAGGTTTGTATTCGATATCTACATTACAGTTCGATTAAATTTAAAGTTGTGTTTTCCGTCTTGGAAATAAAGCGTTCCTTAACAAATATAATTTTATATTTCAAATTTGAACGCAAAATCTCTAATTATAGATGAAAAAAATATTTACCACTATCACATCCCTTGGTGAAATAAATATGAGATTTACTCTTTTTAGTACTCACACGCATAGATAGATTCAAGAGTTAAATTCAATTTGTGCAACTTTAAGATTTTCGCCGCTAAATTTATTGTACCTTGAAAATTCCGGGTTCATAATTAAATTTTTGTTAGAATTTAACTATTGTTTTAATTTGATTAATTAGTTATATATTTTCGTACAAAAAATATTTTCATCGGTCCATTTTAATTGATTTTTTGGTTATTTTCATACATATTAAGGGATCCACCTTTTAATGTTATCTAATAATAAAATTGACTATAACATAATAAATATTCTTAGGTTTTTAACTCCAATAACAGTTTTAGAAAAAAATACTTATTTTATATCTGAAAAAATTAAATATTATGCGCGACAAAAGAAAATCAAAAAATTAATTAAAGTTGATATGAGGACGTAATGAATTAACCTTGAACTCATTGACATGCTCCGTGGCTCTGGTTGCTCGCCCTCCAGGCTCCAGTTAATGAACTTTGTCTGTTTGCCTTAATGTCATCTTTGCTCGCACTTTGTTAGGTTTGAGTCAGCAATCTTTTGTCATAGTCCTATAACAGACGCAATAGCTTACGACCTGCAGAGTAGATATCCACTAGGAATATTTTGCTATCTTTTTCGATTGTGGTTATGGGTGCAATAACATGCTTTTACACATTTGTTTTTTAAAGGCCAAATACATATGGAGCACCTCAAACTTGTTCCAATACGTCATTAGACACTAAAATTAAGTTTTGCACCTACTGAACACTTAATATTTGTTGAAAATGTACCTATTGAACACTTAATTGATACGTTCTCACAACAACA